>RCWM02000200.1:0-1200000 GCA_003667255.2 Euschistus heros
TTGGGAGAAAATTTACTAAAAAGCTTAGAAGACTTTGACTTTGGGCGCTTACCACGGCTTAATTTACTAAAGCTCAATAAAAACCAACTAGACTCAATCAGTGAAACAGCTTTCCATAATTCAACTCAATTGCAAATAATTGATTTATCTGGGAATAAGTTGGAGCGATTAGGTGAAAGAACATTTCAAGGTTTGGGAAGGCTCAAGCTCTTGGACTTGAGTGACAATCTATTGAGTGAGCTACCAGATTCAATATTTGAAAGATCACGGCTTCGTATGTTGGAAAATATTGACCTTTCTAATAATCTGTTTGATGTACCACCATTAAAAGCTTTACAAAGGCAATACTTCTTTTTAGCTTCTGTCAATTTATCTAATAATAAACTCACAGATATTCCTCCTGATTACAGCATTATGGTAAACATTAAAAAATTAGATCTTTCATTCAATCCATTAACTCCAGAATCTATCGCCAGTATACTAGGAGAACCTAAAACTGTCAGGGAATTAAACCTGGCTGGAACTGGAATCACTCATATCACACGGTTGGAAAGTCCATTTCTCTACCATCTGAACCTATCTCACAACCAAATTTCTGATATTCCTGAAAAAGTTTTCGAAAGACCAACACTCTTGAAAGTAATAGATTTGTCTTTTAATAAAATTGGTGACATTAGTGGAACACTTTCTCAAGTTTGGTCAAAGCTGAAAAACCTTCATACTGTTGATTTATCCTCAAATCCTATCAAAAGTATTGTTCAAGGTGATCTTGATGGCCTAGAATCTCTCATAAGATTAAATATATCAGGTTTAGAAGAATGTACTCGAATTGAGAAGATGGCTTTTAAATCACTTGTCAACTTGGCAGAGCTTGAAGCTTATGGATATCCAAGATTGGGATACCTCGACATTACAGGACTACTCCACAGCCTTCCTTCATTAGAACTTCTTGATGTAGAAGTAAAAGATGCAGCTGTAGGAGGAGAGCAGTTATCAGCTGCAATGAATCCACGATTAGCCACACTTGGCATTCGTGGCTCGAGGGTGCATAGTGTCAGTTCAAGCACGTTGGCTGGTTTGAAAGTTCCAAACATCAATGTCTTCATAAAGGGAACTTCACTGACATCATTACCACCAGCTTTGCTGATCCCACTACCCAGATCATCCAAGGTTAGGCTTGATGTAGGAGGAAACCAACTAACAACAATTAGTAGACAATTTTTATCTGCATTAGATGATCGTAGAGGAGATCTTGTACTTGTAGGTTTAGCTGATAATCCAATTGTTTGTGACTGTAATGCCAGAGCCCTTCGGAGATCAGGATTAGTAGCAGGTGTAGTCTGTTCGAAACCTGCTCATCTTGATGGACGGCTTTTAGCAGAAATAGGAGATGATGACTTGACATGTGATCGTACTTCAACAACTACCGAAGCTCCAACCACATCGACTAGGATGAGTCATATCACCCATGGACCAACAGAACCTGACATTATTTGGTCTGTACCAACAACTCACCGGCTCCCTGCTAAGGCAATGACACCCACAGTAACAAATGATGACACACTTATCATTAGTATTGTAGGAAGTGTTGTAGCCTTCATTGCTGTTCTTATAATTATTACTTGTTTGGCTAGAGTGCGATGGGGTGGTGAAAGATATCGTGGGCCTGTACCTCATTGTAATAGCCCAGCATGCCCTTGTCCAAAAGTCATTTTACCGATGCCTTATGCCACCCTCCCAGGTAAAAGGTTAGCCTCAGTGTCACCTCCACTAAGAGCATCTTATTCAACTCTTGGAAGGTATCCTCCACCTTCCCAACCATTCTATATTGCTTATCCTCCAGGAGAAGAAAAAGAAAATTCAATGTCAATGAGGTAGTACAGAATTCAAAGATAATCTGGGATACATTACTAAAACTATAACAATGAAAAAAAATCAACAGACAATTTCTTTGTTATTTTAGGACTACTGATTTGGATTTTTAAAACAGGGGAGGGAAAAGAGGTGTAAATTGATTGAAAAGAATTTGAACGTAAGGAAAAATGTAGAAGAAACAAAATATCAAAATTCTGCAAAATTAGATGCAGGAACAAATAATATATGCTCAAATTATGTAAATAACTAAAGAGGATACATAATGCCTGTATCCAGTCAGTATGTTCTAGTTCATTACATATAAAAATGAGCAATGAAATCTGAAGTAATGGCGATTTTGAAACTTTTTTAAACCCCTTTTTTTCTTTTTTTTTAATAGTAGATATTAATTAATTGTATCATGTAATCATGTGAATAAGAAACGAATATGTGTGATAGTTAGCTAAGACAAAATAAATGGTAAAAGCTTTACATGTAGAATCTAATCCTCATAATCAATTGGGGATTCTTTATAATATATTTAATATTTTATCAATAAATAAATAATATGAATGTATATACATATGATAAATTTATCAAGTAAGGTTTATTGAAATTAAGATGTTTTAGATCAACATGTAAAAGATGAATTTTGGTAGAGAAGAACTATTGCTTTAAATATGTATTAATAGCAATATTTCTATCTAAGTTCTAACTAATGCAATTTTCATCAATAAGAATGTCAAACACTCATTAATAATGTAATTTTAATGTTAATATGTTATTTTTTATGTTCATCTTCAATATCTGATCTGAATGTTGATGTAAAAAATGTAAATGAACAAATGATAACATCTAGGAAAATTAAAATAATTAATGATAAAAGTTAGTTATAGTTGACTGTTAAGATGAATGGAGAAGAAAATAATTAACTAAGATACATTTCTAAATTATTCATACATCAAAAATTAACTATAAATGATGAACACCAAATTTAGTTCTAACAATTAATCAGTGTTATAATCAACAATCCTTAAAGAAACATGCTGAGATTTAAGACTAATATACATTAGGATAATTGCCTGTTTCATCTACAGACAATAATTCTATCAATTCATTTGTTTTTTTCTTGTTATTTTGTAAAGATCATTCATTAAATAGAAGTTCAAATACAAATTCTACCAAATATTGCAAAAAACCAAAAGTAATATTAAACTCTTAAATATATATTTAATCACAAACTTGTTAATAAGAGATCCAACGCGTGCTCAAAACATTATTAATTACAATTAAGATTGTGTTCTATTTGTTGCAAACAAGCTTGCTATGGTTTTAAACATGAATACCATGTGTGTACATATAAATAAGTACAGGTAAGAATTTGAAATTAAAGGTTCTTATTTGCATAGATATAGTAACAAATTAACTGTATCTACTTTTATAATTATGTTGTATTATACAAATTATGTTTTATAACTGTGACTTAGCTATTGTATTGGTGACCTGTGATTCATGAAATTAAGCAATCCTTGGATTTAGGTACTGAATAGTAAAATAACTGAATAGAATTGTTCAAGAGAACTGTTCAAAATTAGTGTAGTTTTATTTTAAGTACTGCTCATTCTTGTTATTTAAATTCCATTCATATTTATATTCAACATCAATCAAGAACACAGGAAAATAGTTTTTTGTTAATCATAAATCAAAGCTACAAATGATAATAAAATTTATATCATAAAATAATCGAAAAATGTTTAAAATTTGTGTGCAATAACTGGAACACATGGAACTGTAAATATTTTTGCATGGTATTAGGTTATAAAATTAGATTAGTAGTTTTTTATTTATAATTTGAAATTGATAAATTATTATTGTAAAATAATTACCCAATAAACAAAATTGAAAACCTGTATCAATTTCATTTCTTGAAACTGTGTTATTAAAATGATTATTAGCATGAATTATCCTACTACCCGATCTATACTGATAAAAAATGAATAACACTAATTACAAATAAACATATATTACTACAACTATAAGTAATGTCCATAACAAATTTATTATATTAAATAAATCAATTAATGTAACAAAACACAATTTGGAGTAATTTATGTTTTTAGTAATTTTTTTCATATTCCATTAGCAGGAAAATGTCACAAAACCCCTTCTTCTTCTTCATCTAATCATGCCATCTAATTAATATACATAGCTGAGTCAAAAATAGCCAGAAAACAAATTGATATCTTCATTATTTTTATAAACAGCCCCTAAATGAAACGAACGTCAATTTGTAATAAAATGACGATATTAAAAACCCTGAGAAGTCATAAATAAATGACAAGTTGTGAGAATGATAAGATTGAAAACTAATAAGGAGTGAGGGAATAATATAATGTCAACAATAGTAAAACTATAAAAGTTAATAACCCTAGCTGGATACTAATATCAGATATTTATTTTATGTTTGAGCGATAAACAGTGGCGCAACCAGGATTACTATCGGGGGGGGGGGGGGGGGGGGGCTGGGTATATATATATATATATATATATATATATATATATATATATATATATATATATATATATATATATATATATATATATACGGTAGTTTTTTTTTTTCTAAAAACGGTGGTGGATTTTAAAATATAAGAAAATTTAAAGTACATACTCCCAAACTTATGTCATTAGGTGTGTATAATGGGGGAAGGAGAGAAACTGCAAATTCCCATAAGCCAATAAGCCTGACAAAATATCACTTGAAGGTTAATAATTAGTGATAAGGATATTCGTGCGGGAGGAAAGGCAAGCTGGCTGTGTTGAGAATTAAGGAAAGTATTATGTACAGTTCGCTTTATTTCCCCAAATGGCCTAAAAAATCAATTTAAATAATCATGATGGTAACAATATACATTGGGAGTTCAACATTTACGGAACCCGCTTTACTCTTATCACACATAGCAACCTACTAAACCCAAGATCGCGGGTTCGCAGCCCGGCAGATGTCCTCAGGATTTTTTAAAGGGAGTAAAAAATCCTTAGCTATGCCGTCCTTCGGAAGGGACGTAAAATGGGGGTCCCGAGCCTGTGCGATGTCAGGTACTCGTTAAAGATCCCTATCCTGATTATACCTGGATAGGCAAAATTTAGGACTCCCACCGTAGCATCGTCCGATTAGCCATAGCAGCATAAAGTGACGTTAAACGAAATAAACAAATAAACAACTCTTATCACTGATAAGGAACAACCATCGATTTATTTACATAGATGTTCTTGTTTCACCTTTTCCACCTTTAAGAGATGAAAAATAAGATTCATGAAAATCTGGATTCCATTCTGGAAACGTAATTTTTGGGTGCCTATGATGGTCAAACCTACAACCCATCTTCATATCGGTCCACTATCCAATTCATATCGATATTGCGATAGATTTTTTCCCAAACCTAACATGTATAGTTTTCTTTAATTATTTATTCAACGACTGAATACGTTACACTTGACCTTTATTTCAAAGCGAAACTTCGGAAACATGGAAGAAGAGAAGTTGACCACCTCTGTCCGCAGTGCAAAGTACCGAAGACTGCAGATCACTTCTTGCTCTGCACTGGGGAGACCATTAAATCAAGATTGTGCTAAATCACGCTGCAATGTTTATAATCATTATTACGATATTGATTCTACCATCATTTGTGAAAAATGTTAATTTTCCAGTTAAGTATAAGGTTTCATTTATCTCTAGAGAGAGAGAGAGCGCAGCTAGCGAGCGTTAATCGCTATGATCTACCTAAATATGTATAATATGAAATAGACTTATTACTAAGTCTATTTCATATTATACATATGCTCCCTCTTTTTCTTCCAGTTGCTCAAAAGACCATTACTGGTCCCTGGCATCCTCGATAACTTCCGCCAGTTAGTAAGTCATTGAGATGCTCTCCTCCAATCCCCAACTCCTAGAATTCTCCCTGCATCCTCCACTATGCCGTCCATCCATCTCAGAAGGAGTCTTCCTCTGCTTCTGACCTTGTGTATATCCAATTAATTATTATTTGGGGATCTGATTCAGAATCAGGCTTCGTTCGTCCGATCGAGAGGCTACCGATGATTGTGGTTGTATCCATCCAGTATCCAAAACTGGATTGCAGGTTTGATCGTTGAAAAGGAATTTTAGGGCAGCAACAGTGGCTGAGTCTCCAGAGGATTTCCTTTTTTTTTATGTTATCATATAATTTGACAAATTTCATACAACCTCCCAGTTGGGTCTCGGTGTCCGAGTGCGTTGGGGTGAGGTTTCTAGAGTGTCTTATACAGAAGGTCTTGAGTTCGAATCCCACCTGTCTGGGTCGAAATTTATTTCGTGGCGGAACCATGGAATGAATCTTAATCTTTCCACTACGGCAAAATATTATAGTAAACGGTAGATACCCAGTCCTTCCAGCTGTAATTTGAATACATAAGGACCTTAAACCCCAACAAATAACAGCATCTTAAAGAATATTTTACGACTGCAAGCATACTGTTAAACATGTATTATATGTACATGTTTTAGAGCATGGGTTGTATAGTTTTACTTGAACGGAACCGTGATCACTTAGATCAATCGAAATTCTTGAGGAAAATCTAATAAAATGATGAATAACTTAAAACATGTTAAACAAAGTGCTTAGAGAGCATATTTGTAAAAAAACAACTTTGAAATCAAGTCAAAAGAACGTGTCAAACTGGGTCTCCATAATGTCTCACGTGTCATTGTTTATCTTTTCATTTACGTATTCATTCACATTTGTGGATTGTCATTATAGCAATACAGACGCTAATAAAATAAATAGTTATAAAAATAATTAAAATATTTCACACGGATCGTCTTCATAGAAACCCGAACTACTGGTTCACAGCTGTTGCCTTGTTGACTTCGCTCAAGATACAAGAAAACCACAATGTGGTCCTTTTCCGGATATTGGCTCTTATCAGCGTTTACAAGTTTGTTAAACGAAAGAAAGTCTACTGCAGTATCAGTCTAAAGAAGCGATAAGACCATTCAAGATAGTACAAATTCATACTGAAATCACTGAAATAACGAAGCATGAGGAACAGCTGAATAAGCTCAATAACCATATGGTTTGAACTTCCCTAGTTATGGGCGAGACAACTTATCCTTATGAGGTCTGGCGAATAGGAATACATGAAGCGGAATTGCATGGAGTTATAACTATGGAGAGGCCCTTCTCATATAGAGAAGGGGGCGAGACCAAAACACTAACTGGCCACGCCCACTATGCCCAACTGGCGACTTGCATTCCATTGGGCTAGGGGAATTGAAAGGGTTCGTAATAAATAAAATAAGTAAATCACTAAAGTAAATAAATCACTAAAATAAAATAACAGCAGTATAAAGCCTAGGAAACCAAAATTTGAACTAATAAGAGGTTAATATACTGATAAAAGGTGCACTTCAAAATGGCTGCCTGCCCTGGGCTATTGAGAGGTAAGCCCCCTCCACTTGTCTATAACTCCATGCGGCATTGGAACAGATAACAATTATATTACCTCCACACATCTGTCATAGAGCAATTGTAATTACCACAAATTCCTCTTGATTTTGTATTGACTAGAATTTACTACAAGTATCAGTATTTTAAATAGAAAAAAAGTATATGTAACCGTGAAATATTTCTTGTATATAATTAATTACATTAGTTCAACGTATAGATATTAATAAAGGCTTTGTTCGAAATCGCATCCATTGTTACCGTTGGTCAGTTTAGATATTGTTTGCTGTAAAATTTGCCAAAAAAAAACTCAAGAGATCAGAAAATACGATTGCGGGAAATACTTCTTGCATGTAGGAATCCAAGTGGTATGGTTGCTATGATTTTATTTTATGATGATTTAAATCGTTGCAACGTCTAGATGAAGATGATAGCGTATGATGAGAGAAGTCTCAAGAGCTGATACCTAAAACCCAGCAACTCGATATTGACAATACGTCTACAACCATTTCTTCTTTTAAACCTAATATCTGCCCTACTTTAATATACTGCATTGAATAAGCAATAAGGTGTGGTAGTAAAAATCAAAAGATTTTCAGGGGCAAATTCTTTACTCTACATAAAGTTTATCGCACATCGCCATCGAATTAAAAAATTTCACCCTCTTCGATATTTATCAGGCATGTGGTGAAAACATCTGTTTAACCGGTAATGTTGTTCAAAATTACGTGAATTGTGCATTACAACTATATTTGACATGTTCGAAATTTTTGGTACATATTATCTATAAAAATCAGATGGATGTTAAAAAAGAAGTAAGTAGAGTTCTTTTTAGCAAGCATCTTATACAACAGATGTGCACATCGTTAAAATATGGTTACTCTTATCGAAAATATAAGTAGTGTTTTAATGGTTGTAATAGTTGTATCATATACATTATCTATGATGCACTTTGTAATGAATTGATGCATAGATTCTATTCAGAAAACTTTTTTAATTTTTTCGAATCACAGGGGTGCGTTTACGATAATTTAAAATGGACAATTTTTACAGATAGAAGAAGAGGTTATGAAACCAGTTTCTGAAATAGGATTCATGGCAGTTTATGGTTCAATGGAGGTAAATATATCTCATAAAGAATAACGTTTTTCAAGAATTTAAAGTCTTTAGTAAACATTAAACAGGAATACATATGATAATAAACATGGAAGGCATGGAGTTATGAGACATGTGGAGGTGACTTTCCTCCCAATCGCTAAGGCCGTGACTGACTAGAGGCAGCCATTGTGAGTCGAACTATATAGTAAGCATATTAGCAGTTGTTCAGTTCAAATTTTCGTTTCTTAGGTTTTATTCTGAGATTTTACAATATTTAATACGTTACTTTTTCCATTTGAAAATGGGAAAATACCCTAGCCCAAATGGAATGCAAGTCACCAGTTGTAGCGTCGTGGGCATGACCGGTTGGTGTTTTGGCTTCACCCTTCACTCAAGAAAATACGGGAAGGGCCTCTCCATAACTCTCATAACTCCATGATGGAAGGTTAATCAAATAATGTCTTCTCAATCTAAGGCAAGATAATATGAATGTGCAATTCTACTATCCCCTTCAGTTTGAAAGTCTTTGAGGCAATGTTTCGCTTCTGTGAGGTACATGGCTATAATTATCAGCGTATGTTTCTTTTCTTTTCTGCAAAAATGTCGATATATTTCTTTTTATAGTTGTTTAGGTTGATTTCGTAATGCACCCACAGCAACATACCGTAATTTCTCTCACCTAAGTATAGTCTGGAAATCGATTTCACAGCCTTTGAGGTAGCCACAGAAACGATAATCGACTATTACCGAGCAAAGAGCGTCTTCAACAATCACTACATATATGTTGAGGACCCTAAACAGTATACTTTCTGCTTCCTCTGAAGTTGATTAACTAATAAATGCAATCTGGAAATGTCGAGAAACCGATTAATCGCTGTTGGATAACTCTCTTCTTTTCCTCATTATTAGATCTTCCGTTAAATGATTGTCAGTAGACTCCATTAAGGTTTGAAATGGGAGTATACCTTCCCATATTTGTCTGGAACATTTTTCCAGGATTTTAAACGCGTTTCTGTTCGTTTATCACCCTTGGTATAAAAGTGCCGTAGAACATTCATTACTATTCTTGAGATAAAATTAATTTAATGTATTCTACCAATCCTTGCACCCAGCGACCGTATTGTTCTTCATATTCCGTTTCATTTAGGGTTGACAGTTGTTCGGTTTGTGGTAAAGATTTAAAGTTTTTTGATTCATGAGGTATTAGCTTGTTAGATGGCGCTACAACTCGTGAAGAGTCAAGGCCTCCCTTAGTCTGTGCCACCAAACTTCTCTGGCTTGTGCTGCTGCTCTTTAACTTCTGATCCTTAGTATTTTTTATGCGTCGGCAGCCACGCAATACATCCAACCCAGGCGAGGACTCCTCACTTTACTGCGCCCAAAAGTCATTTCATCTAAGAGCCTTAAGCTAGTTGCACACACACCGGTTTTGGACGGCCGGTTTTTTACCGGTCATCCAAATTTCAATAGTGAACGACATGTCAAATAGTAACCTTGCACACACACCGACTTTTTCCGGCCGGCAAAATGCCGAAGAGTTGCCGGCGCCTGCCACTGCATTAAAATTACTGTTTTATGCACTATAATTACAAAAGCTACTGGGTCATTTTAAAATAAAATGGCAATTTAGCTTTCCAGAAAACCCAAAAATCCTCAAAAAAAAAGTTACTTATTCATGTTCTGTGGCATACTATGATGTTGCCAAACTACTTGAGAATATATACCTGAGTTGGTTCGTCAAATTTTAGCTTCCTTGATTTTTAATGAATTTTAAAATAAATAAAACCTTTAATAATTTGACATATGTAACCAGGTTTGTAACATGTCAGCATCATGATTTTTATTCAGCTTTTGGTTAAGGATTCTAAAGATTGATAATTAAAAGTGATTTCCCAGGAAGAGCAATAGTAATAAATTTTGTGTGAAAAAAAAAATTCCAAAAAATTTAACATACTTTACCAATTTTGTTTTTCACTTTGTTAAAACGTTTATTATTGCCCCCCCCCCCCAAGTTATTACCATCTGTTAAGAATGTCTAGACCCTTTCAATAATCCTTCCTTACCAAAAAATTATTATTAACTGATTTATTTATTTATTTTTAATTGTTGGTAACGTACGTCAAAAATATATTCACACTTAATAATAACTTAAAGAAACATGTAGAAAAGCTGCATTTTCAGAAAACCTCTTAAAAAAACAAAATTAAAAGTATTTATTATATGTTTTATCAACAACATTACAAAATGCTAGGACCTAATTTTATTTCTAGCGATCACAGTCTTTTCCATTGTATATGTATATATTAAGAGAGAAAAAAAAAAAGAAGCTTTATTTCATAATTTTCTTTTTTTTTTTTTACTATAAATTTAACAAATGGAACCATAAATTAATGCATTTTACAAAATAATTTTTAAAACACGTTACCATAACGGTAACGTATGTCAAACATTAGGAATTTTAACTAGAAAAAGTTTATTTAACTACAATGTTTTTCAAATATAATGGCATTGAAACATTTGTAATGTAGAAAACTACGAACTGTAAAACGTTAGATTATTTTATTTTTGAAGAGAAAAGATTTGACCCGGTCGGGATTCGAACCCAAGTTTCCACCTCTCTAGCGTGGCGCCTTATCCAACTAGGCCACCGGGGTCGTATCCGAACCAGGCAAATCTTCTCTCTTCAGTGATCCATAACCCCCGGGCACTCGCAAATCGCGATGTGTTATGGATCACTGAAGAGAGAAGATTTGCCTGGTTCGGATACGACCCCGGTGGCCTAGTTGGATAAGGCGCCACGCTAGAGAGGTGGAAACTTGGGTTCGAATCCCGACCGGGTCAAATCTTTTCTCTTCAAAAATAAAATAATATATTTAATAATATTGATTTATATCAAGAAAAATTACATATATATATACCGGTGACGGATTGTCAATAGATCCAAGTTAAATGTAATGTTCAATATGAACATTCATCCCCGGAATCACATCGCGATTTGCGAGTGCCCGGGGGTTATGGATCACTGAAGAGAGAAGATTTGCCTGGTTCGGATACGACCCCGGTGGCCTAGTTGGATAAGGCGCCACGCTAGAGAGGTGGAAACTTGGGTTCGAATCCCGACCGGGTTAAATCTTTTCTCTTCAAAAATAAAATAATATATTTAATAATATTGATTTATATCAAGAAAAATTACATATAAAATGAATAAATTCGGTAATTCTCGGACACAAAGAAAATCTTTTCTCAAGCCCCCAAAATTTCATATTTTCAAAAGAAAGTTCTATATTCAATTAATATACACATAATTTAACAAGAAATAACGAAGAGAATAAATTGAAAACAAATTCCTATACTCTTTGTGAAGGTTAGAAGTTGAAAACTTGAACTGTGGACAGTAACGTACGTCAAAATTTTTAATAATTTGTTTTTTTGTTTCTTTGTCAAACATTTGAAATTGAAGTTTTAAGGCCTACTAAAGTGCTGGGACAGCAAATTGCCATTTTATTTGAAAACTACCCTACTACTTGTTTGAGTAACTGAATCGAATGAAACAATATCAATTGGTTAATCAGAAATTGTTAACAGTTTTAGGTCGAAAAGTCATGAATAAAATAAAATTATAATTTTACGAATTGTTTGACCGGCAAAAAACCGGTGAGTGTGCAAGCACTAGCACCGGCAAAATATCGGTCGATTTTTTGCCGGCCGGCAAAAAGTCGGTGTGTGTGCAACTAGCCTTAGGGGTATTTCATTGTAACTCATTCTTCTAACATGTCCTGCCCATTTCAAACGTCCAGATTGTGTAAACTGCTATATATCCTGTTTGTTTTTTTGTAGAGATGCATGATCTCAGCGGTTTTCCTCATAATCCATTCATCGTTGTCACACACAGGCCCGAAAATCCTTCTTAGAAGGATCCTTTCAAATCTTACTAGGGACGATTCTAGGGCATTCGCCGTACTCCATCATTATGGCAAGTTTGAGAGAATGAGCCTGATCAGAATCTTATATATTTGTTTCTTTGTTGTTGATTTATTATAGGCATACCATAAACTAGTGGGTTGGGTCTAAATTTAATAGGGTCAATGCCGAATTCATTTCGATACAAATCCTGAAAATAGTTCTATAAGTCTGGCCTTATATAACCTGATATTTTGACTATTCTTCATGAGTTTTAGGAAATACTCGGATCCCTTCCCTCTTCTTCTGTATTTAAAATTGTTTAAATCCCGCCGCATTCAATCCTGCTATAACCTTTCTGTTGCTGGAGACTCCAGAAACCAAAATTGGTGGTATTCTATTTGTCATAACCATACAGCGGTCACTGTTATCACTACATTTAAGTACCTCAAATAAATTAGTGGTTCTTAGCTGGAAATTGGGCTGGGTATTTAGCTGACTGCTTACCTTCTTTGGTTAGATGAAGCATTCCTCTTCTTCATTTAATTCATTCATTTTGTCACACTTTCAGTGTCCACAAACAAAGATAACGTGGTATTTGCATTAACTACCGCTCCAAAAAATTTTCTGTTAATGTCACTAGCCAAAAAATTTCTAAAAATTAAATTTAAATAAAATATACTCTTGTTTAGACACTTTATAACGATAAACATATGATACTACAAATCATATTATTTTTTGTTTGAAGCATATGTAATTTAAATAAGATCATATGTGAATTAAAGTAATTCAATTGTCATTACATGTGATCCCTGAAGGTAATTTTTTTTTTTTTTTTATTAACATAATTACTTTATTCACAACTGTACACAATGGACAACCAGTGAATGTGAAATTACATTGATACAACAGACATGATCAGGCATGAGGGAGTCAGCACCCAGTGGTACAATCTCCAGGCGTGAAACTAAATTATTAGCGATTAGACTAGGAGATCCCTCATCCACTTCCTTTTCAGCCTCCGTTGAGTTATGTCTGGTATCTGTACTGTTGCCATATTATGTATCTGTTTGTTAGTGTGTCCACGTAGTTTCTCATGAAATTGTCGATAAAGTTTATGAATATGGCTCTTAACTGTCGGAATACGTAAGTCTGTATGTAGTATATCGTTTGACACATAAGGAGGGGAGTCTGTTATCAGTCTTAGGAATTTAGATTGAAATGTTTGTATTTTCTGAATATGTGTTCTTTTGGCCGGTCCATAAATTTGCGATGCATACGTCCAGATGGGTTTAATCAAGTAACTGTAAATGTTAAGCTTTTGTTTTAAAGGTAGTTTTGAGCGTCTGTGAAGTACTGAGTATAGAAGTCGCAGTCTTAACTGTAACGTCTGTTTTTTTTGTCTTGACGTGTGGGCCCCATGTCAGTCTTCTATCAAGCGTAAGTCCTAAGTATGTCACTTTTTCAGTTTGATGTAAAGGTTGGTTGTCAATGTAAACAGGCGGGCAGGTCTTGCGTCGTAGTGTAAATGTAATATGAAGGGATTTGTCATAATTAAGTTTTATTTTCCATTTCTTACACCAAGTTTGAATCTCGTTGAGGTTGTGTTGAAGTGTTAAGGTGGCTTGTGTAGGGTCCGCGTCTCTAGTCATGATTGCAGTGTCATCTGCGTAAGTAGCAGTTAACACGTTATTGTTCGTCGGTATGTCATAGGTATATACTA
The DNA here is from genome assembly GCA_003667255.2 of Euschistus heros. Lineage (NCBI taxonomy): Eukaryota > Metazoa > Arthropoda > Insecta > Hemiptera > Pentatomidae > Euschistus > Euschistus heros. Next base: position 14,065 of record RCWM02000200.1, read on the forward strand.
AGTATAGAAAAGGTGCTAAAATTGAGCCTTGAGGGACTCCTGCTAAAATAGGTTTGATGGAGGAGATATCTGAGCCCTGGCGAACAGAGAAAAAGCGGTCTGAAAGAAAAGATTGTAAGATAAGGTAGTAAGTGTGTGGTAGTAACGGTTTCAATTTTACTAGTAACCCCTGGTGCCATACTCTATCAAAAGCCTGGGAAACGTCCAAAAACGCCCCAGAAACGTAAAGTTTTAGTTCTAAAGCAGCGGATATGTAATCTGTGACTCTATGTAACTGTTGTGTTGTTGAATGATATGAGCGGAATCCAAATTGGTGATATGGTATTTTATTTAATTCAGTCAGTAATTTAGTAATACGGTCCAGTAGTAATTTTTCAAGTATTTTAGAACAGAGCGGTAAAAGACTAATAGGTCTGTAGGAAGAAGGTGTGTATTTGTCTTTGTTCGGCTTATTAATCATTAATATCAAGGAATGTTTCCATTGTAAGGGAAATTTCGTTGTTCTGAGAATGGCGTTATAAAGGGTTGTAAGAAAAACTAATGATTTTCTGGGTAGTTTTTGGAATACCTCAGCTGTGATGAGATCATAAACAGGAGCTTTATTTTTTGGTAATTGCTTGATATGGTTTTGCACTTCAGTAGGAGTGAAAGGTTTGGGAGGAAGTGACATTGGTAGGGGTGAGTCTAAGATTGTCTCTAAATGTTCCTCTTGGAGTGCGTCAGTTAAGTCATCATGTGGTCTAAATACAGTTGAAAGATAATCGGCAAAAATTTCTGACTTTTCTCTGTCCGAGACAGCCCAGGAACCATCATATTTTCTCAGTGGGACCGATGGTTCACGGTGCTTCAAAAGGCGTTTGGTATGATTCCATAGACTGTTATCATCGGTTGTCAAGTTTGAAAAATAATTGTCATAGTTATTTTGTTTAAATTTTCGTATTTGGTGTTTAAGGTCATTATTGAATTTATTATACGTCTGTCTGTCAGAAGGGAATCGGTCTTTTTGCCATTTTTTGCGCGCTTGTCTCTTGGCTCTAATAAGATCCCTAATATGTTGAGGGTAGGTAGGTAAATGGATAGTTTCTTTATACCTTGGTTTTTGCGAAGACCATGCAGCTTCTTGTACTGATGTTGTAAAGAGTTCAACTGCCTCTTCCAATTCTTTTCTGTTTTGAGAGCAGTTGGGATGGACAGTTTAGAATTTAGTTGCTCTCTAAATTGGTCCCAATCCATAATACCACCTGTTAATGAAGGCCTCTTTTCCTTAAGAAATGTTTCGACGCCCATTATCAGGTTTACAGGGGAATGATCAGAGCCAAGATCCGCTTCGGTTTTCACTGAACAGAGTACGGTCCTTAATCCTTTCGTCACAAATATGTCTAATATGTCAGGCTTCTTGTGTCTAGAATTTGGTAAGTAAGTTGGTTGGTTGGGTACGTCTGATGACAGTCGATGAATAACAGATCTAAGGTTCCTACCTCTTGGAGTGCACAGTCGCGAACCCCAGTACTGATGTTTTGCATTATAGTCCCCTCCAGCTAAAAACGAACTACCAAGAGCTTCAAAGATTTTTGTAAACATTTGCTCTGTAATTATGTACTTTGGGGGGCAATAAATGGCAGCTATCGTCACGTTCTTGTGTTTGGTCTGTAAGTGTATTCCTGTGATTTGTATCTGAGGAGTAGAGTCAAGATGAATGGAAAAATGTTTTAGTGTCAATTTGATTGCAATGGCAGTACCTCCGTGTGCAGGGTTGTCAGGATGGTCTGTTCTGTATAAAGTATATCCAGAGATGCTAAGTTTATTTCGAGGTGTCAGATGTGTTTCCGTCAGTAAGGCTATGTCTGTGCGTTTGTGATGGAGGTGTATTTCTAATTCAGTCTTTCGTTTTATAAGTCCGTTTACATTCTATAGTAGGATTGATAAGGAGCCCACAGTCAGAGAATTAGGGGCCATATTGGGGGCATACTGTCTGTGTTATTTGGTTTAATTTAGTAATGAGGCTGATAAGAGGTCGGACAAGGTTGTTAAGATTATTTAGTTCTGATGGATCAAAATTAGTAGGCGGTGCTTGAACTGTACTTACATGATTCATGCCTGACCAAGTCTGTTGTGGCTGTACCCAGTGGCGGATCCAGAAAATCATTTTGGGGGGGGCCCCAGCTTACGACTCTTCAGTATGGGGTATATTACCCCTCCATAAAGCACTGAGTCTTTGGAAGTTTTTCTTATGCTCAGAAGAATATTCAGGAACAAACATTGAAAAAAAAAAAAAAAAAAAAAAAAATTAAAACCATTGCTTAGTTTTTAATATTGTATTATAACTAGCAATAAGAAAAATATAACAATAAGTGTTAAAAAATAACACTTACCATCATTACCATTGAGTGAAAAGCTATTCAGGTTCAAGCATAATGAATTAAAAAATAGATTATAATGACTTTTTACTAACCAAATTTATTAATGGTCGAACATAATATTTTTATAATATATAAAACATAGTATTTTTTATAGGACAACATTTTTTAAAGGACCTTCAGAGATAATTTCCTCTTGTGTTTTCTTATGTATACGTCCAAGACTTCTTCAGCATTCATTGTATTGGAAATATCCTGGTGAACGTGCAGTAAAGCCAAACCATTTAGTCTTTCTTCAGTCATTGTATTGCGTAAATATGTTTTTAAACGACGCAAAGCTGAAAACGTTCTCTCTGCTGTACTGGTGGTCACAGGAAGAGTGCACAACAGCTGCAGTAATATCCTGATGTTTGGGAGAGAATCGGCAAACTTGTAAGCTTGCGTCGGGTGTTTGGGTAACTTATTTTCGGGATTTGATTTCCACATTTGTTTCCAAATTTGCAACTCACCTTTCAAGGCCAAAAAGCATGGCAAATCTCCTTTGTATTTGATTGCCCCTTGAAGAATGTCACTAATGTTGGCATCATTTATATCGGGTGATAACAGGTATTGCAGCTTGCCTATACATTCCATCTCTTTGTTGGGGAACCTTGCTGTCAGTTCATTTATAATGAAATCGAGAAACGGGATGTACACTGACATGCGATAATAGACCTCAGCTGAGTCTGTTTCTACATTAGAACGGTTTTTTTTTTGTCGAGTTATTGTCCTAGGCATTTGAATTACTGTGCCCATTTCTTTCGCCAAATCAGCCGCCTGGCTATAAAGCTCCTTGAAGCTGTCAGAGCTGTTGTTTCGGTTTTCCTGAATGCTCTGTATTGTAGCTTCTACAAGCTGCGAAGCTTTCAGCACATCCATGTATTCTGCTTGGAGTTTGCGTGCTAAGGGTAAAGTTACTCCAAGTACCTCAGCCAACACTACTACACCAATTAAAAACTCTGACGACAGAATAGAATGCAGGAAAGCAAATGCATTACTTCCTCTACCTTCCGGTGAACTAGCAATAGCTTCGAGGACAGTGGGGAGTGCAGGAAGGTGTTCCATGAACGTCAACACGGCTTCGTGCCTTTCTATCCATCTTGTTTCACATAGTTTTTTTAAACCATGTTTTCCTGGCTTGAGGTTTTGATTTTCCCTCATCTCTTCTTCCAAAGCTCTGAATCTTGCTGGGGAATCACGGAAAAAGTTTGCCAGGGAAGATATAACTCCCATGGTATTTCTGATGCTAGCAACAGAACAAGCTTTGCTTATAGCCAAGTTTAGCCTATGGTTGGCACAGTGGCTGAATCTGGGAAATGCGGGCTTGCACACCCTTATATATTCCACTCATATTGGAGGATCCATCAAAAGCTTGTCCTCGGCAATTAGTCAAATCAAGGCCAAGTTTACCTAGCTCTTGTAAAATTGTGTGAGCTAAGTTTTCACCACTGAGATCCACCACATCCACAAACTTGATGAGATCTTCTTCAATCTTGTATTCCTTGGTATTAAAATACCTTATGCAAATTTTTAGTTGCTCTTTAACGGACAAATCTGTGGTCTCATCTGCCATTATTGTGAAAAACTTAGACTCTTTTATTTTATTTACAATCTTGTCAGTGATAACTTCGCCACAGCATTCAATTATTTCATTCTGCGTAGTTTTACTAATGTAACTGGCATTCCTTCCACAATTTTTTATATGTGAGGCTAGAACCTCATCACCAGCGTCAACTCTAAATTTTAGCAGCGCTTTGAAATTTCCTTCGCCAAAACAGCTTCCAGTTGTCTCAATGATACCATCGTCTCTGTGCCCCCTCAAGGGTATGTTTTGGGCACCACATAAAATGACCGTTTTAATAATTGGAATAAGCTTCCTACGGTTCTCTTCAATTGTCTTTTTTTTCTGCTGCATTTATGCTGGCTACTATAGTGTTTGCTTTACCCTCATGAGTCATACAGAAGTTGTGATAGAGTACTGTATTTTTTTTATGATATTCTGCATTGGAATGGTTTTTCAAAATTTCCACAGCTTTCTTATAAGTTACCATTGGATTGACTACTAATTTTCCAAGTTTCACATCGTTAGTTCCACCTTCACAACGACCAAACATGACACAAAATTTGCAGAGACCCCCTTCTAATTCTTTGGAGTACGTCAACCATTCATATGTTTGTAACCAACTGTGCTGAAAAAAACGATTTTTATTTCCTTCTGGAACCATAGGAAACTTAAAGTTTTGAGGGGGTACCCAAGATTTTTTCAGCCATTGATATTTTTCATCATCTGAAAGGGATACCAAGACATCTCGTTTTTTCAAAAGTTGGCCAAAATCACGATCTTGTAAAAGGTGACCAAAAGTTCCATCGTCAGTGTTAACCTCCGATAAGTCTAATGCAGTGCGATTTTGTGTTTGATTCTTCACCTACAGGAAAAATGTTGTCTTGCAGAACTTTATTTTCAACTACTAACTGCTTCTCTTGTTCAGAATGCGACGGGCCTACCTGAAAAAAGACAATGCTATGAAAAACCCAACTGAAAATTTATTGCATTTTTTAACATTTTAAAAAGTATAGCTTTGATTTCAATTAAACTTTTCAGTTAGCTTAGATAGGCCTTTGCTAACACTGTTTATACATTTATGGATGAAAATTCAGTAGAAAATAGGAAAATAATTCAAAAATAGAGATATCCCTCGTATCTCGGACTTTTCACTTTTTTTTCAAAGTGTACGTTTGTAAGTTTTTTTGAGTACGGAGACATGTTTCCCAAAACGCCGCAAATAGAACAAAACCTAGTTTAACTGATGGATGAAGACTTTATTAACCATGGAGTTAGGACGGGATGGAGGGAGGGGAGAGAAATTTCGATGAAGCCAAAAAGACGCCATGTTGTTTACAGAGCGCGGCGGTAGCGGGAAATTTGATTTGAATTTTTACACGTTAACATGAACGGCACCGGCGGTAGCGGGAAATTCAATTTGAAATTTTTACACATTTAAATTTTCAGATTTTTTTTTTTCTTTGCTTATAAAAACGTATTTGTGTGTTTTTCTCCTTGATTATACTCCTATTGTTTTACCTCTTTGTTCTTTTTCCGATCCTAATTAATAAGTTCTGTTTATTAATTTAAACAGTTTTCACTTTCTTTATTTCAAATTCGATTTTGAATGTTTTTTATCGTCCTTTTTATTTAATATATATATTTATGAATTTTATTCCATGAAGTTGAGTACCTTAAAAAAAAAAAAATTGATTTTTAACATTATATATTGAATTAAGTCAATCTCAAGTGATACCAGCATTAATTTTTTACAAAAAAAAAACTTTATAATATGAAAAAGAGCTTACTAGCACATTTGGTTTTTTTATTTACCAAAAAAATAAAATTAAATTGAAGTTCTTAGGTCATCCGGAAACCGCTATTAGCATTTTGGGGGTTGAAGTCGAAAAACACCGACCCTGACCTGAACAGCGGAAAAGTTGAAAAAAATGACGACGAAAACTGGCAACGGGATTGTGTTTGTAATCATAAACTGAATGGAAATCCATTTTGGGTAAGGATGGCACAATAAGACGCTCGCCCAAATAGTTTTACGTGTTTTAAAAGGTTGCAATCTTAACAATCATCAACTTTTTGGCAACAAGTTGAACGGAGTGAGAGGGGTCGATGTGTAGAAAGAGAAAAGAGCCAAATCAAGATGGCGTCTCCTGGTTTCAAATTTCTCTTCATTCCCGCACCTTTCTACCTTCATGTTTATTTGCTGGATAACATAATTACATTTGGAATTGGAATAAGAATAAAGAGGTAAAATAATACGAGTATAATCAAAGAAAAAAACAGACAAATACAGTTTTATAAGCAAGGAAAAAATCTGAAAGATTAAATGTGTAAAAATTTCAAATTGAATTTCCCGCCACCGCCGGCACTGTCCATGTTTATATAAGCAAAAATTCAATTCAAATTTCCCGCTACCGCCGACACCGTCCATGTTTATATGAGCAAAAATTCAATTCAAATTTCCCGCTACCGCCGCGCTCTGGAAACAACATGGCGTCTTTTTGGCTTCACCAGATTAGGTGTTTTAAATGGTATCGCTCCCTCCACTCCCTTCCTAACTCCATGTAATTAACAATCTTAACTGAATATCTCCATATTCTAGAATTTCTAGAGAAACCACCATTAAAAATTATCGATTTTGATAATACAATAATTTTCATTTTCTAATGAATCGAATAAAGCTATCGTCATGGTTATACTTACATCGAAATTATTTTCGCTAACATAAAACAACGTTTAAGAGTACACAGGTTCCAGGTCAAATCTCTACGGACGATTTGAACCTTTTCTTAGTTCTATTCATTCTTTGGCACTCTAACAATCTATCAGGGGTTTTAACCGTAGTATTTGTTTCAAGGGGGACAAAACAATTTTCGTTGTGGTAAGATCTATCGAGAACCTGAAAAATCAGTGACAAAAAATATTAAGTAAACACTAGAATATGTTGTCAAACTTACCTTTGGTTTCTTAAAAAAGAATGATTGTAGGCCTGTTTGCCTTTTCTTCCCTCCACTGCCACTCATCTCGTATCTGCACGAGCCACAAGATTTGACTACAAACACTTTTTAATTTTTCAAATAATCAGAACGGAAAACGGAATGCTTGCGGGATAAATACAACAGTACAACTATGATGAAACCGCCCGATCTCATTGCGCTAGTACTGCTCATGGCGGAAGTATTACAAACTATAGTAATGAGATTGCTCAATAATGAAGTGACGCGAAGTTAGTCAAATTATGAATTTAGTTAATCTTCAGTAACGCAAAAAAAAAAATAGTTAAGCTATATATATATATATATATATATATATATATATATATATATATATATATATATATATATATATATATTAGATTTAATCAATCTATATCAGTTTAACTTTTCTTTCAAATCATAAAATTTATTTGGGGGGGGGGGGGGCACGTGCCCCTGTGCTCCCCCATTAGATCCGCCAGTGGCTGTACCATAATATTTGAATGAACATGGTCTTGAAAGTTCGGTTCTGGAACACTGGGCTGCTGTTGTAGAGGACGATTTTGCAAAGGTGGAAACTGCCTTGGCTCAGGAGGCTCTACAACCGACGATTTCTGTTGCTGCGTTGAGCTCGTAATTCTCTGAGGGTATGACATCCTCTGTAGTTAGCAGGATGAGCTCCATCGCAATTTGCACATTTCGCGGGTATTTCTCTGGTTTTTTGGCATACTGATGTCTCATGGGCTTGGCCACATCGCACGCACCGAGCCTGATGGTTACAATAGCTTTTCGTGTGACCAAAGCCCTGACATCTTGTACATTGAGGAATATCTCGTTTTTTTTCTTGGTTCTTCTATCTTTACATGAGTATAATATAGAAATTCAATTTCATAAATTTTTTCATTGTATGAATTTTTTGATATATCAACGAAAAACATTTGTAGTGGGGTTTTTGTTCTTGTTGAAATAGCATTTGTAATATTTATTGCTTCGTATCTATTTCTCAACAACTCATCTTTTATAATGGAAGCAGGAGTAGAGTGGTGTAAACCTTTTATAACTAATCGGGCATTTTTTTCTTCAGCCAGCTGAAATGTGTGAAAGTCTGCGTTCACTTGTCTTAGGCTTCTGACTGCACTCCTGTAGCTGTCAGCTGTTTTCGGAAGTAATGTTACTATGGCCTTATTTGTTGTTTTTAAAGTTAAATTATTAATGCCTACCTCTTTTTCTAGAAATGAGACAAAGGCTGGATAGTTTTCAATACCACGTACATATATTGGAGGTGGCTTCTTACTAACAGGAGTTATATTAGTTTGCTGTACTTGAGTATTTTGTTTTTCTGATGAGAACAAAACTTCGAACTGATTTGATAATTTTATATCACTGACCTTTTTAGCCTGTTTTCTGGGGTCTGCTGTAGCTGCTGGTCTTTTTTTTTTTTTTCCGATGACAACTTCCCATGAATCATGGTTAAGGGTGCCAGTAGGCGTATCATCAATTGGCATCTCCATACCTCGGGATGCTTCAGCCATACCCGAAATTTTAACTAACTTCTTCGCTACGGTACACTACAGTTTAAAATTAACACTTTTTGCCTAAAAATTACCTGTTTTTACCACTGAAAACTGTTATATTAGGCGGACACAATTTGAAAACAATCACCTTTCACTAATTCGATCAGCTGCTCCTGAAGGTAATTGAATTACGAATTACGATTACTTGTAATTTGAAATATGGGAGGGTCTCCATTATGTTCTATAAAGTCATCCATATTACTTATTGCGCTATTTGAGGCAGATTGTAATACTTTCTCAATAAAAGAATTATTTAAAAAAATAATGGTAATGAATATTGGCGCCCATATAATTTACCTGGTCAAAATGAAACATAATTTTAAAATTTTATTAAAATCGGCCGAGTCTCTAGTACCTACAAACTTACTTGTAAAAACTTAGTTTCTGCAAGTAAAACTATAATTCAATTTTTTTTAAAACTTGAAGGCCGGTACACGCTCAAGCCATTTGTGCAAACTGGCTTGTGCATGCCAGTTTGTGCAAATCAAGTCGATACTGTTTACACGTTCAGTTTTGCATGTACAGATGTGAATTGAAAACCTCTCTGTTTTGTTGAAAATGAAAAATTGTGACAAAGAACTATTACTTCTTGCAACGGACAACAATGGTATAATATCCTGCCGCTAAAATCGTTAAATCCTGGAATATTTCAAAATAGAATCCTTAAGGCCAAAAACTAAAAGGACAAAAATGGCGGAGTATCCTTCGTAACATGAAAATCGTTAAATCCAGGCGGAACTCAAAATAGTATCCTTAAGGATAAAAACATAGGGTCTTTTGCACTTGTTCCCCGCATTTCATTTTGAGTTTGTTATCATATGTTTAGGTTACGAGTAACCTTCCCAAAAGTAATAACACGCCAATGATAGATCGTTTGAATTGTTCCTATTATTTAACAATTAAATAAAAAACAAAAAAAATTATAATTATACGCGACATGTCTTTGTTCGATTTAATTCGTCAAATAAATACAAAGAAAAAGCGATAGAATTTCTTCAGGAAAAAGTTATTTTACATCGAATAACACTTAATAAAATATTTAAATACATAACTCATTGAAAAAATGTTTTGTTTTTTTAATTTTTTTGTTTATTATTTAATTATTTAATAATTCAATCAAACGATCTCTCATTGACATGTTATTACATACATTTGGGTTACTCGTAACCTAAACATATGATAATAAACTTCTAAAAAAGGAAATGCGGGGAATAAGTGCAAAAGACGCAAAACATATTTATAAATATATATGTGGCCGAGGATATCCTTCCACCATCTTAAAATCTTCCTTAAGGACGAAAACTAATACATAGATATATATTTGTGTGTGTGTGGGCTAAGATGTCACCATCTTAAAATAGTATCTTTAAGGACGTTAAATAAAATAAAATCGTTAAATCCTGGAAGAGTACCAATAAATAGTATCCTTAAGGACCAAAACTAATTGTGGGGAAGAAGAATGGCCAAGGCTGCCCTTCCGCCAAAAATCGTACATATTAACTCAAAATATAGTATGGAACAGGTAGTTGATCGTAAATTGCGCATGCGCTATGCTTGAGCTGAAGCTTGATTGTCGTTTGCACGCTCATGCCAACACCAACCTCAAGACGAATTTTTGTCCCGACAGATTTTACTCAAGCCAAAATTTTTTTTGGCAATTTATTTGCACAAACTGGCTTGTGCAAGCCACTTTGCGCAAATTACATGAGCGTGTAAACCGGCCTTAAAATTCACGAAAGTAAGAAATTCTGAATATTTCTAAATAAACCAAACCATTTTTGAAAGAAATATTATTAGTGATTATATAAAATATAGTATAATAAATATACTATTTATTTATTTTCTTTTTTTAGGTACCCAAAGAACATAAGGATTCCACAATAGATTTTCAACATTTTTCGGATGACTGGAATTTAGATAAAATCCAGGTACCACCCTATATTTCCAATATTCAAAGTATAAACTTATCACTAATTCTATTCTGCAATTTTTTCTTTACTTGGTCTTGCTGAATAAAGATATAAACAAACACAGCAAAAATTTCAAATTTTGTCATCTTTCAAAAAAGAAATAAATAAATAAAATATTTATAAACTGAGCTATGAAAAAATTGAGTTTATATAATAGCATTTGGAAAACAATAAATTCAAACTTGTCGCACATTTATTAAAAAATTAAAGGATAAGTCTATAGTGGATGAGAAATTCAAATTGAAATAAATTTTCACTCTCAGTATATAACAGCGCGGCGAACTTCGTTTCTACCTCTCAACATTGAATATTTAAATTAATATTATAGTATATGTTATTGTTGTAAACCTTCCTAGAACTATAAAGATTTAGTTGCAATTTGGTACATACGGTTACAATAGTTTTACCGCTGTAAACTCTATTGCGCGATAGCCACATAACGGGCGATTTTCAAACTTAGCTGGGATCCACATATTTTAACATTTTCTATTGATTAAAATAAATATAAATACATTTTATTAACATTTCCAAGCTCTATATAACAACGTATCTTTGTAACCTCTCATGTTGAATGGAACTCGCTACCTATCGGACAACTTTCAAACTTCTTTGTTATTAGTCCGCACAACTGCAAAGTATCGAATGTAAAAAAACACAATTTTTTTTTATTAATTCATCAGTTGCTTTAGGACAGATAAACGTTTTAGCGAATTCTCAAATCTGAATTCACTATGTAAAGTGGAGGAATAACTCTGTCAGTCGATTATACTGATTATTTGATTATGCCAAATAAATGTAACGAATCGCTAAAGATCGAATTAAAAAACCGCCTATTTTCACATTCTATACTTTGCAGTTGTAGGTACGATATCTTCGCTTTTTAAATGATGAATTAAATGAAAATTAGTAGATTTTATTATTGCTAAACCTTCCTGAAACTATAAAGATGATATTGTTAAAATTTGGTTGAGATTAGCTAGGTAGTTTTCGTGGTTAGTGGTCACAAACGAAAAATGACTTGTCTTTTTATATAATAGTATAGATCTGGAACGGATTGGAATAGAAAGGTGTGGTCAGCAGTATTTTTCTTCGTTTTCGGTGTAGTTTCACTTATTTGTTTCTATACTAAAGCCGGCTTCACACATTCGTGTTATGTGATAGATAACACGCAACACGAAACAGACATACTCGTCAAAGATTGGCGAATGTGTGGATGGGCACTCGGCTCGTGTTATGTGTTATAATATTGTTTTAGATCCTGTTATAACCGTATAGCCAGCTCCACACATTCGTGTTATGTCATAACACGCAACACGAAACAGACATGCTCGTTGAAGATGCCGAATGTGTGGATGGGCACTCGGCTCGTGTTATGTGTTATCAAGTTGTTTCTGCTCGTGTGATGAGCGTATCGCTATAGGAGGCGGTTTTTAACACACATCAAAGGAAATTTGTTTTGCCATAACACAAGCCGAAACAGAGACAATCGATTATTCACAAATTTGCTTAGCAACAGTGAATAATCGTGAAGACCAGTAAATTATTGTTTTCAATAATAACTGTTTAAAAATGAAGAAAAACTATTAAATTTGATGATAAATAACGTTAAGTAAGCACTTAGCGATTTAAATTTTTTTAAATTTAAATCGGTAACTAATTTGATACATTTTGAATTGAACTGGACTATGTTAGGTATATTTTTTTACGGTAGCATTTGTAATGGGAAACTAAGTTGTTGACAGAGTTTTTTTTTCGTCTATTTATTTAGTCAAGAAGAGATTTTCGTAGCTTATCTTCATTTTCGCTATTAGTTCAGTCTGAAAGTAAATAGATCATGGCGTAAATAAAGCTTATGCAAACTTTATTAACTTTATTAGAGCTGATTCTCAGGAGACGTAATAGACATAAGTAGCCTCGCATTAAAAAAATGGTATTTGAGAGACTAAAGAGTCCTGAAACAATGGCAAAATAAAATATAAGATTTAAGAAAGGGGGAGACCGAAAGATAAAACTCAATTTCTCCTAAACAGGGAAAAACAATAGATCATAGCCCAGACGATTTATACATCGAAGGATACCAGACTAAAATACATGTTTTTAAATACAGCAATAGATACTTGTACATGTTTTTAAATTGAAAAAGAAACAGGTAGATTCCTGCCAATTCTCTCACTCACTTTTAAAACCAGCAATGCAATTGTTTTCCTCTAATCCGATTTTGTAATCTTTTCCCGTTTCTAAAAAAAGTTTGTCTACAGGTACAGTTTAGATATGAAATTAAAGCTAATTAAATTTCCTTTAAATTCTCTCTTGAAGAAATTATTTTGAAACCAGTACTTTTGTTAGAATGCGGCTGAGAACTTGACTCAACGGAAAATTTATGAATATTGTGTAAAATCACTATTTTTTGGAGAACTGTATTTCCGCAACCAATTAATCTACATAGCTGCTGTTAGAATTAAATTGTCACACATTTAGTACTCTTTAATAAAGTAAATGCTGTGTCAAGCAAATTTTTATATTTTAGAGATATAAATGAAAAACGAAAATAGTGCTACAATTCCGAGGATTATTGAGTACTACGAACAACCCACCTAATTTTTGAGAGGTTGAAAACTTGGATTTTAACTATCCTCATGGGTCCTAACAACATATTAAAAAATAGTAGATACATGCATTTTGACGAACTTGGCTTATTTTAGTAGGTGTTGATATATTGTCATGACAACAGAGAACTGTTTCGTTATTGTTTCGTGTTATGTGTTATGCCATAACAGAGAACAGTTTGGGCTTGTTTCGTGTTATGTGTTATGTGTTAAGCCATAACAGAGAACTATTTCTTCATTGTTTCGTGTTATGTGTTATGCGTTATCACATAACACGAAACAGATTCGGCGAAGCTGTTTCGTGTTGCGTGTTATGACATAACACGAATGTGTGGAGCCGGCTTAAGAGAGAATCACCCTGTCTTTTTAAAAAGTTTAAGAGGTAGCGGCACAATATCATCACAACATTAACGTTATCAAATCAGTAGACAATATCATCGATACAAATGCAAAGTATGGAATTTGAAAAAATGCTTTTTTCGTTTTTGATCTTTTGCGATTGTTTTAGGACTGATGTAGGTCGAAGCGAACTCTCAAATCTGAATCAACTTCATCACCCCTCATTTGACATAACTCTGTTAAAGTGATTTTCAATGAACCTTGGCAAAACAGTTTTCCCACTCCCCTCGAGAGTACTTTCCATTTGTATCGACGATATCCACCCACATTAACTTGCTGAGTACCATGTATTGTATTCTGTAGATTAAGAGTTCGTTTTAATGGTCACTGAATAACGTTTAGTTGTTTTCATTCCGGAAATATCTAGATTGATTGTGACAACCTGGCTGCAGCCTCAGATGCTTGCAAGAAAAGGCGAAATATGAAAAAAAAAAAGGTTAACCTTCCAGGCAGAATGAAAAAAATCAACAAAGCCAAAACAGGAGCTGTATTGAGGCGTCCCAATGCTAATAATAATAAACGAGTCGTCAATAACAACAAACGGCTAACATTGAACAACAGGAATTGGGCTCGGATCAGCGTCCATCCATTCATAAACTTCTTGCGGTGTTACCGTAAAAAGTTTGCTCGAAACACCCCGACAGAAGAAATAGCAAGGTATTATCACTAACATATAAAATAAAATAAATATATTTTTCAATTGACTTTTAGTGAAATAAATGATATAAAGTTAATAAAAACTTTTCATTATGTCAAAAAGGTATATATATATATATATATATATATATATATATATATATATATATATATATATATATATATATGCTGTATATGCTCCGTCAGGATATACGGAACCCTAATTAGGGTTGGGGAAAAACAACCACTTTCAGCAAGGATCTGATGAAAACTGTGACACAGGGGGTTGGGATGGAACATCGACATCGATGAATCGAAAACAGATATATCTGATATTGCAGGATAAGAAGTCGTTGGTTTAGGACGAAGGGTAAAGGCTATTGTATTGAATGTATCGAATAGCGTGTTTCAATTATCGATGTCATGATTATTGCAACATCGATGTTTTCTTTCGATGTCTCATGCCGATAAAAGTGATTATATTATATTCTCTACATGTGAGATTTCTGTAAGAATTTGTTTATATTTTTTGACATAATTAAAAGTTTTTGTTAATAATCTATTTTATTTAAATCCTGTTAAAGAACAAAATCGTTAAAGGCCATAGCTACCAAAATATACAGCTTAAATTATTAGAATGAAATTGAAACTATAGACCCTATTATTTTTTCCCCATAGTTAACAAGACACAAGACTGACATATACATATATATGTATATTAGAGAGGATGACTTCAGGTAACGTCAACTTTATTTTTCCTGTGGGACCGTATATTTTTAAATTACTTTGAGAGTAGATTTCGTATTTGTGGATAATTGTAACAAAACAAACAACAACAAATGCCTTTAAATAAGAAAAGTAAAAATCTGTGGATGTGGGCCATTTTTCCTCATACTTTTTCCCCTACTGTTTTATGGACAGAAAATTGAGAAACATTTTTATTTTTTATTTTCGTTAGCATATAATATAAAAATTATGTTATTATCATCAACTTTGTTATTTATTATTATTACAAATAGTCAAAAAACTCACCTATAAACAATTTTTTTTATTCATTGATATTACATCTGGAAAATAATATAATAAGAAAACAAACAGAGTTTCGGATATAATGGCATTTCAATGACTAATAAAACAACGACCCATTAGCACTTCAATAAAAGCTCTATATTAGGAGGTCACTTGGCCATCTTCTTTTCAGGTGCCTCGGAAGATTATCGGGAACAGAATCTTAAAAAAACTAGTGGATTCGAGTGGTTATGGATTTTATCATGGAGAGATTGGTATCTGGCTTTGGCTAAATCAGGAACCTATAAAACATTAAGGTCTTTATGGATAAATTTAGTTGCGCCAAAGTAAGGAGCATTGAACTTAAATTAATATCTATATTAAATTAATAATCAATGATATTCAAAACAAACAAAGTAGAAAGAAAATAGCGGTTTCAAATGTGACTTTTTCCATTCAAACCAATATAGTTTCTAAACAGTAGGTCCTAGCGACAAGTGTTAAACGAAAAACACTTGTTTTTATTAGATACTGTGTTCTCTATACAGTACCTCACCCATTTAAATCGATTCAACCAACGTGTTGGCTTTTTTGACACACCCTAGTTCTTTTGGCGTTGCAACGCCAAAAGAACTAGGGTGTGTCAAAAAAAAAAAGCTCCAACATTTAAAAAATGTAGTAGTCCAGTCAAATGGTTTTGAAATAAGGCTTGAAGTGGAAAGTTTATGGATAATTGTTTTTTATGGCTTACATTATGTTTTTTAGGGTGCTGAGCACGAATCTGAAGTTTTCCAACAAAATTTCCAACGACAAATATGAGAAAAATTAAAAAGATAAAAAGTAAAAAATCTTAAATTAAATAGTAAATTTAACCATCTTTAAGATAAAAAAATTAATTTTTAAACGGACAAATAGATTCGGAGTTATTGACAAAAAAGTACGACAAACATAATTTTGCGGAGAAGTGGGACTGTCCTCAGTTGGCCCAATTCCTTTGTGGATACCTTACGACTGACAAAAAAAACTTGAGGACATAAATTGTAGGTCATTTTCTCTTCTTTATTTTATGATAGAAAAGTAGTTTGCTTAAAATGATCACTTTGCAAGCTACAAGCAAAATAATGAAAAAGATTAAAGATTTGTTACTTTTTTCTAATTTTTCTCATACTTACCGATGGAAATTTTGTTGGAAAACTTCAGATTCGTGTTCAACACCTCACCAAAATATAAAGTAAGCCATAAAAAACAATTACCCATAAACTTTCTAGTTCAAAATACATTTTTACTGCACTATAGGCAAAACTTGACTTATTTCATTAAAACCAATACAGCTCCTAAACGGTAGGCCCAAGCGACAAATTTTATAGAATAAAAAATATTTTCCATTAAATTTCTAACTAGGAAACTATCGCCAAGCTTTTGATTTGTGCAATACCAACAGAGCTAGAGCGTGTCAAAATGAATGAGCAAAAAACATTAAACCAAAAAAGTATAGACCCAGCCAAAATAAATATTCAATTCAAAAAGTGAATATTTGGGAAATATTGGCAAAAATCTTATTAATATTAAAAAAGATGTGTGGTCACATTGGAAAAACAAAGTTGATATACACATAAATAAATATGTATCGAATTGCCTGGTGCCATTATTGACACCTCTCCTGTATGGCGCAACATATGTGACTCCAACTATAAAAAAATAGAAAGGCTACAAATCCTTTGTATGAGAATCATAAATAACTACCCACGTACTCAAAAACAACCAATATGCTACTTCATTTAGATTTCCTAACAATTAAACAGTTTATTCACACCCTGACCTGGAACTTTTTCAACCCAATTTAAAACTCTGGAAATCCCTTAATAGTCGAGTAAAATAAGGATTAGACTAAGAAAAAACTGTCGAACTTTTATTCTCAACGGATCTTTATGTTATTTGGGGTACTGAATCCGAATTTTGCTACCACGGCACACGGCACCCGTATGATTCATACTCAAAATCGCAAAACTTTAACCAGCTTTTTTATGAAAAAATTAAATTTTGGATCGGACAAATATTTGAGGAGTTAGAGCGAAAAATAAACCAAAACACTTTTTTTTTTAGCGTTCTGGCATGGTTATTTTAAGGGACTTGATACAAACTTCAAATATGGAGTGTAATAGTAAATTTAATCAGCTGAAAAAAAGTAATTTTGGAAAAACTTTTCGTTGTCGTTTTATAGGTAAAAACGGAAAATAACCGGTATTTTGGGTATGACGCCGGTGGCTGCCATGGTAGCAAACTACAGATTCGGATTCAGCACCCCAAAAAACATAAAGATCTCTTAAGAATAAAAGTTCGGCACTTTTTTCTTGAGAACTGCTTTTTAGAGCTTAATTTACTGGTCTATAATGCGAACAATAGGCAGTTATAACAAACAATCCCTAAGACGATACTTGCACAGACATACTAGGCATACTGTATTAGAATAAATGAATTAATAAGGCGTCCATAGAATTATTTGTTTAGTTTAAATTTAGGTAAAGAATCAAAGTAATGTATAAGCTAATTATTCCTAAAATATAATCAATTTTATTGTACTGAATTCATTCATTTTACTTCCAAGAAAGTACTTATTTTAATTCAGTTATTTTATTTTTCATACTGCTATAAAGGTATTCTACTTTTTATTTATTATGTTAAATCAACTATGCAGTTTAAATTGTTTTATTCAAAACATGTATTAAATTAATGATTAGATTTCATTGGAATAAAACTCTTTATTATTATTATTATTAGTATGAACCAAATGCCGGATTTTTGAACAATAAAAAAAAAAATTAATAGCCTCTACAATTTACATTTTTTTTTTTACTTCCGTTATAGAAATAAGGGGCAGTGCATAGTTTATTTGACGATCATATTATATCATTGTACATAATAATAATTATCTTATAATTTTAAAACTTAAAAGTTTCAATACTTTCTACTTTTATAAAATTAAAAATGTAATAACTTTAAATCATACTCAATCTTCTCTTTATGATTTTTCTTTAACAGAAGAGGCAGGTTCGAATGGAGGAAGATGTCATGTAAAAATAAGGAGAAATTTTATGAACAAGCCAAAAGAGCAAAGTTGAAGGGGTATGGTCATAGAGTATTATTATTATTATCTTTATTTTGTAGCACTACAACTCGGTGACGAATCCTGGCCTCCTCCACCAGCTTCCTCCAGTCTTCTCTGTTTTGTGCAGCCGTCATCCAGTTCCTCACTCCCAGGGTATTTTTCTGCGGCCACACCATCCGACCACCTTAGCTTCGGTCTGCCACTTCTTCTCGTGCCATACAGATGTTCCACTAAAAGCCTTTAAGGAAAGGCCTCATCCTCCATTCTAGCCACATGGCCAGCCCATCGTAGCCTTCTAATCTTCAATGATTGAACTACATCTCCTTCGTTGTATTTAGAGTAGAAGTCATAATTCGTTCTCCTTCTCTAGTTTCCATCAACAAAAATTCTAAATTAAACTAAAATTCTACGAAGGATTCTTCTCTCAAAGACAAGAAGTTCATGTTCAATCTATTTGGATACAGTCCATGTCTCCGATCCATACAACAAAACTGGGCGTATTAATATTTCGTACAAATGGATCTTGGTCCGCCGGGATAGAAGGCGAGAGGAAAGTTCCTTGCGTAGGCTAAAATAGCACCTGTTAGCCAGCCAAATTCTTTTTTTCACTTCCATTATCTTCGGTCACTATTGAACCCAAATAGGTGAATTGGGCCACTTTCTCGAAATTAAAGGGGCAAATATCGATAGTCTCACCAGGTCGGGGTATTTCTCCTGTGATCATGAGCATAGTCTTCCCCTCATCCATCTCCAGCCCAAGTGTTCTGGCGGCCTTTAACAGGGCTAGGAATCCCTCTCCAATAACCGTCCCACGTCATCTGCATACGCCAAAAGTTGGACCATCCTGGACCAACACAGTCCTGTTGGTTTGTAGACCAGCATCCCTCATTGCCTTCTTAAGTGCCAAATTAAAGGTCATAGAGTATAAAACATTAATCATTAATCGAAATAGCGTAAAAATGTGTTTTACATAAAAAAAGAATACCTATATGTTTTTATTTTAGCAGTACTGTCTTTTAGTTAAAGACGTATAAACATTAACAGGCTCTGCCAATATTATTTAGCCGATTAAATATGATTTCCCCAAGCGTTGAATTAAATTTTGTATTGCAGTATAAATGAAGTATCAAAGAAGTTTTTTTTTTTTTTTTTACTAGCTTCTCAAGTTGCGGCTTCGCCCGTTCGCATAAATAAACAACTTTGACCAATAATCTTAAACTGACGATAAAAGATTTATTTGTTTATCTATTGTTAAATTGAGCATTATTTATTCAGTACTATTTTCATCCATAGGATTAATTTTTAACCTGCGTAAAATTGCACAGATTAGGTGTTTGAAGATACGTAAACACATAATTGAACATTCAATTTTTAATTTTAATGTATGAGTTGGTAATCCTGATGGACAGAGACTATTAAGAAACTCTTGCTGATAATGGACTACATTACTTTACAACAAACGGCCCATGAATCATATTTTTACACAAAATATAAAAAAGCAAAGGATTGACATTTTGATTGGGTAACAAGTTTTATTCAACAGACATGATTTTTATTGATTTCATTTGTTTGGGTTTTAATTTATAACCACAAAAATATATGAAACAATACATCTAACAACATTGTACATTTAAATTTTTAATATTGCTAAATCTTCCTAGTATTATGAAGATGATGTAGTTAAAATTTTGTACAGGTGGGTTCACTAATTTTACCATTGTAAACTCTGTCCTAATAAGAAAAAAAAAAGGTAACTATGAAATTAAACTTTAATATTTATGGTCGTGTAAGTTATGTAATAATTAAAGGGATAAGACAGAAAACCGTTTTCTTTTGTTAGAACTGTGAATCTAATTCCTCTCTTGGAGGAACATGGCCGCTACTGCTATGCAGCTAACTAAAGCATCTCCGTGTTTACTCTAGTGATTCTTGTGGTATTAACTCACGTATCAGCTCGAGACTTTGTGTACATTGTGTATTTACAAACTACAACGATCTGTGAAGTTTTCCGGCTAGGTGAGTTCCTAGAAACTGATTTATGAAGGTGGTCTTTAAGTGTAAGGCGAGATAGTTGGGCACAGCGTGAGTAGGGCAGTTTCGACCTGCTGACGGCTGGGACTGGCTATCACTTAGATAGGCCTACCTTCAGGTACTAGCTCTGGTGGTGTAGTGGATTGAGCGCTCGTCTACTGTTGTTACGCACCTGAGATCGCAACTCGTTGATTTAAACTTTTTTTTATTTTTTTTTTTTTATTTTCCACATTTATGTCTTTTTATTTATATTTATACATCTTTTTTTTCTCCCTTATTTGTTTTTATTTAATTAATATTAAATTTTAGGATATATTTGCGATAATTATCATTAATACTATGGAGTACGAAAAATCATCGTGCTTCGACTCCGATGAAGATATGGCGTGTTCCGACTACAGTGAGTCTGACTCGAAGTTTCTTAAGGGCAGAACTTTGTCAAAAAGACAAAGGAATACTGCTCTTGAGCCTCCTGGGAACTCTCCCGACAAAAAAAAAAAAAAAAAAAAAAGGAAACAAAAAAAAAAAAAAAAAATCGAATGAACTTCCCACTCCACCACAAACCCGCAGTAAGACAGTCGTCACTGCAGACACACCTATCGAAACTGCTAACAGATTTCAGCCATTAATTAACATGCCTTCAGATATCACAGTAGTTCATCCACCAAAACCTCTAACAGATATAAAGCCACCTCCAATCTACGTTATTGGCGTAGATAACTACATAACATTTTGTCAAGACATTTCCGAATTAATTGGTCAAACCAATTTCGAATGTTTCACCAGATATCACGACATAAAAATAAATACACAGACTAAAGAACATTACAAATTACTGATAGCCCATTTAAAAACTAAAAACATTGAATTTCATTGTTACCAATTAAAAGAGGAGAAGGCCTACAGGGTAGTACTTCGTGGACTTCACCAATCAGTGCCTCCCGATGCCATTAAAAGAGACCTGGAACAGTTAGGCCATAACGTCAGGCATGTCTCCAACGTGCCCCACCGCTTTGAAAAACGTCCACTCCCATTGTTCTTTGTGGATCTGGAACCAGCTGAGAACAATGTGGAAGTCTTCAACATAAAAAGACTCGTGTACTCCGTGGTCAAATTTGAAGTTCCACGAGTGAAGAGAGAAATTGTTCAGTGTACGAGATGCCAACATCTGGGTCACACGAAGACATATTGCAATCGCCAACCCAGATGTGTCAAATGTGCAGGACCACATTTAACAACAGCTTGCATAAAAACAAGAGATACTCCAGCCTCGTGTGCCCTCTGTAGTGAGAGCCATCCTGCTAACTATAAGGGTTGCCAGGTCTACAAATATAGGCAGAAGCAGAGAGCCACCAACTCCACTACAAATAAAAATTCCGTTCCTCAAACATCCGAAACAATAGTAGCATCCTACCAGAATCAACAGACCATTTCACTCAATAATAATTTTCCTAAACACTTTCCACCACTGCCATCAACATCAAAGCCTCAACAACATCAGAATCAACAATCCATTGAATCAGCAGCTCAACCAACCGAACCCCAGCCATCAACCTCAGCAGCAGGATCTTCCCAACTTCTTCCTCCAAGCACCGAATTCACGACAGTCTTACGAAGAAACCGTCGACTACAAAATCAGGCGCCTCAAACATCCCTCCCATCCCGACCTCCCAAAATAATCAATCTTTCCTCAACAACTACCCAACAGAACCCACAACCAGTAAACCAACAGACCAACACCCCAATTCAAACTCATGAGCAAACCATACCTCAACAAAATCCTAGCCAAATTCCATTCCAAGTACCATCTTCAAGACAGTTTAACCTTCCGCCTCAAAGATCAAACCCTATCCTATTTCCTCCCAGGGTTCTAGTGATATCTCATCTATTCTTTCCTCCTTCCTCCGAGAACTCCAAGATACGATCAGACCCTTAATTACCCTCCTCACAAGAGCCCTGTCAGATATCACGTCTATTGTTCCTCGATGATCCAAAACTCCTTGGCAGTTCTTTTATGGAACGCAAATGGTTTGCTAAATCACAGGAACGAACTAGACATATTCTCCCACGACAATAACATTCACGTTGCCCTAATTACCGAGACCCACTTGACGCCTACCCATTATTTCCACATCAAAGACTACATCACTTACAGAACTGACCACCCCGATAAAACAGCCCACGGTGGTACTTCTATCCTTATCCAAAGATCGCTAACTCACACTCTGATTCCTTCCTCTCCAACTGACACCATTCAGTCCACCGCACTAATCCTATCCACTTTCCTATTTAACCTTACTCTTTCAGCTGTATATTGTCCTCCAGGAAATAGCCTTTCCCAAAATATTCTGCAATCCTTATTCCAATCCTTTGGGCAGCGCTTCATTGCAGGTGGGGACTATAACGCTAAACACCAGCGATGGGGCTGTAGAACATCCAATCCCCGAGGTAGTGTTCTATCCAGTGTATCATCCTTAAACAATTACCCTATCCTTTCTCCTAACAATCCTACCTACTGGCCTACATCCCTAAAAAAAAAAAACGCCCAGATATACTGGACATATTCGTTACCTCGCAAATACCTACTTCCCAAACTACAATAGATTCCTTAGATGACCTTTCCTCAGACCATAGCCCGGTTCTGCTGACCATACATTCTACTCCTATAATCAAACCTTCTCCTCCATCCTTAATAACTGGACGGGTGGACTGGGACAAATTCCGTTCGGCTTTAGAAAACCATATTGACCTCAAAATTCCACTAAAAACTTGTCAACAAATAGATGCAGCAATAGAACATCTTACTAAATCAATAGAAACTAGCATAACAGAAAATACCTCACAAAATAGATTAAGGCACTCAGAAGGCATGATCTTACCTCAACATATTCGGGTATTGCTAGTAGAAAAACGTCGAGCTAGAGCCAAATGGCATAGAACTCGATACCCATCTGACAAAACCATTTATACCAAATTAACTAACAAACTTAAATCAGAACTTAAAAAACTAAAATTTCAAATTTTACAAAAACAAACTGAACAACTATCTGTTTCCGACAAATCATTATGGACCACTACCAAAAGACTATTAAAATTTAAATCCTTCAATCATCCCCTCCTTACTCCAGCTCAAACCTGGACCAAATCTGATTCAGAAAAATCTGAGGTATTTGGTGAACAATTACATAATACATTTATACCTCATTCTGACATCCTAAATCCTTACCACATAGAATTTATTGAAGCAGAACTGACTATTCCTCTCCAAATGACCCTTCCTCCTAAAGCCTTCCACCCTTCAGATATAATATCCATAATCCATAGATTGCCCTCCAACAAAGCTCCTGGACATGACCTTATTACCTCACGAATCCTCAAAAGCCTACCAAGGAAAGCAGTATTACTCCTAACTTACATTTATAACGCTGTCCTCCGTACAACATATTTTCCCGATTCCTGGAAATTATCAATTATAAAGATGATCCCAAAACCTAAAAAACCACCAGAAAATCCTTGAAAAGCCCTTTTGAAACGCCTTTATCCCTTCCTTGATTCCCATCACATTATTCCTGATCACCAATTTGGATTTCGTCAGTTTCACTCCACTACCCAGCAGTGCCATCGCGTGGTGGATGTTATCTCATCTGCATTGGAGCGCAAGATGTATTGCACGGGTGTCTTTCTTGACGTTGAACAGGCCTTTGACCGGGTTTGGCATCCAGGACTGCTTTATAAACTTCGCCAATTCCTTCCATCTACATATTTTCCTCATCCTCCGTTCCTACCTTTCTGATAGGGTATTTAAAGTTAACCATAATTCCACATACTCATCTATCTTTCCTCAGACTGCTGGTATTCCACAAGGTAGTATCCTGGGTCCCATTCTTTATACCGTGTATACAGCTGATATCCCAACTCATCCTAATACTATCCTTACAACCTATGCTGATGATACCAGCGTGTTATCAGTCAATGGCGATCCTTTAGCTGCTTCCCAGACACTCCAGTCACATATCACTTCCATTCAAGAATGGTGTCATAACTGGAGAGTAAAGATAAATCCTAGCAAATCCCAGCAAATAACCTTTACTCTCCGTCGAAAACCTACCTCATCCTGTCCTCCTGTATCCTTTAATGGCGTACCACTGAATAATGTGGAACAAATACGATACCTGGGATTTTATCTGGACAAGAGACTTACCTGGAACCATCACACAAGATTGAAAAGACAAGAAGCTGCACGTCGATTTCGACTGCTTCAACACTTACTAGACAAACGTTCAAATCTCCCGATTCACTACAAGAGACTCATCTATATGACGATTATCAGACCTATTTGGACTTACGGAATAGAGTTATGGGGATCCACCAAACCATCGAATTCTTCCCGCATCCAATCACTCCAATCCAAAATCCTTCGAAAAATCCTTAATGCTCCTTACTTTGTCACAAATGAATTAATCCACAATGACCTGAATATCCCATATGTCGCCGATTTGGCACGAACCAGATACCTATCCTTTCATAATAAACTTACTCCCCATCCAAATCCACTTGTAGCACAACTTGCTTCCCATTCCATTCCTGGCAATCCTCCGAGGCGTCTGAAAAGAAGATGGCCTCGTGATCTTCTTCTGTAAATATTCATTAGAGTACTACCAATGGGTAGTTCCTCTACAAGTTCTAATCATGCCATTATTTTGCATTGTTTACAGCATATTTACTAAATGTATTTTTATTAATACAGTTGTAAATTTCAATTAATAAAAGAATAAAAAAAAAAAAAAAAAAAATCCTCTCTTAAATATATTCAAGGCTATAAATTGTGATAAATCCTTGTTTGATCTGTCCAAATCTCCAGGAACTTCTTATGCTGTCCTTTGTTCACAATCCTGTGTAATCACAAACTGTTAATATTAGTAACATTATAAAAAAAAATCAATCATGAAGTTATATCTTAGAGAAGTATCTCAAGTTCTAAAGAAGGAGTTTCTTATAAAATAATGTATAATAAAAACATATTAATGTGAAGAAATTATAAAAAGAATGCGATGACACAACATAAATAAGTTTATGGGGCGAAAAATAAACTAATAAATTAGAATAAAAGCTAATTTCTTCAAGTTGGTGTTTAATTGTTGTCCCTATATGTTTTACTTTACTTAAAGCTGATTACACAAATAAATAAATCAAAAAGAAACTATTGGATTAAAAGAGGATAAAAGATTTGATATTTCATGCAAACAACCTTGCAGAATGGTTCATATTGTAATACAAATCACACGAGGAATAAAAAAAATCATTCTTGATTTTTAAATATAAAATGGTAATTTTTTGTAGCTCATCCCATTTTTTTACTGTTTTAAAACCTCTCATAATTATTAATTGATTAATTAATACAAGTCCTCTTTTTCGGAAGTCCTTTTTAACTTCGTCCTCCCATTAAGTTCTAGGACGGCCTCGTCCTCGCTTTACTTCTGCTTTTGCCCCATAGACTTCATTGGCAACTCTGTTCTGATCCATTCGTAGGTGTCCAAACCATCTCAACCGGTTTTTCTCTACTGATTCGTTGGCAGGTTTAACGTTGAGGTTTGATCTGTTGGTAGTGTTACGTATTCGATCTCTTCTTGTTTTCCCCTCTATCTTTCGGAGAAATCTCATTTCAGCCGCTTGAATTCTGGATTGATGCTTTTTGAAATTGAACGGCTTTATGTTGGGGAAGGATCTGGAAACCACTCGGACAGATAAGCCCGTACGTTCTGAGTTAGCGAGAGTACCTACCACCAACTTAATTAGAGGAAACCCAGGACCAAGAGGGGAGGCACAAGGTAAAACGGACCCGTTGGAATTGTTTTCTCTTTTTATAACAGACGAAATGATTGGAGACATTGTTTCGCACACCAAAGAGGGAATAGATCGAGCACGCTGCAAATATACTTCTGGGGATGAATCGTTCATTTCACATACCAATTATTTTGAATTCAGAGCTTTTCTAGGTCTTCTGTTTATGAGTGGAGCTCTGAAAGATTGTACATTGAAATATTTTCAAGAATGTATGGCCCTCCAGTTTTTCAAGGCAAAATGAGATTTCAGTTTCTTCTTGAACACTGCAGATTTGGTGACAATAGAACGAGGGAAAAACGTAAAACATAGACAAGTTTGCTGACTTCAGAGGAATTTGGGATACATCTGTTGTCAACTGCTCACGATATTCTGCTCCAAGTCATGATGTTACTATCCATGAAACTCTACTTGGGTTCCGAGGACACTGTCCTTTCAAAGTGAATCTGGTGTCCAAACCTGACATGTATGGGTTCAAAATAATATCTCTTGTTGATGCAAAATGTTTTGTTTTTTTGTGGTGGAATGCCATATGTTGGTAAAGAAATAACAAAGAAAAAATGTGGCCTTGATCGTTTTCAAATAAAATGGCAATTTGCTGTCCCAGCACTTTGAATGGTTGCAAAAAAAAAAACATACAACCAATATTCAACTATTGTTGATTTTATCTTGTCAAGTTCATATTTTTAAATTAATGTAGGCCTTAAAACTTCAATTTCAAATGTTTGATAAAGAAAAAACAAAATTAATTGTTGAAAATTTTGACGTACGTTACTGTTCACAGGTCAAGTTTTCAACTTCTAACCTTCACAAAAACCATAGAATTTTTTTTTTTTCATTTTATTCTCTTTGTTATTTCTTATTAAATTATGTGTATATTAAATGAAAATAGAACTTTCTTTTGAAAATATGAAATTTTGGGGGCTTGAGAAAAGATTTTCTTCGTGTCCGAGGATTTCCGAATTTATTCATTTGATGTACATGAACGGGTGTAAAGAGAGGGTTCTGGAGCTAGGGGAGTCGGGATAACATCCTAACACCCTCCAGACTATGTATTGTAACCATTCGCAACCAAGGGCCCAGGTCGCTGTATTAACCGAAGTACGACGACATTGATTCTCAAAACAGTGAGTGCCTTAATTCATTTTAACATACGTTACCATTGTTTTCTCACATTGAATTCACCACTTCCAATCTAACTTTTTATAGTTCGTAGTTTCCTGCATTACAAATGCTTCAATCCCATTATATTTGAAAAAATTGTAGTTAAATAACCTTTTTCTAATTCCAATTCCTAAAATTTGACATACGTTACTGTTGACATACGTTACCGCTATGGTAACGTGTGTTAAAATTTTTGTAACGTAAGTTAAATCTGGGGTTCCATTTGTTAAATTAAGGGTAAAAAAAAATTAAGAATTATGAAATAAAGCTTTTTTTTTTTCTCTTAATATATACATACACAATGGAAAAGACTGTGATAGCTAGAAATGAAAATTAGGTACTAGCATTTTGTAATGTTGATGTCGCTCAGACTAAACGCTTTTTTTGTTGGCTGTTACAGGAGCTCACACCTACTAAAACATATAATAAATACTTTTAATATTGTTTTTTATAGACATATTCTTAAAATTCAATTTTTCTACATGTTTCTCTTAGTCACCATTAAGTGTGAACATATTTTTGACGTACGTTACCAACAATTTAAAATAAATAAATTAATCAGTTAATAATATTTTTTTGGTAATGAAGGATTATTGAAAGGGTCTTGACATTCTTAACAGATGTTATTAACTTTGGGGGGCAGTAATAAAATCCATAAACTTTTTAACAAAGTGAAAAAAAAAAAAAAAATGGTAATGTGCGTTAAATGTTTTGGAAAAAAAACTTAAATTTTTCACACAAAATTTATTACTATTGCTCTTCCAGGGAAATCACTTTAAATTAGCAGCCTTTAGAATCCTTTACCCAAACCTGAATAAAAATCAGCTTTTAATGCTGACAAGTTACAAACCTGGTTATATATGTCAAATTAATAAAGGTTTTATTTCTTTTAAAATTCATTCAAAATCAAGGAAGCGAAAATTTGACGAACCAACTCAGGTATATATTCTCAATTAGATTGGCAACATCATAGTATGCCACAGAACATAAATAAGTAGGATTTTTTTTTTTTTTTTTGAGGATTTTTGGGTTTTCTGGAAAGCTAAATTGCCATTATATTTGAAAATGACTGGGCCTATGTTTACCTACCCAGTGTTTAGTCTCTAAGCAATAACTGTGATTAATATGACTGAGGTTACTAGACCCAAAGAATGTAAGTAAGAATAAAATTGGTTTAGAATAATATTGCTGCTTTAAATTAATACCTGCCAAATACCCTTTTTTTATGTGATTAGTTCTTTTTAAGTAAAATATGGCCTTAAAATGTGATGTCAGATTCGACCTGACTGTAGTAAATGTGTTATCAGATATCACCATAGGAGAGGAGGAGGAGTGCGGTAAATTATGTTTGTTACCTTCACTAACAACAACAAACTACTTACGTTCAATTGGTCATTGAAGAAATAATATTTTTATAGTATCATAAAGTATTGTTTTAGTGAATTTTATTTAATGTTGATACCCAACGCTCCCCCTCTCCAGCCTAGTCCCCACAGCCAAGACTAGGCCACTTTTATGCTTATGGGTTATTTTCCCATCTTTCCCAATGGACAAATAGATTTATATAACTAATTATTATTATTTCCATCTAGCAAACATTATTTTTAATTAAGATTTATATATATTATATACTACATTCACATATACTTTACATAAATAATATATATGCACTCAATCTGATATTCAAGGATAGCGTTAAATTTTACTTACAATGACTGAATATTATTATTACTAAATATTTGATTTTTATATCTTTATTATTGTTCTGTTCATTTTTTAAAAATGTTTTCTACTGTAGTAATATTTAATTTTTTTTTTTTTTTTAATATTGTATTACTTTCTTTCCATTTTAATGTTTAGTTCTTTTGTTCCTGAATTTAAGTTATTTTATTTATTTATTTTTAATATTTCATTAAATTTTTTTCAGATTTATATCATTTTTTTAATATTCATTTTTTATCTTCTTTCAGATTTAACTGAAACTAGTAAACCTCTGATACAAAAATACAAACCTTCATTGTAAAGTACATATTTTGTCAATAAAACTGTTTTTTTTTTTTTTTTTTTTTTTTTTTTTTACTCAATAAAACACTTTTTCAAAGACTTCCAAAGAGATCTTTCCAGAAAAAAAACATTTAAGATAAGTAAATCTGTAGATAGTGAATGGTTTTTAATGTCCTGAACTTTAGGCATGAATTCAAAGACTAAAATCAACGAAAAATTCAGATCAGCAAACCAAATAAAAAATTAGAAGAGTAACAGAACAGTATGCATTATTAAAATAAAAATGTTTACATTTATATTTTCCAATACAAGAGCTTGTACCATGGAAGATTTGTTTCACGATCTCCTTTATTCATCTGACCCATATATTTTAACTTTGTCAATTAATGAAAGCAGTACTTTGTTGCATTCTGATCCTAATGATAAAAGTTTCCAGGATGGATTATTACATTTACTATCTCAGCCAGCTGGCTAATAAAATAGTAAATAAAA
Organism: Euschistus heros; assembly: GCA_003667255.2. Taxonomy (NCBI): domain Eukaryota; kingdom Metazoa; phylum Arthropoda; class Insecta; order Hemiptera; family Pentatomidae; genus Euschistus; species Euschistus heros. The sequence continues at coordinate 43,828 of RCWM02000200.1, forward strand.
AATAGTCTACGTTGAATTTAATATTCAAGTTATTTTTTTTTCACATTATTTCTTTTGTCCACACCTGCCACTCAAATTGGGACAATAAACGGATGTGATATGAGAAATTATGTAAAATTGGCATGTCAGGCATGAGGGAAATATTCAAGTTATATTTTTAAAAAATTTCAACATTTTGTTCTATATATTAAAAAAAAGTTTTAGTTCTTATTTATTTATAATTGAGCCCTAGTCTTAGTCGGACCTTGGCTTCACTAAGTACAGACAGTCATTCCTGTCTATCTTCCGCCTTCCTCCTCCAACCATTCACTCCCAGTTTTCATAGGTTATCATGAACGTTGTCCAGCCATCTCAGCCTTGGTCTTCCTCTGAATCTTTTTCCTCCCGGCCAGCGGTTCATCATCTTTTTTGGAAGTCTATCTTCCGTCATCCTTTGCACATGACCGAGCCACCTTAATCCGCCTAGTTTGACTATTGAACTGATGCTGGGTTGACCGAACAATTGTTCCAGCTCCAGGTTGGTTCTTATTCTCCAATTCCTGAGGTTATTCACTGGACCGAAGATTTTTCTGAGGACCTTTCTTTCCCAAATTCTCAGCAACCTCTCATTCTCTTGGATCAGCAACCAACATTTGCTTCCGTAAGTCACAACTGGTCTTATTACAGTTTTGTAGAACGCAATTTTGGCAGATCGAGACATCCTCATAAATTTACTTAGGGCTAAAAGGCATTTGCTGCCAGCCGCTATTCTTGCTTTGATCTCTAATTTCATATCATTTTTTTCTGTTATTAGGGATCCTAAGTACTTAAATGGGTTGCAGCGCCTAAATGTGTGCCCATTAATTTATACTTCTTTATCTCCATATCCTTGTAGGCATCTTGAAGTCTCCATGTATTCCATCTTGCTGCAATTGATGGTCAATCCCTTTCTCATAGCCGACTTTTCAAACTCTTCCAACACTCCTGAAAATGCAGGAAAGGACCGTGCTATGATGACTACGTCTAAACCATGTGTTGGGTGGCTCTATTGTAAATATCTCCTCCGGGATATGTCTTTATAGCTCTAATCGCTTTTTTAGTTCTTATTACTTTAGTTAAATTCACCAAGTCCCATGAATCATATTTTTACACACAATATCAAAAAAAGCAAGGGAATGACTTTTGATTTGGCAATAATTTTTAATTTGGCGAAAACAATTTTATTGATTTCATCTGGTTGAATTTTTATTTCTAACCATAAAAGTACATGACAATTCGGCAAACCTTGTTTCTGCCACCCAACATTGTACATTTACATTATTATAGTAAACTTTATTTTTTTAAACCTTCCTAGAACTAAGAAGATGGTGTATTTAAAATTTGTTTCAGATGGGTTCAATAGTTATACCATTGTAAACCCAATTGTAGAATGGTGCCAGCCATATATTAGTCAATTTTTAAACTTCACTGGTATCCACATGTCACAACCAATATTTATAACTTCTTTAATAACAATTTAATTGGAAATAAGTAAAATTTCTTATTAATTTCAAGCTCTATGTAGAACTTTACCAATGGTACCTGTCTTGATTGGCGCTTACCACATATTCATTGTTTTTTCAATTACAATTTAATTGAAAATTAGTAGATTTTATTATTGCTAAGCCTTCCTTAAACTTTGAAGATGATTTAGTTAAAATTTCATACAGATTGGTTCAGTAGTTTTGGTGACTAAAGATTACAAACGAAAAATTGCTTGTCCTTTTATATAATATTATAGATAATAAAAATATATTTAAAAAAAATATTTATATCTATTTTTCTAAAAGAATTAAAAGGTGTTATCCGATCCAAAGCAAAACTGATTTAAATAGCTAAAAAATATTGAAAGATAGGAGATCAAACTATTTTGCCAAGTATAAATCAATTACCTTACAATACTACTGAAAAGGATAAAGATAAACTTAAGGAATATCTAACACAGTATCGTCAGTTAGAACTCAAAAACTGCTTTAACTGGTTATGTTTTGTTTTGATAATTTTTCCCTCATTTCAGCTTTTCTTCATTCATATTTATTTATGTGTATACATTCTATCAATACAATGAACTGTTGGCACACAATTGAATTTAGCATATTTTATATGTTTTACCACAAGCTTTTAGTTTATGAACATATTAGTATGTTCCTGTAGAGAATCTTCTATAACGACAGTATATTATAAATATGTACATACAAATATTTCCTTAGAGTGAATTGCAGAACATGTAATGGAAATGATGTTTCATGTATAATGAAATAAATCATACTCCAAGAAAATTTCAACTTAATTGACAAATGTTTTTTTTATCCTGAACCAGGCGAGCCTACTGGAGTCATGTATCCAGGCACGGGGTTAACTTTGTCAACCACTACAGTTTTCTTTAACTTCTGGGAATATATTCAGCCCTAATCTTAACTTTTTTGTGTTAACATTGATTCTTATTGTTTTTAGTTGTAATGGGATTAGTATAACCTAAAAGTAATACCTACTTATTTTTTTTATATAACATTAGAAAAAATAGTAAGCTAAAAAAAGAAAAACATATAAATATGGCAAATAAACTTTTACTAATAAGATATGGTATACATAGTTTTTTATTACGTTATTATAATAATTCTTCATTAGTCATTTAAGTACCTGAGTTTTCTCAGTTTATACATTTTTTGAATATAAATAACTATGGAAGTCTGTCCTAGCTCACATGGTATCACCCTTTCCAAAGATAAATTACTTTTTCATCTTATCTTCAAAGGTTGATTTATTATCTTATAACTTCATTAACCCGAGAGAATTGACTGGTTGAGATTATCTGAAACCCCTTTAATCGGAAAACTAAAATAGTTGGAAAGATCTCCGTTTGTCTAGCTGGAGATAGAAGACTTCTTCAAAGGGCACAGCCATGTACAATAAACTATAATATATATAGCTGTTCTGTGACCTTCACTACAGTGTTTGTCCCTTCAAAATTTGTGCTTAGTGAGACTTTTTCTCACCCAGCGAGTTTAATGCAAACATTCTACCAAACGATAGTCCTTAAATTTTAGACTGTAAATTGTTTTCTCACTCGAGGCTATCAGTCTAATTGGCATTAGCTGTTCATCAGGTACGAGGTACATTGTATTTTCTTTTTTTCAGATTTGTAGGATCTTTTTTTTGAGTTACTAACCAATTTAAAAAAAATTATATTTGCATAAAAAGTCAATATTTTGGAAAATAGTTGACCGCTTTATCATTTTTTTTTTTTTAACCTTTTTTCATTCTTCTACAGAAACCGTATTCTAAAATCCTGACAGCAAGCCTTTGCATGATGAAATAAATCCTTTTGATTGTAATGACAAATAAAAAATCTAGTTTTTTTTATTTTTTATTTCAGTTCCTAATAGTTGATTATCTTACTTTTTTTGTTTGTTTGTTTGTTTGTCTTTGTTCTTAAATTATTTTATTGATTTGAATTTTAGAAAAAAAAAATTATGTTTGATTGTACTATAATTATTTAATTTATGTAATACTTTTTTTAAAATTATTATTTTATGTTATGCTTATTTGTATTCCCTTATAAACATTATATTAATTTTTTTTGGTGTTTAGAAATTTGTATTCTCTTCGAAAAAGCCAAATGTTTGAGCGTGAGAGAAAATCTCATGCACAAGTTCTCCCAGGTTAATAAGCTTCCTGCTCCATTTTTCTATAATGCTCCAGATGAGAATGATAACTATAATTATAATTTCATCTTCAGAGTTAGAAGAATCAGACACCGTTAATTTGCCAGCGCATGTTCTATCTTCTTTTTCCTTATCAGATAGATATGCTCTTTAAGCTCTTGTAAAATAAGTAGGTATTTAATCAGTTAAAAAAAAAAAAAAAAAAAAAAAATAGATGTAATGACTTGAAAACTGAAAACAAATACTTACATGACCGAGCGCATGGTTGACTAAGCCTACCAAAGCTTGGTTTCAGTTATTCAATTACGAAAAACGTTACAGGTGCTCACTAGATTAAATTAGAAAAGGTACTAAAGAGAAGAGTCGGGGGGAGGGTACTAGGAACTGGAAGAAAGTGGGTCTGAGTCCAGGAAAATTGGAGTTTTTAAATATAAAAAAAAAAAAAATTTCCTGAACATTGTTCAGTAGACTAAGAGTTAATATAGACTTTGAATGATAGACAATGTGCATAAACCACAACAAATGAGAAACCTGAGAATGGGACTAAAGTCCTGAAACAAGTAGTGAAACAAGCTAAATGAATAAATTAGCAGTTGTGCCCAAAAAAATTTAGATTAAAAAATCAAATCTCCTTCTACATAAATTGTAATTAAAATTGGAGAGGAAAATATCCAGCTGGTTGACATAACCACGCAGCACGCCCTGCTTAAGGTTAGATTTATGGAAAGGATATTACCTTGAGGATGTCAATAACTGTGTGGTCCACCCCATATTGTGGCGAATGAGCTCAAATACAAGGGAATAAAGAAAAAAAGGAAAAAAAAAAAAAAAGGTAGAGTTAAAAATAAAACAAACTATATCATAAATACAATATATATTATTGACAGAAAATCATGAACATAATTTCAATATAATTTTTGTTACATATTTTTTTTTTTTTTAATTCTACAGAGACAATTAGAAAGTTTTACATCATATGATAATTATTTTCCTTTTACCATTTCTGTACAAAAATAAGCATACAATTTCAAGAAATAATACTAATTTCTTATTTATTTAATAAAACTCATTGCCTGTTATTAAATAATTTTGAGAATACCAGACAGTGAAGCAGGATTATATCCTTTAACATGGATTTTTTTTTTTTTTTTTTTTTTATAAACAAAAATTAAATCGAGACATTTCACAGGGCAAGTACCTTTCTTTAAAATATCAAATATTATTAACACCAAATTTACAATACATAAAAGTAGAATGTTTATTTACATAGTGAATATAAAGTAAGTAAAGAATGTACAGACAAAAATACAAAGAATATACCTGAGTTGATTTCTAAGCCGTTCAACGGCCAGTTGCAATAAGAAACTGGCTTTTTATTTTATATTAGAAAAAAAAAATCCGCAATAATAATTATTAATATTAATAACTCAAGGAGAAATGTACATTGAAAAAGATAAAGAAAAAATGCCATTAGGCAATAGGGGCTTGGAGTTGAGGAGAAAATAAATATTGAATAACCCAACTATATACACTACAACACCACGACTATAAAACAATTAAAAACAAAAGAAAAGTCAGTCCCCTATAGGGTACATATAATATTCACTATGAGGTAGATAAAAGAGTATGGGAATGTTAATTCCCAATGTCTGCATTGTACTATGTGGCCGATGAGCCAAACAGCCGATATAAAATAAAAAATAACTTAAAAATAATAGAATAGGAGCTAGTGTGATGTTTTAGACTACCCAGCATATTCACGATAATTTCAATCAAGCGATTCAATTTGATAAAACTATTTTACTTAAATATAAAATTACTATCAGTTAAAGATGATGAGGATGTTGGTCAAGTTGACACAAAATGCACCAGTTTCATGATTTGTTTATTTCAATTTCTTTTATTAATACATATCACTCACTTGAACAGTGTTAATGGTGATGGTAAAAAAATTAAAAATTTGCTAATAGCTTCAGGATTAATTTAAGTTTAATTTGAACAGCACATATTGAGCCAAAATGACAAAGTAGTTGCTTAAAAACACAAACTTACACTTTAAAATTGTCGGCTAATTGGATTGTGTCTCAGTAAAAGCAGAAGTCTTAAAGATGCCTAGAGATGATCAGATAGATATTTTCAGCAATTTTTCACTGTTTGTTTGTTTATTTATTTATTTTTAAAGATACTTAATAATTTAGAGAAGTTAGACACAATCGAATTCATTTTTATTTTGCATTTTGAAAACTTCTGTTAAAATATACATCTTTTTCTTTTTAAACAATGTTATATTGTGGTTTTTTTTTTTTTTTTTTTTTTTTTTTTTTTTTTTTTTTTTTTTTTTTTTTTTTTTTTTTTTTTTTTTTTTTTTTGTATATACTATAAAAGCCAAATTCAAAATTATTTTTCAAAAATAATTAAAAATTAAAAACACAAAGATATACTATGAAATTGTCTGACAATTGGAGAGTGTCACAGAAAAAGTGGAGGTCCTAGAGACGTTTAGAGATGATCAGATTGAATTTTTTCAGCAGCTCCTCGTTTTTTTTTTTCATTTGTGTTTTTCTTGTTTAAAGTGAGTTAACACAATTGAATTCATTTTTATTTTGTACTATTTTGAAAACTTCTGTTAAAAGATATACTTTTTTTTTTTTGTTACAATGTTATGTCGTGTCTTTTTTTAATGTATATACTTAAAAGTCAAATTCCGAATGATTTTTCAAAAATAAATAAAAATTATTGCTTTATTCATCTAAAATGTTTTAAGTTTCGAAAAAAAAATAATGAAAAGATTTATAACTTAACACACTGATAATTTTTAAAAGAATTTTTTTTTTCCTTTATCTAAACAAATCATATATAAGAATTTTATTAATTATTTATTTTATTTCTATCCCTTTCAATTGCAACTATACTTCTTTAATATATGCTCCAGGATTTCCTTTTCAAAGGTTGAAAATTGAGATATGTAAAAAAAAAAAAAAAATCAAGTAATTTGAATGCAACTTGATTATTTATAGAGACATTTTTTAATTACAGATTAAATATTATTCTTGAATGACAAATTATACAACTGTAGACAGAAGAACAACTGCAATTTCTGCATAACAAATTAATTTCAATTTCACTACTAAAGTCAATTTGACCAACACACTCAACACTGACATAAGCTAATAGGTAACTTTATAAATAAATATATATAAAAGATATAACTATGGAATACCTTATTTAAACTATTAAGAAAAGGCACGTTTTTTTTTTTTTTTTCTTTTTTAATGTTTAAATTTTCATCTGCGGGGTATTCTTAAAGTTTATGTATGTATACCAAATATCTATATACTAATCCTTGCTATTTTAAAGGCCTTGTAATTCGTGTAAACCTTTTACAACAAATGATGAACAATTATGTTCAAAATTTGAGAGTTTTATTCATATTAAATAAATAAGACTGAAGTTAAATGGAAGCGAATATATATAGGTTTTGTTTTAAATTTTACTTCAAACTATGCCATTAAAACATCTAATATTAAAGTGCTAGTTAATTACTAAATATAAGATAACAAACATTCCTACAAACTTGCACGCTAACATCTAACAATCATAACTCACATCACACAAGTCCACAACCTTACAACTAAAAGTCCGACCGGTCCACCCATCAACCATTTATTTAAAAATGGGATCTCGTAAAGTTAATAATACCAGACACATAATTTCAAGTTAAATTACAAAATGAGCAAATTGCATTTACTAAATATAAAGATAGGATATATATTTATAAATATTATATGTATGTAATATATTTTTGTTTATTAATATATATTTATTAATAATATAAAATTGGTTTAAGGCAATTTGTGCAAGCAGTCACTAGCATATTTCTCTTTTCCTAGTTTCTGTAGGGCTATCGATAATTTGACCGACCAAAACGTACTTCATCTCCACCATAGTATTATTATTAATGTATCTGAAATGAACACATTTTTTTTTTCTCAAATTGAACAACATTAGAGTACGTGAAGAAATGCATGTTTATAATACTACAGTGCATAAGTTCAATGATAAAGCAAGCAATGAGCAATTGAGAATATCTTAAGAAAGAAAGGCGCTGCAATTCGTGTTGGCACTTGGCTGTCGGCTAACACTGCCTACAGTCTGAACCAAACACAACTAGCTACAAAAATGAGAACAGTTTCACAATTACGTATAAGTATACATGACGTCTTAAATATAATCTCAACTACATCGTTATACATTTATTTAAGGACTGAAATTAGTAGTGATGAATAAATTTGTGCATTTTAATAAAACCTTGTGCTAAGGCAAATTTGGGTATAGGCTGTTATGACAATGTAAAAAATTATGAAAAAAGATTACGTTAAAAAACATTGTAATCTCTTTAATTTTTAGCTAATTTAAAAAAGTTTGCATTAGTGTATTGACAATCCCTGAAAATCACTAGGCCGTGTTTTAATAAGAAACTTGTTCCTTTTTCCGAGCTCAGAACGAATAGGAAGCACCTTTTCAAAGGAATTCCACTTTTTACAAGCCTTAAAAGTAAATTATCTCTCTTTTTTCTTTTTCTTTTTTTTTTTGTCTCTTTTTAACATTATATTAATTTTTTTCTTAACACAAGGTTATAACGATAAAGCTTACTATACAATCTATTAAGTTATTTACAAATACAATGGGTGAACCGTTCAGACATCCCTGAGTAATTCGCTTGACAACGAATGGTTGAGGTAGCTTAAGAGAGACATCGTAGTAAAATGATGTTTCTCAAATATTGGGATTCTGACAATAACTTGTCTTAACACTAAAAACTAAATACCTAGGATAATGCTAGGATAATCTAAAATCCCATGTAACAGGTTCAGAATAATATAGATGCACAAAAATCACACGTAAAAATATATATATATCCACAACCAGATTTGCAACTAGGTACAATGGGGGTTACATAAACTTTAAAAATATGTATTATATTTGTACAATATATATATTCTTCTTTCTTTAAACAAAAATTAACAATCTCTTAAAAATTTAGTCAAAAATGTAGTTTACGTATATTATGTTAGTAACTAGAAAAAAAAATAAGTTAAGGCGAGATTGGTAGAGTATAACGGAAAGTTTTATAATCATTTAGCCTCTAACTTTTCGTAATGAGTTAAAACAAAATAAATAAATCAAAGCTAAGAAAAAGCTTAAGACATGGTAAATAGTTAAGAGGTAGATGAGGAAATAAACTTTGTATTTTTTACTATTTTAAAAGAGGAAATGTCACCTGATCACAGTTCATCGAGGTCTGACAAGCTAGTGGAGGTAACAAAAAGAGTCAGTTTGAGGTATTCAAAAAGGAATGGCTCATTCGTATCATTCAGGAAAACAAGTTTCAAATTGAGCAAAAGACTCAGATAGATCTTCATACAAATTAACTAGGCATGCAAAAGTTTTAAAATCAGAAACAAAAAAGAAATAAAGGAGATGAATTTGGACGGACTAACTCAAAAAGTAGTAAGCAACCGACTGAAAAAATATTAATTTTCTGCAAATCTGATCAGAATTTATAGTGAGACTATGCAAGAAGGAGGAAAATCACACACCTTTCACTTATTTCGTAAATAAAATAAAACTGAAAAATGGAAACCACAATCTTCAGTCCAAAAAAATTGGATGGTTCTAAACTCAGTTTCAACAACCCATGCCCGAATACAATGAAAAATAATTTTCCATTCTAATAGTCTGAAAATTTATATCAAACACAAATTTCTGCAAAGTTTAGAAATTATTATCATTGAATTTACAGATTTTTGTTTTCAATAAAATTTTAATTAAAATAATAATATAGAGGTAAAATATTCTGAACATTATTGTACACATAAATTGCCCAATAATCATACAGGATTTCCACTAACAGATCTGAAGGAGTACATATTTATAAGTTAAAATATTTAAATTCTAATCATAAGAGTTGATCAATGCTCTGCATTACGTAATGAAAAATTAATAAATATTCAAAAGGGAAATTAAGGAAGTAAGTTGGAAAAGAACTTGATACTATATAAGCACACAAAGAGTTTGTAAAATATATAAAAGAAAACATAGTAAGATTCTATGGCTGAAATGACTTAAATATTACTAATAGAGAAAAATACAACTTCAATTAATTAATTAATACTTCTTTTGCAATGGAATGTAACAATTACTTTTAAACATGAATTTTAAGTACGAAATGGCTTACTTATTGAGGTAATATAGGAACTACACGTAAATTTTCAAATCATGAATATTAACAGTTTCGATTAATGTTTCTAAATATTATCTTTACTTTAAAAATACAAAATAATAAATTAGCAAAAGTAGCGAAACGGTATTTGAATTAAACAGTTTTATTTTATTTATTTTTTGGAGACGTTTGCTAGTAAATTTATATTATAATGAATAAGACTAAATTATTAAAAGAAAATTTATTCTAACTGTTGCAGGCATTATTGAATTCTAATGATTCTTAAATGGCAAAAGTGAGCTCTTGAGTATTTTTATTTTCTATATAGATTTCTTCCCTAGCAGGTCTTAAAAAAAAAATTCTTATTTTTATTTATTGTATCTAAAATATAAATAAGCACTTCATATTCACAAACTGAATTCAAAAATAGGTTCCAGCAGAGTAAGTATCGTACAGTTTCCCCAAAACACTGAAAGATCAAGAATCAGATACCTCAACTATGCTTTAATATATTATAAATTATTGCTTAAGCTAGCATCTTCAGTTTTTACATTCAAAAGTTTATTTTATGCAATGGATATTGTTAAAATAAGTTCTATAATAAAAGGAATCACACCTTAAAGGTGAATAAAAATTGAAGTAAGACTGGTTTGTGAAAATGTTCACAGCAACACTTAATAGATAGCAACAAAGGAAGGTAAACATTGATGGCAATATTCTGTATTATAAACTGACAATATGTATAAACTTATATGATATAAAACTTGATATTTTTATTTCAATTCAGACAGCAGTGGTTCAAGTCAAACAGCAGAAATCAAAACTTAAAGTTGGTTAAATGTCGAACTAATCAAGTTAGTATTGACTCTAACAAATGTAAGCTCAGCAAAAACTGCAGAAGCCATCAAATTATAACCATTATATTACTAACCAACATAAAAACATTACCACGCCTGAAGAAATTTAACTTTATGCATTAAAACTCAATTATTTTAGGATATTAGTCATATTGTTTGGATAGTATAACATTCAATATTTTAACTTATTCTTGGTAAATTAGAATTCTTTTAAATGAAAAATCCGAACTATATAAAACATTGTTTTAAGAAATTAAAAATAAAATAAAATTACATCATTTCAGGAAAAGTAGTTAAATATAGATCAGAGTTAATATTCAATTTTATAAAATAAGTAACAGATTCAAGGAATCCACTGAAAATATTTTTAAGATAATTATTTTTTGTAATATGATAACCAAATCGAGATTTTAAAATTATTCAAGACTGAATTAAGTATAGTAAACAAGAAAATGATTTAGACAAATGGAGGAGTGGGAAGGAGATAATACATAACTTAATAACAAAACAAAAGTTGAAACCCTTTTGTGTGTTACAAACAATACAATTACGGGTCCCCACAAAATCATCTAATGAAATAAAAATATATTAATAAAATGAATTTATAACCAAAAGTTGTGGAAATTATGAATTGATTCTTGAATTTAAAAAAATCTGAAAAATCCATAAGAAGCACCACTGTTATAATAGAAATCTTTATCATCAGCTTGCGTCATATGAAATATAAATTTTTGGGGTGACTTTAACAAAGAGGAAGTTCTCAATTCAAAAACGAGGAATGAAATTTAAGAAAAAAATAATTTATGCATGGGCATTGCATTTAAGCATGGATCCTTTCTTCTTTTTTTTTTTAGACTTCATCAATAACATTCAAAACCAACCAATAAATACAAACATGAAACTACCCTGACATTATAAATCTCAATTACATAATGAAAGAATTACTCCTAAGTAATAAAAGCTGATTAACGTGTAAAACTTAACTAAGCAAGATAAATTATACAATAATTCCTGTATTATATTCATAGGCAATGCCTCAATTGCCAAACAATAAAAGAAAAAAAAATAACAAATTTAAAATACTAATGCCAATAAAATTTATAGAAATAATAATAAGAAAAATGATTTGATTAAATTTACTTGTTATCCTCAAATTGTATCAATTTGAACTAGAATCTTTTAGTTAAGGAAAAATAATTTGAAAAATTCGGCAACGGAAATAAACTGAAACTACTGGACTCGATTGTATACTTCATTATGTCAAGAGTCATATCTCTAAAATTTATAAGAAACAAAAATATAATAAAAATATAAATTTAGATGTTATATATTGATGTTATATATTACAAAAACAATATCCAAAATATAAAGATAACCATATGTTTATACGGTGTTGTATTTGTTTTTTTTGAGTTTGCAAATCTAATATACAATATAAAATATATCAGTTCAATTTTCGTTTTCATAAAATGTAATAAATGTAAATTCAGAACATTTTCAATAACTAGCACTTATAAGCAATTGAGAGAAATGTTTATTTTGTAATATACAATTTTCACAGAAGCATATTTCAACTATGGACTAGGGATCTTTTGATGGTAAACTCTAAACTATTGATTATTGTATAATCAGCTTAAAATGAATTATTAAAATCAATGAAAAATATTGGAAATAGCCGAAGGAAAAAAAAAATAGAATAAAAGTAATATTCTATTCAACATTGATGATGGAGATTAAAAGGAAATAAAATATCAAATAAATGGGTGATATCAAAGTATTGAGAAAATTATTAAGGGATCTGTTCCAGAGAATCTTTTTAACTTTGGTGGGATATTAAACTGTAAAAGTAGGTATTATAGCAATTATGAAGGGAGGAAAGTTAGTACATACACACTAATTATAAAAATTAGCACAGTTTAAAAATCTCACCTCCTATTATATTTACATTTTGATGATTAATACATTTTGAATATAAAACTGATGAGGCAATAATGGATAATAAAAATTAAACAAATAAAAACTAATATTTAAATTTTACCAGTAGTTTACAGTATCAAAAGGACCAAAAACTAATCCACCATAATCAGTGAAACAATGCTTTCATCAATATGTTTTTGAAATATGCTTCCTCTAAATCTTTTTTTTTTTTCTTTTTTTTTTTATACAACGACAGAATTGTATATATGTATTTATACTTCAATAAAAAAGAGGAATTGCATTCAGTCTAATATATTGCAGCGTTAAACATTCAGTGAATTGAAATTACAAAAGAGGCTTTATAAATACATACATACATTTATATGTATATATATATATATATATTTTGTATTTCATATATTTATAATTATTTGTATATATATTTATATACATATATACTTAATACTAACATTAATGTGAACACATATTAAAGTAGACCACAAAAATATAAAATAATTGTTTCTATATAACAAAATTAAAAATAAACAGAACTATCTTCCATGGAAAGTATAATCAGGTACAATGAAATATTTTAAGTATATAGTTTACACAGTTGTAGCACAATCTCAATGTAATAAAAATATATATAATAGCTCTTCATATATATATAGATATATAAAAAAAAAGAAAACAGAGGAAAATATTACATCTGAAATAAACATAAAATACAACAAACTAATCAACAAATCGTTTATAACTGAATAAATATATGTCTAAATTAAACCTACGAAAAACTTGAAGGAAACAATATAATGCCTGAGGTTCATATACAGGTCTCGTAAAAAAAAAAAGAAATATATATTTAAAAAAAAGGAAAAGAAAATTCATATAAAACTTAGGAACCAAATGTTAATGTATGTAAAAATTATTAAAGCAATTGGTGTGCATACTTAACTCCTCATACTGCTTTTGCATTGTATGACTAACAGCTAAGTTATGGAGTGGATAAGGTTGCTTCTATACCCGTTACCTCCTAATGAATTTTGTACTGGATTGTGTGCATGGTAGAAAATATTGCTAGGTCTAGGTCTAGATCTAGCCCAAGCTCCCAACGGTCGTATCCAGGTTGCTCATCTCAGTCTCATTGAGAAGAGACATTTCTTCCCGCCCGTCTCTCCCACTCCCTCCAGGTTGGCACTAAAATTAAAAGAAAAAAAAACAACTAATTTATTATAAATTTCTCAAAAATCTTTTTATTTAAACTTATTTTCCATAAAAAATTAATTTTGATAAATCAAGCAAGATTTTTCATTAGATTCCCTTTGAGTTAGGTCCACATTTACAATAACTTGTTTAATATAAAATTATGAGGCAGAATGCATAATGTTTTCAGGAAAGTATAAATTTAACCAGTGATGTGTTCAAAAAAATGTTTTTGATTCTCGAAACGAGTATAAAAAAGTTAATTCTTAATTACATCATACTCATAATAAATTGCTATTACGAAAAATAATCCACATGAGAGCAATAAAACAAAACCTAATCAAGAAATGAATTTATTATCTTCAATATAGGTATATAAATTAATTAAAATTCAGACAACGTAAAAAAAAAAAAAATTCATTTTACAAATTTTTTGAAAATAATTACTCTGAGATAGCAAAAATCCTCTAAGAATAAAAAAAAAAAAGTACTGTGAAATATAGCATTTATTTTGTTAGTGCTTCAGCTTCGGTAGTTTGAAATTATAATATAAAAAATTCATTTATTGTAATTGACTTATATAACTTCGAAATTCCAAAACATATCTATAAACATTTGACATCTGGCCTGCATTAGCAATGCTTGATTTTTTAAGATCATTGTTGTTTCAATTATGTACTAATGAGTATTGATTTAGTACATGAAGAATTGATCTATTGTTAAAAAAAATACCTTTAGAAAAAGTTTTATGTTATCATTAGAAAGAAAAATCTATGTATAATACATGAATAATTGGGTATCACAATACTAGCATCAACATCAGTGATATTGATCAAATTCTAGGAATCAACTTTGTATCATCGTTTCTCGATACTGATTCTTTTCTTAAGAGATGATAGAATTTTAAATAATTATTAAAATATGGGGGCAAACCAAGATTATAAAATGATGATTTTTTTTTTTTTTTTTTTGAGCCTAAGACTTCCATTGAATTCCTATACTGGCCTAGGTGGGCAGGTCAAGATTCATTTTAAATTCATTTAAATTTTAACCATCCCAGGTGGGATTTGAACCCACGACAACCTTCTGGTTACGAGCACGCTGAAACCCTCGCCCGAACTTACTTCAACTATTGGGTCCCCGATGATTTCTTTTAAGAATATATATTACATAATTATTTCCCAAATTCTTTTAGCCTGTTAAGAAAAGAAACCTGCACTTTCAATTTTCTTAATTCACTCTTCTTTATTATTATTATTATTTTTTTTTAACAGATGAATAATTATTTTGGTGATGTGTTTAATCAGATATTCTTACAGAGTAGCTTTTCAGAAGTTATTTGATTTTTACATTTATAATTATAACCATGGGTTCCAAATTTCCAAAAAATTATTTTTCTGGCCTTATTTTTAGAATAAAAAACAGTTATACATCAGAACCTGCATAGTTTGCATTCAATGTTTACAGGAAATTCTTTCTTCAAAATTTTTGAGACAGTAAGCAGTAGTTCTGTCAAAAGTAAAAAAAAAATCTAACTAAACATTAACACTAAACCTACTATGATGGGTCAAAATGGCTCTTTTTGTACTTTTTGACAGAAGTTCTTGGAAACAACATTCATTATTTTGCTTATTAACATTACTATTTTTATTTAAAAAATATATCAAAAGTGTTTTTTCAAAACCCACTCTTCTTTTATTATTTTTTTACTGAGACTCTTGTGTTCTTTGATTACAATTAATGATTCATTTAAGTACTATAATGGGAGTGGGTGTATTTAGAAAAATTTAAGTCAGATTTTATATTATAATTTTATGGAGATTATAAAAATAGATAACGTGATAACTGAGAGTCCTCATTTATTTTTAATTGTTATCATTATTTCAGAATTGACTGTATTATTATTCAGTAAACATTTTTTTAGCTGACCCGACTACGGAAAAATTCATATCCCGGCTCAGATTTAGGTCACAGAAGAAAAACAGTTCAGAAATTTTGATCAAGATGTGGGAATTATTAACAAAGAAAGGAACAGATGCATGCATTATTTACAGAAAGAACATCCTATACTTATATATTCTTAAAAATATTTTTCAAAATAAACATAAATAATTATAAGATTAAAGATTTAAAAAAAAAAAAAAAAAAAAAAAAAAAAAAAAAAAAAAAAAAAAAAAAAAAAAAAAGTAGCACCATTTAAGAAAGAAACCATGATGATCTCTTCCTTAACTTTCTCATACATGTATAATTTTTTCCCTTCAGTTTTTTACCATATTTTCAACCAATGTCAAATGTTTTTCAAACAATTATTGAACAAATGGGTCCACCACGAAATAAATTTTAACCAGCCATGGTGGGATTCGAACCCAAAACCTTTAGTACCAAGCGCACTGAGACCCTCACTCCAACTTGCTCGGCCATCGAGTCCCCTTTAACACTTTTTGAATTGTGAAAAAGAGAATCATAAAATAATTGCATTAATTCCAGTTAATTACAAAAGACTCATTTACATGACTGTGATTAGATCTATTTGGACTACTGAGTTGAGCTTTGGGGCTCCATTAAACCATTCAATTCATCTCGCATCCAATCCTTACAATCAAAAATCCTTCAATAAATCTTCAATGCTGCTTACTTTGTTAACATTAAATTTATCTATAGAGATCTAAATGTTCCATATCCTGCTGAATTAGCCCAGACCAGATACATATCCTTTCATAGCTCTATAACCACTCTGATCCACTAGTCTCCCACCTTGTTTCCCACTCCATCCCTGATAATCCTCCAAGGTGTATGAAAAGATGTCCTAGAGACTTTCTAATGTAGAATTTTTCATTGAAATACTACTATTGAGTAGTTCTTCACTATTGTAATCACTATCAAGACATTTACTTGATGTATATTATTACAGTGGTAAATATCAATTAATGGAAAAAAAAAACTTTGTTCAGACTTTTGGTCTCAATTGTGTGACAGAAATGATTTGCCAGGATGGTTTTTTTTTTCAGAGCAGAACCTATAGGTATCAAGTTTGATAATCAAATTTGAATAGTTTTCTAATCAAGAACATAATCCTGCCATGTCATTGCAACTAAACAAAATCAAAAATTTCCGAATCGTAAGAATACTAAAATCATTTAAAACTAATACATATTTTCATTTGAATTACTATCTATATAAATATTTCCAATAGTCCCATTGTAAATTTATATCCAATAGAAAAAGAAAACAATGACAAAACATAGGAAAACTTAAAGAGGTATCGCTTATTGACATGTTATTTAGTTAAATCCCACTCCCCTTCTTTCTATCACTCCTCAGATTACTCTAGTTACTGATATCTTAAGAAGCCCTTCCACTTAGCCCTCTTAGGTGAGTATCAACTAGTTTGACTTCTTGTCTTAAATTTTTTAAATTAATATACATAACCAATGTATTTAAGTGCTACTGTTTTGAATTTTTGTATGTTTTTAGGACTGATGATGAATGTTTATTTGAAACTAGTCTTCGAATAACAAAAAAAAAAAAAAAATTCCATTAGATGAGGTAAATAATTTATTAAACCTAATTGCATTGATGCTTCAATATCATTATTGCTTATATATATTATCCTTATATACCATCATGCGTACCTTAACTGAAAGTTAAATGTTTCCATTTTATAGACATATGAATGATTCTCTTAATAACAATGTATTACAGTGAAAATAGACCTATACTGATCAGAAACTGATCTATAATCTGATAGCATAACTTTAAAAAATATGGTCTTTCCACAAATAAAGCTCAATAATCAGGTTTCAATAACTTATTTAAGTAAAGCTATAGATCAGTCCAAAAAAAAAAAAAAAAAAAAAAAAAATTTATACCTGTGGATTTTCTGTGATGCGGAGGGCGTGTCCATTAACAACTCTACCGTTAGGGAACAGCTTCAATCCGTTCACTGGACCATTATGGACCCCTACCTGTCCAAATAATTCATTTAAATGACTGAAATAAGTAATAGTGTCATTGTAGTACCAAAAATGTTTTTAGTACCGAGGAATGAAAATAAAATGTAATTTAAAAAAAAAAATGTTATATCAGACCCTTTGGAGCTAATAAGAGTCAATGGTTCAAAACTCTATGAACATTATTGTATTATAAATTCAAACTGGCAGGAGTAAGATTTAAAAACCAAGATGTCAAAATTATAGGATATTAGAAAAAAGTTACTAATTATTTTACCTGGTTGTAACAAATAAAATGTGGTTATTGGAAATTATAGATTTCTCCTGAATCACATTTATAACTCTACAAAAGCTCAAATTCTGAAATGAAATAAATTTTTGCATTTTAAATAAAAGGCATTATTTTTATTATTTGTATATAATTAAGAGCCGTTTCTCTTTAAAAGAGCTACTTATGGTGGCTACAGGAGAATTTGTATTAATAAGCTGAAGAAATTTTTATATGGTAAATCTCAAAATGGATTACAGGTTTAAAAACTGTCATGATTACACTTTATTTTTTTTTTCTTAGAACGGTTTATAAATAGATAAATTCTGATTCTATTCATCAGAATTTTACTAACACTAATCCACCCAAAAATGACATTTCATTAGATACAACCACATTTTTGAAAATATATTTTAGTTGAATAGGTTGATTACGATAGGTTTCTGAAGAGAACTTTATAAAATATTATGGAATAAACAATTAAAATAAAGTGATTTTTGAAAAGAGTTAATAAAATATCAATTTAAAATAGCATTAAAAAAAAAAAAAAAAAAAAAAAAAAAATGGATGTTCTTTACAATGAAAAATTACAAGAATCATAGAACATATAAATTATATAAATGCCAGCATAAAAAGACAGTTGTTTTGTATGACTCATCTTTGGGATCATAAGATATGGCACTAGTTTTCGGTTTCATGTACAACTAAAATGGTTTAATTAAACTTTTACCGGTATTTTCTGCAATCCAGGAATACAACCACAAGATAAACACCAGCTTCTCCAGTCCTAACAATTCACTGAGAAGACACAAAAGGAAATTTCTAATGGTTTTATACTGGTTATCAAACAGTGGGTTGACGAGTTCCACAAATAGGCTCCACCATAATGAATCTACATCATATCATGTATTCCACATTACGATTTCTATGATATCAACTATAACACCGTTCATTGACCTCAAACTTGGTTGCTGGAGAAATTCTAGGAAAGGATTAAGTTCAATTTTCAAGTAATGTCTCTTTTATAAAAAAATATAAGGTTTATTGGTGGTATAGGTACAATTTCCAACATCGATAACATGAAATTCAACAAACAAACAAAAATGATAAGAAGAGAGATAATAATAATTGAAAAATCTGCTGGTTTCTGCATTCTTGAAAAGCACCAAGAGATGACTCTTTGCTTGTAAAAAATTATTTGGCAGACCATACTCATTGGATGTTTGGAACAAAATTATAATAATTTCTGAACAATGGAAAGGTTAGTTAAGTAATCTCTAAATCAATCATCCAAGGTAAAGTACCGACCACCTGATTGTTAATCAAATCAATCATGATTTGATTGATACTTAATGATACTGATACTGGATGATATGATGAATGATACTGAATTTTGTAGAATCAAAAGACTAACAGCAATCAGTGATAGCATTCGACCTTTTATTATTGTAAATTGTATTTATTCATTTTGAAAGTAACAGAAAATTTCTAGTACAGATTCTACATAATTTGGAATAGAAAAATATGACAATTACTCCTACAAAAATAATGCTCGATTAACATATATCATTTTTAAATTTAGAGAACATACATTGTTCATATTCTTTCAGTCATTACCAAGTTAACAACAGTTAAAAAAAACAACTAATAATTCAAAATATAGCAGCATTACAATATAGAAGCATTGGTTCTGAACGGATTGAGCTGTAAAGGAGAGAAAAAAAAAAAAAAAAAAAAAAAAAAAAAAAAAAAAGGAATAGAAAAATAGAGCTAGGCTAAGTGACTGAGCAGAGCCAGATTTCATTAAAATATCTAGCAAATAAATAATGTTTTAAAGTAAAACATATATTCTAAGAGATATTACTCACTTTTAATTTGATTAAAATAAAGGGGATAAATAAAAATGAAATTATATATAAAAATCACAAACATGAATAGCATTAATAAGATTGACAGAATCCACCATCCTACTAAATATAAATAAGTATATATAACTTGTCTGGATATTTTAATGCAATTGTTTCCAAAACATAATTCGGCTGATACGTGTTTAATTATAAGTTATTATAGCTGATTATCATGGTATACTCAAGAGTATTGGCCTATAACAGTGAAACAACAAAGTGGGATTGTAGGTGATTAAAACAGGATACAAGTATTGTTAAACCTGGTTGCACGTTTTTCTTCATGTATTCTTATAATATATTTTTAATACTTTTGTTGAAACTATTAACAGATGTAAAAAAAATCATTCTCATTATAATTCAACACTTATAGTTCCAACTAATGTTGTGTCAGTACCAAAATGTTTTAATTCTTGTGACCGGTACCGATAACAAAAATCAATTCTCAATTCTCTGTACCGATGCCTCAGTTTGGAATCCTCAAATTATTTCATCGTTCCCGCCATTCTCTTCCTCAATCCACACGAAAACTCCTAGTTTCCTCATTCATTTTTCCTCAGTTTGACTACGGGTGTGTGGTGTATGGGGGCCTCACGATGGGGCTCCGGGACAGATTACAACGTATCATGAACAGTTTTATTAGATTTGTATTCGGAGCCCCGAAACGTTCCCATGTATCTCACCTCTACACTGCCCTGGAATGGCTCAATCCATCCTCCCGTAGACAATATTTCCTGGGCACCTTTCTGTACCATGCCATTAATAACCATTGCCCACCCTACATCTGTAACCTATTGATATTCAAGTCTTCCGTCCACTCCCAACTCACAACAAGATCACGTTCCTCTGACCTATATACTCCTTTCCAACGAACAGCATTATACCAACACTCCTTCCAAGCTCGATCCTCTACCCTCTGGAACTCGATCCCTCCTGAAATTAGACATGCTTCTTCCTTAAACTCATTCAAAACTCTTCTATTCCGATATCTCCTTAAATCCCAGTTACAGCCCGCCAATATGAGTGATAATTGAAAGTCAGTTAATCAAATTAAGCATATCCGATGCCGATGAGTTTGCTTCAATGAGTATATCATTATATAAATTTAAATTCGTTTCTCCAACAATTGTTTCTGTTTTGTTTTTTTCTCTTATAAATTATTGTTATTATTTCTTTCCTTTTTCTTCTAACTGATAAAGTGTTATTATCAATTGTATATATATTACCTTTTAGATATTTGTAAATATTTTGTCATATTATCATTCAAATAGGTCTTATTATTTTTCTTCTCTATATATCTTTTCCTTTCTTTTCACTATATTTATATTATATTTATTTACTTTTTTTTTTTATATTTCTTTTTATTTCTGAACGCATTGTAATTATTCTATTAGCATATTGTTATTATTTTTTTTTTTTTGTTGTCCTACTTTTTTTTCTCTCTCTCTTCTTTTCTCATGTATATATTTATCACAAAGTTCTATTTTCAATTGTATATTCATATATTACCTTTTATACTTATTGTTGTCCATTTGAAATTAAGATAGCCAGACTATTGTACAACTTATTATACATGTCTGTTATTCTTAGGGGACAATATGTCCCAGAATAAAGATTTTTTTTTTCATTTCATTTCATTTCATTTGTAGTTTGCAAAGAATAATACAAGAATGGGAGCAAACCAGATGTATTGAAAAATAAAAATTATTCAAGAAATAAATTAGTTAACAGAAGTATCACCATTATTTTTAACAGATAATATAAAAGTTAACTTACAGTCTAGAGAATGTACAAAAAAATAAAGAATTTAACAATGTAATGTATGTAATTTTTTTTTCTGTGGTGGCAAAAATCTCTTTAGAATAACAAAATATTCATTGTAACAGATTTATTTTATTATTTTTTGTCATATGCGACTACAATCAATGTAAAATAATTAAATAATTAGGTATTAAAAAACTACCATCAAAGTAGAAGATATCAATCGGTTCCAAAAAATCGACTTTGGACCATTAATTCTCAATGCTGATAGGTGGAATTGAGAATCAATATTACGAATCAACACATCTCTAGTTTCAACTATTTTATACAGTGCATGATCTATGTTATCAACAAAAAAAAATTAATTTTATAATATTTTTCAGATGAGATAAAAAGAATAAAATCTTCTTTTTTTTTTCCCCAAACCTAAGCCTAAATTCTAACTACAAAATATTTGAAGTAGGAGGGAACAACAAAAATCATCACATTATTGTGAGAACACTCTCTCTATGAAAAACAGAGTACCTCCTCATTTTTAGAAGTCGATAAAAAATAGAAAGGTATTGAAAAAATATATATCATAGTTTTGTTGAAAATGATCACAGTCTGAACTAAATATGTTTAATTCCCTGAATCTTCCGTATAAGTGAATCAAAAATTTAATTTATAGGTGGGTCTTGAAAGCAACAGTTTAGGAACTACTTTTATTTTATCGTATTTTTTTTAGAACAATATAAAATTCTTTTAAATAAAATAAAGAATAAGCAGTAGAGTTTATTAAATGATAATTGGAAATAGCCCAACCTTAGGCTGAACTCTCTATATTAGCAATGCTACTGGTGATGATACTATTGGCAAAAACAAACATAAGAATAGAAAGAGAACACTCATATTGAGGAGAAAATTGATAAACGAGCAACCCTTTCGATTCACTTCCAAAAACTACTAACAACAGAGGCGATTTTTAAATAATTTATGAGAAAATATTGAAGTTCGACAAACTGGATTGAAAATTTATGTATTACGTGAAAAGTATTAAAACACAAAATAAAATTATAGAAAAAAAAAATTACCTTTGTTGCTTGCAGATGAGTTAATGCAGTCATCTCATGTTGACTAGGCTGTGCACTGTTTTTCAGACACCGCCTTCTATACAGTAAACTCCCACTACAGATGATTATAAATATTATACTTATACCACAACCCACAAGAATGCCTGAAAAAAAAAAAAAAATTATACTAAAATAAAATATACACTTATAGGCCTAAAATTCCCCCCAATTTATTTTTTCATTTTCTCAGCTAAAATTTTTGTTCTTTTATAGCAGTTTTACTTTATCATATACTTTAAACAGGGCATATGAAACCTATAAGGATTATTAAAAAAATAATTACAAAAAAGCAAACAGTATTTAAAAAAATTACTAAGCAACTTAAAATTTATAAATTATTAATTAATAAGGTTTACATCCACCCCTTACACTCATTACGTCTTGCATTAAGATGGTGTATAGGTCTAATGTTACTTTGAATAAAATCTTGAAAGATATGCTCCATATAATTAAAACTGCAATAAATCATATTAATTCAAAATTTCATAATTTAAATTAATTTTTTTTAATACTGCTTACTTTTATTTAATTAAGGTCTTTAATAATCCTAATATCTATCATTTATTAAAGAATATGGGGACTTAAAAACCTAAAAAAAAAAAAAAAAATTAAACTTTCAGCAGAGAAAATGAAAAAAAATATTGAGTAGAATATTCTGCCTGTTGGTACAAATATCTTAAGAGAGAATAAAAGTAATAATTTTTTTAAAAGTAATGTAATTACCAAGAAACTGATCAGAGTTTTTGTTGGCATTTGGTTGGTGAGGTTCAGGTGGTAAATTGCTGTCAGATGTTGAAG
Organism: Euschistus heros; assembly: GCA_003667255.2. Classification (NCBI taxonomy): domain Eukaryota; kingdom Metazoa; phylum Arthropoda; class Insecta; order Hemiptera; family Pentatomidae; genus Euschistus; species Euschistus heros. Next base: position 67,504 of record RCWM02000200.1, read on the forward strand.
ACAGGGTGAAGTAGACGTTAGGGGACAGTGGACCTGGTCCAGATACACCGACACCTCTCACAGTCAACACATACTTTGTATTGCTTTTCAGACCTGTCAGCTGTGGAAAGCAAGCAAAGAAATTACATAAATTACAGCTCCTAATTTATAAAATATATTTAATAAATATGAAGTTAAAAAGACATTAAAAAAAAAAAAAGTACAAAATATAGTTTATTTTAGCAGAATTAACTTAGATATCTGAATTCAGAAAATACCACTACACACTGACAGTACAAACAAAAATGACCGAGGCTTTTTTATATCAGCAAACTTAGGAATGCCTTGGGAAATAGACAGTCTCAATGGAATTATTTAAAATTGCAATTGATTTAGGTTTCATTTTGTACTTTATAATTTTATATAACAGTATAATACTATTAATAGTACTACCTTGCTATTAAATGTTATTTATATATTTCTTCATCAACTGTATCTACTCATCTTTTGTTGTAATCTCCTTTTTTTTTTTTTTTTTTTTTTTTTTTTTTTTTTTTTTTTTTTTTTTTTTTTTTAAGCTTTATAAAACAAAAATTTTTTTTTTATTGTTTTTAAACTTATGCCAGTCCCGCAGCGATCATATTGAGTGGTGCCTACTATACTTTAAAAGTAACATAATATTTCTAGCACTGATTAAGAAAATTTGACATGTTGAAATAGGCAAAAATAAAAAAAAAGCTCAATTAGCAGACTTCATAGTTATATATTTACAGAACATCCATGGTAAACTCAACTATTCAATTTGATAGACTATAATTAAATTTAATGAATTAGTGACCAAGTAATTAAAGCAGGTTGAACAAATCTTGGAGCAGGACAGTTAACATTTGTTAGTAAAAATTTAAGGCTAGAATTACTGCAATAAAATACTTATTATCTTACCCTAATGGAAGTTTCATTGGCCTGGGCAGACTTGGTATGCCATAGGTTGATAGGAGCTGCGAGATCTCTACTGTAGAACACATTATAGCTGTGAATTGCAGGTACCTGCAGAGGAGCCCATGTGACCAACACCACTGAACCATTTACTGGTTGGCACTTCACATCACTCACCACGTTTATAACTAAAATAATAAGTTTTATTATTTTTAACTTGAATAGTGAATAAATACGTTTTTCATCTGGCCTAATCATTAAATCTCAAAGTAAAGCAAAGTCAACTCTTGATAAACCAAATGCTTAAGCAACTTGAATTTTTATTCACTTTGCTTTAATTTTAGGAGAGGGGGAAAAAAAAAAAACAACAACTGGAACTACGTATTTTACACAATAAATGACTTTAACTGACAAAATTACAAACCTTCTTACAAATCTACCATGAAAAATTTGATAAGTCAAAATTGTTTACTTTTGGGTAGCCAAATTTTTGTTTGCTTTCCAAAATCATGTAATTAATCTAAAACCACCATTTGTGCCCAAATAGATACTTTAAGGTATTATTAGGAAGTAAAATTTTTCACAAGGCTAATATCTGCATAGATTATGATTTGAAGCCACAGTTTACTTGTTTTCAAGATAATTACACTTATCAAATTCTTCATGACAACAACCGGAAAAGAACTAACTAGTTTGAGTTTGTTGTTCGCTTATTTTCATAGTATATTTTTTAATGGAATAAATACCTTAACATCTCTTATATACCAAGAAAGAAACGAAATTCGTTTGAAATCAGTTCTTCTTTTCAATTATATTGGTTTGGCAAATAAGTCTGTTCGGTATTTGAGGGTGAAATAAAACTCTTTGTATAATAGACATAAAATTGATTTTAATCTACAATATATTCACCATTATTTAGTATAACTTGTTTCCATCTTTCGACCAATTGCATAATGCCACATCCATAGAACATCTGGGGTTTATTATAAATAAACTGATCCAAGTGGTTTTTGATGTCCTGTTCGTTTTGTAATTGCTTTCCATTCATGGCATTCAGCAGAGACTGGAATAAGTGGTAGTCACTTGGAGCTAGGTGAATACGGAGGATGGGGAAAAAGGTCCCATCCAAAGCTTAATAATTTATTGCGAGTGACCAACAAGGTGTGGGGCCTTGCGTTGTCTTCGAAAACAACACCTTTTTGATTTGCCAGTTCTGGGTGTTTTTTTTTTTTTAATTGATTGATGCAACTGTGTTAATTGTGAACAGTATAGAGTTGAATCAATTATTTGTCCTGATGGCAATAGCTCATTTCAATTTCTTGTGGGTGACCAGAACATGAAGCGTCATTGAAGTTCAAATTTTCTGAACGAAATTGGCAAACCAATTTTGACAAGTGCATTTGGTTAAGATAATGAATGATATTTCTTTCCATATTCACAGTGCAATAGCAATCACAATACTAAGCTAACATAAACAAGAATTTGCAGAAATGTTTGCTGGCATATTACAGAGTAAACAATCCACCTTAGGGATTCATTAATCAGATAAGAAATGGACCGTAATGCTATAAAAATAAACAGAAAAACCTAAAGGACTTATTTGCCAATCCAATATCAACAAAATTACCATAGTCTTTTTATTCTTGTTATTTTATTATTATTTCTTTGTAATAGAATAAGATATATATTTAAAAAATATAAATCGAGAACATATTTTCCTAAGAATATCCTTCTGGATAGAGGAAAGAAGTTTTCCTGAATCACTATGTGTATTCTCACCTTCACACCAATTTAAAAGTTTTTGTAGAGTATGTAAGGGGTTCGTTATAGTATGGTTAGAGAATTCAAGTATAGCTGCATATATTTAAATAATTAAAAAAAAGAAATGATACTGTGGTTCAATAAAAAGTAATATAACTATAATATTAATAATTGCATTATAAGTATTTTTTATGAGATAATTATTTGTTGTTGGTAAATATATTTTAATATATTTTTTATTTTGAAGAGAAAAGATTTACCCGGTCGGGATTCGAACCCGAGTCCCCACTTCTCTAGCGTGGTGCCTTATCCACTAGGCTACCGAGCTCGTATCCGAACCAGGGAAATCTTTTCTCTTCACTGATCCATACCCCCGGGCACTCGCTGTTGCGATACAAATCGGGGATGAATGTTCATTGAACATTACTGTTAACTGGATCTTGTTGACATACGTCAATTTATATTATAATTATGAGATAATTATTTGTTGTTGGTAAATAATTTTAATATATTTTTTATTTTGAAGAGAAAAGATTTACCCGGTCGGGATTCGAACCCGAACTTCTCTAGCGTGGTGCCTTATCCACTAGGCTACCGAGCTCGTTGAAATCTTTTCTCTTCTCAGAATTTGTTTTAAAGATCAAATTGGGAATTAATAATATAATCAGAGTATAATTGTGGATACAAGAAGGATAAGACAATACAGCTAGGAAATTCTTAAAATAATGAGTTTACTACGAGGAATGATAATGTCCACAAGGAGCTTACCATATGGAGGGGTTCTACATTCCAGTTTGATGCTGTATGAACTGGTTTTATTCTGGTATCCGTATGCCCTAACTCTTGCTTCATACACTGTATCACCGCTCAAATCCTTAACTTCTACTTCTGTCATATTCCTAGAAATAACAAGGAGCTTAAATGGAGGGTTCTACATTCCATATTATTCCATCGACTCTTGCTTTGTTACTTCTATTATTCCTTTTATTTTTTTACTCTCATAACTAACTTATGTACTTTTGACACAAGTCTGATATTTCTATTAATTGTTAGTTTTTGAATAAATTTTACCAATGTTCATATTCAATTTATTAAACTTTATACACCCATTAAAGTCACTATATTTTGTTTAAATATATCACTTTGAACTGAAGATTTCCCTTCAAAAAGATCTGTCTAATATTTAAAAAAATTAACCAGCAGTTTATATGTGTTTTAAAATTATACTGCCAAACCTGCTATCTAAATAAAACAAATTCTTGAGGTTTAGCTCACATAGTTCTGGACTTCTTTCATCTTTTTTATTTGTTTGAAATTTTCAGTCATATTTACAGTCAATCTTTAGTTCTATTTTCCTCAGTGATCCCAAAGGTATCAGAGATAACAGCCATTTATTATTTTTAAATCATTATTTAAATTCACAGCTCTGAAAACAGTTTCATTTACAGAGAGATGTATTTTATTTGTTATTTTTTTCAGATTTTACATCCGTTTCTCCGTGTGCACTGTTTTAAGAAACTGAAATGAAGAGGCTTTTCAAGAAAAATACAGAAGATTCCGTACACTATCAGAACAACTTTCAGGTTGAGAATTTTTTCTAGGTCTGGCATCAGTTTACTTTCTTTGATGATTGTCTCAATGAGAGTGAGGGCTTTTGGGTATATTTATATAGAAGGATCAAAACATAGTTGAATATAAAAGATTACTGATTTATTTTGGATAAAAATAAATTAATTTAGACAACTTTGATCAAATCTATTATTCTTTAAAAAAGAAATGTTGGTTCAAATCTGTCCTAGGTGGGTAGATATTTATTTCAAAGCGGACTCACAAAATGAATCTCAACCTTCCCACTCAGGTTAGAAGAGGTAGGTAACCTAATGTGCTTGGATTAAGCTTATAAAAACACTAAGCTTCAACAAACAAAAAAAAAAAGAAAAGAAAAGAAAAAGCCATTTATAAAAACTAGTTAGTAAATGGCAAAAAAACTTTTAGTAAACAATTCATGAAAAACATTGGTGCTAGCTGTTAGTAGTTATATCTAAATCAATATTAAGTACTAACACTAAGAACTAAAAAAGTAAAAGAAAAAATACAATGATAAGTGATTTTTACTTCTATATTTATAAAAAAAAAAGTTTAATTAAAAATCAGCATTAATTATTAAATCAGAAAAAAAAAAAAAAAAATATAATACTTACGTAAAAAGAGTCTTCACTATTTTTCCTCTACTTTCCAGCTCCAGTGTGTAATGGAAGACTGATGAATGTGGAGGTGGCTTCCATGAAATCCTGAAATGTGTTATTAAAACATTTTCAGTTTAAAATTTATTTATTTGAATAAATAAAAGTTATATTTTTGGGGATTTAAGAAAATATTTGAAGGTTAAAGCTCAAATGCAAAATTTTTGAAGAAAAAATATAAAATAAATTAACATAATTGTACTTGAACTAAAAAAAACTGGCCCCCTTGAGCCTGCTGGCTAAAGAAAGAATAACATGGAACAGTTTTTGTTTTTTATTCAAATAAAAATTTTGAATAACCGAGATGGATTGAATAAGATCAGTCAAATCCAGGTTAAAATTTTTTATTTTGTATTAGGAGAAACAGAGCAAAAAGCAACTGCCTCCTATTCATAGTGTTATTTATAAAAGAAGAGATGAGCTCCTAATCTCTTAATATCAAACTATCAAACTTTGCATAACCAAAAAAACGTATTGCTTTTGACCAACTAGGTCACCGGTAAAACATATTCCATATTAAAAAAAAAAAATACTCCAATTTCAAAATAATAATTTTTAAATAGTAGTGTGATAGTTGTGAAATTACTAAAAACAAGACTAAGTTCTTTTTTCATTCAACAAAAAATATTTATTTTCATATTTTTTAATGGGGAAAAAAATTTGTCTCCAAACCACATCCAAGTTGCTCCATTCAAACTTTTGGATGGTTGCAATACTCTAAAGGAACACTTCTTATTTCAGTTCCTTTGAATAATCAAGATTTTTTTGCTTTCCCTATAACAGTTAATTTAATTTATAATGTCCTGAAGCATTACAACATATAAAAATAGAACGTCATTCTTTGCTAGTTCTGTGACCAGGAACATAGCATATTTTTCAGATTGAGCTCCAAAACAATCCCAATTTACCCTTATAAATACGATCAGGAGTTCAATTATATTTTGACCAATTTATCTTGATACAGGGTCTTATTTTATGTGTGAAGAGCCATTATTAGGAAGCAGAGAATGACTCTTGAATTAATTTTCCCACTAATTTGTTAACACCGATACCAAAAAACATCTATTATATAAAAAAAAAGGATTTACAGTAAAAGTTCAAAGTTAAAAAGTGTTGCCCTGAAAAGTTGCAATTTAAGACTTACCAACTTATTCACTGTTATCGCCAATATATATATATATATATATATATATATATATATATATATATATATATATATATATATATATATTACAGTGGAAACCATAATTATTTAACCTTCTATATAAACATAATTTAAAAGATTTCAAACAATTTAAGGAAACAGTTATATATTGGTTTAATTGAAATCATGAACCATGTAAAAATGAGTAGAAAAAATAAAGCTGATACAAGATATTATTACCTGATGGTGGAAGGTGACAAGGGAGCAGCCTCCATTAACATTGGGGGAGGCAAAGAACCTTCACCACCGACCAGAACGGTCACTGAACAATCTTCACCAAACATTTTGCCTGAGTACACCTTCAGGCTGATATCGTACCAGGAGCTGCTATCTGCAACATTTAATTACATATTACAATAATACATTATATAATAATTTATTTTATGTTTTATGAGGTACCAACACTTAAAGAATCACATAAAAATTTTTTCCTTGACACTTACCTAGTCCCGAAATAATATGTGAGGTAGCATTTGCTGGGATGGAAATATTTCCTTCATTTCCTCCCCTGACTTTTCTAAAATTTAGTAAGAAACCATCGATGTTTTGAGGATAATTGTAAATCCAATCAACCTAGGAATTTTCAGATAGATAAGATTAGTATTTTGAAAATCCATGTTTCATTATAAAGTAATAATTTTAGAATCGAAAGGTTTCAAACTCAATATGATTTTAATAAAGTGTAGTAAAATCATTTTATCATAATACTGAATAAAAACTTGAGAACATCAACCATCAATCATTTTGTCACATCAATGAATTTTGATAAAAATGTTTAGTAAGTATCATTCCCAAATTTTTAAATTTTAATATTTTTCTTATAAATTTTTTTTGTTACAATTCTTTTGAAAGGCCAAGATATTCGTCTGCAATTTAAGAAGGTCTCATAGATTTTAATAAATAGTTTAAACCAAATCTAACATTTTTTTAATGAAACATCTTGAATATCCAGAAGACAAAAATGTTTTCTCTCTCTCTCTCTCTCTCTCTCTCTCTCTCTCTCTCTCTCTCTCTCTATATATATATATATATATATATATATATATATATATATATATATATATATATATATATATGAATAAATTTCTTGACTGTTTCTATTAAATGTTTAGTAAGGTTCTTGAGGTTCAGTTAATAAATAGAATTGTCAGTCTATTCCATATCCACTAGTAACATTGACGTGATTATGAGAACAATATAGTCTCGAAACGTCGCCAAAATAGTTGTTTTTTATTTATTAACTGAACCTCAAGAACCTTACTAAACATTTTAAAGATTTTTTCCAGTATTTTGTATATTTAATGAAGTTACATATAAAATTGTATACCACTGGGTGAGGATGGAACTGCGATTCTTAGATGTCAAGCCCTCCTCAAACTTTTCTGTTTCATGGCCTCTAGGACTCTTAGACCTATCATGAAACAGCAAAGCTTTGGAAGGAGGTTAAAATTTGTTTTCTCAATACCAAATAAAATTCGGCATTTTTTAAAATAATGAAACAATTCTTAGAATTAATCTTGGTTTTATCCCTCCACAACTGTAAAAAAGTTTTTAGAGAAATTTCCTAACTAAATATTAAAAAAATCCGAATTCGAGACAGAAAATTGCAAAAAGTGTTTAGAAAATTTTCAATTTGTAAGGGGAAAATTCTGGATTTAACTAGCAAAATCCACAATATTGATACCATCAGTTAGTCACCAGCTAATATTAACATAAAACTGTAATTGACCAAGATATATTTTAAGTACAACCAATATTATGAGAGAAAATCATTTACTTACTCTTATGGATGTTAGATTAATTGAAGATGTAGAAATATAAGGAGGAGGAAAGTTTGTTGAAGTAGAAGGAAGCGTCACGTTTATCCAGGCTTGAGCATCGGGAAATTCTGGCCAACCAAGAGATGTTGCAGCCAAAACACGGATCATATATCTTTCTCCGCTGTCTAATCCTGTAATACATAAGTTGAAAAGTATTAGTAAAGTAAATCTGAAACAACAGGCAGGAAAATGTTTACTTTCTCCTTTCTTGTAAAATGTTTCATCATTTTATATAATGAATATAAAAATACAGTCAGAATTAGTTTTAAAGTACATTTTTTTTTTTTTATATAACAAGGCTTCCCAGCAATTATAATTAGCAAGCCAAGTGATCTAGACGTTTTTGCCTGACTAAATTTTCGCCAACTCCCTCAATTACTGACTTATTTAATTATTTCCCTATGTAAATTCTTTGTTTTTTTTTATATATCACAAGCTGGAATATTGTTCACTGTAAAACTAGCTTATTTTTCTTTTCATTTTTTTTTTAATAACACGAGTAGGTATTATATTATTTTCTTCTATTTCTGGTTTTTAGTCTTCTATTCTTATAATATTTTAATAATCACTCATTCTTCAACTTATTTTATGTATTTATTTTCCACGGATGATTTCATGAATGTGAGTTCAGAATCTAGAGAATCTTTATTCTTCATTTTTTATTCCAGATTCTTTATTTTTCTTTTCAATTTTTTTAATAACACGTGTAGTTATTATTCTTTGTTTGTTCCTTCTGTTTTTTAGTCCTTTTATTTTCATTTTTATTATACTTTAATAATATCCTATTTGTTAACCTATCTTAAGCATTTACTCTCTATAGATGATATCATCACATGGAACTCCAGAATCTAGAGGTATTAGTATCTTTACCATTGTTCCACTTTCCCAGCGCACACCAATCATGTACATTCTTGCTTACCCACGTCACTTATACGTCACACCGAGCCCTGATAAGTTATCGATGATATCCTGGGCTCCACACACACACTCAACGCTCCGATCCCCTTAGTTGCCCACTATGTGATCGAATTCCTAAAAATATTCTCCATGACTAATTTTTGTACCAACGATTATGCAAATAGCCGAGACCACAACTATAGCCGATGACCCCCTGGCTAAATAACACCGTTAATCCCTTCCTTCTTGTTCGTCCTATGTCTCCAATCCCTACTAAAACTACACTTCCCTACGTCCATGCCAAGAATTCTTTGACCGAAGGGGCGGGGTTTTAGGGGTATTTTCTTCCATAATAGTCTCAAAGCTAAAATCTTTTCTCCAATCAACCATCCTTCAGAAAATTCCGCCCCATGGTTTTAATACCTTTTCCACTCTGGAAATATCAACCAACCCCGTCCCCAATCCCCCTGTACTATTTCGGCTGGTGGTCTTACCCGAACCGTCTCACACACATGTTCCCCGTTTGATGACGCTTTCAGACACCTCTCTAGTCCATTAAACATCAGACTACTCCAACGTCATAATCTCTGGTGATTTTAACACAATAGATATCCGCATCCTAGATAAATCTTTCCTCATCATTGTTCCATTCCATAATCTTATCTGTTCCTTTTCTTCCTACCCATCACACACATTCTCAGATACCTGGCTTGACCTGTTTATCACTGACTCCCCGATAAAATTCTTTCATCATCTCAGACCCTGTTTCCTTTTCTCCTCACATGATCTAATCCAGATTTTCGTATGTCTACCAACCAAATCTTTTGTCCCAACAGTTGTACCTTTCGAAATCTTGACCTCCTGTCTTTCGAATCCGTACAACCTGACCTCGACTCCATCCCTGGTATCTATATATTTCCTTCACCTCGATTGAGCCGATGATCTCTACCCTCACCGCAAACCTTCATTCCAATTTTAAATACCCATGCTCCTCTGAAAACCCTAAAGATTCACCGTCCTCCTGCTCCATGGCTGACAGCTGAGATTAGAGAGCTGATGAAAAAAAGGGAAGCAGCCAGACGCAAATTTCGTCGAACTCGATTGCCATCAGATTACACAACCACCTTCAAAATTTTACGTAACCAAACCCAATCCGCTATCCGATACTCTAAATCCAAATACACGCATAATGCCCTTTTACCGCTCCCGATTCTAAATCCAAGTGGAAAATCCTTAGAAAAACTAACCTTTCCTGACCCCAACTGCAACTCCTTTCCTGTTTCGCCCGATGAACTAAATCAGTATTTCATTTCATTAGCTCCAAACCCTCCGTTCGAAGCGGAAATAAACGTACCCTAGCTTTGATCCAACCAATTTCTTCTTTTCCCATGTTTCCTATGACGACATACTCTCGGTCATTAAAAAATCCCGCACAAATGATTATGGACCCGATAATATTCCTTTTAAACTCATCAAATCGTGCCTTCCCGCACTTATTCCTATCCTTTATCAAGATAAATAAATTGAAAATCTTTGTCTGCACTTTATTAATGGGCTACGCCATATATCACAATAGAGATTAAATAATTAAAAGGAAGCTCAGTTTAAGTTTGTAATATGAATGTAATATTCAATTTTTGTTATTAGTTATATTCAGAACACTATTACAATTAATAAAGGGGACTCAGGAAGAGGGCGCTCGTAACCAGAAGGTCGTGGGTTCGAATCCCTCCTGGGTGAGTTAAAATTTATTTCGTGGTAGACCCACGAAATGAATCTTGACCTTCCCACCTTGTCTAGAATAGGTTGGTAACCTGTAGGATAACCTGTTCTTCCTGCCCTAGTTGGAGTACAAAAGGACGTTAAGCCTCATATTTGATATTTCAAACAAGGCAGTAGACAATCTTTGTATAATCATTAATATGGGAAAGCTAGAGAATGAAGAGAACGGTCTATTAGCAAACGAATCGTCAATGACAATATATCATGAAGAATGATTTGCTGGGTTGGAGAAGGCAATTGAATATTTCAAAGGCAGAACTGATACAACATCGTTCAATTTAATGGTTTTAAGATATGGAAAGGTTGTTAAGCAGCAGATAATGTTGGTACTTAAACAAAAGAAAATTAGTGATTTTTGTCAAGCTATAAATATTTTCATTTGCATAGGTATTAATGTTACTTATGTATATTAGAAATTAATACATAATAAGTATTGTTTTGTTAACAAATAGATAAATGTTTTGAGTCAATTGTCCTATATTTTTTTTTCTTAAGATTTCTCTTACTTTTTTAGGGTCTCAATTAACCGAGAATTTGGTTATCTGAGCCTATCTCAGTCCCAACCACATCAGTTAATTGCGTACCAAGTTTATGTAATTTATAAAAAAGCTGCAGGGAGTGGATTGATCTAGAAGGTTTAGAAGAATAAATCATCAGAAATAAGGTTAATTAATTGTTTTGGTTTTAAAGAAAATAATAAAAAAAGTTTAAATTTATGTTGATATTTTTTTTTCTTAATTCTCTATTTAAATATACACATTTTATATATTCATCATTTTTTCATACAAAATGATTAATTACACAACATTAAATACATAAACTTTATTATACATAATATGGACATAAATTGAGGTTAAGAGATAGAACATAACATAAAACTATTACTTATAAAAAGGCAAACTTTAATAATGACAAAGTATTTGAAAGGCAATAATTTATATTTTTTAAAAGTTATAGTGTTACCTGCGATTCTATACTGATTAATGTGAGCTGGGAGTAGCTCAAAGTTGACAGAAGATTGATTGACCCTCTTCCATTGGACTTTGTAGCTGGTGATCGTCCCCCTAGCCTTGGTCGTAGGAGGTGGTGACCAGGTCACCAGCAGGCATTGGGAACCAGTTATAGTGACGTTCACCAGTGGACCTCCACTTGGAACTGTTAATTGACATAAAGCAATTAGAAAAAATCCAGAAACTAGCAGTTAATTTAATAATTCCAATTCAATGCAATTAAATAAAATTTAAAATTACACATATTTCATTTTCAAAGCACTCACCTGTCTCACCAGTTGAACAAACAACACGCTGACTCTGTTCAGAAGCTGACGTGCCATATGATCTGATGTAGAAGGTGTAATTGGTATACGGCTGAAGCTTCTGAACCGTATAAGTATTATTTGGGGCTACTTCTTTATATTCCTCTCCTCCTTCTATTGGCAACATTAATATTTTTAGATTGTATTAGATAAAAAAAGTAATTTATTTTTGTCATCATTTAAATGAAAATAAGAGTTTTTGTAACAAAAAAAATATATTATCTTGACTAAGGAAAATCAGCTATGTACATTTGTTAAAACTAACAATTTTGCCATCTATTAGAAATAAATAAAAGAAATACTGAAAACAATTAATTAACTTTTAAAAAGATATTGATTTTTTAATTAAGTAAACAATAATAAAATAAATATTTTTAGAAGTTAAGGATGTAATTTATATATATTTTATATTCAATTGCCATTCCTAGCATTGAGACATCTCAATCCAACAAAGCCATTTTGCTCAGTCCTTACACATCCTCTTCATTTGAGCAAGAGTTTTATCTATTCTTCCTCAAATCTTTTCCATATAATGATTTTCAGGTGTCTAGTGATCGATTAAAATGTAGCTAATTTGATAATATATTTGTTGGCTCTATTAGCCACCTCCCAATACAACTTAGCAGACTTTTTAGTAAAGGCAATTGGTCAGTGAAGGAAAGAGGTACACCATTTCTAGAGTCTGACCACCATCAATTCATATTAACTCCAGGACATGACAGGACATTTTACTAGAATATAACACCCTTCCTTTTCATTCTAGCTCTTTGGAAAGGAATGATTATAAATTATTTAATGTTATTTATCAATATAATACTGTGTAGTAGAAATAAATATTTTAAAGAAAATTGTTTGAGCATTTATAAATGTATAGTTTTCTAATGAAATTCTGAATACAATAACTGCGAACCATTGCATTTTCACTATACCCAATTATTATGGTTAAATAATTAAATAAACAGCATAGAGTTAAAATAATATGGAAGGCAAAAAATATTTAAAATAATAAATAATTGAGATTTAACCACAAATTTGTAAGAAAAAACAATGATAAATAATAAATATTTAAGATTTAAATATGTATTTAAAAGAATATATCAGATATTATATTAAAAAGGCATAACTCCCCATTTGCTTTATTCATTTAACTACATGCTTCAGAGCTTGTCATGTTGCTCCATCTTCAGGTTCTACAATCATTATGCCATTTTACAATTCTTTACTATATTATTACATCACTAACAATTTTTGGTTTTAATATAATAACTGATATTAATCTCCTTAAATGAAACATTTAAAGATAGATAAAAAATTCACTTTTATTACATAGAAAACATAAAGGAATTCAGCTAGCATTAGTCGATTAGTCTACAAGGATACATAACTACTGATTTATAAACTTGCCTGTTGGAAAATAATGAACTGAATATGCTTGGACTACACCAGATTGTGTTGGGGTCCACGAGAGGCGGATCTGAGTAGAGCTGAGAGGACTGCAGGTGAGGTTCGCAGGTGGTTGTGGTTGGTCTGGTCGGGAGTGGACCACAATCCTAGCAGCAGCCCATACGTCACCAGCAAAACACTGGTAGACCCCAGTATCCTGGGTCACAGCAGCTCCCAACACCAGCTGTTTTGGGTTCTTTTTTATCCTACCTGTAAAATGATTTGATTTAATCAATAAAAAAATAATTCAATTAGAACCTCAAATAATTGGGAAAATAAAGAATATAAATTAAAACAAAAACAAAAGTTGTTATATGATATAAAAAAAGAAAAACCTAAGCTCTTATTAATTAATGTCATAATATAGAATATATAAAACTAAAGATAATTTTCATAGAATTAAGGCTCAGCTGAGGCATGTTTGATATTATAGAAGAATGAATAGAATAGAAAAGAAACTTTATTCTCAGACTATGTCTCTGAAGAATAATAAAATGAATATAAAATAAAATACAGTAAGTCTGGTTATTAAAAAATCAAATATAAGAGATTAACAATATGTGTCAATATTTAAAATTTTACAAATAAAAAAATAAAATAAAATTCAATAAGTATAAAAAGAAAAAAGTTTACATATATCTATCACGTGCATAAATAGTATGAATAAAATATTCAAATGGAGATTTGCTAATTAGTGTCATTCTGGAGAGAAAGGAAATATTGAAACAAAGGGGACTTTGTAGGGAAATATCCTACAGTCAACCATACTATTTTCATTATATATACCATTTATGTAAAGTTGAACTCCATCCTTGTACCAGACGACTTCAGGGAGTGGATGTCCCTTCACTTCACAATCGATTCTAACAGTTTTCGCAGCAGGGTAGATTTCGGATTTTGGTTTTTCTACAATCTGTGGAGGTGTTTCTACAGAGACGGTAACTTTCTGAAATAGAAAGATGAAAATATCTTTAGAGTAATGAAAACTAGAAAAAATAAAAAATCTTTTTGTTATGCATACCAGGTATGCAAGTTTAAAATGTCGTTTATTTCTTAAAATATATACACAGTAATTTAAAAAAAAAGTATAATATATTTTATTCAAAGTACTGACCCTTGCTTTCTACACATTTTGCCCATCTCTCGGGCAATATATGGATACCATTCCAAAAGAATGCTTCATCTTTATTTGAAATCCATTCATCGAGCCATTTTCGTACGTTTTCGAAATTGTTGAAGTGTTGCTCCGCCAATGAGTGTCCCATTGATGAGAAGAGGTGATAATCAGAAGGCGCCAGGTCAGGTGAATACGGCGGGTGGGGTAGGAGTTCCCAACCAAGCGAAGAAATCGTTTCCTTAGTCAATCTGGCTGAATGTGCAGGAGCGTTATCATGCTGAAGAATGACTTTGGCGTGCTTGTGAGCCCATTCTGGGCGTTTTTCGATCAATGCGTGACTCAAATTGATCATTTGTTGTCGGTAGCGCTCGGTATTGACTGTTTCGCCGGGTTTGAGAAGCTCGTAGTAGACTACTCCCTTCTGATCCCACCACACACACAGTTGTCCTGGCGTTACCCATGATTTTTTTCGTTTGGGATTCTGAAAATAAATCCATTTTTCATCGCCAGTTACAACTCGATGCAAAAAACACTTTCTTTCGTGGCGTAAAAGCAGCATTTCGCACACAGTTTTTCGTTTTTCCATCTGTCGTTCGTCCAATTCATGTGGAACCCATTTTCCAACCTTTTGAATCTTTCCCATAGCTCTCAGGCGATCGGAAATGGCTTGCCTAGTGACATTCAACTGTTCTGCCATCATTTGTTGGGTTTGGGTATTGTCTTCGTCTAATAAAGATTGCAATTCGAAGTCCTCAAACTTTTTTGGTCGATTTTTCTCGTTTTTGATCAGTAACATCAAAATCACCACGTTTGAAACTTTGAAACCAATGTTCACATGTCCTGACGGTTGGAGCAACATCGCCATAAGTCTCAACAAGAATTCGATGACATTCAGATGCCTTTTTCTTTTGATTAAATAAGAAAATCATGACATGCCGCAAATGCTCTTTATTTGGCTTAAAATTAGACATTTTTAACACCAAAGAAAGGTATGATACGTCCACGTAAACGACTTAAAAACAACTGACTTTTGTAAACAAATGACTAACAAACAAAATAGCGTTTAGAGATAAGCAAATCCTTCAATAGGCTAAGAGCGCATTCTATTGGAATTAAAACGACATTTTAAACTTGCATACCTGGTATAAAGTTATTATGTTTGGAAAGAAGAAAAATCTTTATAAATTATTTTTATAATTTTATTTTTACGGTAACTCTATCTCGAGAGGGTAATAGAATAAGAAAATGAGATGGGTAATATTGATAATATGATTTTAAAATTCTTAAAAAAATACAATAACATAACAAAGTTATTTCATAAATGGGAAAGAAATGTTTTGTTTTTTTCAATAAAAATTTATTTATATATATATTGTTATGTTCTTTTAATTTAGTAAAAGTAAAATTTTAATTAATATAAAGTTATCTTTTTTTGTTTAAATAAATTTTGAGGGAATATCAAGGGTTGAGCTTTTCAAAGATAATGATTCTGACTCAAGAATATATTTTATAAACAAAACAATTAAACACATTTTACACCAGATTATAAAAATATCACTACATTCGGGTCCACTTCAAATAAAAAAAAAATTTGTATAAAATTTGTTTATATATATATATATAAACATCGCCAAATAGGTAAGTAGATAGTAATATTACACTTAAATACAGTACCTTATTTATAATATAAGTTTTCTCTTTGGCAGTTTGAGTTGCTGTACAAATGTAGACACCAGAATTTTGAACTTGAATTTTATTGAAACGATATACATTCAGACCATTATTCGTTGTTTGCAGTGTTACATTATTGCCATCTGTAATCAAAAATACAAATATAATTAACCATATTTATAATTATGTTTCTTAAATAACTATGAAGGATGTATGTAATCCAGAGAGGAAAATGGTTGAGTTACTATATCAGTTGAATTACTGTCATATAATTAACTTGCGCAAACATTTTGGCTTACTTAGCAAGCCTTCTTCAAGGAAAATCAAGCACACTCCCACAAAAACTGTACATCCAACTAATTAAAAACAAGTAATAGAGAAATGATAAAATCAATGTGGTCCTGAAGGTAGAATTCGTCAGGAGGAACAAAAAGAGAAAATTCATAGTATTGTAACAATTACGAACCAAGCCCAATTGAAACGAAATTCTCCTAACATAACTGGGTCTTCAAGTCAAAATAGGCAGGAATTATTAAATTAACAACCGAATACATAACAACAGCTTGTATATTATGACAGTTGGCATTAGTGTATCTCTTGAATAAGTCTACAGTCTTAAGAATAGCAAACACACTCTTCAAATAACTTAAGGAAATGTGATGATTGCCAAAAGATCTGAGCTTGAGAACATTAAGGGAAAAAAAACAAAAAAACAGCTAGTTATCTATGAGGAATTCATGCTCAGTGAAGAAGCATTAATAACTAAATTATTAGCCATTTTTAAAATTTGTTTAACTATGTAATTAAAAATTAAAGAACATTATGAGTAACCTTATTATTAAAATTAGTATAATAACCTTGTTTAGTGTGCACCCAAGAAAGGGTGGGCTTTGGTAGTCCTGACACAGCGCAGACGAGGGAAACAGGTTTTCCAACCTTGGCTGTCAATGTAGAAGGAGGTGAATTAGGTAGGAAGTGGGCGAGCTTTGTCGAAGATCCTTCTTTGATACTAAGAATGCCATTTTTGCTTTGCGGAGTTTTCTTTACATAGGGGTTCTTAGCTTCACAACTAGAAAAAAAAAAGATAAATTAATTTTAAATAAGAAGAAGGTAGTAGAATAGTAAAAAAAACAGGAAGATTAAAATCACGAGTCTTTAAGTCACAGGAGCGCTATGGATTCAATTGTTTTGAAACAAGGAAAAGATTATATCAAACAAGTGGCTTACTGCAAGAACAATCACTGTTAATTATTAAATCAAGAGATAATTTGTAAAGTTAAAAAATAAAAAAATAATATTCAAAACCAACAGTGACAGCAACAATTTCAAATAATGTAACTACCTGACATTATCATTCATAAAACCTTTGTACTTTTTGTAATAGTGCATATTCTGATGATTTTAAATAACTTTTTGGTAAAATTCAGAAACTTTTATAATATTACAATTATATAATTTTAATAAATAAGATTATAAGGAAACATAATGCATTTTTTTTCTTTGCATTGGATATAAATAGAAAAATATTTACCCAGAAGATAAGGCAATAGAGTTCAAACTATGAGGTAAAGGTTTGAATACCGACAAATAGTAATTAATTTTGATTCCTATCAATTATTGGAAACCATACCCTTTAATAGGTAAGGGAAATTCATGCTGGTGGAACATGATACAAACCAAATCATTTACTAGAATAACTAATGGGTTGAGATCAATAGATTCACAGGCTGAGACAACTGATAAATATTCCTTTTGCAATTTCCTATTTATTAGAAGGTCGAATCCTATTCTTTTACATATAATCTACTAATTGTAAGTGAACACTGATGACATGAAAGATAAGTAATTACTTTTTTATTAAAGGGAACTCTCTTTTTCTGACAACTATTCGGGTGCCATAGGTTACAATCCCAGAATGAGAGAAAGGGTATTACAAGAACCCAATCAAACCATATGCATATCTTAATATTCTACTAAAAGGACACTCAATTTATTTTTGGCACATTTAATTTTCCCTAATCATTTTGAGATGTGCTATAGGGTCTTATGTTTGATTTTTTTGGTACTATAGATTACTATGAGGGGTTGGCCAAACATAGGCATTACAATAAATAAAATAAGAAAATAAATAAATGGTTTATAGACAAATATTAGAAAAACATATGGAAAATTAATCAAAAGTAAATTGGTTCAAGTAAACTTTAGAGTGATTTAGGTTTTTTTATTTGTTTATTTAATTATCTATTATATTTTTCAAGGTTTACAACTCATTTTCAGAAGAAGTTTCCAAACAACAAATCAAAATTTGTCATTGACATCCACCAGGATAAGGTAGATGTTAGCCAAATGTCATTGGGCCTATGATCAGTGTGTCGCCTTCCAAATTGACAGGTATCACCTGCCTGAGGCACTTGGATGATGGTGGGTATGCAATTTACAAAGGAATACAACTATCCTAGTGATAATCAAATTTTCCTGTCCACTGAGCTATATGTTTTTTTAAGATATGGTAATTTATTATAAATAATTTAATAGACACTAATTGTATTCTGAATGACAAACAATAATCAAAACTGTTTTGAAATAAGAAAAATATAAATAATGAAAAATTAGCAACTAGTATGATTAATTACAATCTTGATAGATGAATTCCATAATACTAAATGAAATTATCAGCAATGATTTCAAAATTTGAAATATTCTAAATACAAAAAAATTTAAACACATTATTATGAGAGAAATAATTGTACATAAAGATTAAAATACTTACGTATAACTACCAGCATCTTCTTGTTTAACATTAGTTATATAAAGAGTACCTGAGTCAAATGCAGTAAATCTGAAACATAACATAAGATTTTTAACAAAAGTTTTGAATATTGAAGTAATGAAAGAAATAAGGCAGACAATACTAAATTTTAAAAATTAGAGTGTAAGTAGTTCTAGAAGGAAAAGGATAGTAGAAGTTACAAAGGAAGTTTTATATAGATAACCTATAAAACATTCAACAATGGTGATTTAATCAGATTAATGCAAGGAATATTTAACTATTTAAAAAAGAATCTAAAGCGAAAAGAGTTATGTAGGTTTATTTTTGATAAACTTTGACCCATCTCATTTTTGGGTGATTCTGAATCATGGTTTAGTTTATATTTTTTAAATTATTCTTTTTTATCTATTACGGCTCCATTAATAGAAAATTGAAATTAAATTATTATTTTGGGTTCCATGCATCTTATCTATTTTTGTAAACAACAACAGCTTTATTAAGATTAATAAAATATATAACATTTCACACAGTAGAGTCAATAATATTTAAAAACTATACATTTCTCATAAGGCAGGACCTAGGAGATTTGTCAGAGGGGGCAAAGATCAGTTTGCAGCACCCCCCCCACCCCCACCTCCTACCCTCACCATTAAAATACAATACCTCCTTAAGCTAATTTTTAGATGCAGTAGTTGAAATTAAGTTATGAAGAAGTTTTATTTATGAAAAACACTTCTTTATTACATTAATACTTATATATGATTAATAGAAATATTTTTTTATATTTGTAACTCAATAGTAACAACTTAACTTCTTTTGTCTTATAAGACTTAAAAATTAACTTGGTATAAAGTGAATAATAAAGTTTATAAATTATGCAAAAGAACCAAATAAAATTTGATGGGCCTGCCATAAGGTAACCTATCCATTTAAAAGTAATTGAAGAAAAACGAAAATAGTGCAAGTAAAAAAATTGTTTGTTTGGGCTTTAAGTTCGTTTATACTTCAACTGGGGCAGGAATGACCGGTTATCCTAGTTACCAAGTTATTCTAGCCAGAGTGGGGAGGTCATTCCGTGGATCCACCACGAAAAAAAAAAAAAAAATAAAGTTAACTATAAACGAAAAAATAACCGTTTAATCGGTAAAAGCATAACCGGAAAATGACCGAATCAATATAAATAGCTTCCAAGCAATTTGTCATAAACGATTTCTAAGTTAATTTGCACAATCCAGACAGAGAACTTGTTACTCTACAATCTATGTAATTGTGAAATTTACAGCGAGTTATTGAAGAAAAACTGGAAAAATGTGTCTGCTTTAAGAAGTTGCAAACAAAGAATTCTATAGAAAAAACTATTTTACTCAAAAATAATTTGTAACACAAAACAATCCCTATTTATGTCTTCTGTAATTAATTCTTATCCAAGATCTATGATTATAGAAGGATTAAAATTAATCCCAACAATACCTATGGGATGATCTTTAAGCTTTGTCGTAACTCTACGACCATCCTGTCCTTCTGAACCATATAACAATAAACCATTAACCTCAGGTAAACAGAACCGCTATTCAAGTCTCCAGCTGAAGATTTGGAATCTTTTAATTAATTAAGAATAGTTTATTAGGAAATTTTCTATTAAAAATGTTTTGGCACGTTTAAATCATTGCTTTTTAATTAGAATCAGAATTATTTGTATTAAAGCAAGAATGCTACAGAAAACAATCTGGTGTTTGCATATTTACTGTAGGAAGCTTTCAATTAATCACAAAAAAACTATTTACATGACAGTAATGACACCTATTTGGAGATAACAAGTTAAGCTTTTTGTTTCCACTAAACTATCCAAATGATATTCATATTCGTACCCAATCCTCACAATCCAAAATCCTTCGAAAAATCTTCCATGCTCCTACTTTACTCTTACATAAATGGAGAAAACTCCTCTTATTTTTATAAATAAAGTTATTCATAAAGTTTATTTATGAATAAATAAGATGATCAGGGATGAGGCAAAAAACAAAACAAAAAGAAACAATACGTTCAAGGAAAAATAATATAATTGTGTGGCAACGTTTCGACCTGCCTTACAGGTCTTCTTCAGGGCCAAATAACCACTGTTACGGGGCACTGGGGGTATGACTAATCAAATCACAATTTAAATACTAAACACTAATTTATTTACAACTTAATAAATACAAATACGTTTCGACCTGCCTTACAGGTCTTCTTCAGGGCTTAATAAATAACATAAGAATCACACACTGACAGAGAGGAGACGACTGTCACTAACTCACTGACTGAACTGACTGACTTGTTCTGATTGAGTCATTCATACTGACTGACAACGTCACCACGACACTTTTCCCTATTTAAAGCTCCGCCGAACATTTATGGACATCTATCGTGACCCTTCCAGGCCCCGAGCTACCTTCTGACCAAAGTCTAGATGGCCTTTTGGGACCACGTTAAGATATTAACAGTCAACGAAACTTTTCCCTTTATTTATGGACAATCATCCCGAGTTCTGAAAAGAAGATGGCCTTGGGAACTTAAGATATAGAACTTTTATTCAGGTGCTGCCATTCTTTTATAGTTCGTTGTCATTTTAATACTTTCATTTCTTCTGATTTAATTATTATATATTCTATTTATAAAGGTATAAATGTTGAGTATAACATTAGAATTGGCTATAACATTAGTTACATGTTATTCACTTCATAGGACTGTTAATTAATAATTGTTTTTAATTGTGGCATATTGTAATTTATTTAATAGTTAAAATTTCTTAATTAAAAAAAAAAGTAAATAGGACTGACAAACACTAAATTATTAATAACAATAGTAAATATAGCACTGTCTAGTAAAACAACGAAATGAATTTCGCTCCAGAACTCCAATAGAACTGGAAACAAGACATTTCCTAAACAGTTTGCGGGAAGGGTAAATTGAAGGCAATTGAAATGTGGAAAGACAGGGGCTGTTAATGGTTTGGTCGGGCCTTAACTGGGATCAATCTGGGGCTTGGGGCAATAAATTTAACTAGCTTACTCCACACACCTCCTCACCCAGTCCTTATCTTGTTTATACGTACACCTATATTCTTAATAATATTATTTAAATAGTAAGATATACAAAACAAATGACTATTAAAATAATATGAACATAATTTATTGGAATTATCTATGCAAAAGAAAATAAATCACTTAAATGTGAGCGATAAACCAGTGATAGCACACAAATAAAACTAGAAGGTCTCGGGGCCATCTTCGTTTCAGACATCTCCAGGCATTATAGGTGATCGCATAGAAATAAAGCTGTGCAAATGGAATTTCTTATAAAACGATAATCATTTGGAATTATGAAATGAATAGCATCCGAACAGCTGTTTGGTGCATCAAATATTGAGTCAAAGGTAGACTGCCAAAAAATGGCAGGCCAGGTGGAAATTGAGAGGGAGATAAAGGCAGAGGTGTGTAGGCAACGTTTATGACACTTAAAACGAATGGGAGCAAAAGTTTGGTAAAGAAAGGCGGAAGATAGGCAGGGATTGCGATAGATTCTTTATTAGACCAAGGACCGACTAGGGCAGAGGCGCTAAACTTAATAACATTGATAATAATAATAATGCTCCTTTTTTGGAAACTTAGGGATTTCTCTTCGCTATTCAAGAACAAGTAATTGCAACAAAGACGTACATGAAGTACACCAGTGGGGATACCATAGATGATCAGTATTACCTTTGAAAAACCGCCATAGAATCGATGCATGTGACTTCAAAGGCATAACAATGTTGCGAAAGTTGTACACCTCGCAACTGCTTTCGGGTGGAAGCTCTTGGAAAAAAACTTTTCCAACTATCATTATCACCCACAAGTCATACTTTTGGACTAAGGGATAAAGATTTTTTTGGAATGATTATAAACAATCTTCTTTTGTTGAAATCAGTGTGCTATCAGATGACACGTTTAAAGTTCTAGCTGAGAAAAAAATGAAATTCCAAGAGTTGGCAGAGGATTTCGAACAATTATTTAGACTTAAAATCATGTAATAAACTGGTTCAGAAAGACACAATTTCTTCTTTAGACGAGTCGGGAGTCCCAAAACTGCACTGGGATAAAAAAAAAATACAACAAGCGACATTGTACCACTATTGCACTCTAACAATAGTTCAAAAATTTCGAAATTCAAAATAAACATTAATGGTTGACTATATCTGGTCAACAGAACGTTTGCTACCACTTCGGTGTGAAAAACCAACATAAGTGATATCATTAAGATCATTAGGGAAAGGTTTATTAGAGACATAGCAAGCAACTTTTTTTTGATGTTCCAAGTTTAATAGTTGACCCCCTACAGAGCAGCCTCTTGGGATAATTCAATAATGGTACAACCTGTTTTCACAAGCACCAAGCCTGATACTGAGAGAGTGTTCAATAAAAATAGGATTGGACTGGTTTGTACATGCGGATGAATGTCTGCGTCGCCACTACCAAATTAAATGATATATGGTCATACGGAAGTTCAAGAAGAAGAGGTAAGCGGGTTGGATGACATGGACGCAGAACTCGAACAATAATAAGAACAGAACATAAACGAACCACATTTAGGGAGTGAGCGAGTGTTTTTTTAAATATATAGTTCATAGCAGACTTAGAAGACAAGAAACTGCTCGTCGTTTCTGACTACTCCAGCATATACTAAACAAGTGTTCAAAGCGTCCAATAAATTACAAAAGACTTATTCAAATGAAAATAACAAACCCATTTAGACATACAGAGTTTAGCTTTGGGGGCTTTACTAAACCTTCCAATTCTAAAATCCAATCCTCACAATCCAAAATCCTTCACAAAATTCTCAATGCTGCTTATTATGTCATAAAAAAACTTCTCCATAAAGATCTTGCTGATCAGGCCCAAACCAGATACCTATCCCATCATAGTAAACTCCATATCCAGTCGAATTCAGTAGTCTCCCAACTTGCCTCACACTCAATTTCCGTTAATCCTCCGTGGCGTCTGAAAAAAAGATGACTAAGAGACCTTCTGACGTAGAACTTTTATTAAAGTGCCATCAATCAGTAGCTCTTAATATATTATTGATAATTTTTTGCAATCATTTTTCTCGAATTGACTTGTATATAATGTAAACATTTGTAAATATCAATATTTTTTTTTTAAATATCGAGTACGAGTTTATTTTATTATTATAGGTCTATACTGTTGAATTTGTATTGCATATTAATTTGATTAAACACCTTTAAACGCTTAAAAGGTAAGTTTTTATTACCTACAGGCCAACCTGACGAAAATTAAAAAATCGTTCAAGTTATATATTACACCCATGCACTCACTCTGTTTAATTTACCAATTTTTACTTTTTTTTAAACATAAACATTAATTATTAATACCAATTAAAATATTCCAATTAACACTATGATCAATATAAAAACAAAATGTTGACCTAAAAAAATATGCAAAATATATTTCTTTTAACCGCTAAACAACGAGAGATGTCAGCCAGTTGTAAATAGTATATGACAGCCTAAAAATGTCTTCATCGCTTCTTTACTTCCGTGAATGATTAGGGTTAGCACTCTACTTGACAGCGGCAAGTAATTTTCGTGAGTCTTTTTACATCTTTCAAACCTCAACACGTCTGGTTACATCTTTTATTTATAACAGTTAATAATTAAAAAGTATATAATAACATTTGTTTTTCTTTATGAAAAAAAGAAAGGAGAGCCTGTGAAGAACAATGATTGTATATGTAATTAACAACGTATGAAATAGTTAAAAAAAAATTAAAATAATAACATAATTACTCTCTTTTTTACATTCAAGAGCCAAAAATTGTGATCAATGTTCCAAAAATTTTCGCGTCAAATAAATACAATAAATAAATAAAAATTAAATAATAATTTCGTTCTAATTTTTTCCCTGAAACAGCTTGCATATTTTCATGTATAAAAAGGTCTTAAACTAAAAATTA
Source organism: Euschistus heros (assembly GCA_003667255.2). Classification (NCBI taxonomy): domain Eukaryota; kingdom Metazoa; phylum Arthropoda; class Insecta; order Hemiptera; family Pentatomidae; genus Euschistus; species Euschistus heros. Next base: position 92,433 of record RCWM02000200.1, read on the forward strand.
AAAACACATTTTTTATTTAAAATAAATTAGTTTAATTAATTTAAATTGGCTTTATACTCCTTAGTAAGAAGTTATTAAACAGATTTTAGGTACCACATGGTTCGAGAACTATAGTGAAATATTTCGCATCTTCAGGATCAAACTCTCTAAAACAATTACACACTAACAAGTAACAATAAATATATATATATATATATATATATATATATATATATATATATATATATATATATATATATATATATATATATAGACATAAATCAATCATGTAATAATTATTAATTTAATTTATCTTGTTTACAGTTTTCCCATTGTCAACATATTTCTAAAAAAAAATAATCTCTTTATTAATTAGAACAATGTCCTATTTCGTTGTATTGCATGAATAATTCAACAGCGATTTGTGGGGTCAAACGTACTATCACAGTGCACAATGGGTGGTTTATTATTATAAATTAATATTAACAAGCTGACAACTTTAATTCTATTATTCTATATTTTGAGTTCATCAATTATCATCAGTTATTTTGTTAGTGTCTGTTTTTAGTTTTAGGAAAACGTTAGTGTCTGTATTTTATATTAATTTTATAGAAAATAAATTTACAACCACGTAATTGCAAATAAATTATTTTAAAATTAGGAAAAAGTTTTGGCCTAAATTAAATATAAATAGCTAAAACTGCAAAAAAAGTTTGAGAATTAACGATAAACCTTTATTCGAAAAATAATGGTATTTTATATTAATAATAAAAAAAAAAATAACGCTGTAAATTAAGAAAATAAATTATCAACAAACCTCTTTCAACGTAATTGCAAATAAATTATTTTATTGAATAATAGTGATACGTGTGTATCGTTGACTTGCCAAAGGAGATTGGCATTTAATATACTTTGGGATCTCGAGAACCTAACGTCCCAAGTCGATACAATAAGAGAGTTTTATAACGGGAGCCTCGAGAGACCCTCAACCGTCCATCTTGAGAGCCATCCAGCTAAGAACATTTTCAACGAAAGTGGTGCGTTATCTGTTGACGAGAGGAAATGACTGAGCGGAGAAATGGACGAGTATTTTCAATCAAAACAACATTAAATGTAGTAAGGATTTTTCATTCTTTGAAATATTTATGTTAAAAGTTGCTACATTATTTTATTTTAGAGAAATGCCGATAAATAAACTTTCCGATTTCTAATGAAAATTATATCAGGAAATCGGTTCCAGATGCTCGATCCTGATATCCAGGTTCAGAAATGGTTTTTAAAATAATCTATACTATTATATAAAAGGACAAGCACAAAATTTTTCATTTGTGATCACTAATTGCGAAAAGTACTTAACCAATCTCTACCAAATTTTGACCACACCATCTTTATAATAAAATCTACTGATTTTCCATTAATTTGCTATTAAAATAAAATAAATATGTGGTGCGCTGTGAAGTTAAAAAAATGACCGATAGGTGGCGAACGCTATTCAAGAGAGGTTACAAAGGTAAGGTGTTGTATACAGCTAGACATTGATAAAACAATTTACTTCTATTCAATTAAATAATTAAAAATTATTTGAATATGTGAAGCGACAAGTGGTTCCCAGTGAAATTTAAAAATCGACCTATAAGTGGTTAACACCATTCCGCCATAGTTTAAAACTACTGAACCCATCTATACCAAATTTTTACTACATCATTTTCATAGTTCTAGGAAGGTTTAGCTATAAAAACATTTAGAATAATAAAAATTGAAATGTACTATGTTGAGTGTCAGAAATGAAGTTTGCAACGCTGTGATATACTTTTATGGTTACAATATTTTACCAAATCAAAATGTCGATATTGTGTGTAAAAATATGATTCATATGCCTTTAGTTGTAACCACTAATAATGCAGTCCATTATCCGCAAGAGTTTCTTTTTACAGTCTATCTCCATCTAGACTACCAACTGATAAATTAAAAGTAAAAATTGGACGTCTATTTATGTAATCTTCAAACAGCTAACCAAAGCAGTTTCAACCCGATTAACTATTACGGCTTTGCGAAAAAATATCATTTAAGAAATAATGCTCGATTGCATACTTCAATAAAACATTTTTATAAATCAACAAATAAAACTTTATCAACTTGAATTATTCTAAGTTCTTTAATTATGAGAGCGAGCGAAGCTGCGAGGTGGGGTTGCTAGTATTTAGATAAATGAAACATCAAACAGCATTTAGCATCTGTAACATTCCACGAAGATTAAAAATCAAAAATGAGTTTTCCACCCAGAATAAAGTAGGTTTTTTTATCGTTCGGTAAGCATAGCCCCACACAGGGCGATGGCACCACGAAGAAGGAGAAAAAGATGAAGATAGGATAAATTGTTAACCTATAATATAAACTGTTCTTCCTGGTTTAGACGGAGTGCATAAATGTAATAAATGTACAGTGCTCCCGATTTTAACATAACATTTTTCACCCGGGTAAGAGCAAAATTTACCCTGTTTCCCTCCAGCCATTTCAAAACTTTCCCCCAATAACCCCCCCAAATGACAAATGAGTAATGTAGTTTTTCAAATTTAATTATGAGACAAAAAGTTAATAAATGTCCTTATAACTTATTTAAAAATTAATTTGGAATTCGTATATTAAATGTCATTTATGTACTTCGGTATTGTTATTAAATAGAAATAAATACTTTTTAAATATTTATTATAGTTAAAATCTAAGCTACTGTGGCGGATTGATATTTCTGTATTAAAAAATGGTCAAAATATTTTATGATAAACTTTTATTTGCAAATTGATGATCATAACAAAAATAAGACACACAAAAAATATATCAGTAATTAAAAAACGAAAATTACAAAATATTGGTATTAAAAATTACGAATAAATTATTTCCTCAGAATTAAAATAACGAAAAATAAAAGCGATTATAAAGTGAATGCGCCATTGGCGTCTATTTCACAGTTCCATTATGGTTCACATTTCCCCATTTGGTTGCAAAAGCTTCTAAAATTTCTCCATGGAGGAAAATGTCTCCCCAATCACAGCTCTGTAAATATATCGACTATTCTTATCTCATTATCATTAAAATTCAATTGAATGGGTCCGCGGAAAAAACGTTCTAAGCGACAAATATAAAATTTTGAGTAACCAATGAAAGAAAATCATAATCTAAAGTTTTTGTTAGTTTTGTAGGTTAGATTTTATATTCACAAATTAATTTGTTATATCTACATGTATAATAACATAATGGAGTACTATATCATACTAAAATGTACTATTATACATTTTAAAAACTTTAAAATCGCCAATTCGGAAATTTTGTCGCTTAGAACGTTTTTCGGCGGAGCCGTTCAACTGATAATTTGTTTAACCATATGTTTTAATTAACATATGTAAATCACATACTTAATTTATGTATGCGACTATTGAGTTTAATAAAACCTAATACGCTGTGTATATTTATTTATTTTTTATTACTATATGGACTTAAGCCCATTCCAACAACGATTCAGCACATTTTAAGTAACCAGTAGATGTAACTTATTTTTTAAGAATTGCATTATTTGTTTATCGGTAGGAAGATGAATCGATCTATAATATTCACTTAATTAGATGTGAAAAAAGTATCAGTTAGACGAAAGTAAGAAAACATTGTTATGATAGGCTCCTGAAATTATTGTCATGTAAACCGTTTTACTATCGACCGATGCAAAGAAATCGATTCTCGAAACCAATACTTATATAAATAATCGATAGAATAAAAAAAAAGATGTATTTTCTTCGTTTCTAAGTCTCCTATCATTTATTATATATATTAATGGCAAAAGGAGTCACGTTTCTTAAAATATCAAAGGTTTTAATTTTCCCAATTAAAATTCAAAAAAGATTTAGTACAGACGTTAAAAGTTGGTTTAGAAGAAAAAATAAATCGAGCAAAAAGTCAACTAAATAAACATCTTTAGAATGTTTTGGATTTACTAATTTAGTAAATTTACAGCTAACACACGGAAGATTCCTACTTGATACTGTGGTTCCACGCAATCCTAAACCAACCTCTCCTACAGCCATAAAGTTTCATTTACTATGGTTTAGTAAAACGAGGGGTGCTTTAACTAAAGGCTGTGAGAAAGGTGTACTGGTGTAGCAACTGGTATCTTGGAAGATTGATAAGGCCACCATATTTTCGACGTTGTGCAAAGATAAACCAAAAAATGGAAATATTATTTATATAATATTATATCTGGCTTTCCTCCCTCATAAGTTAGGGAACAGGCTAGGTTCTGGTTTACCCAGAGTATATAAAGTGTAATTGTATATCTTATATTTTTTTTATTTTATTATTTAGTTGTATATTTACAGATTAATTGTAAGTTACATATTTTATAAATAGATTCATTAACATCCTCATCATTTATAGGCAGATTATATAAATATTAATAAATTATATGTAAATATATTCAATAAAAGTAGTTTTCTAAAAAAAAAAAAATATACCAATCGCTTTTTACTTATTACCCTTTGCCCAAATTAGTAATGTTGTGTTTTCGTCTAAAATAGTCAATGAGAAAGATAATGATCCAATCAAAAATATTCTCCTGGCTATCGTAAAGAAGTTGATAAGTCAAAAATGTGCACTTTTCAATAGTAATTTATTTATTTTTTTTATCATTTTCCAAAATCCTGTTATTATTCTAAAACAGATAAACAATAATAAACACAATCTAAATAAAAAACAAAATGGTATTTTCACCCAAATACATACTTTACGGCCTTATGAAAAAGCACTGAACCATTTTTTCAAAACGCTAATATCTGCTTAAATCGTGCTTTAAGTGCACATTTAACTCGTTGTCAAGATAATTGGACTTAGTGACTTCACCACGACAACCATCGATATGGTCTAAGCAAGTAAGAGAATTCGTCCCCATAAACAATGAAGCAAAGGGCTTGGTAACGAGAACCAAATGTAGTTTTCGTGTTAAGAAGAAGAGAATCACATGTTTGTTCAGGAACAGGCAAATCGAATATTCCAGAGAAAATTAACAGTGGAATGTCCATAAGGAGTGTAAAGACTTTTTGAATTTTAGGATCCTCGATGCAGAGGAATATTGTTCAAGAATCCCTAAATTTCTTTAATAAGAACAGGATAGCTGACAGTTCAGAGATATAACAAGGTGGTTTGCGGTACAGTCAGGAGTAAGAAAATATATGTCCAAATTAGGAAAAAAAAATGTATGTATAGCCAACGTTTTGTTGCGGGTTTTTTCAGGGCTAAAATTAACAAAAATAGATATGACCGAATCAGCACACTATTCCTAATCGTACTTCTTTGTATCTTCATTTTTTAATGTAACTGATTATTTCAATAGGGATTATTAACTATTATTTGTATTGTATATTGTAGTATATATATTATTATAATTATATATGGTTTTTTTATAATTTGGTCACATCTAGCTTTTAGTCAATATTAGCCCTGAAGGGGACCTGCAAGAAAGGTCGAAATGTTGGCACTCTATTTTTTTTTTTTTCTCGTCACTCCGTCCCAGACCATCTTCCTTCCCTTTTTCCTAAACATTTTAAAACCCTTAACACTAAAATTCTATAATAATAAATACAACATACAATTATGTAAGGTTACCGTTTATTTTGAGGTAGAGGTTGAGAGTCTTTGAGCCAAGTGATAGAGGCTGGAGGAGTGGACTCGATGAAGCAGGTCAGCCGGGCGACGTCGCCTTCAGACACTTCTACAGTCTCGGGCGAAGTTCGGAACTCGTGAGACAGCACTGAAAACACAAAAGATAAATTAATTAGTGTCAACATGTACAAATAGATAATAGCATATATATTCAAACAGCTCAGAAAGTATTTTGCACCAATAAGACATTGAATACAAAATAAAGACAAACATCGACCCAGATTTGATCTCGAGTATCAAGAAAGGATACGATGGTTAGGACATGTGCATTTAATGAACCAGGATAGATCCACATGGAAGGCAATATAAGGTGCAAGAAGAAAAGGAAAATATAGACTACGGTGGTTGGCAGATGTTGCGGCTGTCCTTCGGGTCCTAGGAGTGATACGATGGTGAAGACCTGCACAGTATCGGTCTAGTTGGAACTGTTCAGGTCCTTCATGGATCGTAGCGACGGCAGAGATGAATAAAAGGAAATTAATAATGCAGCTGGTAGTAGGTGTTTGCATGCAACTCTCGCGAAGTCTACTGGATACATCAGCTAGCAACGAAACGTGGTTTCTGATAAAAATATATTAAAAAAAAAAATAGTAAGGGAAAAAAGGCCCTCCGAATGATTACCAAAAGATAAGAACAGCGAATTAGAGGTTTCGAAAATAAACTAATGCGTACAATATTTGGCCCAAAAAAAGGATGAACATACGGGAATGTTTAGAAGTCTACAAACTGCAGGAGCTATATTCGGTAAATCTAGTTGAGTTAATAGGTGCGACGGTTAGAATGTTCGTCGACTTATGAGTCGTTAGACTTAATAATCACCGAATCCCCCAAAAAATTATTAGTCTCAGAGAGGTGTGTGGTCAGAACCTTCGGGTTCGCTAAACCTTTTTTATTTATTTATACTAATCATCAAAATGACAAAATACGAACGCTAGAAGATCACCTTCCAAGAAGGCTGCAGATTCAACAGCCAAATGGAAGGCGGACACAAGGAAGAGGACAACACACGGCGTAGATAAGGATTGGAAGAAGAATGTATCGAAGGCCAGACTTACTGAAGCTGTAGAGCCAAAGAATAGATGCATGTATAAAAATAGGGATGTGTTGATTCTAAAAGTCGATTCTCGGTTCCATCGATTCCTGCGAAAAGAATCAGTATCTTGAATCGATTATCCAAAGTCGATTCCTAGGAACAGATCGATACCGCTGACATTGGCAATAATTTGTGGTATCTAATAATGTTATTCTTATACATCAATTCTTCCTTAATGAATGACCAAGCCTGTAAATAATTAAATACAAACCCCATTCAACTGCAAGCTAAACCACAGTTTGTTGAAGATATTTATCTGTTTTTGGGGAATACAGAAATAAGATTACAATCCCCAATCAACGAAATAATGGCTCTCTGACCATTTTATTATATTAAGGGTAAGTACTAGTTTCCGAACCCTAATACTCAATTAAAATCCAGTTCATCCTCAGTGTTTAGTGAAAGAGTTTAATAACATTTTTAATTCCTTAATCAATATATGATACCTTAGAATGTTTATATTACCAAAAAAGAATTTGAGAATTGAATTATATTATTGTACATTGTCTGCATTATAATTAATAACATACATTATATGTTATAGATGTTAAATGCTACAAGAACTTTACTAATTTATTCCTTTAATTATTATCGTTTTTTGAATAGATTTGTTTTACTTCTTTTAGATAATTTTTGGATTATGTTTTTAAATTAAAAAAAAAAAATTTTAAACTGAGGTATCGGTATTGATAATCGAAACATTTTGGTACCGACACATCACTGTATAAAAACAAAGTATAGAAGAAAAAACAAAACCTAAATATGGTTAAAAATTCCTACAGCTTACATATTGTAAATAATCTTAGAAACAAATTTTTTTTTCATTCGGAGTAAGAATGATAGTATAGAAGGATTAAGACTTGATGTATTGCTTGCTACTTGTATACGAATTTTGTTTCTTAGATAACTCGATTGTGATGTCAGACGCCACGCTCATCTTCAGCTGTAAAAAATTACAAATATTCAATACGCCCGCAATTTGATATGCAGTTTATTATATTAATTTAGAAATATAAGACGAGAAATCAAATGCAAGCAGCAACTGATGATGTAAAGGATGAAGTGTGAGATGATAAATGAAAGGGAAGGTTAATTAGGTAAATCGAGAATCCTTTCCCGGATGACTGGTCGCTTTTTCTGTTTCTTCTGAATACAGAAAAACCGACCAAGTCATAGGACAAAGTTTTCGATTTAACTAACTAACGCCTCCCACTTTCTTTATATCAGCTCATATCTCACTCCTTGCAGAATTCTCTCTCTTCACTTCCTTAGATGAGTTCCAACGTCAATTTGATTGTCTTATATTTTTAAATTAGCATAATAAATAGAATATGTAGATCAAATTGGTAATGTTCTGAATTTTTTTAAGGTTGCAGAACTGAAGAAAAATGATGTCACTGGACGCCTGTATTCTCATAAAGTAGATGCTAATAGAGGCGAACAATTTTTCAATTCCTGAAATTTGGATTGACTTCCAATAGATAACCTGAGAGATTAAAGAATTCCTAACTCGATTATCACACTGCAGAAGCCATGACAACTCTCGAGAATTTTAAATATTGTTTTACCTAAATACAATGATTTGAATTCTTGGTTTCAGTTTTCTTTATGCCTAACGCGCTTACGAGCTCGATACAAGAGAACGACAGAAGTCGACTAACTTCCCCTCAATCTAAGAACAACCTTTCCTTCTCCATCATTTAGAATAAGATATTCTAAATAAGCACATTCAACCTTGAAAAAAAAAAAAAAAAAATATGAGCACCATTCAACTATCACTAATCTACTCTCCAACAAAACCGCAAAATCCCTTATCTCTAGTTGCATCAGGTTTTGAATTGACATTGGAATTTCCCATAGTTAAGTTACACCTCTTTAAAGTATTAGCTTGATCCAGTAACAAGTAACTAAATATGTTACATATAATTAATAATAGAACCATAGAAATGCAAACAAAACATGAGTAACAGATGTAGATGTATAACCTCGAAAACGAGGTCACTCGGGCCCTCTGACTATTATTGTATAGTTCGAGTACAGTTGGTGAGGTTATGGAAAAGTCACACCGAAATAAATCCAAGTGAATTCGGTGGAGAAATCAATAGCGTAAGTATTATGTCGATCCGATCAATTGGCTCGATTAGAAATAGCGGATTTTGACAAAAAAATGGTAAAATATACAAAATGTATTTAAATCATATATTTTATGATATACTCACTATAAAAAAAAAAAAAAAAAAAAAAAAAAAAAAAAAGGAAGCTAGAATGTTATGTATGTATATTAAATTTACAAATTCAACCCCAAAAAATTAAAAAATAAAATAATTTTTTTTTCATTATTGTTTTAGAAAAACAAAAAAAGTTTGAGAAAGAAAAAAATATTCTGATTGTTTACATATGTTAGTGACATTAGAAAAATTCAGTTTAACAAATTATTTCAAGTGGTAGGTTCTTTTTCGAAATGTCGTTAGAAAATGTAGATGAGAAACCAATAATAAGTTTTTAGATATTAAAACCAAACTAAAAGAAAACAAAATTAACTCATGTGGCAGCGTTACATATGATTAGGAATGGAACAAAATTTTCTGTGAAGTTTCCTAAGTGCATAATTATTAAATTTACAATAACCATTAAGGAACACAAACTTATTACTCATGGAACCTGACTCAAAGGTACGTACATTATACACTAAAAGTTACAAAAGGTTTGAGCCTATGATGAGAGGTTAGAACACTTATAGGAGGGCTGTCTTATAGAATGGAGATATTTCTAAGGAAAAGGATTCATGTGCAAATATTAATTGAGGAGTTATATTTCAAAACTGAACATGTCAACTTGAAAATGTTTAAATCCAAAACAATATTATAATATTTAAATCCTAGATAGATTGCTACTAACGAAAACAAAGTACATTCGCGTGTGAGAGTCTGAAGGGTTGGGGACTCGAGTTGGGGCAAGGGTCTCAGCGCACTCGGTACTGAAGGTCGTGGGTTCGAATCCTACCTGGGCGGGTTAAAATTTATTTCGTGGCGGATCCACAAAATGAATCTTGACCCTTCCCACCCTGGCTAGAATAGGTTGGTAACCTGTTGGATAACCCGTCCTTATCCCTTAGTTGGAGTATAAAAGGACGCTAAGCCCAAATAAACAAACTCTAAAGGTTTCATAAGAAGAAAAAAAATTGACTGAAACTGGACATGTTCAGTTTTAAAAGATAACTCTACAATTCATAAAGGACACTTTCACTTTGCATATATTTTAAAAAAATAAATATTTTGAGCTTATAAGCAAGTGTCCCAAATGTTAATGTTTAATTAAAGTGTATTGACAACAATTAATGATTATAAATTACTTTAAATAAGTCACATTTACAAGGAAAATTTGACAGCGTAAGTCATGAGGGATTCGTGATCAGTAGAAATTTCGTCGGCACTATGTAAAACAAACGAATGTTAAAAAACTAATTTTTTTACTTCGTTAGTTTGCCGTGATAGAAAAGGCCTACCTTGTGGTAAAATTCTAGAAATTCATAAAAATGATGTTACTGATTTTGGTCTTCAAATTGCCGATCAGATTCGAAATTTTACCATAAGATCTTGTAGAATACATCGGTAAACGAACGAAATAAAAAAAAGCGATTTTTCACATTCGTTAATTTTACATAGTGCCAACAATATGTTCTCGATCATTTACTAATAAAACATCAGTATTTCAATTTAATATATACGAAATTAATATCAGTGTATCAATGTAATATATACTTTACCAATGTACTTTCGAATATTGTAAATTTTGTTTTGAATTTACACTAATGTTTAATACTTAGTTTTTTATTACTAACAATTGTCTAATATAAAAAAAGAAATGGCAAACTCTTACTATACCTTAATTACCTTCATGCCTTCAGTTGAAAACGGGCGAATTTAGAGTAAATAGAATTAATTTAATTTTTATTTTTTTTAAATATCATTAAACAATTACTTTTTCAACGGAAAAAAAAATATGAATTTCAAGCATTTCCATTGTTAGTAAAATTTAAAAAAAAATCAATAGAAAAATCGAAAAAAGCATCTGACATATTTCTAATCATGATCACACATTGGCAAACATGTGGTGAAAACAGAAGAAAAAAAACATAAGATAGTTGAATGGATAAGCCAAAACATGTTCTAAGCGCCAAACATAAAATTTTGAGTAATCAGTTAAAGAAAATCATAATCTAAAGTTTTTGGTAGTTTTGTAGGTTGGATTTTATATTCACATATTAACTTGTTATATTTACATGTATAATGACATAATGGAGTACTATATCATACTAAGACGTACTATTATACATTTTAAAACATTTAAAATCGCCACCGGATATTTTGTCGCTTAGAACGTTTTTCAGCGGACCCATTCAATTACCTAAAATGAAACAATTCATTTGTGATATAAAATAAAATAAAACTCAATTCCTCCCTGACCGGGAAAACAAAAGATCAGGAAAAAAAATGGAAATGTCTATCTAGTATCCACTGAATTTCCCAATTTACATTTTATTATTAAAAGGATCAAATTACTTGAATTAATAATTTATAAAAAAAACAAATAACGATTATCCGAAATAAACAAGACTGAGATAAAGTAGGGGTTTCAAAAGCGCAACTTAACAACGTACTTAAACAATGTAGACATGAAGTGACGTTTTTTATTCAAACGAATATAGCTCCCAAACAGTAGGTCTTAGCAGCAAATGTTATACGACGAAAAATATTCTCTGTTAAATTTCTGATTGGGATACAGTCATCAAATATTCAATTCCGAGCAACTCCAATAAAGCTGAAGCTTTACATTTTTATATTTTTTTTAAAGACGCCCAGCCAGTATAAATAGCTGTGTTTTTATAGATTAGATATAATGAAATAATATACATCTAAATGTTAACAAACTCGATGTTTACAAACACGCATTGTTTGGAGAAAAATTGACGTAGATGAGAAACATTTATATTGACATAGATACATGATAACACTAGATTAACTGGATAACAAAATAAAATATCCCTATACCAAATACTATTGGGTTGGTGCGAAAATAAAGCAGGTTTTGAATACTCATTTTGTTTATGCAAGTGCTTAATAAGTTAGCAAAGATAATCCTTCAGTCTTGTTAGTGGATAATAAACAATGGTTATTAATGTCGTTTTCCATCAAAGATCAATTTAGTTTGTTTTACATCTTCTATGAGTGAGGACCTCGAATTAACGAGTTCAAACTTTGTCAAAGTGCGGCCCAAACCCTTATCAGTGTTGATAAGGGTGAAGGTAGCATCATTAACCGTACAGTGCAGCAATGGTTCCAAAAATTTCGTCTTGGAGATTTTCGTCTCGAAGATAAGGAAGGTCGCGGCAAGCCTCCTGTTGTTGATCACGACCATTTGAGGGGTTTTGTTGAAGAAAACTTTCGTAAAACTACTCGGAACATTGCAAGACATGTTAGTATTGGCCACACAAAATTTAATAAATATATAAGGTTCTTAAGGTTCAGTCAATAAATATTTATATTTACTGATGAAATATTTATTGACTTAACCTCAAGAACCTTACTAAACATTTAGTAGTAACAGTCAAGAAATTTATCCATATATATATATAATTATTAATTTTTAGCTATCAGTAAATTTGACCCAACACTAACTACTAAGCCTTGTGGAATACATCCGTGAACGGACGAAATAAAAAAACAAAACATTTTTCATATTCGTTAGTTTTACATGGTGCCGACGATATTTTAGTTTTATGAAACATATGTTTTATATTTAAATAAAACATATTTACTGTTTTGACCTATAATATAAAAAATTATAGTTTAAAAAAACTAGAAAAACACGCTTTTATAGGAAACCTAACTAAAAAGCTAAGTGTGATGAACAATATGCACTAATTTCTCTGTACTATTGGTGATTTGTTTGTATTTTTAACACAATTTATCCAAAATCAACCAACAATGTTTGTTTTTTTGAAATATCTCAGAGTAGGGATGGGCAAATTTTTACTTAAAAAATCCTATCTTGCACAAAATGTAGTGATCTACAACTTTAATTATATAACATTTTTTGATTGAATTAGCCATTTTTATGTTATGTACCCTTAAACATAACCAAAACTAACTGTTTAAAGTTGGCAAAATTCTTCGATGTTTGACAATCGATTGTGGCTAACTGCCAAAATCAAATTCAGCTTAAGGGATGTCTTTAGACACAAAATTTAATAAACTTTAATTTTGTAAATATAACATTTTTCGATTGAAAGCATTCGATTTTTCCCAATTGATTCCTTTTTCAAAACAATTAGTTTCCTGAACACGAGTATGTACTTATGTGTAAATATTGTTTTTTTTTTTTATTTTTCTAAACAATCTATATAGTTGCATATTTTTCGTATTTAATTACATATTTTAACTAGTATATTGACATATATCGTCGGTGAGATTACCAATTCCGTTTTGTGAATTTCTTCGATTTAAGTTTCGTTTTAAAATGAAATCTCGCGTTTCATGGAAAAACCCGAATGCGCAAATTCAGCTAAGTTCAGGTTTTGAAAAAACAATTTTGTGATATTAGCCCAAAAAATAATGACACATCTGCATCAAAGCACATTTTAGTATTTAATGTGATAGAAGGTGCTAAAATGCATATAACGGAATTGGCAATCACACCGACGATACAGTGCACATTTTTCTGTTTATGTGGCATATGAATCAGAGCCCTAGAGATAACATAATCCATAAGACTCTTTTTATTGTTTATATTCTGAACAGAAATTCGATTTAATCCCTTTATTTTCAAGTGTGAAGAGCCACAATCTGAAATTCCGAATACTGTAGAAGAAATCAATCTGAATGAAGAAAATATTGCTGAAGATGGAGTAATAACTATGAGAATACAAAATGAGGTGAAATAAATTAATACCTTGTAGCCTTTATTTAACGGTTTTAAATTTAAACACTACAGCATTCTCGTAACCTTTTTACCGCCTTAAGGAGACACCGGGTCGAATGTTAAAAGATCGTTCATATCCAGTTTAAAAAATCTTATTTCGTATTGGAAGAGAAGTGTTAAAAATAGCTCACTTATTAGAACCTCTCTAGTAGTCCAGATAGTGATTGTTTAGTATAAGAAATGTTGAGTTTGTAACTGCTTTTACTCTCCTAATATCAAACTATCGAACTACGTGAAACGCCCTCCCGTTCCCCCCAAAACGTACTGCCTTTGACCAAGTAGGTCACCGGTAAAACATGTTTCATGAAAAAAGAAAAACTGTTTGTAGCGGTTTTTATCCCGCTACAACCCATGAAGGGTCTTGGGTTCAATACTTGGCATGGAAGTATTGTTTCGTGACCAACCGTTGTCCAAGGAGGTGATGTGGTTAGTTTAACCAGAGTCAACCATCACCGACGTACAGGAAAATCCTGTACCAATTAATACCAATTGAGGGTATCCACTTTATAGAGGATGGGTTTGCCACGGAAGGGCCTTCAGGCTCCGAAGTCAAAATAAACTTTCTGGCTTCAGCCGTGCTCAAGTTTAGGACCCAGAGCAGAGCAGTTCAGTGCCTTGCCCACTGAACTACCAAGCTCCCCTAAACGAAAAATGATCCTTAACCAATAAATAAAATAAAGATGGCGATGCAACATTAATTCCATAAATCATGACTTTATTTTCTCTTATCGAAAGATTAGATTAATTATTTTTGGAAGTTATATGTGACGTCTTTTAATTTCATAATCGATCCAACACTCATCAAAATGAAAATAGATTTCATGTTCATGTTCAGCAAGCCCTTAAGTGAATAATTGGACCGTTACACACTAGGTCACCTATCTACATATTACAATCGCCTAGTTTTAAGATATCATGGGAATAACATTGACTTGTTTTCAGCAAGACAACATTACTACCAATACAGATGAACACGTCGAAACTTCTCAACGAACAGAAACATTGAGCCCAGTTTTAGATAAAGCTACCTCCAGAACTAGTATCACCAACACTAACACCTACAGCGACCATCAAGATACTGAGAGGGCTAGCAAACGTGGAAGCTACTACCATGAGCTATGGTCGGACTCGGAGGACAGCGTAAGTAGTACCAGCTTTAAAGTATTTTAATCCGTACATTGTAATAAATATTCATTGTTATGAACGAAATAAGATGTGATAAAATTTATTTTTTTAATTTAGAGACCAACGAAGAGATATAAGTATGATTCTGAAATATCCAACCGTGATACTTCACTGATAAGCGGAAGGAACGAAACTCAGGTAATAAAAAGACCAAATTAGATAATTTAAATACCTTAGTTTATTAGGCCATTTTTTATTTTAACTATGCGTTACAGTCGTTCGAATCTATTTATAGCTATAACAGGGTGAGTCCCTCTTAGTGTAAAAAAAAAAAAAAAAGATTTTATTTTATGCCACCAGGGGTTTTAAATTGAAATGTAGATTTTTTTTTTTACATTTACATATTTCTATCAAGATTACAGAAAGCAAAAAATAACCTCACAAGTTACTTCATGCTAAATATTCTCAATAAAATTAAAACCCACAGAAAATAGAATCTTTTCTGAAATTAGTTCATTATCCTCACACTCTTTTACTTATTTTCTACTAATAATACTATTTTCCTAAATTTTTTTTTCTTTCAGTATGAACAATGTGGCTCAACCTCGAATTCGCCTTCTGAAAATAACGAACAGGTAAGAGCTTTAAACTGAAAGTTGTCTATATTGTATATGCATTGCTTGCTATGGTCTTAAATACAGGTTGGAGGTTACAAGAATTTTACAATTATTAGTAATAAATCTTGCCTCAAGTGATCACAAAAGCCCTCAACTAGGGATGGGAATTTTCATATCGATATATTGATACCTACCTAACGATGTATCGTTTTTTTCTATATTATAAGAATACAACATAAAACTAAATGTACAATACCCCCAAATATCTATCCTATCTATTTATACCTAAGTAGAAAACACTAAATCAATGTTGAATGTAATGTAATGTTATTTGAAACTATCTCACATTAGAAACGTGGAAATACGTATATAGCTTATATCTAGGATGAAAAAAAAAAATCTTTTTAAATAGACATAAAATCAAAGGAAAGATTTATCTAAAAGTGAATCATACGCGAAAAATCTTTCAGTAAACTTATATTTTTCTCATGTGATGGTTTCTTTCATAAGAAGTTTATAGGAATAGTTTCAATTAATCCTTTATGAGTCGACATTTAATATAAAATATAAATAACTTATTTTTGTTTGTTTTAAGATGTCTGCCCAAAGGTCAAAAAGGAGGAGAAAAAAGTGTAGAAAACCGTGCTACAGAGGCTACAGAAAGAGGCGATACTGCTGCCCTGGTAAAAGAAGGTACAAAGCCAAAAGATGCTGCTCCGGCAAGAGATACAACAGAAATAAAATTAATTTATGTAACCGTAACTGGGTGAGGATCAGCATCCATCCATTCATCAACTTCTTGAGAGTATTTAGAAGACAATTTTGTAAAGACACGTCTCCCTCCGAAATAGCAAGGTATTAAAATATATTTTAATTAAATCAGGTTTAACTAAAACACATGAGGTGCCTAGAACACATATAACATATAACAAATATTTACTGATTAAGTGTACTTTTTTAAGTAGTAAGTATTAATTATTAAGAGAAAAAAATTAATATATCACGAAACTTAAACCGAATAAATGAATGGGTCACCTCAACGGCGTAACCCACATATGCAAAATTTTTCGGTGAAGCTTAAAATGTGCTAAACATTTGGAGCGATTTCTTTATTTAACTTAAAAATAGTGTGATGGCGTTATTGACACCTATATGAACAACCATTTAAAAACATTCAGCCATATTCGATGCCCAGTCTAAGAAAAGGATTATAATGATAAGAAATAAAATATAAATTCTAGCAACAACGTAGTAACCCGCACGCCTTTAATGGCCATCCCCTTGCAAACAATTGAATGTTGAGAATTTTCAGGCAAAAATGAATTTTTTAAGTCTAGGCACCTCTTAAATAATAAAAAAGGATACAGGGCGAAAGTAATGATTCTCTTGCTTGGACAAAACATTGCTTTTAATATTAGTAACTTTGAAGAAGTTTTAGTCAGATAGATAAAGTAGGAGAGTGAAAGAGAAGTGAATGTTTGACAAGTGAAGTTTAGACGATGACGGAAATGACTGGAAAAGGTGAGGTGTCTATCGAGTCGAACACTTTGGTAATTAATAGATGACGCAATAGGAATTTCGGTATTATTCAGCTTAGCTTGTTGGATCTTTTTCTCTTGGGATTGACGGGAAAACGAGAAAACTATGGCGTGAGTTTTTGAAGGGTTTATACAAATAACTAAACTGGAAAGGGAACCTGAACTTTGTTGAGCCACCGCTTGTACATTTTGAAGGGCTTTTGCAGTGCTGATGGAGGAGTTGTAGATCGCAATATCGTCGACATAAGCTGATATTTCGACGCTAGGGTAACGGTAGTAATCCTTAGTCATGACCGAGAGTTCCAATCTTGTTGCCGAGAAATCAAAAAATCTCCATGATGTATCTTTAGGGTTACGACATAATGATCGAAAGTTGGTAGAACATATTTCAAAGGCATCGTGAATATCAAAAATATATTTATTCTATTTCGCAAGAGAAGTAAAAATATAAGGCTAGGCTAAATATTGTGTTAAAAAAAAAAAAAAAAAATAAATAAATATATATATATATATATATATATATATATATATATATATATATATATATATATCATGCTCATTTGTTGTAGGAGAGGAAAACGCGAATGGAAGAAGATGTCCTGTAAGGCTAAGAGACCTTTCTATGAGCAGGCGAAGAGGGCCAGAATACGAGGTTACAGAACCTAAGAACCTAACTCAGGCAGGTCTTTGCTGAATTGAGTATCGTTATTTGTGATTGGTTTTAATGCGTCTTAAATGTCATTTTTAAATAAAACACTAATACATTTAGTCACAACCAGATTAGTTGAATATAGTTGTAATTTAATATATAGAATCTTTATTTTTACTAAAAGAGTTGAGTAATCGGGAATCATCTAACATTAGCAAGCTAGAAACATAGTGTGAAAGAAAGGATCGTGTAGAAATAGAATATGGTGTAGAAGGATGTACAAGGGCTTTAATAACAATAGGTGGACGGTCGAGATTGTTGGAGCTAATGGATTTGTTTTAGCTAATAGCTCCGTAGCACAGGTACTAACTAAGTGGATTTGAAAATTAATCAATGAGGGAATTAACTAATCAGAAAACATGTAAGGAAATTAATTTATCTGTACTGATTCCCAGATATCAATATTGGAATAAAAAACCTAACAAAAATATAACTACGTGGATTCTGATCGTACATTAAAACAAAAAGATAGTGCCGAAGTTTTGATGTACCATGCAGGAGTTTTTAAAGGTAATAAGAGATGAACAATTATCATGTGTTTTTGTAAATATATGAAGGGTGTTAGGCTAGAAGAGGAAATGTAACCATAGTTCTGAGTAAATCGCAAAAGTAAATTACTAAGTCTGTATTCTTTCTCATTGGGAACGGGTTCTTAAACTCTAAAACATGTTAAAACAACATGGCAAGCTATCAGGCGATGAAATTAAGTTTTGATATTGGTGGACATTCCTACTTCAAGCCTAACATCCTTATAGTAAGGTTATTATGTGTACATTTATGATATACAGATTATGGGAGTATTGTTTATGGGTCTGCTCGCAAAAATAATTTAGCTAAACTCGATTCCGTATACCACACTTCAATACGTATGGCAACTTGAACTTCAGGACGAGTCCGACACATGAGATTTGTGTTGAATCTGGTCTAACACCTCTGTTCAGGAGGCAAGAACTAGCTGTAAACGATGTGAGCAAGTTATATCTTGCTTTTGGCCTTCTTCTTTTTAGACGCTTCGAAGGATTATCACTATCAAACTGAGTGTAAAGCATGCTAAGAGACTAGAGGATTTGAGTAGGCATAGAGTTCACTAAGGAAGGATAGGTATCTGGTTTGAGCTAATTTATTTGTATAATAATGACAATTGAGGATCGTTAAATAAAATTAAAAAAACTTAAGGCATTTAATCATCTTTTCTTTCTTCTTTTAAAATTATGATGTTTATATTAAAAAAAAAAAATAATTAAAAAAAAAAAAAACTATTGCTATAAAATGTTTACAGCTAACGGATTCTCTTACTGTTTCCACCATCTTATGAATCAGATACGCACAAGAATCTGTAGGAGCCTTTATGTATATAATGTTATGCAATGAGTGTATACAATATATATGTTCTAAATATTCTACATAATTTTACTTTTTTATTTCTCAAATTTAATTTTGAATATTATATTATACCACTAGAGCTATATTTATCCACAATTATTGTTGCGTATTGAGAAATTAGATAAATTAAAAGGTTTAATCTATTTTTAAATAAAATTATTGAAATCAACTTTTTATTTTTATTTTTTAAATCTATTTTTTTTAATTACACTGAAAAAAACAAAAACATTTTCGTTCGACAGATTTAATTAGCTTATATAGTTCTTTATTAATATTTTTTTCATAATTATTACAATTTATATAATATTGTGCATACAGGGCACATTAAAGTTCTATTATTCCATTAATAGAATATTATAGTGTTTTTTATAAAACTCGAAGGTTTTAGCTTGACATTATATACAGTCGATTTTCTCCTTAATCATCCAATTTATTCCAGGAAAGAAAATAGTATTTATATCAATTCTTAAATGACACGTTATAGATTAACTATTTAATGGATCCAATTCCCTGACGTAGGAGACTTAACTAGAAAAAATATTCTTCAAGATTCATTAAAATAAAGATCTCATAAGTCGATTTCTCTCCCGCCTGCAGATGAAGTGAATGCAGTCATGCACTCCTGTCGGCTGTGCGGGACACTAGATGCACACAGGGACGGTATACACTTGTAGCACTGTCAAAATATTGCTTTATTGGAACTTAGGTGGAAATGTTTTTCTTTTAATGGTTTTATAATTTTTTTTTTTTTGGGGGGGGGGGGGGGGGGCTCCAAGTCGGAATTTCAGGTGCTGCCTTTTTGTTCGTTTTTCGGGGGGTGCTGCACCGGAAGAAATCAAAGTAAAGTACCATTACTGTAACAAGTTCATTGAATTAATAAATTTCAATTCATTTTTAGTAATTTTTAAATAATAAAAAAGCCTATAACCCACGTGAAAGTACACTGAATCACCTAAAACAAATGACTCATTTAATATCTATATCTATACTATTGTAGAAAAGCCATTTTTCGTTTGTCATCACTAACCGAGAAAATTACTAAACCAATCTGTACCAAATTTCAACCACATCATCTTAATACTCCAAGGAAGGTTTAGCAATAATAAAATCTACTGTTAATTAGTTAATAAAAAAGCGATAAATATGTGTTGCGCAATGAAGCTTAAAAATCGACCGATAGGTGGCGAGCATTATTCGGGAGAGGTTACAAAGGTTATATAAAATTTAAAACTAAAACTATAATAAAATTTAAAACTATAATAAAATTTACTTATATTCAATTAATTTATTTGAAAAGATATGAATATGTGGAGAGACATTTGGAACCCGATGAAGTTTAAAAATGTGGTTCTGCATTCTGCATTAGAGTTAACAATGGTAAAACAACTGAAACCATCTGAACCAAATTTCAACTACATCATCTTCCTAGTTCTGGGAAGGTTAAGCAATAATATTATTTACAATAATAATAAGTTAAATGTAGAGTGTTGATTGGCATAGAAGATGTTTAACAAGATGAGATTAATAAAATTTTTTCTGCCCAATAAAAATTATTACTATTATATAATGCTATTTATTATCTGCAAGAGTTTCTTAATAATCTCTGCCCTCTGGATTACCAAATTGTACATTAAAATTAAAAATTGAATGTCTAATTACGCTTTTACGTAGTCTTCAACCACCTGATGAGTGCAATTTTAACCAGGTTATAAATTATAGATAGACATATAAATATCATTGAAGTAATAATACTCAATAAAAGGTTTTTATCCATAAACACATACAACTCAATCATTAGTAAAAATTATGTAATTGTATCTTCTTTACTAATAATAGCGGGCAAGCCGTGACGGGGGATGTTGGTTTAATATAAACTAATTAAATTAATAATTTATTATTAACTTTTAATATTTAAACATTTAATATCCTTTCGAGATAAGAAAGAGCAAAGGGAAAATGATGAGAAATACTTCTACATCTAACAGGTATTGTAATTCAGAGCGCCCTATATCCGTTAGTCCTTTAATAATAAAAATGCACTTTGTAGGCAGTGACAACTTTAATATGTAATAAAACAAACTTAAAGGCCACTCATTCTCCCTTTATATAATAATTTTAGTTAAACTGGGCTGAGAGCTCGATAAATAATACAGTCCCTTGATAGCTCGGGCAGGGAATAAGAAAGAACGCCGTATCGACCAAAATGTTCGACTCCAATACATTTTGAAATTTATTTAAAGCACTAACATAGCAAAAAACTCTTCAATGTGCCTGAAGATTCATAAAAACGTACATTAATTAAAATGTTTCCAGTCATAATTTTCAGATATCTGAACTAAAAAGCCATCTGTCCCACTTTTTAATGAAAAACTGAATTCTTATAGTAAATTCAGTACATTTTTCATAGTAAAACTCATATGTAGATCCTAAGCAGTGCAGGAGCGTTATCATGCTGAAAAAATTCTGGGTTTTTTCGATCAATGCGTGACTCAAATTGATATTTGTTGGTAAACTTTGAGGACATTATCTTCTTCACAATTTTGGTTGATACGGCACTCTTTGTTAGCACGGCAGTATAGGAACCAACTCTATATAATCGTTGATAAACATAATTTTAAAACTTTTTTACGATTTCTTGAATTTATAGAGGTTTCCACCGAAACTTCCCGTTTCAGATAAAGAGCAGAATCAAAGAAGCATTCAGTGATAATTTTTATTTTAACACTAAACCTACCACGACGAATCAAATGATCCTTTTCGGACTTTATAGTAGATGTTCTTTGAAACAACGTTCATTACTTTTATTTTTGACTTTATTTCTATTAAAGAAAAAAAAAAATTCAAAAGTGTTATTTCAATATCTACCTTTATCTTATTGTTGTTGTTTTTTTTTTTTTTTAACAAGAAACTGTGGCAGAAATATGTACACATGAAATGTCGTAAGGTTTATTGTTAAGTGCATCTGCTACTTAGACCTTGTCACTTGCATGAAAACTGTTGTTAGTTGTTTATCCTCGGTGATGAAGACGAAGCGGATGCGTAGAGCTCCGCAATCGGCGAAATATATCGACTCGCCACGCCCCGTAGGTCATCGGGCCTGCTTGAGGCAGCTGCTGTCACCCTCCCTCCAACTTTCCGCTCTTTAAGAAACTTCTTCAAGAAAGTAGTTGAAGACTAAGATGGATTCCGAGTCCGTCCTCTTGGTCCCTAAAATTGGCAACTTTTTGTGGGATCCCTTCAATATCGCCTTGATAATATTAAGGAGGGGCTCCAACTTCTCCCAACTTGTGCGTCCTTTGAGCCTAAAAAAAATTACGTGAAAGGCATCGCTGTTTCTTTCTTATATAATATGGACCTGCTTATCTCCCTTTTTGTACGTTCTAAATTTGTTGTAATTAATGGTAAAGTGAGCACTTAAAAAGAGGGGGCGATAAAAAAGAGACCTCTCGAGTTTTTAAATATATTATTTTTTCAGCTTAAAACTTTAATACACACATCTAATAAAATCACATAAAGCAAATGTAATAAAATGTAAAATATATTGTTACACTAGGAGATATCTCACCCAACACCTTTTTTGTCTTTGTCTTGCTTAATCATCATTTTCTATAGTCGCCATGTTTCGTAAAAGTCTGTTAACATTAACTTAATCATAAAATCGTTTTGAATTCATCTGAATGTGGTATGGATACGCAAATCTGTACATAGAGTGTCGTTATAAATATTGGGAGGCGAATCCGTTATTAGTCTTAACAACGTGGATGCATATTTCAGTATTTTCCGAATACGTTTCTTATTATCAGGCCTGAACTAAATATGTAAATATATAAATGAACTAGAGATGGGCCAACTAATAGGCGACCAATCGGGAAAGTCGACTTGTCGGCTTATTATGTAGTCGGCAACTAGTCGGAAATCAATCGGTAAAAAGCTATTTGCAATTCATATTCATATGGCTACAAATGGAAAGGTAAATTCTATGAAATCATGAACATTATTAATAATAATTTTTATTATAGATTCATCCTAACAGTTTGTTATTTAATCAAGAAATAGAAACTATTTTTTCGGTAAATAATTATTAATCAATTTGGTATCAAATTTTAAAGATAACAGAAAGATTATATTAACAAAAATTTAAACGCCCCCTGAGCCTGTCGGCTAAAGAAAGAAATGACACATCTTTTAGGGGTTGCCCCCTTGACCGTCGATCTAATATGTTTTCTATTTCTTTTTGCTTACTTGTGATTCACTAATCTGTAGAAGATAAATTAATAGAACAATAACATAACTTCGCGAAAAATGGTCCGATTTCGGATTTCTTTTTTTCATTATGTAGGTACTAGTTTCAGCTACAATGAATATTTGAAGACAAAGCTTCGTGATTCTTTGAAAAAAGCTTCGTTATCGTATTATAGATAAATAAAAAAATTACGGTTTTTTTTTGGCGTTTTTTTTGCGATTTTGAATATGAAGCCGATGGTTGCCGTGGTAGCAAATTCGGATTCAGCACCCCAAAAAACATAAATATCCGTTGAGAATAAAAGTTTTTTCAGTTTTTTCTTGAAAACGGCCTTTTGGAGCCTTATTTTATGGACTATGTTGTGACTTGTAAAAGTAATTTAAATTTCCTAAACTTCAGCTTTGAATGCTATTTAGGTTGCTTTGTAATGTAAGAGTGGCTTGCATATTTTTAAAAACAATGTGATAATAATTATAGCTTTCTCAATCAAGTTATTATATAGTGGCTATAACTTTATGAAATAACTAATACTTATTCAATATTATTATGTAAAATGTGGGTTCATATATCCATCTCAGACGTCATAAATCAAATCTAATATAAAATAGCATAAACATCCTCATTCCGCCAAGTTCCGAGAGCAACTTTATTTTTACACCAACAATTACTTCATCAGATGGAGAAAAAGATTCTTGTATATAAAAAAAAAAAAAACTCTAGATCTATGCAGGTGTGTTACTAGGTCAATAAGTCTTATCTTACAATCGGAATAAAAATAGTTGTCAGATAAAGGGTGTCAAGTAAGTACGAGATTTGCTCACTTGCTTAGAGACCTACTTATCGTTACAACGGAGCAAAAATAGAAGTCGGGAAGAGACTTAAATTCAACCCTACATCTTCCGTATTCGAAAACAAGTTCTTTCGTTCACGTTAGTTAGAGTAACATATATTTTTTTGCCAGTGCGTTACCACAGGAGTTATCCCAAAGGATAAACCATATTGCATTTAGGACGGTAATTGCTTGGATATCAAACCACGTTGACTCCAGGTCCGGGTACCGCAAAAATTGTCATGCATACAGCAACCTGAGGTAGCAGAACTATAGATCCAATGAATGGAGATCATTCCATTTGATTCCATTCCAACTCCGCCTGAATTTACAGCTATTCCTGTTAGATTTCCTCCTACTCTTCCTTTGAATCCAGGTAATTCCAATCTAAACAGTGGTTAACAGATATATCTTCCATCCAGAGCTCTTATCGGATAAGCTATCCAGTCTAATCGGCGAGCTATTATTCAAGTGACGATCGTTAGAGATACAGCAGTAGCCCTAATTTTGGAGATCGCCCTATCTGGAAAATTACTCTTGCAGTGAAAGATAGCTTCAAGCAGTGTCCTCAATTCAGGAGAAATTAGAAATATTATGGAAATTAGAAATATTATAGCTCTATAAGGCAATAGGTGATAGTGAAAATTTCATAAACAGGTTACAAATATTGGATTATACCAGTGGTGGTCGTGAAGAAGTGGTTATGAGAAAATACTCCGAAAATGAGTTAACTTCAAAGCATGATTTTTAAAATCAGCGTTATGAGAAATTGGCCAAATTGTGCTTCTTAATAAGGCTTTAGGATTTTGGAAAATGATAAAAAATACCCTACAGAAAAGTCCACTATTTTGACTTATCCACATCTTATCACGACAGGCAGGGATATTATTTCATTAATTTGGATTATTTAATTAAGCTTGATCATGTCTTTCAGACCTCCTGTTTCATTTTAATTGAATCATTTTAAAAAAATATAAATTATCTATTTGAGGTATTAAAAAAACAAAAAACAATGTCCTTGCTTTATCACAGTTCCAAATTGTCGTTACGTATTTTCATTGTGGGCTCAATTTTTCGAAAGGTTATGAGATAAAAACATTTTGAAGTTTGCATGCGAACATCTATCTCTTTCTTTGTAGCAAATTTGAGCCCAAATATTTGAAACTACAAGCGTGGAACAAACTACAATGTGGAAAAAAAAAAAAAAAAAAAAAAAAAAAAAAAAAAAAAAAAAAAAAAAAAAAAAAAAAACGATCGCGGACTAAGTTCCAGTTTTTAGTTCAATAAGTAGACAATTAACTGTTTATTTATGTTTGGTTTTTTAACCAAAATTTAGTGGTATTTCTATAACTGTGTGGAAATGTGGAGTGTGGAAATACCCACACTAACCCGTATCCCTACCTTTTTTTTCTACAAATTTCCCCGGTTATGTTTTTATACTCGAATTGTTATAATTTAATAATAGATATCATATCCACTAGAAACATTGTAGGTAGTTTCATACTCATCCATATTTTGTTATTATATTGTAGTTATATATTATTACACACGTTTTTATATAATTTTATTGTTGCTAGCTTTCAAGAATATATAATTTATTTGACCTGTTTATGTTCTAACATTTCATTTTTAATTGCGTTGTACTCTATAAGCTCAACGTACAGAATTCTCGATTCTTTTACTTGAGCGTAAAAAAAACAAAAAAAAACCTGCATACAAACACTAAAATGTTTACAAGTGAAGAATTAATGTAATTTATCTTATACATGTCTGGTTTGATTAATATTTAATCTAATTTCAATCCATTACTAAATATACAATGAACTTACGTGTTACTGCGATAACAGTCTCCACGTTATGAAGATCAATCTTTACATGAGTCAACACTATCATCTCAGACAAGCGTTTTAATTTATATACTTCATATGGATATAAAAAGGAAAAAGCTATAAGGTTTAGAAGAAGTTGACACTTATAGAATCCTAACAGAAGCGTCCGATTTGATTGGGACTTTTTTTGTTTACAATTGATGAAATTGATGAAATATATCTTGTAAATTATTGTATCTTACATTTCAAAATATGTTCAGATATATTTGTGTTTGAATATCATCACATACAAGAATGTCATCTCGGATGCGACCCGAGAGTGTTTGACCCTCGTAGAGAATGGTCCAACTTTGGACACTAACAAAGTTCCTTATTTGTGGACTCGAGTGCTCCTCCAGTTAGGTTACATAACAAGTGGGGAGGGACACTGTTATCGGGTATGTAACAACAGGCTTGGTTTCAAATCACAAGTTTTTGGCTATTTCGAAAATTTCTGTAAATTTCAGTATTTCGAAAAGACTGATTATTACAAATTCTGAGAAGAATATTTGGCTAGTAAAGTGCATAAAAAAAAAATTATAATAAGTCTGTAACTATCATGCAGATGAATTCAGTAAATCTTTAAAGTATGGTACCAACCAATCTCTTTCATGACATATTTTTTCGAAGACAATAAAAAAATTTTTTTTAGAAAAATAAATTTTTACATATCATCGGAGGGTCGAGCCACATTCCGGCACATTCAGCGTCTAGAAAATTGGGAACCCATAAATACCTCCACAACCGTTGGCGTAGAAAAAGTACTGAACCCTAGACCAGACCTTTCATAGGTTAGCGCATAGTTTTGTTTAAAACAGATGAAAAAAAAGAAAAAAATAACAGAAATAACCCGCCATATTTAATTATCATGGTCCATAAGAGAGAAAAATAAATCATGAGCCAGTGATGATAAAAAATAAAAAGGCTCCCTTGAGCCTGTCGGCTAAAGAAAGAATACTTGTCAAACAACGCGTAACGCCCTCGCATTTTCCAAAAACGCATCACTTATCGACAACTAGACCATAGGTAACATCTTCCATGTTAAAATATTTTCTATTAAATTTTTTACAAGTAGGATGTCAACAAAATCTAGATTCGGGCAACACTAATTGAGCTACAGCATTCAAAAAATCTCCTACACTTAAAAATAGAGGTTTCAAACGTGGCTTTTATCAAACCAAAATTGCTAACAGCCGAGAGGAATCTAGCAAGATCGGTCAAATCCAGGTTATTTTTTTTAATTTCGTATTAGAAGAAACAGAGTCAAAAGGAGTTCATATATACATTTAGTGTTATTTAGTATAAAAAGAGTTGAGCTCTTAAATGCTCCTACTCTCCTAATATGAAGCTATCTAACTAAGTGTAACGCCACTTTTTTGTAACAACTCAATAATCTTACTTAACATTATAAGATATGCTTGACTTAAAATATAATAAGTTCGTATTTCGGTACATGCTTTAGTTTCAAGAAAAAAAAGTTTTAATCTATATCAATAAAAAAAAAAAAATCTTTAACTGTCAAAATTTTTTTTACCCTTTTTTCCCAACTTGTTTGTTGAAATTTATAACTATATATACAAATAAATCAAATTAAATGTATAGAATGACTTGTAAAGAAAGCAGTAAAGCACCATGTAATTTAATTAGAAGATCCCGAGGCCATTTTCTTTTCAGATATTTCAGAGGAATGGGATTCAAGAGGGGAATAAACCTACTGGGTTTGAGGGGATATTTAATTTACTATGAAAATAATAAATGTGAAATTTATTATTTAGGATGCTATTTAGTCTAATGTTGATAATTTTTTTATCCAAACTGTTAGCAATACATGACTTATAATACATGATAAGTTATAAGTTAAACGTGAATTATTAATAATAATGAGGTGGTGGAGCGGCAGATGCTGACACCTCTACAGCCCTGATGTATTAATGAGCGGGCGTAGACCCCGGTGTCAATGAGAAGAGCGGCCGCTGAGGGCGGGGCCCGACCTACCCCACAGTACTACAGTACTACACCCCACGCCCGGTCGATAGCCGCTCTGCCTTCGATACGCTATGGCTATGCGTCTCTACTACTCTTCCTTTAGTATGCAATCCTCAATTGCTATTGCGTTTTTATGACGTCTGGAACATCCCAGATGTTGGGCATGCGTTTTGGGTAATAGTTTACAGTATTAGAGTCAATATTTCTTTCTTATTATATTTATCTAATAAACTAAACTTATACGCTGTAAAGTCCTCTACTCTCAAAATGATACACACGATACAGATTATATTTTTTTTCACAGTTGTTACTATTCTTAACCTAAAGTGGCTGCCAGACAATATGATACAACAGGATAATACAGATAAATACAGAGGACGGGAAAAACAGGACGAACGGAGTAAAAGAACATATAAGAGCATACAATAATAATACCCAAAATTCCAATTTCGTTATCCATATAAATGAAAATAACCATAAATATAATAAAAACTCAGGAGTAAAAATAATAAGTAGAAAATAGCCTAAAATTAAATGTTTAAGAATCATAAGAAATAATAAAATCGTTTAAAACCGATACAGATTTTTGTTAAAATGGCCATATAAACATTATAAAAATTTGTTTCCAATAGGAAAGGAAAAATCCATGAGTCATAAGGGGAATCCTATAGTAAACTTTAACCTACCTGTCCCCTTCCCCTTTCCACGATGGATATATTTCAGATATCTGTTAGATCTCCTCAGGTGTTTGATTTCTTCTCTTAAATTTTTGACAACTATAGTATATATAATCCATGTAACACTACCGATGTGTTGAAAATTCTGTTGAACTGAATGTTTAACATTCGAAACTATTTTTCTAATAAAATAATCCCAATAGAAGTGGAAATTAATTCATCAATCCTAATTTATAGATGTCTTTGAATAAATAAATAGTTTAAATTATACTACATTAAAACCAATAATTTATTTTAAACACTAAACAGTATAGTAGGAGGGTAGACGTAGACCAGACAGTTAATGACACCCTCAAGGAAATATTTGGAAATATTCATACTACAATTATAGAAAGAATAGTCCAATAAAGTTGAAATTCGCAGTCATTTTTCCTCAACTACTAATGCTAAGCAAGAAAGTTCACACCAAACATTATTTTTGGAATGTATTTTATAAGATAGTGACAGTAAATAGTGTAAAATCATTTATTGACACTCTATGAATATCTTTCAAAATACGGACAGCATTGAAAGTACATTTACACAGATGAATTGTAGGATTTAAAAGGAATTTTAAGTACGAATTATTTTTTTTTTCCACGAAACGTCTTTAAAGAAAGTGTACGATGGCACGGGAGGTCTCAACAGCAATGGCTGGAGTTTGTTGAGGCAAACCTGAAGTCTATTATGCCATGCCAAGAAAGAATTTTAATCGATTCCAATTCACTATAAAATTGATTTACAGTATTAAAATCGCTAATAAAGTCCTTAATTTGGATTACGATTCATAAAAACATACGTTAATTTTAAAGCTGCCGGTCATAATTTTCAGGTATAATACTAAACTAATAAGCCGCAGGTCCTTCTTTTTGATGAAAAATTAAATTTTATATATTTTTCATTGGAAAACTCAAATGTATATACTAAACAGGAAAAATAAAAGATTCTACTTTATAAGATTTGACAAAAATCGTAAAAAAAAAAAACTGTATCAAAACTTTGAGGCCATTTTCTCTCTTTAAACCAATTTTGGTTGATACGACCTTCTTTCTTAGCACGGCAGTATAAGTGTACCACACCGGAGACGTTATGCTATGGATTGAGCCGAATGGATAAACTTTTGAAGGAGGCCTGTACGTACTGTAGCACCAACTCAAGAGCTGAAGCGGTTTTGATTTAAAATAGTACATATTTTAAAATAATAATGTAACTATCTTCACATCTAATATCGTTATTCCCAATAAAATCCATTGCATCGTGCATAAATGCAATAAATGATCTTATCCTATAAAAATATCAATGTATAAATTTACAGAACCCGAGATACATAATAATAACATAGAAACAGCACCCGGATGTGAAAATTTATGTTTCTTACAACCTAAATTGAAACAGCAAACCTTAGAAAAACCTCTCCTACAGTAAATAGAGCTTAATGTCTTCATCGCATGTTCATTAAATGGCAAATGGTAATAACGGGCGCAGCAAAGTCAAACCGTGCGCCGAGAGCAGAAAAAGAAAACAAGGGCTAATACCGCCCATAAATATCTGGTCAGCGGATGAGATAAATAAGGACTGAGGAGGAAGCCTTGCACCACCCTGCACGCACTCACCGAGGGAGGAAAAAGTACGAGCCTTGGGGGACAGAATGAGAGCTCCGAGTTATGAGCAATGCAGTCAGATGCTTATTATTTATGTCGTATTAGTTCACGAGTAGGACGCACGCGAGGTTCGGCGGCTGCCCGCAATGATGTCAGTCTTAAGGAATCTCTCGTCGGCGGCTCTCAGGCTGCTATCTTCACTGGAGGAGTCAGGGTGGTTCACATTTAATTTCAATAGTACTTTCGAAAGTACCAATATAGAATAAAATCGATCTATCATATAAGATGAAATGCCGCTTTCAGACACCATATATTAAGAAATTTATTTCATAGAAATTATCAATCATTAATGACTATGAGAAAGCTCAGTGAACCTTACTATGATATTAAAAAGATCAAATACTCAAAATGGAATAAAAACATATTATACGTCCTTTATTACTGGATAATTCCACAGCCTTCAATATTTTAATTCTCAAATAAAAATTAATTGATCAAAGTTTTGCAAATCCAGGCACATAAGCACTTGAGAATAAAGCACAGCAATGAAGAATAACAAAAATACACCCTATTAATTAAAGACAAAGATAATTGAAAAAAAACATAAGGATAAGAGTTGTTATTATCAAAACAGCTGTGGAAGGTCCCATATGTAAAAAAATATTTGCAACCCACTTCCTTCAGAACATGAAGCATTATTTAACCATGTTAATTAGTTGTTTGTTAGGGCTTAAATTCCTTATGTAGTACAATTAGAGCAGGAATGACTGGTTATCCTACAGGTTATTAACCTATTCTAGTCAGGCTAGTTGGTGCGCCACGAAATAAATTTTAACACGACCAGGTGCGATTCGAATCCACGACCTACGTTACCCCTCGCGGTGGCGCTACACTTGCTCAACGCAATCGGCCATTGAGACCCCACAATATTACTTTTATAGGGAGAAGCGGTATTTACGTCTTCTGTGTAATGCTGGCAACAGCATATTTTTTTTCTTGAGTATTTTTAAATTTATCTATGTCTTTACCTATGATAAAATAAATATTTTCTCATTAGATTTAGTTATGGGTCTTTTAAAATCCCTAGATTTCAGATTTCAGTTATATTTTTTATTGAAGTATTTACATTCGTAAATGGAATTCAACGAATCCGGAATGAGATCATAAGAGAAAGAAAGGAAGTTAAGAGGAATATTCTGGAGGAAAAGGAAGGAAGGAGACTGAGATGGTTCGGCCATATTAAAAGAATGGAGAATAGAAGAATCCCCAAAATAACTTATGAATGGGAGAAGGAGAGGTAGGCCTCGCATCAGGTGGAGAGATGTTGTGGCTGAAAGTATGGCTGGCCGAGGAATAACGGAAGAAGAAGCGATGGATAGAGAGGAATGGAGGAACCGGCTGAGGGAGGAGTTTGGTTGAAGGAAACTTAGAATAGCGAAGAAAAATTCTTTCAAAGAAGAATTTGCATTCGTTTAAATTTTATTCATATAGCTACCATAATTATCAGTGAAATGAAGATTAATGTTCTCCGCCTTTTGTATCCTATACGCCAACTGCTAGTCATAACTAGTTGATTAGTTTGAAATTTTTTTGTTGAATTTTTGCAATATTACAGTTAAGCGACTGGCTTGACATTGAATAATATATACAATAAAGTTTAGCCAACTTAGGAAACCTGGT
The DNA here is from genome assembly GCA_003667255.2 of Euschistus heros. Lineage (NCBI taxonomy): Eukaryota > Metazoa > Arthropoda > Insecta > Hemiptera > Pentatomidae > Euschistus > Euschistus heros. The sequence goes on from RCWM02000200.1 coordinate 124,484, forward strand.
GTGGAAAAAAAAAAATTGTTTTTATTATAATTATTGGTGTATCGATTTTTTTTTCAGAAGAGCCTTCTCAGGCCCACCCAGTTTCTATGAATTAATAATAAAATGGTCCATCATTAGGTCAGGAGAAAAATACTGCGGGTCAGGGTAGATGCCCTCCACATCAGAACAGAATTGTCCAGAACAGAACTGAAGACACTTGAAGGGTTACAGTAGTACTTAAAAAGTCTCAACACAGTCTGGCTCTGATAAGAATCAGGGAGCATGAACACAATAGTTCTCAATGCTCGTGAAGTTTCAGTAAACTTTAATGAATTAAATAACTTGAAGATTATTTATAAGAAACGATAATTTTCAACAAAGCGTTGAAAAATTATTATTTTTAGGTTATGGGCAATTCTTGGTAGAATAGATAGCTCAGACCGGTAATGAATTAGTCTTTTAGAGTAAGCTATTTCACATTCTTTAATTTAAAGAACGAAATTTTCTTTCAAATTAAAGCATTTATTCAAAGGCAAGTAATCGTCCAAGCAATAGGCGAAAATATGAAACCTAATTTAATTAATAATAAAAGTCTCAAACCGATGGAAGGGTAGATATGGGAGGAGGCAATCGAAATAATTTATAATTTATAATTCGTTTTTCGTGTAATATTCATTATTTTATAGTGTAATTTAATTTTAATATTTTTCTTGATTGTATTATGTCCTTAATTTTATGTACGGCAGCTACGTAGCTATTATATTGTTCATTATAATTATTTTTAAGGGCAATGGCCCTGTTGCTGTCTTTCTAGCTTCAGAGATTTTAGAACTTTTTAGTCAAATAAATATAACTTCACTTTTTTATATTTTTTATTTCACACATTACTTTTTTACAATATGTAACCTTCTGATTTTATACATATGACTAAAATATCAATCGATATTTTTATATAATTATTAATACGATTTGATACCCTACATTACTCCTCTCCCAGTAACATCAGTATGTTACGATATCAATTTTGACTTTGAGATTACATTGTCATGCCCAAAAATAAAGAAAACTATCTAAATAAGCACTTTTTCTAAACTGAAAAAAAAAAATTTTACAAAACATAATTATACCTAACATATTTTACATAACAATTATTTTCTCTTTCTAAAAAAAAAATAAAACCATAAAAAATTAAAAAAATAAAATAAAATAAAATGATAATAATCCACTTCACTCATTACCTATGTCAATCACTAGAGGTGCATTTCACATTTGATCACTGCAGGTAACGCTGAGGAAACCTGACTCTTCTACCCGTTCTTGTTGTTACCTCATTATTGTATCTTTGCTTTTTCCTTTTTCATTTTTTTTTAGTCACTTTTTCTTTTTTAGCTTTGGAGTGTGTTGTTAATATTCATTCTTCCATTTTTTTTTAAATTTGAGCATTCTGTAATACCTTTTCTTCATCTTTTTTAATTTCAATTATAACTTTTTCTTCATCAATCGTTTTCTTTAGTTTCATATTCTAATTTTAATTTTTCTCCTTTCTCTTTTATCTTCTTTGATTCACCTTCTATTATGGCTTTTCTCCTTGTTTTTCCTATTTAGGTTTTATGTTTTATTATTACTTATTCTTCCTTATTTTGTTTCTTTAGTTTCTGTTTTATTTGCTTCTTCAGCTTTTGTCTTATTTGCTTCTTCAGCTTTTTGTTTTATTTGCTTCTTCAGCTTTTGTTATATTTGCTTCTTCAGCTTTTTGTTTTATTTGCTTCTTCAGCTTTTTGTTTTATTTGCTTCTTCAGCTTTTGTTATATATGCTTCTTCAGCTTTTTTTTTAATTTGCTTCTTCAGCTTTTGTTTTATTTGCTTCTTCAGCTTTTGTCTTATTTGCTTCTTCAGCTTTTGTTTTCTGTCTTAGCCTCTCTGCGGCTTCAATTTTGTTTTTAACTTCATCACCTTTTTAACTTCTATTTTCTTTTTCCCTTCACCTTCTAATTTTTTTTCTTCAGTCTTTCTTTCACTGGCTTAACTTTATCTTTTCTTCTAACACTATTTTTTCTTTTTTTCAGTGATTTTTTTTAATTATCAATTCTGGTTTAGATTCTACTTTTACTTCTTCCTTATTTATATCTGTTTCTTTGTTTTTCATCTGTTTCGCCATCATCACTTTCTGTCTTTATATCTTCAGAGATTTTCATATACTTTTATTTTTTTTTATCTATTTCTGATTTTATACATATGACTAAAAACAGTAAAACAGAAACTCAGCCCCATCTTTTATTTCATTTCAAAGAATAAAATCAGTAATTTTTTTTAATTCATTTAAAATAGATTTACTCCTCTTAAAACATTTATTACATAGTTACATTTTTCGGGACCACCATGTCCCATCTTCAGACTGAAATAATGTTTAAAAATATCTTTCACTTTCATATAAACAATATATACAAATGAATCACTTAAAACTAAAAATCCATCAACAATAAGAACAATAATATAATTTACATAACATTCTTTTGGTGTGAACCACCTAGTCATTCTTCAGTCTGAAGATGGGACATGGTGGTCCCGAAACATGTAACTATGTAATAAATGTTTTAAGAGGAGTAAAGCTATTTAAAATGAATTAAAGAAATTATAAAAATACTCCTTGATAAAAGAAATTAAGAAAAATCAGTAATATCTAACTACTTTTAAGAGGAAGTATTTTAAGAAAATTCTATCTCATCATATCATCAGCATCACAACGCCTTGGTGGGAAATGGTTTTATAGCTTTCGTGGATAAACAGGATTACTGGTATACACGGTCATAATATACGCCTATATAGAATAAATATATACTTTTTTTGACAGTCCAATATTTTTTTTATTGATATTACATTTTTCAAATATTTGTTGAATCGACACACACGCTACGATCTATCGTTTTCTTTGCATTATAAAAATACAACATACAAATTATATACATCAAAGCTTTTGTAACCCAAAGCAAACAAAACCCCACAAAATTGGTTCAAATAGGAGAAAGCTTCTAATGTTAGGGCCATTCGGCAAGACTGGTACTTGTTGCATCTGACTAGGTATATGTACCCACTGCCTACTGTTTAATTCATTATAAACTACTTTTAGATATTAAATATTTAAAATAATTTTGTTCCTACTTAAGTAGTGGAATAAATTAACTAAAAGGATAAATATAACATAGTGGAAACATTTGAAATGTTAATTCATATAATAAAAATCACGATATATGGGTGTATCGAAATGTTTGGACCCCGATACATTGTTTCGATATTCAGAGATTAAAAATTGTTTGATATGATATATCAATATTTTTCTTACAATGTCCATCCCTCATTACTAATGTTCGGTAATTTGGACCGACGAACGATGCAAGCGATGTAGGAAACGAAGGATTCAGGAGCTGAGTTTATTAAGATTTATAGGTCCAAAGATATGAAGAATGGAAGAAAGGGGAAGACGGTAAATAACCAGACAATAAACAAAAAAAAAAAAATTAAAAAAAAAAAAAATTAAAAAAAAAAATTAAGAATCAAGCTACTACAACAGTTTTTATTATTATTATTATTATTATTATTATTTAAATCGATCTGACCTAAATTAGCTCTAAAATTAACAGTTCCATTGAATGCTTTCGACACAGATCCTAAATTCATTGGCGATGCAGTTAGTGGAATGGAATGGACGATTGATCTAGTTGGCATTCAAAAGCCCGCCTGGTCCTAGCTTTGAGACCAAGGGAAGGTAATTAGGTTGGAATTAGACAGAGAATCCCAAAGCTCCTAGGGAGTTGAGTCGTCATCGAAGAAGGAATTGATAATGATCATTAAATCCGAATTACATATAAATCATTAACGGCACTGAAAGTAGAACACACTGAAGACTAGTATTCCTCGTACTTAATTTTTTTTTTTCAAAAGACTGTAAACGGAAGATTTAACCTTGTTTTCTTTTAAACAGTCTTTGCTATATTTCAATACGTTCCATGCCTTTCCGAAGAAAATATTTAGGGTTCTCACGGTTTGGACACTATTAAAAAAAGTATAATTTAATTTAAAAGAATAAAAAAAAAAGTCTTATTAAAATAAGAAACATATAAAACTGAGTGAATTGGGCGAGGCACTGAAGGTCGTCGGTACGAATCCCACCTAGAGGTTTAAAATTTATTTTCTGGAGGACAAACGTAATGAATTCAGACCATCCCACTCTTGCTTGAATAGGTTGGTAATCCGTAAGATGACCCGTCCTTCCTACTTTAGTTGGAGTAAAACAATTACAATATTCTAAAAATGTAGAGCTTACAATCATTATTTTCATAATAGCTCTCAACTTATATAAATAAACCACTCGTCGAAAGTATCGCAACACTTTGAAATATTTAAATTTTATAAAAACGAATTTTTTTTTTAATAAAGAAAGGTTCTGAAGTCTATAATAAACATTCCTACACTAGAAATAAACAATTTTTATTAAAATAAATTATTTTAATAAACAAAAAAGTTAGAAAACTTACTATTTAAAATTTTCATTTTTCACAATTTTAACTTATAACTTTTTAATATATAATTAATACGACATATTTCCCCCTGTGGTTTGAATGGCTACTTCCACTAGTCTTAGCATACTTGTAAATAACGAAACGAATGATAAATGTGGATTAAAGGAAATTTGAAAAAAATAATCTAACATTCCATCGTTTGTTATTAACAGGGAAAAACATTGATGTGTCTAATCCTTAATGTCTCACGTTTAATAAATAATATTAATATGAATATAAACCAAGTATGGATTAAGGTAAAAACCAGGAAAATCTCGAGAATTATGGGTGTTGCAATACTTTTGACGGGGAGTTTAGTTACCAATAAAATTTTTGTAACATTTAATAACAAGCAATTGAATTATTTTTATAATAACTTTAATTTTTACTTTAAGTTTTAATAAGTAAGTTTTACTGTAATATAATTTGAAATGTATTAATCTGACTGATTCTCGGGTTACTATTGCTGTAACACAAACTATTCATGAAATAAAAGCTATTTTCTACTTTTTAGTTCGGTTTCCGATATCAATAATATTTATAATTAAGAGCATCTAATTTAGTCAGGATTATGTAACCTTTCTATTTCATCTAATGTATCATATCACTATTACATGAAACTTTCTCGAAAGTTCGAGCAATCAAGTTATTCTATTTAAAACTTCCTTAGCGAAATCTGTAGTATCAACATCGTTACCATTTATATTCCATCGATAGAATATTTTTATCGGTAATGAGGAATGACATTCGCCGACGTCCCGTGATACAATATTGATACAATATTTACATTCTGCCTGAGGAATCTCAAACAAACTCTCGAACAATATGAGAGGATAAGGTCTCTACGGGATCGCCACATTACTGGTTCGTAAGGCCGTGGCGGATAAGTAAGAGTAAAAAAAAAATAAGATAAAAGTAACATAAATAAAAGGACTATTGAATAGCAAAAGTGCGGTAAATATTATAAGAAGTATAAAACAATTTAATAAATAAGGACCTTACGTGGAAACATTTTTGAAAAAGATCCATCAATCAACTCTAGTTGTTGATAAAGATTATCTAGCCTAATCTGTTTTTTTTTTAATTTATCTATCCATCTATTGGGATTTACAAATGGATGTAAAAAACAAAACATACATCCAGAAAATGTGATAGTAATGAACATCATAACATGACAATTGCCTGTGAAGCAACTACTCAAAGGCAGCACTTCAATAAGAATTCTATATGAGAAGGTCTCAAGGCAATTTTCTTTTCCAATGGGAAGCAAGTTGAAAAACTAGTGGATATGAATAGTAATGGAGTTTACTTTGAAAGGATAGGTATCTGGTTTGGGCTTAGTCTGCAACATATGGAACACTAAGATCTTACCTAATCTGAGATGTATTTTCTATCACTTTATTAGGAATCGAGCAGATATCCTATCTTAGAAATAGTAATTTATTTTGTACTTTATGCAGGCATGAAAATAAAACGATTGGGCTTAGAAGGCCAACTAGGACGTTTACCTCAAGAGAAGTCATCAGTAGAGCACAATAATCTGTTTACAAGGCAGAGCAAAGCGATTCAGTTAGAATTAGCACATGCCATGAGCATTGAATCGAAATGAGTTTTCTGTTAATTCTTAGAAACCTATTGACGTCAAACGACCCTATTTTTGTTTCCCAGCCTAAAGCAGACGTCAAATCCAAAAAAAAATTAAATAAATAAATAAAAACTTTTGAAAATATATCAAAAAACAGAACATTTTTTTACATTAGGCGTTAATTTTAAATAAGATTTTATAATACACTGATGATAAACATGACGAAAAAGCAGATCAACAGAGATTAACTCACTATTTACAGAATTATCATTGATCTGATTTTGAAGTATCAATTCATATTTTGAAGTTAAAACACATAAAAAACAATATCGTTGTACATGCTGAGAAGTATCTGGGTTTTACAGTGCCTGAAAGAGGAAATAAAAGCTGAGTTAAAAACGAGAGTTGCTATTGTTATTTTTCTTTCCCAAAATTACTTGGTTTATTTATATCTTTCAGAAGGGCTTTGCTTTTATCATAAGAAAGTAGTAAAATATAATGAAAGTATGTTAGTTCTGCTTATTATATCTTCTGCCTTTAGCGCTTTGCAATTTTCTATTATTTTTCCCCCCTTTTTTTTTTTTTTTTTCCTATTTTTTTTTTTTTTTTTTTTATCTTTTGATTTCTTGCACGTACCACTTTTATCCTTCATAAGTTATTTTAAGTTTATGTTTTTTTTTGACACTGCAAAATGTTGATTTTCTAACAGTTTCGGTCAAAGCAGAATTTATTGGTGACTAGAGAGATTATTGTTAATGGTTTAAAAGAATTATTTATTGCCATTAGAAAAATAAAGTTTTTCCTTTCTTACTACCAAAGTTAAGAAGCAAAAACATGCTTAACATTAATATATCAAATTACATAGATATCTTAAATATTAAAATATTAATTAAAAAACATATATATGACAAATGTAAGAACACTTCATGTGTAAAAAGGAAATGCAAAATATTCCATAAATATTTTAATTGTTGTAAAGTTATAAATAAATAGTAAAGTGGTAAAGGTTTTTTATTTTTATTTATTAAATATAATTATTAAATTAATATTTCTTCTTTGGTATACTAAATTAATATTTGTTATTTGTTTGTTTTAATTAAGTTATTTTATTCCTGAAGAAGACTTCAAAAGCAGGTCGGAACGTCGGCACTCGATAAAAAGTTATTTAAAGTTGGATGTGTATTTTATTAATCCTCACAGCATCCTATGCTACCTTTTTCATAAATTATACCATACAGTCAACCATACTATTTGTAAATTCAACTATTTTTTTTTTATTTTTAATTTTTAATTTTTTTTTTAAAACATAATCAACAATCCAAGATAAAAAGCATATTTTGTAGAAGAAACCTAAGTCATGTCACTACATGTAAAAAGGAAATATGAAGTATGCCACAGTGATGGTACTAAGAACAGATGGGTTGTTAGAAATTCAAGGAAGTAATAAACATCCAGGAATGATTTGATGAAGGTTCCTACCACCCTCTAATACCTCAATTATTCAACTACTTTCAACTCAAACAATAAGTCACATCCTTGCAGCAATCATGAAATTACCACCAACCAATAACCGGCAAATCAGGGGATGGACGGCGTAGCATGCGGCAAGAGAGTCGTAAACAGAAGGGCACTAATTCGCCAAGACTAGGAAGAGGAAGGAGGGGAGGGGCGATCAATACCAATCCCGAGGCCTACCGGGACCTCATTGGATACCCAACTGGCCAATCCACGACCACCGACACTGCCCCTGGTCAGGGTTACGGAGATATCGCCCGCTGATAGGCCAATAAAACTGTTGGCTACCCACTTCTCAGCCAATGGTTGGGACCCCTCCCATTTGGAGTTGTTTACTCCGTTGTTTACTGCCCTCGGGTCTTGCCCTACACTGAGTCCTATTCTATATACAGCTCAAACGGACTATTTTTGTCGAGGATTAGAGCTTTACAAGTATTGATATCCGAAGGAGTTCTTACCAAATTTAATCTATTCAAAACGAAGTATTTAAATTTAAATGTAACAGCATTTACTTGAAGTACACATGATGGCATAGAAGGATCAATGCAGTAAGGATTAATGAATTATTTGTCTTTTATTTTAGAATTATTTTATTTGGACATGGTTTTGAATATTAAATGTTCATCATCAGTTCTTAAAGGTTTTAAAAAATTCAAAACATCAGCACTGCTACATTTTTTTTTTTTATGTGAGAAAGAAATCGACATACACAAGGAGGCAAAATGAAAAGGACTTTTCAAAGATTCCAGGGCATGGAGAAGACTGAATAATAGGTGTACAGGTCTGAATTTCAAAATTTTAGATAAGGATTTTTTTTTTTTTTTTTTTTTGTTAATCCAACGCCAGCCTTTAGCCTCTCGGCCATTCGACGTCTAGCCTCCCATTAACGTGTGGCAGGATCAGGTGGAGTTCTGGACAGGTCTTCAGATGACCGCTATCCATCTTGTCTAGGTTGCAAAGGGGGCAGATGTTACTGTCTGCGACTCCAATTCGGTGAAGATGCTCTTATAGATAGTGGTGTCCAGTAATAAGTCTGAAGTGTGCAACAGCTTGGACTCGGTCTAGCCTAACACCGGTTGGCCCATGAGTCAGTAGGCATGGCCACTTTTTATTTTTACTTTGTTCCTTTATGCGATTGTACATATAGGCATCGATGGTGCTGTTGATTATGTTCTTTGCTGCTGAGGGCTGGACAGATTTAGCACCTTTTTAGGCAAGGTCGTCGGCCTTATCATTTCCAGTTATTCCAACATGGCTGGGGATCCACTGCAGCATAGTGTTTCATCCAATCTTGATGAGCTGTTCTAGTGCCGTGCGACATTTAACAGTGCGTAAGCAGTCGGTACGACTATGGGTGCTCAGTGCTAGTATAACTGCTTGGGAATCAACCAAAAATACAACATTATGTGGGTGCATGTTAATGGTGATTAATTTGGTGACAGCCTCCTGTATCGCACTCACTTCCCCGTCTTAGTTGCTTGCATTGTTCCCAACAGCGATATAGCCATTGAAGTGCGGATAATAATTTTAGAACTAACGATGAATGTTCTTCTTGTAGCCTTGATAAAGGATAGCAATGTAAAAATACTGATGTATTTTGAAATGATCGCACACAACAAACATCTCTTAGAAACAGTATAAATATATAATTAAAACGATACATCTTAAAATACGTCCAGAAAAGAGTTAATAAATTAGAAAATTCAACAATCCTTTACTTCTTTATTTTTTATTTTTAATAATCAAATGTGTACTTATATTTTTTTTTCTCACTACCACTCCACATCTTTTAAATTATTATTATTCCAAATTAGTTTTGGAATAGAAATAATTCCAATAGAAGCGGCTAATAATTCATAGATCCTAATAATAGCATTTCTTTAACATAGTTTCTTGGGCTATAAACACGTGAAAAGAAAATCCACCCAGTAGGTCAATGAAATACATAACAAAACGGTTAATTAACTTAATTGACAATAATTTCCTTAAATCCCAGAACGAATAACGCTACAGCCATCTCAGCAAGAATGTAGTAATGAGTACTCTCAATAGTTAAAAAAAATAAAATAAAATAAAATAAATAAATAAAAAAATTATATCCCATAACGAAGAACATGAATTATTTAATTTTAATTCTAAAAGTGATTAAAACGGCTAAAGTTGTTTTGTGATTAAAAAGTACAAAGATGCACAGGATGCATGCAACATCCACAGGACCTACCGGTTTAACGATGGTTAAATTAGACGTTACATCCATACATAAAAACTGCAATTATGATAATATTTCATAAACTCAACATTGAAAGAAGATGGAAAAAGCGAAAGGAACTATAAATAGATACTGTGGTTTTGATTATTTAAAAAAAAACATGTCTTCCAAGTCTTCTTGTGTCCAATCCTTATAATCCAAAACAATATTCTACGCACTACTTTATTTTCGAAAACTATAAGGTACAAGAGCAACAATATTTCCAACATGTAAAACCTTCAAATCTATTGTAAGTTAGTAAAAACAACTAAACACTAACAAACTACAATTTCTGATATGATAATTACTATTATCATAATAAAACTTGTCTTTAAACCTAAATAAACTAGAAAAATGAAGGAAGAAATGCCATTCTTTCTATGCGATAAAATAATCTCTAAACAGGAGTTTAGTGGTGGAGAATATTACTATAGTATGTAAATCCGTTTAGTTTATTTATTTATTTCAAGCCAGGAGAAAATAACAATGCAAATATTAGGAGCCTGAATTTCTACTCTTGTGGATTTGGCCTAAAACTAAGACTAACTCCTGACCAAGCATCCCTAACTCTAAACTGCGTAGATAACCATTCAGAGTACGCTGTAACGGAAGGAAGACCTAAACACTAACGGAAATTACGAAAGTTAAACCCAAACTGTTGGTTCAATACTAAAGGTTTGCTTGATCTCTTTAGGGAATAACACATTAAATTTTGATTATCTTATCCTAGCAGTAGTTTGTTAGTTATTCATAAGACAGGAAAATCTAAAGATGTTGACTGAAGCATAAATTAAAAAATAATTAATAGTCTAACTCGAATACACTCCAAAGAAAACTTTTAAATTTCTGTTTCTTTTATTTATTCTTTGAAATTTACAACTGTATACAAAAAAAGACAAAAAAAAAACTCTTTTACCACTTATAACCTATGAAGAGTCTTGGATTCAAAACTTCGGTAAGGATGAGCTGATACTGGCCAGAATTCGCTTCCAACCGCCAGGTTTTCCCCCCAATTAAGGGTACTTACTTTTTTCGAGACTGGGTGTGGCCAAGGAGGATCTTCCGACTGCGAATTCGATCGCCGACCGAAATGACGGAAAATAAATGTTCTGTCTTCAGTCGAATTCGAGGAGCATGGGAGTCGTGTCTTAACCACTGAGATACCGCGCCTCCCAAATACAGCATACACGTCAAGTAAACATTTGGCAATATAATTACCATAACATGTCGATAACCTGCAATAAAACTACCAATTACTTAAAAGATTTTTACATAATAAGATCTCTAGGTCATGTTTTAAAAAGCACCGGTCATCGGTCAGGGTTATCAAGAATCAAAGTGGATTTGGGTGGGTCTGAAGCTTGTCATGTAAGATAGGGCTATGGTTTGGGCCAATTAGCAACATATAGGACATTGAAGACCATTATGAATAAGTTAATTTGTGATATAATAAGAAGTATTGAGAATATCACTACGGATTTTGGATTGTAAGAATAAGATACAAAAAAAATTATGATGATTTAGCGGAGTCCCAAAGCTCAAATCCAAATGTTCAAATAGGTGTAATTATTATCATGTGATTCAAGCTGGAAGTGTTTGCTGTAAAAAGCTCCACTTATTAATTCTTCGGGAAAAAAAATACATAACTAGTTTGAAAATACAACAAATTTGCTACCGACAAACAAGAGAGGCAGGCAGTCATATTTGAGTCAAATTAAACAAACAATTGGAGCTAAGCCATCCAACATTACAAATATTTCTTTTTTTTATCCCAAAATTTTACATAAGCTCCGATCTTCATTAGAAATTAGACGCATATTTTTAGAAGCAAACTCATAAATAGTGGAACAAGTAAACGCATTATACGCATGCTGGATAGATCGATATAGATGATGAAAATATATGGAATATAGTTAACGTATTACAAAAAAAGAATATGTTTTTGTGTAAAATACGACCAAACAAATCAGAAGTGGCAGGTAACAAGAATAATCATATCGACGAAAACAGAGAAGAATGATTAATTGTCCACAGGATTTAAAAGATGGATGGGTTCGGATAATCAGGTAATTAATTCCTTTTCAGGAAGGATATTTCCAAATGAGCCGTCCACAAGAGCGTTGGATTTTGCACTCTCGTCGATCGGACTGTATAGCCGACAAAAGCTCACTTCCGTATCGATCGCCAAGCCCACAAGCATCGAGATCGCAAAACGTCCCTCCCTCCCTGCCCAAGTGGAAACCAAGCAATACCAACACGATCATCGGAAATTAGTTAATATATAACAAAATATAAGCTAAAATCAAATTAAGCATCACGCAACTTGGAAACAGAAGATTGCATATATTAGAAAAATATTATTTAAAATATCTTTTCACTCCTATTAAAATATTTAATAGAATACTAATTAACAACTTCAATTTTGAAAGAAAATAAACACACAGTTTATTTTTTCTGTGGATTTAAGTACTAAAGCACGACGACTAAGGCAGGAAGGACGGGCGCACAACTTTACTTGTGTTGAAATAAAAATAAGGAATCATCAATTTTTTTTAAAAATTGTTATCAATTATTATAATTTTTTTTCATATATATATATATATATATATATATATATATGTGTATATATATAGAGAGAGAGAGAGAGAGAGAGAAGAGAGAGAGAGAGAGATAATACACACTCACAATAGATTTGTTTTGTTTTTTATTTTTTCACTTTCTCAGCTAAAAGTTCTACTCTTTTTTAGGAATGTACGTCATCATATAGTTAAACCAGGGCATTATTAGAATTATTAAAAATAACAATTAGGTAAATATAAAGAATCAGTACATAAAAAAAAGTCAAGCAATTTTAAATTTCCGAAATTTTTAATTATTGAGGTTTACATCCGCCACTTATGTTTATTTCTTGCACTTGATGGGGAATAGGTCTGATGTGATTTTCCCATTCTAAGCAAAACTGTAATGAACCATATTAATTTAAAATATCATAAATTTATTTTTTTTTTTTTTTTTTAAATATTTCTTACTTTTATTGAATTAATATTTTTAATAATTCAAATACAATTAATATGCCTAGATCAAACATAATACATTTAAAGATAAATGGGAGAAAACAAAAACAAAAATCATTGGGCTTCTTCTCGAAAAAATTTTTTGCCTGTCAGTTTAAAAAAGAAGTGGAAAATCCTCTTCTTGGTTTCTAGTGAAACATTTGGGCTCCACAGCACAGAGTTCATCATGCCAATCAGCTTTCTTTTTTTTTTTTTTTTTTTTTTTTTTTTTGAAGTTTTTTTTTTTTTTTTTTTTTTTTTTTTTTTTTTTTTTCAGTTGCGAAATATTTGAGATAGCGCAAATTATTTACATTTTTCCAGAAATTGACAGCCCCTTGCCTTCTAAAATCCTACAAAATTTTAAAGGTAAAAAAAAATTATTTTTGATTTCAACAAAATTAAGTTTCTACATGTTGTTTGAAATGAGGAATCTGAAAATAATATCAGTTTTTATTTTAAAACTTTTCCTCACCTATATTATATAAATAAGACTGATATAAAATGATCTTTTTCTATTATTATTTTAGTTTTTACACAATAAATTTCAAATAAGACCATTTAAAAAATATATACATTTTTTTTAAACCAAAACCTGATATAATTTTAGATTATTCATCAATCTTAGGATTTTTATGCAATTTGAAATAAAAATATGTCATTTTAAAACGTCTTATTTATATAATATAGGTGAGGAAAAGTTTTAAACTAAAAACTGATATTATTTTTCAGATTCCTCATCTCAAAAACATATAGAAACTAAATTTTATCGAAATAAAAAAAAAAAAAAATGTTTTTTACCTTTAAAATTTTATAGGATTTTAGAAGGCAAGGGGCTGGCTGTCAATTTCTGAAAAAATTTAATTTTTTCGCTATCTCACATTTTTGCTACTGATTAACACAAAATTTTAAGGTCATCTAGAAGCCTTAAAAATGCTGGATTTGACGACCTTAGGTCATATACCGAGACCCAATACATTGGACCGCCAGTATTCGCGGTCTTCCCGTGATTTTCATGTTTTATTTTTTTTTTCGGCTCCTAATAACTCTAGTTTTACACTATTATATGTCCCTACTACCCACACAAAAATCGGCATTCAAATCTGTGAGTTACAACTGCAAACGTCCCCTTGTTAGATCTTCTTCCTCGGGAGCTATTACTACCTGATCAACAGCAAAATGTAGACTGTACAAAGTTTCCTTTCCTATTCTTAAACCCATACCTATTCAGTAAATATAAAAGGTAAAATATAAAGGTACGATCTAATATTTAATATTATACAATATCTATAAAGAGTGGTGTAATAAAGAAGAGGTACGCCTATAAAAGAGTTAAGTATGTGAAACAAAACAAGGTTAGGATTAACATACTATCTATAATATTATATAAAAGGCCAAGCCATTTTTCGTTTGTGATCAATAACCGCGAAAATTACTGACCCAATCAGTGCCAAATTTTAACTACATCATCTTCATAGTTCAAGGAAGATTTAGCAATAATACAATTTACATATTTTACATTAAATTACTGATTAAAAAGCGATAAATATGAGGTGCGCAGTAAAGTTTAAACATTGACCGATAGCTGGCGAGCGCCATTCAAAAGAGGTTACAATGATCCGGTGTTAAATATAGCTAGAAATTGATAATAAAATTACTTAATTCAATTAAATTTTTATCCAAAAAGCTATCAATATGTGGTGTGACTTGTAGATTCCAGTGAAATTTAAAAATCGAATGATATGTGGCAAGCGACAATAGCGTTTTAGTAAAACTAATGAACCTATCTGAACCAAATTCATCATAACATCATCATCATAGTTCTAGGATGGTTTACAACAGTGAAGTTTTCTATAACAATAATAATTTAAATGTACAGTGGTATGTGACAAAAACAATTTTTGCCTCACTGTCATAAACTTTTATGGTTAGAAATTAAAATCCAACCAAATGAAAGTTCAATAATTAGTTGAAATTATCTCAGTTCTTTACTTATAAAAGCGGCTAAGCCACGACGGGGGATGCTAGTTAGGTATATGGAAACTAGGACAAAGGTGTCTTTTAAAAACTAGTTCTGGTTTAGCAAACAATATATCTCAAATAAAAACTAAAAAATTATGTCAGCGCGGGGAGAAGAAAGAACAAAATAACTATCAGTATGAGGATTCTATAAACCTTAGTATTGCTTTAGTAACTTAAATTATTCATAATATTTCAGAACTGGCAGTTATAAAGTTTTCCATAATGTCTTGTTGCCCCGACCAACAACGCCAGCCGCCCCATCCTCACCTGTACCGTACGACAGAGATCGATAGACCAGAAGCCCCGATAGGAAACAGAAGCTAGCTATTTCAAGCCAACACGCATGTAAACACACGCGTTCCTCCTCTAACCACAGCCACGCTCAGAAATAGCCCTAAAGCTCCTTTAAATACTTGCTAATGTAAACAAATAGTTTGCATAGTCCACAACCCCATTTATTTATTAGTATTATCGCTAAAAACAAGGATATTGGACTTGAGGAATGGTTCGAAAAGTTCAGAATGGTTCCACTTTTAATATTAGTTCCAAGGAATAAATTGTTTACTTCGTAACTAGAAACACGAACAATAAAATTATCTCGTTAAATTTACATAATATCATTATTTGCTAATTCTGTCAACGAAAAACGTCTATAATTTTAAAATAAACATTAGTCGTTCTATACTTAATAAAGTTAATTATTTCAAATATATAAAATATTCATTTTAATATAATTGAATAAGGTGCCTAAGGTGAGGGCTGTAGAATTATTATCCAGTTCGATCTAGGGATGTGTCGATTCCAAACGTCGATACAAGATTCCAAAGAATCGGTATCGAGAATCGATGACCTGAAGTCGATTGCTAGGAACTGATCGATACTGTTTAAGATAGTTTTGTAATTCCTCATTATTTAATTATTATGCATATAAGAAGAATTGATTATACATAAAAGAAATGTAAAATAATTAATTATAAAGTATATTTTACATCTTATAATAACTTTTAATTTCTAAAAAAATTCTTTTCATTTAACCTTAATTCAATAGACTTTATGTATTGTCTTCATGGCATTTAGATATTGCCTTTAAGTTACTGTCTTTACTTTTATACATTTATTCTTTTCATACTTTTGTTTTTTTGTGTGTTTTTTATTTATTTTCTACAATTTAGTCATACCTTTTTGCTTGTTTTCTTTTCTTCTAGCCCTGATGAAGGCTTGCAATGCCTTCGAAACGTCGGAATTATAAATTAAAATATTATTTTGATTTGCTGTGTATCTATGACTGCCTACCCCAACAATCTACATCTCTAACAGAGTAATATTTCACAAACTAGATCAACACCGCTCGGTAAAGAATTATAACGTTCTTTTAAAAAATCAGGCATTGCTAATGCAAGCCCAGCTTAAAATTTTTGAAGATGTTCGCAATTGTAAAATGAAGAAATGGGATTACTCTTTCTAAATGCCAAAGCTAAATCACTGAAAGAATTAATGCGGTCAGGAAATATATAACTTTTTTGTTATTCTAACAAGATTTTTATTATCCTAGGATAAAGAGTAGTTTTCATTTCATTAAATGCTCGAATCCCTATATACTATTAAAATCAACACACAGAGAAATATATCAGTGCATCCTCTCATAGATTGTTTTTATAGAATGGTTTCAGTTGATAATTGCAACATTTACGCTTCCTCAAGTAATACATAAAATCCTGAGCCTTTGGAATATTTATCTTAATATGTAAAACAAAAATTCCAACATATTGATACCTGAGAAAGCATAATGGAGCAATATGGCTTCTAAAAGATGTTAGAACCAAGAGCAGACTAAGTATAAAGATACAAGGGGGTTTGGGTAGGTATGTAAATATATTCTGATCCCTACATTTATAAGACACGTAAATGAGCAGTCGATTATGTTTTTCCTATGACTTGTCGGTTTTCTGTCCCAGATGGAAACAAATTTAAACAATGTCATTTAAACAAAAATTCGGATTGTTTTTGAAAAAATTTATTATTTCTAATGATTTATAGATATTTAATCAGTTTCACTGTCTCGTCTTTGTTAAATTAATGGTTATTTTAATTTAAATGGACAATGATGTTGGAATTATGCGTTTTATTATTGTATGAAAATATATCACATAAATAGTGTAATTTTAAGAAATTTTAAAAATATAGAATTTACGTATAATATTACAAAATATGTAAGAACTAAAAAAAAATGAATGAAATAGAAGATTTACAGTAAAATATGAGGGAATATCATTAATAAACAGCAATGAATAAATACAATAAAACTATCAATAAAAAAAACAACAACAATGAATTGCCAATCCTCTTAATTTTTAATCTTTTTTTCCATAATATTTCTATCATATATTTTTGCTCAGTTTTCTTATAGCCCTAATGATGCTTAATATGAAAACGTCGGCACAAAAAAGTATTAAATTTTTCTTTTTCATTGTTTTTAAATGACCGCACACTCCATCTTTCTTTCTCTAGAAAAGTTAATAGTAAAAAGTAAAATAAATTCATAATTAAAGTGAAAATGGCTTCTATGCTTGAAAAACTTAAAAAATAAAGTCTTAATTAATTTAATACTACGTTAATGGCGCACTACATTCTTATCACTGCGAAGAGCAGACCTCTATACAATAATACGAAAAAGCACATGGCAAACTTACATATTTAAATAATAATAAAAAAAGCTTATATTTTTTAAAATAAGTTTTATTTAGATATATAATTTCATTAAAGAACGCAACAAATGAGTATGTTGTCTTATAATTATATACGTTGTCTAATTGGTTACAGTCAATTATTATTCCAGGTTCTTCAAGATCTCTGAACAATCTTGCATAATTTTGGAGAACATAACAATAAACTAGAGGTAAGGTTTAAGATCCTTGGTCAGATCTGAAACACAAATTGATGAATATACTAATAGATAATGTAGTTTGGGGATATTAAGATGAATTTGATGATTGTAAAGATATTCTGATAGGAGTGACTGATACAATAAACGTACCGTATTTGAAGGGTTCCGTGGATGAGGGGATTATGTAACAAAACACTATTTTGAGTAATTTTTGTATAATGTATTTATTTTTTACATTTCCTTTGCAGGAAAGTGCTACATATTTCCTTCATCATTTTCATACATATTTTTCTAGTTTTTTTTAAACATTCAGATGTAAAATTATAAATATTTAGATGCTACCTAACACTTCTTCACATAAATCCTTCACCCGATGAACTAGATTTTATTATTTTTTTAAATGTGACATAACCCTTTCATCCACCAAGCCCTCCAATTCGCAGAAGACTTTTACAATAAATAGGTTGAACTTACTGATGAAAGTAATGTTGATAATCATCAACTTTAACCAGAATAACTCCATTGAAGAAAGACCTCAACGAGAATAGCGTTGATTAGAGGCGTGTAGTTAGGGAACATGTTTCTGTACGAAAGGGAAACAGTTTCATCACTTGATATTTAACTGACAAAGGTCTTTGCCTTCGCCGTGTCATAAAGGCCCAACCAGGAGCCCTTTCATTAATGATAACTGGGCCCTTAGTACTGATTAAACTGACACTCTCAGCGATCCACATGGTGTCGTATGATCTTAGTAGGGAATATCAGGAACCTAACTATGCAAGCTTGTTGAACATTAAGCAGCTCAAAAATAAATATTTTTTTCAGGTTTATGTATTAAATCTTATTTATTCTTGACAATAAGTAATGATTTCAACTTACCACTGCTCAAACAACCCATAAATGCAAATTACACCAACTTTGAAGTATTTATACGGCTTGAGGTCGCCCATTGAAACTGTATAGTGTTGTAGGATTCACTAAGCGCCTAAAAAACTTTGAACAAAATGTATTCAATCTATTTCCCTGACACTCCAATCACACATCACTTCTCTAGAAGGTGTCATACCTGGAGAGTTATGATTAATCCCAGCAAATCTCAGTAAATGAACTTCACCTGTGTGGAAAACCTACCTCATCCTGTCCTCTGGTATCTTCTGATGGGTTACATCATGGAAATAATGTTAAACAGATAAGGTACCTTGGATTTTATCTAGAGAACAAATTCACATGGAATCCTCATACAAGACTGAAAAGACTTGCCCGACAAACGTTCTACTCTCCCGATTCACTACAAAAAAAACTCACAAGGAGACGTTTGCAGTTGTAACTCACAGATTTGAATGCCGATTTGTGTGTGGGTAGTAGGGACCTATAATAGTGCAAAACTAGAGTTATAACCGCCACTGAGCATTAGGAGTCGAGAAAAAACTAAAATATGAAAAACAAGTTTTATTTTTTTTCTCAGCTCTCAGTCAACATAGAGAAATGATTCTTTCACGTTTAATTGCAGTTATGTATGCTATTAGATATAAAAATACTTTTGTTATGCTCAAGACACTATCCGGCTTTAGGGTGCTCAAAAATGACAAAATTCCAAGGAAATCAACTGTGAATCAGTGGAAACTTTTTTTCATGAACAACTGACCTCAATATTGATTTTTTACCACTTTCGAGAAGGTTAAAATTTTAAAGTTGAGATTTCATCAACAATTTCTAACGGCCATAACAACTAGTGTGCTTAACCGATTATAATAGTAATATGGTAGCATCACTAGAATCAGCAGACATTCTGTTTTTTATCCATGTATATAACATTGAGATTACACCAGATTTTAGTGGACAAAAACTGATGTAAATGAAAAAATTTGAGGTCAGTTGTAATTTGAGATATCTCAATAATGGTAAAACCTTAATTTAAAAATTTTCCTCACCTGTATTATATAAATAAGTTGTTTGAAAATGGTATATTTCTATCATTTTAATTTTATACTATAAATTTCAAACAAGACCATTTTAAAAAAACATAGGTAAGGGGAGTTTCATCTTTTTTAACCAAAACCTGATATTAATTTTACATTATTCATCAATCTTAGGGTTTCAATGCAATTTGAAATAAAAATATGTGTGAGGAAAATTTTTAAACTAAAACCTGATATTATTTTCAGATTCCTCATCTCTAAAAATATGTAGAAACTAAATTTCGACGAAATCAAAAATAAATTTTTTTACCTTTAAAATTTTGTATGATTTTAGAAGGCAAGGTGCTGTCAATATCTGAAAAAATGTAAATAATTTACGCTATCTTATACATTTCGCCACAGATTAAAACCAAATATTAAGGTCACCTAGAAGCTCTAAAACTGCATAGTTTAGCCTAAATCCGGAGGTCGCAGGATTTACCATTATTGAGATATGTCAAGTTATAGCTGACCTCGGATTTTTTTCATTCACATCAGTTTTTGTCGACTAAAATCTGGAGTAATCTCAATGTTATATACATGGATAAAAAGCAGAATGTATGCTGATTCTAGTGATGCTATTACTATTATAATCGGTTAAGCACACTAGTTTTTATGGCCGTTAAAAATTGTTGATGAAATCACAACTTCTTAACCTCCTCCCTAGAAAGGAGTAAAAAATCAATATTTTTTGATTTTGATAAACTATAAGGGTTTTATGGTGCGTTAAATCGAGATTTGAAGTCAATTGTTCATGAAAAAAGTTTCCACTGATTCACAGCTGATTTCCTTGGAATTTTGTCATTTTTGAGCACCCTAAAGCCGGATAGTGTCTTGAGCATAACAAAAGTATTTTTATATCTAATAGCATACATCATTTCACTATCTTGACTGAGAACTGAGAAAAAAATAAAACGATTTTTTCATATTTTATTTTTTTTCTCGACTCCTAATGCTCATTGGCGGCTATAACTCTAGTTTTGCACTATTATAGGTCCCTACCCTACTACCCACACACAAATCGGCATTCAAATCTGTGAGTTACAACTGCAAACGCCCCCTAGTCAGTTATACGAGCATAATCCTATTTGGACTTATGGTACACAGAGTTATGGGGTTCCTCCAAACCATCTTATTAATCGCGCATCCAATCAAACCAATCCAAAACCCTTCGAAAAGTCTATAATGCTTCTTACTGAGTCACAAACAAACTGATCCACAATAACTTTAATATCCCATATGTCACTGATTTGGCCCGAACCAGATACCTTTTCTTTCACAATAAACTAAATACTCACTCAAATCTACTTGTTTCTCACACTGTTTCCTGGCAATCCTCCGAGGCGTCTGAAAGGTAGATGGCTTTGGGATCTTCTTCTATTGTAGAACTTTCATTAGAGTGTTACCATTGGATAACCCCTCTACAAGTCTTATCATGTCATTACTCTACATTGTAGTTACCGCTTATTTACTAAATGTATTTTTGTAATACAGATGTAAATTTCCATTAACAATAATCACTTAGGAATAAATTACATCCTAGCTTGTGTGAAGACTCCTTATGAAGCAGGAACATCGGCGTACTTCATTCGGCCACCGATGATATTGACTTTAAAAGTAATGAAATGACTGATAAGGCAGCAAAATAAGCTTTATTCCTTGCAGGACGTGGTAACACGTTCCTAACAGAGTCGGGAATCTTACGTACACTTAGAGAGACGTTATTCCAAAAGCTGCAGACATTCAGGAAGGAGTAAAACCATGAAGTAGTTCCTGCAGAGAGGAAGTGATCCTGACACGGTTAAGAATCAGTCATACAAGACTTACACACCTTCACCTAATAACCAAAATAAGTACCTCCTAAATGTAAAATGTGTTTCAAAATATTTTTAACGAATGCTTTTTCTATATCAGAAAGTTTAATAAATCAGGAATATCTTCAAACCTATCCGTAGAGCTAGGAAATGAATGGAAAAATATTGATTATACTTTATTGTTTTTATAAAGAATTTATTTATTTATAATAAAGACCAAACCAGCGTTGATGAATATAATAAAAAGCTACCAGACATATTCTACAATATCAGACTTACAAGAACCCATAACAACCATAGCAGACAATCAGACATAAATTGCTTCCCTCGAACCCTTGTTATGCAGCCCAAGAGACATCCTAATTCAGTTAGGACCGGCTCCTTTCGCGGGCCACAAACAAAGCGTCCAAGGGCAATTTGGCAAGCACAATCCTCCCAGACGAAGTGGGGGGAGAGTGCGTCCTAACGAGCGGCTGGTGAAGCCGCCCTCGTGGTCACTGAAACGTCCGGTAATGAAAAGGTTGTTCCCGTCCTTTCAAACGGACCAAAATTATTTAAATGAAAACCGGAAGGTACTCGTATAAAATGCAACGCTCCATTTGTCAGAGGGAATAAACTCAATAACCCATAATCGAAAACATGAACCAAGTTTATCACAGCGGAAAAAATATTATAAAAAAAAAAAAATTCACTTTGAATAATGCTGCAGTAAATAGAGACAGGATTGTATATCCACTAGATTTAGAAGAACACAATTTATAAATTTAAAATCCACACGTCTTCTGCTTTTATTTTTAATTCATCTTCATCACTTAGGGCTTAAGTACTTCATTAAACAAAAATAGAGCGCACTATAAATCACTTCAGAACGAGAATTTAGGTAGGAGCAAACAATTTTATAGCCATTGTAAAAAAATACATAAATAAAAAAAAAGGACAGATAGAATCTCTGAATGATAAAAACTTATTACAGTAGATTATGTTTAGTAAGAATAAACTTTGGAAGGTTAGCAGGAGGAAGAACTGTTTTACATTTCATTTATTATTTTCTCATATTTTGACGGAGGGGAATGGAGGATGAAACAATGTTGGTGAATAGGCTACCTGCCCACCTTGTAGTCCCACTCTGATAGGTTAATTATTAGTGTTAGTTATGTACAATGAACACTAATAATTTAATCAAATTATGTAAATTTTCGAATTTAAGTAAAATAAGAAAGAAACAGGTTAACTTAAATATAATAAATAAACTGGGATAAAACAAATGAATGGACAGTGAAATCGAAATCAAGTGAATTAAGCATCACAAAATCATACTTTCACAAGTAATAATTTCGTAGGATTTATTCCAGGGTGTTTAAAGCCAATATCACAGGCTAAGTAGAAATAAAGAAAACATATCAAAGGATTATTAATTCACAAGTCACTTTCGTTTTTCTGTGGACCTCTTTTCCAACGGAAGTTTATTTTTCTTTCTTTACAAAACATTTTGAGCAAATATTAATTATTATTAAAAAAAAAAAAACAAGAAAAAAAAAACGAAACCCTGTTCCTAAAAATTAATAAAACCAGAGGTCGACTTTTATATTTAATGATTTAACACTTATAATTTATTACATTTCCGTTTTAATCAGAGGAAATTTAATATTAATCCAATATGAAAACAGTTTTTATGACGAACTAACTTTTATATCTATATCTGTGGCATCGGTGAAGAAGAGGTTCAGGTCGCTACACAGTTGTGAAATTGATTTTTACAATCTGTACAAGTCGTTGCCAGAAAGAAAAAAAAAAACACAATACCTCTCTGACTGGAAAATACAACAGAAATATCCATGACAATCTATTATCTACTGTTACTGGTCAGGAAATTTTCGATTTGAGATACACCAAGTGAGCTAGAGCTTGTCAGAAAAAGCCCCAACACAAATAATGTAGGCGAAACTTGAGTTTTTACATCCAAACCAATACATCTAAACGGTAGTTCCAAGCGACAAATATTATATAACACCAACACAGCTAGAGCGTGTCAAAAAGTTTGGCAAGAAAACTTCAGACCGTCAGCCAGAACAGGCATCCCTGTCAAACCAGTAAGAAGTTGATGAATTAATAAATATGACTTATGTTGGAATTTTTTAATCGTAGACTACTTTGGTATGGTAAACATTCATCATCAGTTCTAAAGACAGACACAAATTCAAGATATTAATTTTAAATACAAATTATACAATCATACAAATATGATTTATTTAAAAATGTGACTAGAAATCAAACATGTTGATAATGATCCAAGAAAGCTAAAAGGAAGGGCTCCATAAAGCTGTTGGTTCATTGAGAGTGAACTGCAGAGTAATGAAAACGGGAATTTCAGCTTAATCACATATATAGACGATTCCTTTAGGTTTTTCTTATGCTTATCGGTTTTTCTGTGTTTTTGTACTTTTTTAGAATTGATGATGAGTGTTTAACATTTTAAACTAATCTTGGAATAAAAATAAACTTAATAGAACTGGCAAATAATTCACGAATCCGAATTGTTTTGATCCTTCTATACCATAGTGCTTATCTTAAAAAAAATATATAATAGGTTAAGAGAAGATAGTTTAAATTTCCAAGTGATTTTTCTTGTTCTCCGTGATAATTTAAACATCAGATTTTTTTAGGTGTGTTGAACCAAAATGATCCCACATTTTTTGCATGGAAAAATCGAGGCTATGACACTCGATTTAAAATTTTGATTTTGTTTAAAAAATAATGGTGTTTTAATATTTAAAATTTTTACTTAATCTACCTACTTCTAAATAAAATTATTTTAGTTATAATTTATTGAACTCGAGATAGAGAGCATAAGTTTTAACACGTTTTAATAAATATAAGTCTCAAGTGACAATAAAAATATTTGTTTAAAATTTAATCTTGAAGAAGGGATGTAATATAAGCTGAAAAGTAAGCACAATAAATTGACTGCCTTTTTATAGAGTTTTTAAATACACCTCAAGCATTTTAAGGAAATTATAATAATTAAGCAGATATCATAAAAGCTATGTTAAAATAGGGACATAGAAAAGATTAATCTAAAACGAAATTCAACAATTACTTATTTTTTTATTGTTAATACTTAAATGGACACTAATATATTTTTTTTTTCACACTTCCATTCCACATCTGTTAACAAAGCATTCCAGGAATCATTCCAATCCATTTCGTTAGTGAAGAATCTGACGCGAGCGACCAATCAATTTAACAAGAGGCAATCAAACAATGAAATGGCAATTGATTAATTGAATTCAATGTTTGTGACAATTATTTTCCATTATCAGAATTAGCCGCCGATGTCCTCGAGATCGGGCTAATTCAATAACAAAATGGGACGCCGAGGTCTGCAGGAGGGGGGAGAGGAAGGGGGGAGGGGAGTGTATCTGAACAAGTACTACCATAATTAGTAATCTACGTTAATTGATGTCATTTGTAATGAAAACCTGTTCTAGGGCTCATGTCGAGTGGACGTGAGGCAATTGGTCAGAAACAGCAGCTCCGAATATCTAACACAGCGTACCATGATAGAGTTGGGATAACTTCAATCCGGGGAGAGCCTCAAATATAGATACACAATTTGACTTTGACAATAAAAAAAACAAACTATATATGTATAAAAATACATGATGAAAAGTTTGGTGGATGAAGGGGTCGTCACATTTAAAAAAAAAAAAATACTATCTAGTTCAGTGGATTTCCACTAAATTTTCACACTTGTGATGCGGCTAAGATAAGATCCTACTTGGTCTGGGGTTTCCTTGGGATTTTTATGTACATTGTATATATAGTGTGATTGTGCTTTCTAATTTATTTAATTATTTTATGTTTTTGTTTTTTTTTAAATATTAATATCTTGTATAGTTAGAGCATTTTTATTTTAATTTTAATTTAATTATACATAGTGTATGAATGGATTCTTTGTCATCCATATTATTAATTGCCCTTTAAGTGGCAGCTTGTAATATTTATTCAATAAAACAATTTAAATATATTTAAAAAAAAAAAAGTTCGGTGGATGATGGAGTCAATAAGTGCAGATGTGCTAGGTAGCTAAATATGAATATTTCAAAACAGCTAGAAACTGAGATATGAAGAAGATGAAAGGGCTATGTAACATTTTCCTGTTAAAGGAAAATTTTATTTTAAAAAAACTTCCACCATAAAGTACTCAAAATTGTCTTTTGCTACTTAAGCACTTCATCCACCATATCCTTCAATTAGATATATATATACATCAGTCGCACTTAAGCCCACAGGATTAGCGATATGAAAAAAAAGTTTAGAAGAAAATTTTGTGAATTAGAAATTAGTCATAATAGTATTAAGTTATTCACCTGGAGCTCTCTTGAGTATCTTCATACTAAAGAATTCACACCTTTGAATTATATCCAAACAATAAAAGAAAAAATTATTTTGAAAAATAAATATATAAATTGATATTTTGGTTTAGACATGAAACTGCTCGTCGTTTCCAACTATTCAACATGTACTAGACAAGCCTTTAAAGCTCCCAATAAATTACAAATGACTTATTTATATGAAAATAATTAGACCAATTTGAACATATGGAGGTTGAGTTGAGCTTTAGAGCTCCACTAAATCTTCCAATTCTTCTTGCACCCAATACTTACAATCCGAAATGGTCCTTATTATGTTACAAACAAATATATCTATAAAGATCTTAATGTTTCATATGTAGCAGATTTGCCTCAAACCAGATATCTATCCTTTTTATAGTAAACTCCATACCCACCCGAATCTACTAGTCTTCCACATTACTTCACAATCAATTCACGAAAATCCTCCGAGGCGTATGAAAAGAAGATCCAAGAGATCTTCTAATTTTGAAAATTTATTAAAATGCTACGAGTGAGTGGTTCTTTACTTGTTATTGTCATTGTAATAATGTCCTTAAATTTACTTATTGTATGCACATAAACAATTGTAAATATCAACAAGTAGATTTTAAAAAAATAAATAAAAAAAGTTTAGTTCTACAATAGAGTGACTAACCCACTAACAGTGAAGGAATGGGGGAGAGTAGTTTGGATGTCTCTTGTTACGGGTTCTAATATCTCAAATATATCCACAAACAGAATCTAATTTTGAAGAGCATGTCCTGAGTTTGTATCGAGTATGGGAAAGTAGCCACTATTGGACGCTAATGTAAACCCTAGAGTGAGCAAATTGAAAAGGTTTTGAGTCCTGTAGTACGAAAAAGAAAGAATTAAGAAGGTAGGATAAAAGAAAGATATGATTCGTCCACCCGTTACCAAAATTAATGAATCAGCTAGGCGGTCAATGATTTAAGATGGAGTTGTAAGAAGACGATTAGTCATTAGGAAAAATACGCAGAAAAAATAACAAATATGTTAAAAAATAGACTAAGGCCCAATTCACACAGAACGGACGTGGCAGAGACTTGGCGCGGACTTTTGTCTCTTCCAAGTTTGTCCTATTAAACAAAGGGAGGGCGCGCCCGCGCCACGTCCGTTCTGTGTGAATTGGGCCTAAGGATCAAGCTTTCCAACTATGTATAACTTAAAAAAAAATTGTTCCCGCCTGAAAAAAATGCGGGGACCTTATTTTTAAAATAACCCTCATGTAACAAACGCATATTTGACCATCATTTCAGCTAAATAAAAAAATATACAACAGTAGCATATTAAGGTTGTTATACTACGTTTAGCTAATTATTTTTTTAGGATGCATAGATAAGCTAAAAATTGCTATGCACAATAATTATTACTATTACCCGTTGTGAACGATAGTAATTAAATAATTAAAAGAGTAATATTTAAGATTAAATAACAACAAAAAACAAGAGATAACAATAATTATATTTCAATCGGATAAAAGAATATTGAACAACATATTCTTTAAGAGATGGATAGTTCCAGCTCCCTGTTAGCTGGCCATTGATATGGATCGCATTGCAGCTCTAATTACATCGGATCTAACTAATTACAGCATTAATTAAAATGGCTAATTGTAATAATAGAATGACAATGATCCTACCTGGTATAATGACCCTGGAAGGCCTGGAGAGGAGAGCACCGTACTTGTTCTGGGCCAGGCACCTATACTCCCCTGCGTCTGTAGTACCCTTCTTCTTGTGCACCACCTGTCGCAGAGGACATCATAACATAACGTCATTGACATAACAACATTATTGCAGAAAAATATCGTCATGTAATAAAAAAGTCGGCTAGTCCTCCTCTAAGTAGGTGGAAAACTCAGTTTGGGATTCTTTGGGTTAATATTAATATAATCGGAAAATATTCATAAGTTTATTGAAAGTAATGTCCCAGTTACGCGTGTTTAGTGAGCATTTGATCAAGTTTAAGTAATGCAATGGTTTAAATGTTGTCAAGTATATAGTTGCCAAATGTTCACAAGGGGCAAATGTTTTGTTTGTTTCTTAACTTCCTAGTAGTTCACGATGGATAAACAAGATGCTATATTGATAAATGCGATTGTGAAAGTTATATTAAGCGAAATTTTAGAAGAAGTGGAAGGCGAAATAAGAGAAAATACATCCAAAAGGCTATGGTAGAGAAACTGGATAAGTAGGAGAGATTAACTTGTTGCTAGCACAATTATTTTAAAGAATCATCAAAATCATAAAAACGAAAATGAATAAAAAAGAATCATAAAAATGAAGACAACGCTTCTAAACAGAAAAATAGAAATCTCTCTTTTCTACTTGCTACTAAACACTTCGGTTAGATAAATACTAAACTGTAAAAAAAACTGCTGACCGTTTACGCGCGTCAAAACTAACTAAATACTTGCTTACTATAAAGGTGTAAACAAGCCGTAAGAGACAGTGCAGTGATCAAATTTATAACTGCGATGAAACGGGACTAAATTTCCGAATGTTACCTTAAAAAAGTTTGGCTTAGAAACATAAAAATGAAAGGAATTTCTTCAAAGGATATTCATCCTCTGCATGCTTCGAGAGGAAGCTGAAAGGATCCAAGTTAAATGTGAGAAGCAAACCAGTATTATGAAGTTCTTTGAAAAAACTTTTTCTTCTTCAAGTTAAATTTATGAACAGGCACTTCAATGTTATGGCATTGAAAATGAAGTACTTATATATGAGAAATAAAAGAAAAAAATGTACGATGTATTAGTTATTATTAATGGCCCTTATTCCCTAAAAGCCGGCATTTGCCAACTTCCGTCCGTAATATTCCGTCTTGTTATTATTTTAAGGAAACACCGTAACCTATTTTTAGTGAATCTTTGTCATTCAAATTTAAGTTATGTATTATATTTACGAACAAGATTTTATATGGTTGGAATATAATAATAAATTAAGAAAGAAATAACACACCTTTGAAAAGACGAGGGTTCCGTTAGAATTAACCGATACCCTATTGTCGGTCTTGATCGGCTTGCCGTCCTTGAACCAGTAGATGGAGGTACCGTGGGCTGGGGGGCCGCAGAAGAGATGGAAGAACCTGCCTCGGATGGCCACTGCCTCCAGGGGGGGCTCCGCCCCCAGCCGCACACCCGTCTCACTCTCTGCAATGATCACAAAATAATAATTAGCAGCAAATCCATAGACAGAATATAATTGTTGAAGAAAAGTCGAAGTTACTTGGTGATTCGTCATACGAAAATCAGTAATGTTCGATAAAAAAATTCAATTGAATAATAAATCTATATGCTTGACCGCTGGTATAAATATCGACAGCTGCATTTTCAAACAATTATTTATATACACAAAAACTTACTATCCAACTAATCATTTCAGATATCAAAAGCTCTGCTATTTCATATTATCACTAACATCAAGAGACATCTATCTTTTTTTTGAGTGGTGCATCATACAAATCAGTAATAAAAAAATTCAATTGATAATAAAATATTATAAATATCGTCAAACAATTATATATAACACACAATTTTAACATCAAGAGACATTATTTTTTGAGTGACAATTTTTAAACGTATTTTATTACACAGAATACTTAAAGTAACATAATCATTATTGGTATATTTGTATAAAAAGAGGAAACTCAATTTTCTCTCAGCTAGGAAAATTGAGTAAAGTATGTCAAATGGAATCAACATTAACCAATTTCAACCAAATTTATATGATAGGTAATAGGTCCTTATGTACGCGATTTACTTTAACTGGATAAATCCTTTTAAAATTTATTTAAGAATTTGATTTAGTTAAATCACGTTTATTAAACAGAATTAGTAGGGTAATGATTAATAATATATATATATATATATATATATATATATATATATAAAAGGAAAAGGAAGTTTTTTTTAAACCAGTCAAGAATAGTCTAATTCAGACAAATCACGACAAAAAAATAAAACAAAACAAAAACAAAAAAGAGCCTTAAATTGAATCGTAAAAACATATGTTCAAATTTCGATCCTGAGTTTGTTTGTTTGTTTCCTTTAACGTCACTTTATGCTGCTATGGCTAATCGGACGATGCTACGGTGGGAGTCCTAAATTTTGCCTATCCAGGTATAATTAGGATAGGGATCTTTAACGAGTACCTGACATCGCACAGGCTCGGGACCCCCATTTTACGTCCATTCTGAAGGACGGCATAGCTAAGGATTTTTTACTCCCTTTAAAAAATCCTAAGGTCATCTGTCGGGCTGCGAACCCGCTTCGATCCTGAGTTTTTTACGTTTGGCGGTGATTTGAGTGAAAATTTGGCCTCATTGTTTGCATGGAAAATATATAACGCTAGGATACTTGGCGATTTACAATTTTTATCTTTAGTTTAATTTTTTTTTTTTTAATTTAAAATTTGTAACTAAAAGAACGTGTTTGACTTTCAAAACTCGAGAGATATAATATGAGTTTAGTTTCTTAGCCTCTTGTGCCAATTGGACAAAAATAAAAAATATGCATCGATTTTTTTTTTTTTTACTTTTCTTCTGAATTAGCTTCTTATCTTTTTCTCATACCTTTTAAAATAGGATCCTGACTTAATGAAGAAATCGAATTCTATTATTATGAAGTTATGGCATATTTAAAATATTTGTTCCATTTATCCCATCATCAAACATTTCATCATGAAAACCCTTAATCAATATAGGAAACTTTTAATTGATCTAGGGTAAACCAGAAAGTTATTAACACCGTATCTTAAAAATTAGAAAAATAAAAATTAACCAAAAAATATAACAACTTAAAATTCCTTTTAAAGTCTACAACTTAACTTAGCAAAAGTATTTTCAATTTACTTCCGCATTTTAAAAGATATCCATAGGGTGTCAAAACTGATTTTACATTATTTATTGTCACTATCTTGTAAAATACATTCCAGGAATAATGTTTGGTGTGAACGTTCTTGCTTAGCTTAAAGTATAGTAATTAAGGAAAAATCACTGCAAATTTCACCTTATTGAACTACTATTTCTATCATTTATGAATATTTCCGAATATTTCTTTAAGTGTGTCAATAACAGTCTGGTTTCCCCAACAAGGAATAAGTTAGAAAACATTCACGATAAACAATAAATTTAGCATATTAATAATTGCAAGACGTAATTAAATTTAACAAACATAAACAAATAGGCTAGAATACAAAGGGCAGTGATTCATTGATAAACTGTAGATATGTTGAACATTTCTGAGAAGTATAGGCTGCGAACGGAAGTGACATACATAGCAGGAGAGAAAGGCCAACAGTGCGGTCAACTTCCCTTTCGGAATCCCGCTGTAAGGAAACGCTCAACTCATATCATCTTGCCCCTCCGAATTATTTCAAATTTAGTAACTAAATAATATAATTAATTATTAAAAAACAATGTTATTACCTAATTAAGTTACTGTATTATAAGCTTTTTCAGATAGATAGAAATTCTACATTAGATCTGAATAACATCACATTAAAATCCTCACACATACCTAAATCAACAATAGAAATTTAAAATAATCATTTTAGAATTTATTTTTAGAGAATAATATTTTAGATTTTTAATTAAATTAGAGTTAATATGCTATAAATATAATATTTAAGAGATTTTTTAATTTTAAATAATTAAAAAATATATGCAAAAAATAATTAAACAAAAAAATGATTATATGAAAGAATGTTCATGGAATATTTGTTCTGAAATTAATTAATATATTATTCTTAGGGGAAAATATTGTATTTTTTTCAGGTAGATATTTTTTACTTATTTTGTAGACTGAAGTCGACAGTAAAAATCTTTTCATGAAGGAAAACTCTTAATTAAAGTATATAAAATACCCGTGCTTCGTTATAAACATATGCTGTCTTAATGATTCAAATTACATTTGATAGTAAGAATGAAAGTATAATATGTTAGAAATGTTTGCTAGTGGATAATAGAACAAAGATTTCTACGATTGTGTTTCTACCTTTAGAAGCCCGATCGATATATAAATTCGCTATTTTACACGGAAAAATCACACTTCTAATAAGGTGGGCTCCATATTCTCAATCTTTTTGAACGAGTTCTTGTTGCAGCATGAAGGGTTAAAATTTTATCCGTAAGGTTGTTCCGAAGAAATCTATCAAACAGTAAAAAATTTTAAGTTAAAAAACGGCGAAAATTAAAGTCATTGAAGAATTATTTATATTCGCAGATAATTAAAATTCATTAATGTTAAGAGATTACTGTATTTTTAGTCAAAAAATGAAACCTTATTATGTCTTTAACTAACGAATAAAAAATATTTCTAAATAAAGTAATAAATTTTTTTTTCCTTACCTATTATTGATTTTTAATACTGTATACAGTTTGAAAAAATACATAGTAAATGTCATGACATTGCTCAAAATGACATGACAATCGCTTGTAAAGTAACTACCCACTGGTAGCAATAATAATATGTAGTTCTCTTTAATAAACCTATACTATAAGGTCCTGCGGCCATCTTCTTTTCAGACGCCTCGGACTGTTATCTGAAATAGAATGGGAAACAAGTCGAGGTACTAGTGGATTTGAATAGTAATAGAATTAAATATGAAATGATAGATATCTTGTTTGGGCTAAAACAACAACATATGGTACATACAGATCTTTGTCGATAAGTAAATAATAATTAAATACGGAAGTTTTCTGAATATTTTACTACAAGCACGTTTCGAATGATGATATGGATTCTGAGATACTTTCAACTATAAAGGTGTTATATAAAATCGATTCTGTTATTATATGAAGAATTCAGTTTAGAAATGCTGGATTTCCTTATTTGATGAATCAAAATGCTACTGAAAACAATTACTAAAGACTAATGATAGGAGGATGCATGTTAACATTTCAATAGATGTATATAATGAAAAATTCCCAAGAATAACAAAAAAGTATAATAAAATTGTGCTATTGTCTTTTAGCATTTATTTTATTAACGATTAATCATTAGCAGTTTGAAAATATAATCTTTTTTATTCACTCTTCAAAATAGCGAATATCTTCAACAATCAGACGTTTGTTGCAATGACTTGCGGTAACAATGACGATTGAAAACTGTTATAAATTCTGAACCTAGCTGTGTTTATCAATAACATAGAAAGCTCCTCTGTTATTAATAAAATAAACCTGCACCTCTACAATTCGTGATGTGTCTTGTACTTAGGTAAGGATGTACAGTTACTGGACAACGGTTGTGAAAGGAGCCTTAGGAATCATTTATTATTAAGAAGAAGTATGATTAAATATATTTTATTTAATTGTATATTTGTTAAAATTTACAACTCTGTAAAAAAAACCAAAAAAACAAAAACATGTAATTCGTAAATGTGATTAAAACGTTCATCAGAGCGTGTCAAGTGCTTGTGGTAGTACTTCAATAAAAGTTCTATGTAAGAAGATTCCGTGGCCATCTTCTTTTCAAAGGCCTCGGAGAGTTGTCGGGGATAGAATGGGAAGCAAGTTGAAAGTCTAGCGGATTTGAATTGTTATGGAGTTTACTATAAAAAGGAAAGGATTCGAGTTTGAGCTAAATCAGCAACATATGGCACATCGAGCCCTATAAGGCCCCTAGTACCGTATGCGGGACAACCATTTTTATCGATCCTACAACTATAAAAATATTAGCAGCGGCATCTCTTGACATCTCGATAGAGGCGTCGGATATTTAGCAACTGCATAATACAAACCGTAAAGTATAGATGGCGTTACTGTGGCCTTAGTGACAAATTTGAATGAAAGTGTTATGTCTGACGTACGTGTAAAATCAAAAATCTAAAAAATAGTAAATGAGTCGGAAAGAAAAACTGTGACGAAGTGTATATTTTGCAGAGTAAAGTTATTTGTTATACTTCTTCAGTAAAAATATTAGCAATAATGACTGAAGTAAACACATATATACACACACACACACACACATATATATATATATATATATATATATATATCACACTAGCGAAAAAGAAAAAAAAACCTAAGGTTAAATCTTCACGATAAGATTATTTCAGTTTTTTTTTTTTTTTTTTTTTTTTTTTTTTTTTTTTTTTTTTTTTTTTTTTTAATATAATTTTTATTGAGTAATTATTACATCTGTCACAAATGTGGGCAATAAGTAATATACATATATGGCTGAGTGATTACATTCACACATTATGTTCAGTAAAGAAAAAAAAAAATAAGAAAGAAAAGAGATAACAGAAAAGAACTATGCTATACATAAATAATATAAAATATACAATATACATCTGGGTGAAATATATACATTAAAAAAAAATGATGCAAAAAAAAAAAGTTAAATCATAGTAATAGTAAAAAATAAGACAAAATTAAATTAAACGTTAAAAATACAATCATACTTCATTTACTTCAAACTACTTCAACATTTACTAGACAAACGTTCAAAGCTCCCAATTAATTACAAAAGACTCATTTACATGACTGTGATTAGACCTATTTGGGCGTATGGAGTTGAACTTTGGGGCTCCACTAAACCATCCAATTCATCTCATATTCAATCCTTACAATCCAAAATCCTTCGTAAAATCCTCAATGCTCCTCACTTTGTCACCAATAAACTTATCCATAAAGATCTTAATGTTCCATATGTTGCTGATTAATCCCACACCAGATACCTATCCTTTCATAGTAAGCTCCATAATCACTCAAATCCGTTAGTTTCTCAACTTGCTTCCTACTTCATTCCTGATAATCCTCCGAGGCGTCTGAAACGAAGATGGCCTAGAGACCTTCTGGTGTAGAAGTTTTAATAAAGTGCTACTGATGAGTAGTTCTTTTCAAGTTTTAACATGTTATTGTAATCGTTGTCAATACATTTACTTGATGTATATATTTTATACAGTTGTAAATTTCAATAAATGTATATATAAAAAAAAAATACTTTATTTACAATATACATTCATCCTAGAGATTCCCGGACCAGACCGTCCCTCCACTTATGGAGGGACAAGCCAGGCACAGAGAGGTCCCAACTCTTCTCTATCAGGTGCGTCACTGATGTAAAAAATCAAACAAAGTGGTATAAATAATAATAACATAATTACGTATCACAAAATTATTGTTAACGTCAGCGGTATCGGTCGGTTTCTATGAATCGACTTTGGATCATAGATTTTCGATAGCGGAAATCGATAATAGTTATCGGGAATCGATACATTTCTAGTTTCTTAATATACTTAATTAAACAATAGTATAATACAACTATAAATTTAATTGCTAGTAATATGAAGTAATCTTGGAGAAGGAAGGTACGATAGCCCTCAGGTTCACCGACCTAACCCCAGTCGGTTACCGCAACCTTGACTAAACAGGGCGCACCACAATTCGGGTAGGTGGGGAGCCTTCGAGGCTTTCTAGGTAAATCAAACCCTTCCGATCCAAGGCCAGCGGGCCGTAGACCTCGGCAGGCCGCTTGGGCTGCGTCCGAAGAGGAATCCGTCCAAGTGTCGAGGAGAGGATGCGAAACACGAAGACATTAGAAGGAAGTCTGCGGAGGCGAAAGTGTTGTAATCATGTTCGACATTACCCAACCATAAAATCATCATGTCTGTTGACTAACTAAATAATTGGTGGTTGTAATCACATTTTTAAACTTTTATCGTAGCAAGGATCCTGTAGGAAAATAGAATAATTTTTAGTGTTTTATATTGAATTATTTTTATTAATTTATAATTGAAGACATGAGTATATGATGTAATATGAAAAACACAGATAATGAATTCATTGACAAGGCTTGTATCTCATCAGAAAGTCCCTGCCTGGGCCTGGGAAAAACAAAAGATAATGGATATTTTTATCCATAATCTTCTTCTTTTCCCAATTTATATTTTAGGACTAAAAGGATCCACTTACTTCAAATAATAATTAAGTTAAATTAACAATTAATCATTATTCGAAATAAACTAAGTGGAGAGGAATTTGGAGTTTCAAACCTGTTTTCATTAAAACCAATATAGCTCCTAAAAGTTAGGTCCTAGCGAAAAATATTAAATAACAAAAATATTCTCCATCAAATTTCAGATTATGGAACTGTCGTCAAATTTTCTATTCGAGCAACACCAACAGAGCTAGAGCGTGACAAAATGGTACATTTTTGAATGTAAAAAAAAATTTACAGCAAAAAATTATAGTCCCCCCCCCCCCCCCCCCCCCCCCCCCCCCCCCGACAAAAGACATATAAATATCAACGTCAACATGTACCATACATACCTACAAATACGCTAAATCTCCGACCTAAAACGTGACAAATTCAAGATAATAGAAAACACGAGCGATCCATAATTTTCTGTTGAACATAAATCAGTGGATGAATAAGACTTGTAATATTTGTTCACTGAGTAGGTGCCAGCTGTATAAACAGTAGGAAAGATAGGGAATGAGGATACAACCAAGAGGAACTCAGATTGAGGGCGAATAATCGAAATGATGTTTGCCTTTGAATTTCCTGTCACCGCGATCTGAGCCTGTAATGATTAAGTATGTAGATAGAACAGATTTATATGCCCAATGATTTATACAAGTAATTTAAATCCTTAAGTCGTGCAGACATCTACTCCTTCAAATCTTCATATTTCATTTAATATTTGTGAAATAACAAGGATTTTTACCAAGAAAAATTATACTTTTTTTTTGTAAAAGGATGGCAAAACAGTATTCGTTATTATATACTATAATATACATAATTTTATTTGAGAAGTGTTGACTTTTATTTTTTAAAACTTTATTTATTGATTCACACCTTTATTTGAATAAAGACTGCCAGGGTATGTTATGAAAAAAATATATGGTAATAAGACATGTTAGACATGAGGGAGATCATCAGTACCTCATTCTGATATTATTTTGGATTGTTTCTTACAAGATAAGTTCCTTCATCCTCTTTTTTTATCCTTCGGTACATATTTCCAAGAATATATATTGTAGCCATGTTTTCTACGAGTCTGGTTTGTCATAAAATATTCTTTATTTTGCTTTGACGTGGCCCAGTACATTACATACGTACCATGGAGATCGTGTAGTTAGTCACAATGTTTGTAGTTTGTATATGTATGTAAGCTGTAACTTATTTACAGATACTTTGCAGTTTACGTTAAAAAAAATACGAAGCCTTGAAAAAATCGGAAATTATGAATTTCCTAAAACATTTGGTTCAGAAAATTAAAGAACTTCACTATGCAGAATCGCGAGATATTTATCCAGTAAACATAGATCTAATAATAACCGAATTTCAATAAAGGTAATAAGTGTTAAAACGTCGGATTTATGTCTGGGAGGTATAATAAGACTTAGATGGGATGGGATGGAAGGAGATGCGTGGGCAGAGATATGTGATATCCTAGAAACTTTAAGTTAATTTATTAAAATAAGAACATGTGTACCTACTACTGCAATCGCTGTATGTAAAATACAGCTCCTCAAGTGCTAGAAACTTAAGATAAAGAGCTTATCTGGACGAGGAACCAGGTAAGACTCGGGAGTGAAATTAACGAGTTCTGCAGAAAATAGTTAACAATTAAATATTTACGATAAGGATTGATTGATTTGATTTGAGTTTCGAATGAAAAAAATAAAGTTGTTTGGAACAAATTAAAATAATGAAAGAAGTAGTAAATAATTCATCTATCTTATTTTTTTTCCTATACCATCACTGAAAAATTTATAAGATTTACCACAACTGAAAAATTTATAAGATCAAATCGTGGGAAATGTTTTAGACATTATAGAATAGAACCATACTGATTTAATTGTTTTAAAGAACAAAATGTTTGAAAAGTTTTTAAAAATTTATTTTTTTTTTTTTTAAGCCATTTATTGAAATTTACAACAATGTAATATAAAATATATGAATTAAATATGATGGTGATGCTAAACATGACATGTCCATTGCTTCTAAAGAAACCACCCACTGGTAGCACTTACAAATTTCAATATTAGAAGGCCCCGAGGCACTTTTTTCAGACACCTCAGAAGGTATTAGGGAAAATTAACTTAATTTCCATTTATATCAAAGGTTTTGTATAAAATAAGGGCATAAAAATATTCACTTGAGGTACGCATAATGGTATAGGAGGATTAATACATTTAGAACTGATGAATTGATTGTCAATTCTATTGGAATTTTTTTTTTTTTTTATTTGAAAACTATTTTTGAATATTTAACATGAGACAAGAAATAAAATACATTGTAGTCTAATATTTTTAAAAATGTAATATAAATAATCTATGTAGCAAAGTGCTGATGTTTTAAAATGGTTTTATATTTTTAAAACTTATTCTGTCCTCTCACCCTTAAATCCTACTTATTGGCCCACATCCCTCAAAAAAGTCCTTATATCCTCGATATCTTCATTTCTTCCCAAATTTCCACCTCTCAAACCATCATCAAATCCCTAGACGACCTCTCCTCAGATCACAGCCCTGTCCTGCTTCTCTTGCATTCCAATCCCATTCTTAAACCCTCCCTTCCCAGACTGATTAGAGAACGTTTAGACTGGGACGGATTTCGATACGATCTGGAAAATAAATTCGACCTGAAAGTTCCCCTTAAAACAAAAGAAGATATTAACACAGCAATTGACAAACTTACATCATCAATACAAAATAGTATAACTGAAAATACCTTACCTCCAAAATATCCTCATAGTCAACAGTATACCTTACCACAGCATATTCGCTCCTTGATGACAGAAAAACGCAGAGCGAAGGGGTAATGGCACCGTACAAGATACCCATCAGACAAACATAATTAAAACAATTTAACGAACAAACTAAAGACAGAAATCAGAAAGTTTAAAATCCAAACCCTACATAACCATACTCAAAGCCTCAATACTCCAGACAAGTTATTATGGATAAAGACGAAAAAACTCCTTGGTTAGAAAAATTTTAATCACCCACTCCTAACAGACTCTCAAACCTGGACAAGATCGGACGAGGACAAATCCTAAATTTTCGGACTTCACCTCTTTAAAACGTTTCACCCCCATCCTGACGTCATCAATCCAGCTCACGTTGAATGTATTGAAGCAGAACTAAACCTTCCGCTCCAAATGTCTCCTCCTCCTAAAGCATTCTATTCTTCAGAAGTGGTAAACCTTCCAAGAAAGCTTCTGGACATGACCTTACCAAATATTTCCCTGTTCCTTGGAAATTATGTATAACAAAGATGATTCCTAAGCCCAAAAAGCCACCTGAACTCCCATCCTCATATCGTCCAATATCACTCTTGCCCGATTATGGGCAAAATCCTGGTAAAACTCACCAGTTTGGTTTTCGAATCTCAGACTCCACTATCCAGCAATGTCATCGCGTGGTGGACGTGGTCTCTTCAGCATTAGAACACGGAATGTACTGCACAGGAGCCTTTCTCAATGTAGAGCAAGCTTTTGACCGAGTCTGGCACCAGGAGCTGCTTTACAAACTCCGTAAATTCCTTCCTTCCACATACTTCCTTATTATTCGCTCTTATCTCAGTGATAGAAACCTTAAAGTTAATCAAAACTTTTCCTATTCTTCCCTCTTCGTCCAAACTGCAGGTGTTCCTCAAGGTAGCATCCTAGGTCCGATCCTCTACAAGGTGTATACAGCTGATATCCCGACCCATCCTAGCACCGTCCTCACCACGTATGCTGATGACACATGTGTGTTATCAGTAAATAATGATCCCTTTATTGCCTCACAAAACTCCAATCTCATGTCCTCAACCTTCAAGAGTGATGTCGAAATTGGAGAATTAAAATAAATACCAAGCAAATCCCAACAAATAACCTTTATCCTTCGCCGTAAACCTACGTCTTCTTGTCCTACAGTATCCTTTAATAATATCCCACTGATCCCTGTTGAACAGATCCGCTATCTTGGACTCCAACTAGACAAATGTTTAATCTGGAATCAACATAAGAGACTAAAACGGCAGGAAACTGCTCGTCGTTTTCGACTTCTTCAACATTTACTAGACAAACGTTCAAACCTTCCGATTTTTTACAAAAGACGCATTTACATGACAGTTATCAGACCTATTTGGACATATGGAGTTGAGCTTTGGGGCTCAACTTAACCTTCTAATTCTTCCTGTGTCCAATCCTTGCAATCCAAAATCCTTCGAAAAATCCATAATGCTCCTTACTTTTTTACAAATAAACTTATTCATAAAGATCTTAAAGTCCCATATGTTGCTGATTTAGTCCAAACCAGTAAACTCCATAACCACACAAATCCACTAGTCCTTCAACTTGCTTCCCATTCTATTCCCGATAACCCTCCGAGGCATCTGAAAAAAAGATGGCCTAGAGACCTTCTAGTGTAGTTTTTTTTTTTTTGTTTTTTTTAGGGCTACTGATGAGTAGTTCTCTTCAAGTTTCGCATGTTATTGTAATCATAATCAACACATTTACTAGATGTATATATTTGATACAGTTGTAAATTTCAATAAATGGATATAAAAAAAACAAAAAACCTAATTGTTTTGATCCTCCTATACCATCATGCGAACCTCAAGTAAATAATTTGAAAAGTTCGTGCGGATAATACAAATAATAAAATATACATCTAGAAACATTACTGACAATAGAGAGAATGATCCTGAGAAGAATCTATTGGTCCAAGAAAACACAGAAAAGCTACAGGTTAAGACCCAACCAGGAAATCTAAAGGGATATAAAAGACCTAGAAACCGAAATAAGAATCAGAAAACTAAGATTCTAAGGTCACATGGTGAGAATAGACTTAGGGAAACTAAACATGAAAATCTCTCACAAAATCCGTGAATACAAGAGCATAGAAGGGTATGTAAACCAAATGTGAGAGACACAGTTAAAATAAAAATAACAGACAAAAACTGCCTAGAGAACAATAGAGAACAATACGGAAAGAAATTAAATAATTCAAGGTTTTAGTGGAATATAAGGAAAGGTAGAAGAGTACTGCGTGGTCGAAGAAAAGGAAGCATAGGTAAGCGGGAATTGATGAGAAAAGCAGGGCGAAAACGAGAAAGGAAAAGTAATGATATTCACGTGATTTCAAAACGCCATTTCTTCAAAAAAATAAGAAATAAATAAAACTACAAAAAATAATTTAGATTCAGAAATCATTATAGATAAATAAATCTAAACGCTTTCCTCCCCTATTTTTTTTTTTTTTTTAATACGCATTAGAACACTTAGAGAACTTATAGTAAGAATCCTGAGTAAATCTTTAACAATAAGTTGTTAAAATAAATGGAAGAGAATAATTAGTGATAGATAGGTAAAATGTCGACCAAAGATAAGACCAAAGATCGAAAATAAGAATCGATAGATAGTAATCGAGAGTGAAAAGTACGATAAGAGAAGGTATCATTGACAGAGCCGGTAGAGAGCGCTGACACTATCTTCGCAACAGATCAGCTAATTACAGCCGAGGGGAGCATTATACGGTGCATGCAACCCACAACATGTGCACCTGTCATCCTCCTCGTAACAACTGTTTGATTACCCTGCATTATCAGGACCTTTGAAGTATGCCGCCACGATATCTAGGTCCCCCTTAGATACTGTGGTGTAGGGCAGTCTCGATAGGGATCGGAAGGTAGGGCACGCTGTAGGAGGGCGCTCTCCCTTGAGGCACGCTACTGAATACCTAAATAGTCGCAATGAGAATAGCGCAAATCTAAGCTATTGAGGCCCCTGAGGTTTATAAAGTAGCTACGTCATTTTAAGTATAGGGAACTTGTTTAAACAATCTTCTACCTTGCATGACTGATGGATGACCATTTTCTTCGTAAAGCCCGGTAACGGAGCAGCAACCAATTATTTTAATATAACAGTTGTAAAAAAGCTAGTATGCATTAATAATGTAATTTTCAGCTGAATATCAATATCAGTTTTTATTGTCTGAAAATTTATTTTCTGATATTTCAGCCGTCGATTGACATTGGAGTCAGGGGACGCTAATGGACACACACAGACATTATAAAGCAGGAATCCGTAATTAGAGTAAAAACATGGCGCTTGAGCGTTGATGTTGACCAGATCACTTTCTATCTACATATTTGGGAGTGCGTCTCTGTGAATAGGGATAAAATAATGGGGAAATAGTATTTGAATGTGGAAAGGGGATTACCTGGTCTAATTTATGAAGTGAAAGCATTATTAATTGAAAGAATTTTTTCTGGTTTAACGGTTTAGTGCAGAACTTTAATTATTTTAATATTTTTCTTGCCTGAAGAATATTTTAACCACTTTGGACTCCATATGGACAAACATCCTACTTAGAATCCACATACAAGACTAAAACAACAATTAACTACTAGTCGTTATAGACCACTCAAACATTTACTAGGCAATCGTTCAAAGCTTCAAATTTATTCCTAAGACTTATTCACATGACAGCCCTGTTTGGACATACGGATAATGCTACCTCTTTTTTAAGGATACAACGAACATATATAGAACTAACTATGCTTGTAGAAAAATGGTATTCAATTAGCTTGGCTGACTCCCCTTCTTCAAGGATTGACATCTATTAATAATTTCTTTTTGTAAGTAAAAACTAATATCTTAACCAGTATCTCTGCCTGGAAGCGTAACAGCTTCTATCTTTCCTTTTCCTTCAAGTTCTAAAAAAAATAAAAAAAAAATGCCGAAGAAAAAGTTTATAAAATATACTAGTTTAGTTAAGA
Organism: Euschistus heros; assembly: GCA_003667255.2. Classification (NCBI taxonomy): domain Eukaryota; kingdom Metazoa; phylum Arthropoda; class Insecta; order Hemiptera; family Pentatomidae; genus Euschistus; species Euschistus heros. Next base: position 167,233 of record RCWM02000200.1, read on the forward strand.
CGTGTTGATGGTTGTGTATCAGGAATGCTTTTTTGTTTGTTTTTTTTACCGATGAAGAAAATGGTTGAAAAATACCTACTAAGTTTAGCTACCCACGATCAATATCATATCTCCTGAATGAAAATAATCATAAATTCGACCGAGGTTTGGTAGTGATACCTCAATTAAAAAATAGTCTTAAATAGGAAAATATCAATAAATAGTAGAAATAATATAATCGTAAAAAAATCCAGATTTTTGTTTAAACGACCAGATAAATATTTCTAATCGTCCCATTTTCTTTTTGTATGTTTTTAGAACTGAAGATGAATGCTTAGTATTCGAAACTAGTATTCTAATAAAACAATCCCAATAGAAGCGGCAATTAATTCATCAATCCTAATTGTATTGATCCTTCTATACCATTATGCGAACCTCAAATAAATCTCTATATGTTTTTCACCAATATTAATTTACCAAATAAACATATTCGACTGATTTCACGAACTACCAGGCACGTTTATTTGTATGGAATCCTTGATACAAATCTGGCAAACATTGAACTAATAACGAAGAGCAGCAAGTTCTCAGGCTGTGGAGATATATGCAAATAAGATACATTAACAAGACCTTCAACTATACTTTATAAGTTCCATCCGAGCCCGTTGAATTTGCATAAAAGCATTTCAGGTAGGAATTCAAATACCAGTAGTTCTTAATATTATTATAATGACTTCTTTATCGCAATTGAATAATACAATTAACTATTTCGGAGTAGATTCTCACGAGAATTTTCCATATAATGTGGGGAAAACATAATTTTGACATTATTCAACCAGTTTTTTATATACTTTTTCCCATGACTTAATTGATGTAAACCGTAAGTTTTGGTAGACTTGGAATTTTTTTTTTAAATTTATTTAGTAATTTTTATTATTATTATTATTATTTTTTACATGGATATGTCTTTTGGTTGGGGGTTTATTTATTTTTTTGTAACGTTTTTCACTCTTAGACATGTAACTAACATTTTGACAATTTCCTTATCAGAAAATCAATGGAGAATATTTTGTGTTATATAAAATTTGTCGCTAGGACTTACCATCTGGAGTTATATTGGTTTGAAAGGGGAAAAAAAGTCACGTTTTGGCTGTGCTGGAGCTTTTCGGTTTGGAATAGTTTTAAAATCTAGAACAATAATATGATACAGTAGCATCACCAGATTATTGCATAATGTAAAATTTAAATTAAAAAAAAAACACAATAAAATAATTGATTTCTAGTTTCCTTTTCATTCCTCACAGCGGGGATATGCTTATTTTATGACAAAGGACTAATTTAATTCCGAAGCTCAATGTTTTGTAATAATTATAAACTGAATCTTTAATAACCGGAGATATAATTACAAATTTATTATGAAATTAGAACAAAAAAAAAAGTGTTTTCGGATAAATATGTTGTCTTAATGACTAAATTGTTCACCTTAATGAAATTGTAGAGAAAATTTTAAAATTAATCTTTACAATCTATAGAAATAGTTGCTGAACGGAACTAACAAATCAGACATCGACATTAGACTTATCAGGTCTCTTAGGACCTTATACCCAGGTATATTTTTATTAATAAAGTAACCTAAAATTCAGTTTTGAAAAGGAAAATTCTGTTTTAAAGAGAAATATCCCGTTTTTGTTGTTTTCCCCCGAACAACCTTTAAGGGCTGCCCATTTGTCCCTCTGTTTGAGCAGAAATCGTCACTGATACCCTATTTTGTCTATTATTTTTTTATTTTAAAACCTTAACGAGCCCTGAGACTTCTCATTTGGAAGTTTGAAAAATCTGGTCAAGTTATGTAGTTCATTTATAAAAAATATTCAAATTTTAAAACTACTTGCTTGAAAATACAGCTTATCTATTCAATTGTATATACAGATCTATTGATAAAAAGAATTATTAAAAAGTTTAGTGAATCTGAAGGTTCGATGTCTATACCAATGTCTGACCTCACACCTCCTTACGACCTCCCCACCAAAACCCAAATCCCCAGGTTCAGCTCTGTCATATTCCCCTCATCAACATCGCGGTTTACCCTGACAACTCAAAACTGAACACGTTTTCTTGCATTCGGTTCTTATTAAATCCAACGACTTTACATGCTTACATTCTAAATTCTTCCGCATTTTTACCTTTTCTGGACCAAATATTCAAGGCGGTACTATGTTTTCGAAAACTTTAAAGAGTTGTTCTTCCTTTAACATAAGCAGTCATGTATCTCATCCATAGAGAATACAGATCAATAGATATCCATCGATAGTAAAATAGTCGTGAATATCCTAATTTTTCATTTTCTGGGGAAAAAGCAGGAACTGAAACTTTTACGTCCAAGAAATAACAAGCATGCCCGGCTTTTAATCTTGCCCTAATTTTGTTTTGATTCCTATGTTTTTTAGGTATTTACACTGCTCTACATATTCAAAATTAATCCCGAGAAAATCTCTATCAACGAAATTATCATCGCATGATGTAAAATATTTTATTCATTATACCATCCATACTACTTTCTGTTATAGCTTAGCTCCAAAAACATGGGAAAACCTTAGCTATTTCCATTTCTTATGCATTTGTTTTATCAATAGCATAGAACATTACCAGACTGAAATTTACATTTGTATATCTTGTAATAGTCATTGAAATTGTTTATTATTTATTTATTTTTTATGGTTCATCATGACGAAATTGATAAGGTAACTAAAATAATTAAAAACTCATGTATAGCTCATATGTAAACGATAAGCCTTAATGGATAAATCTGATACTGACTTAATAACTATCGAAATTAATACACTATGAAAGGAGCTTGTAATCTCTCCGAGACGAAGTACAGAGGGCTTAGCCCAAATAGCTGGGTGGGGCTTAGCGGCCAGATTAGCAATGAGCCGGGCTTTCTGCAAAGCTGACCCTATGTACCGACCTTCTGCAAGATTTAATGCTCGAAAAGAAGTACATCTCCAAAACCAAAAATCGAGTAAAGAATGAAAGATTGATAAATGAATGAACAAGATTATCTCATTATGAAAATTTATTGTTAGCCTCAATGAAAAATTTATAACAGAGAAATAAGAATTAAATTGAATATAGAAGTTATATAAAAAAAAAAAAAAAAATAATTTAGTTAAAATTATATTTTTAATGGTCCATGACAATCAACTACCTGAAAACTTATTATTTACCCAAAATACTGGCTTTTAATTAAATGATAAAGAATTGAAAAAAAATAAAATATTTCCGCACAAACATTTTTTTTATTATTATAAAAAAACCAACTGACATTTCATGTTTACATGTTTCAATACAATTTCTCGGTTAAATCAATAATAAGAGAGGAGTTACTATTACAATGGAATGGGCAAAGCGATAGAATATAGCATAATTGTGTCAAAACTGATCAATTGCATCGAGGTATTAAAATAAATTGACTTACATAATTAAAAATTAATGAATAAATAAAATGTTTCAAATTGATTCAACATGAAGCTTGAAGAAAATACTTATTTTAATATTAATCCTAAATATAATACCAACATAACATTTATCATTTATTCAATTATTTGTCTTGGAAATTAAAAAAAAAATAATTTGATGGAGTTCTCTTACTGAGTGGGCGCTCCCATTTAATAAAAGAGATCCAGAAAATTTCATTTCTCGATGAGTCCACAGAGAGTAAAGGAAACTAATCTCCAGCCAAATTAATGTACAATTCATTACATCAGTTTTGAAAAAGGCCTCGTGGGAATATTTAAAAAGGAAACGAAAGAAAATTTCAATTTTAAATGAAACTATCAAGCATTTAATTATCACCTACTAAATTTCAAAAAAGTCAAATAATTACTTTAAAAAACATAAAATAAAATACATTCCTGAAAGCTATGCTAAAGATTATGTCAATTATATTTGAGAATATGTCGTATGTGTTGCAAAATCGGTCCATTCAAGGTACCTTCCAAGATAGGCTCCATACTCACTAAAATCCACTAGTTTTCTAACTTTCTTTCCACTTGGTTACCGATAAATTTCAAAGGCGTCGGAAAATAAGATTATTTTAATGTTATAGAGATGCCATTGTAACCACATTCCACACATTTACTTGATATACATGCATAAAAAGTAAAAAGTCTTCCTCGAAATAGCGTCGTGTTTGGGCGGGGAAGAGGGGAGAATGGGTTATATAATTGTATCACAAAGGGTTATGTTCTTAGCTTTTTGATCAAATAACCCGGAAACCGGCACTTCAAGCACATTTTGTGTAAAATACATTATTAAATAAAACTAAATTTGGTTCTCTTTCTTTTTTTTTTTTTTTTTTTTACGTGGGTATTCTATGGAATTTAATCCAAATTTCAAAAATGGTATCTGTTATAGTGAGAAATGAGCTGAAAAGCTGCTTGTTTTGCGGGAGTTGATTTAAATTTTATATTTAGGTTCTGAAAATAAATTTAGCCAGTTTTCAGATAGTAAAAAGAAATTTTGGATCGGATAAAAGTTTTGGAGTTATAGCCAAAAGAGTACCGACAAACGTGTTTTCGCGTGCGACATACCAGAAGTTAGCCAATCTCTTCGACCCCCCCCCCACCCCTTAACTGTTGATCTGCGCCAATAAAAAATTATGAAACCAAATTTGTTGCAAATTTGATTTTATCTAATAATGTATAGAACACAAAATGTGCTAAAAGTAACAGTTTTCGAGTTATTTGATTAAACAGCTATAGACATAACCCTTTGTCCCGCTTACCTGCCCAAACCCGATGCTATTTCGAGGAAGAATTTTTACCACATTAAAAAAAAAAGGGTTGTGAACAATTTCCAGCAGCCAGACCTTTTTATTTTTAGAGGAAGGTTTGGGTATTTTTCGGTCTAATTTCCCTGTACTATATAGAGGAATTTTGATTGAGGAACAGAGCCATTCCGCCAGGTCTAAACACGTTCATCATTTAATAAAGGTATCTCTTCTTCTTATTGCAATCCTTCGCATGTATTTTTTGCAGATGATTTTCGGATCCTCGGGGTCTTCACCCCAGCGCCTAACACTGCCGAACTACTACTTTCAAGGGAAATTCGTTTTGATTATTTATAGTCTTACTTCGTGCAAGGTATCTTTTGCTTCCAACCATGCTGTTCAGAGATTTCCGCTCCTGCTGATATCCCTATCAAGAATAAACTAGCTTTCATTTCCGTATGTAAGTAATGGGAGGTGAACTGAGTTATAAATGTGCAGTTTAGTTCTAGTGTCCGATCATTTCAAATTTTATAGTATATTCGATTATCCTTGATGACAATATTAGCCATCTTCCAATTCAACTTGCCAGGCCTCCTATTCATATTTTCTAGATAGTCCACTACTTCTAGAGTCGCAGCGAAAACGTCATTGGACATTTCTTATTCATTATGGTACATAATTAGGACTTTAGTTTTGTTTGCTTTTATCAACACTCCTTTCCAATGTTGCCCCTCATTCCATTTCATAAGCGCTTGATGGAGGTCTTCCTTAGAGACGAAATCAAAAATCTCATTAGCATAAAGGACTCCCGGATTGGCTCTGGGTGTTCCATCTGCTAATAAATGTTGGGGGTGTCTTTTAAGATAATTTATTGATGTCACCTATGGATAAAAATAACTCATAAAAGCAAAAAAATAATAATAGACAATAAAATATAAGTCCTAATAAAATTGGTAATTCAGTACTCTGTAAATTTTATGTATGAACCAAGACATGGTTGATAGAATTACATTATGACTGGTTTTAATGATATAACAGGGTTCTATTTAAGATGAGTATTCAGGCAAAGCTTGTTACTAGCATAGGCGTCAACCAAACTATTTCAATAACGTCTGGGGCTGAATTGAGAAACTTATGCAGCACAGGCCATCGATGCTAGTGGATTGATCTGAGTATTCACAATTGGATTTCATAATTAAACAAACAATTTATAATATGTCAGATTATTGTGATAAAAGTACCATTTTTATTGATAAAACTAATCTTAACTATTTACTTATAATTAGTTAATAGTGGCTTAGTAATTAGAATATTGATTCTTTCAGAACAACACATTGCTGTCATTAAAAAAAAAATACAATAAAACATATTATTACAACAATTTATTTAAATTGTTTTTATGCTTTTAATTTTTAATTTTATTCTGTTAACTAGTACTGATAAATAGTGGATTGCATGAGTTCATAAAAAAGACACGACATGAAATACATAATGGAATCAGTACCCACATATAAAAAATTATAAATTCATTTTTTATTCTTTTAATATCTTTTCACAATTATCACATTTTTAAAAAAGATAAGATGATAATGCATATTTAATTAGTACTGAATAATTAAACATTTTGTTAGTTAATGAGGAAGTTCACTCTTCCATATTAGCATAATAAAACCATAAATGCAAAACATCTACATACATTTAATTGGTTTGCATTATTTCTTTGTGATATGATACAATAAATTAATATATTAGACAAGATATTATACAAACCTAATTAAATAGTGTATAACAAAGTAATTTTGCCCAAATATAACCGTCGTTTCCCATGGAATTAATGCGGAATCTATGGTTTAATAAAAAATTTAAATTAAACAAAATCTCATTTTATAAACTAAATACCAATGTTGAACAAGAAAATATAATAATAAATATATAGTTATTTTTGCTTTAACTTAAATACTCTATGTATAGATAACCTCATCTTTCGAGATTGGGTGTACCGAAACAAAGAAATGAACTACAGCTGATTAGTCACAGATTGAGTTGGAAGTTTTTTAGGTGAAAAAACAGCAAAATTATCAAACACGTGTAAGGGGGTTTGTGTAAATATGCCACAGAAGCAACAGTAAAATTTCCTAAAAAATAAAAAAACATAATTAAATAGCTCAGGTTTAACATGAAAACATGATAAAGAATTTTTATAACTTAAAATAAATGTTACTTTTGAGTTTCCTGACTTAAAAAAAAATAAAATAAAAAAGTTCTCCAAAAGTCATGATTCTTTTTAAAACTTTGATTTCTCTGCTCCAGAATTTTCCAGATAATGCGGATCTATCTAATGAAACGTATCTTTTTTTTTTCCCTCGACAAATATGAAGTTTTGTAGTTATGAAAATCAATCAAATCTATTGATGAATAAAAAAAAAATGGAGTTCAAGCTTCCAAAAGTTACATTACTGATTAGAAATATGACCAGAAGTATTTCCGTTTTATGACATAATAACGAAAAGTTAAGACCCAATTAGCCATTTGAACGATCTGTTCTTACTAATGTTTAAACGTCGCATTCCTAAGACACCACGTTCATATCTCATTAAAACTCATTAAATTAAAGCAAGTTAGGACCTCTGACAACATACAACGTTATTCCACGGTAAAAATATTATATTCAGGATGTATTTAAGCTAGCGCATTCTCTGGGACGGGTTTGAACAAAATAAATGTGCATATAATATAACGAGATTACATAGAATGTAATCGCACGAAATATATATAGTTTAAAAACTAGAAAACAGATTTTAATATCCAACTTAACTAAAAAGCTAATTGTGATGAACAATTTGCAGCAATCAGACCTTTCAATTTTTAAAGTTCAAAGTTCCAAGCTAATTTCCCAGTATATTTCGTGAATTGCTTGCAATTTTAACACAGTTTATCCAAAATCAACCAACAATTTTTGTTTTTTTGACATATCTCAGAGTAGAAATGGGCAAATTTTTACTTTAAAATCCTGTTTTACTCACAATTTAATGATCTACAACTTATAGTATATAATATCTTTTGATTTGATTAGCCATTTCTGTGTTACGGACTCTTAAACATGACCAAAATTAAATTTCCTGAATGCTGGCAAAATTCATCGATTGTGGCTAAACGCCTGAATCAAATTCAGCTTAACGGGTGTCTTTAGACGCACAATTAAATAAAATTTAGTTTTTTAAATATAACATTTTTCAATCGAATTCATTTTTTTATGTTTTTTTTCCCCCAAAATCTGAAGAAAGTTCAAAGAGTTTGGGTTTTCTTGCCTCCAAAACATTTTCCCCTTTTCAAATTTAGTTTCATTTTTGATATTTATTTCTCAGGAACCATCTGGACCATATAAAAATATAAAACCTACTACTTCAACTTTTGCAAGGCAGACCCCCATTTCGGGGGGGGGGGAGGGGGGTAATTTAACTTGATGTGAACATTAGAACAAAGTTGTGAAATTATTGTATTGTCATTGGTCCTTGAAACGTATTCAAATTTTTAAGTTAATCAGATTACTGGAAATTAATGAAAATTACGGTGAAATATTCCGTTACATACTCGTACAGGTGAAGTTAATAAAAGTGTATAAAAAAAATATGAACCCAAACATACGTTATTCCCGCCACCTATTTAATTAGATACCAATGTCCAGGTATAGATCTATTCCTAGGAGTCGACTTAGGATCTTCCATTCTTGATATCGATTATTTTCTCCAGAATCCATGAAATCAAGAATCGAAACTCGTGATTGACACATCATAATGATGATTTAACATATATAAAAACAATCAAGGTAGTTAAATGTGTAGAATTCACTTCCAATTTCGCATTTCGCCGTTTTAAAATTTACAACGGAGAGGGGCTGCGGTTTCGGATTCGACCGCACAGCGAAAGACCAAGTAGCGGCCAGAAGCAATAAAGACATCCACCATGTGAGAAGGGGCCATAATCCCTGTTGTGGTTGATGTGGTGATTTTGTATAATGGTGAATGAGACCGCCCGACGTCGGGAATCAAGGACAAATAACCAGTTCCTGACCGGAATCAAAAACGGCATTTCGGTCCTCGCCCGCCCGGGAATATTTTCAGAAACTGAGCGCTCCTGTTTGCCGACAAAATCGTCGCGAATTCCTTAGCAATCCTGTTCAAAACTATTTAAGATATTCTCTAAAAAGTAGCGAAATACGTTTTCGTAACTTTACAAGTAAGTAGTATATAAAGTAAAGTTAAGTGAAATAGTTGTTTTGTTAAATAAAGATTGTTTTTAAAAAAATATAATAAAAATAATTGTACAGCGTTGCCAAGATTACGAGAAACACTCACTCCGTTTTTAAACCTGTTAAATCCAGTATTTTTAATATTAAATAATATTTATTGAAATTTATACAATGTTTAGCAATTTAAATTTCCATGAAACCAATAAATTTAACAAAAAAATTTAAATAACATGCACGGGGTATGATGGCACTGATAGCTATTTGCTCCTTGAATAATGGATTGAGGGAAATTCCAGGTTGAATACGTACATGTTAATTGATTTTAATTGTGTTTTCAGATGAAAACTAATTTCTTAATAATATTTCGTCAAGAATACTATATAGAGATGTAAAGGTGAGGGTGCTCGAATCCTAATTAAGGGGATTAAAATTTATTTAGTGGAGGACTTAGGGAATGGATCTTGGACCTTCCCACCGGGGCTTAAATAGGTTGGTAACCCGTAGGATAGCACATCCTTCCAGACCTAGCAAAAGTACATAAGGGCGTTACATTACTTAAGGGCCCTCAAGTAATGTAATTACAAAAAGAATTAAAAAAAAATAAAAAAAGTGGGTTTTGATAACGTCTTTGAAAATCCTTTTTAAAAATATAGGCAGGTATATAATATAATACTTGAACAACTATCAGAAGTTTCAACTAAATATTTCACATGAACTTACATGGCTATTCCAAGTCAATATGAATTCGAAAAATATATGATAAATAACGGAAAATATCTATTTTTATGTTTAAACGAAAACTAGAAAATCAAAAAGGTGTATATGTGTAAATACACATTCTACTGAACATTTTATTTTCAAAGACCTCTAAGGCATTGTGCTTCCCGGTGTAACCGGTCACATTTCGGGCCGTAGAAAACAGTAAGATTACTGTCTTCTAAATGCAGTTTCATATAAGTGGATAACAGTCGTGAATTGAGTAATTACATATTTAAACGTAATGTATAACGAAGTTAGCCAAACATCACAAAAAGAGACACATTTCGTTGAATTATATAAAAATAAATAAATAAATAAAATAAAAACTGTTGTAATCATTTTAAAACCATGTGTACTGAGCTTCCTACCTAACTGGGCAATTAAAGAAAATTATGAAGAATTAAATTCCTTAACTACTGAAGTAAAAAATGTGTATGATAATATTATGTATCAATGATATTTACCTAACAAGAGAAATATTGCGTATATTAGAATCCTTAACGACGGAGTGCCTCCACTCGTGGTGCCCTTGAACGGGTTCAGGCCAAGTGTGATCCAGAATTTTCGGTGAGGACGGGTCATAGCGACATGTCATGATTTATTCAATACTGCTTCATATGAATGAGGTGTCTAGGAGAGAAAGCCGACTCAAATCTATGATATCCTAGCTACGATCAAAAATACGAGGTCTAGATCCAATCTCGAAACGTTCACTGAAATACTCGGTCTGGAAAAAATTATCTGCTTTGAATTCGTGCAGTAACTACGCTGATTTCATTAAAAATATTATAAAGTAAAGATAACTTTAGGCAATCTTTAAAATTATATCACCATAGTGACTTGAGTCTGGTTGAACAGGCCAGATTAGCAGCGAAACTTAAATAAGAAAGTTGTTCCTAGGACTTGATTTACTTACAGTAAACATATATCATTCATAAATTTCGACTCAAATAAACATTTGATTGCTATAGCAGAAATATCATACCTCCAGCTAGCAGAGCACTTCTTAGTCGTTAAGTCAAAATTGCCCAATTTTTTAGTAGGCAAATTTTTTATCGTCTTCCATAATCCTGCAATTACTGTAAAAACAACATTCGTCCCAAAATATATATTTTAAGACCTTATTGAGATGCAAAACTTCACCAATTTTTCACAAAGCAAATATCTTCTAAAATTAATCTTTGAAGGCACAGTTAGCTTGCTTTCAAGGTAAATGGACTTATCGACTTCTTCGCGACAACCATCAATAGGATTTGGACTTTTTATAAAAGTTTAAGTTTTTTTTTAACTTCAAAATAATAAATACTTAGTTTATTCTCCTCAAAATACAAAAAAAAATCACATAGAACACAAAGTACATATAATCATATAGTATAGTCCATGTAGTCTACATGTACAGAACATATAGACCATCGCTTTTTTTTAATTTAATTATTATGGACTATAATTTCCTATGCAACACCTGTATTTTCTTAAAATATCGAATTAAATATAACTTCTATTAACACAAACTAAGAGTTGGACTTGTTCGAAATGCCCCTGTAGCGATTCGAATTCCGGCGTGGTGAACGGTATCGAGTTTGGAAAGAACACGGGAGCAAGCAGAGCTGTAAACGAAGGAACCGTAGTCCATTTTGGAACAAATTAATGCTTGATATATTCTGAGTAGGCTCACTCTATCGGCACCCCATTTTGTATTGCTCAGAAACCGAATAATATTTAGCTTTTTTTTATTGCAATTATTTTTAAGGAGGATATATGATATTCCCAACTTAGTCTTTTGTCAAAATTAAGACCCAAAAATCTGTGATGATTAGTATAGGTTATCTGATAGTTTCCTAAGAACAGTTCTGGTGAGGAAGGTGTATTGCGTTTTCGGCTGAAATGGATACATTTTGTTTTCTCTGTTGAGAATTGGATACCTAAAGTAGTCGACCAGTGATGGATTCGGTTCAGTGCCTCTTGCAATTTTAGTCGAATATCCAGAATGCTTTCTGATCGGTAAAATATTGAGAAGTCGTCGGCAAATAGAAGAGGCTTAACCCCTCTAGGTAGGTTGAGCCCTAAATCATTTACAGCCAGTGAAAAAAGTGTTGGGCTGAGCACACACCCTTGAGGAACTCCTTTGTTCTGTCTATGATCTCGTGAATATTGGCATCCGATCCGTACCCTAAAATGTCGATTTCTTAGAAATTGTCTAATGAATGAATACATTTGTCCCCGGATTCCTATCGATGATAATTTTTGAAGTATGACAGCATGATTTACATTATCGAACGCCTTTAGCATGTCGAAGAAGACAGCAATCATTTGTTGACCCTTCACAAATGCATATTGTGCTTCCGTATCCAAAATTAATAATTGATCAATTGTTGATCGGCCTTTTCGGAAACCTGATTGAAACGGTTGGATAAAATTATTCTTCTCCAGGATCCACATCAATCTTTTATTTACCATTCGTTCCATTACTTTGCAGAGGCAACTTGTCAAGAATATTGGACGGTAACTGGATGGAATGAGCTTGTCTTTTCCCGTTTTGAGGATTGGAATAATTATGGAGTCTCGCCAGGTATTTGGTATTATACCGGAGTGCCAAATGTGATTATAATAGTCCAGTAACCATTGTTTAGTATTGTTAGAAAGTCTGATTATCATTTCATAATGGATATTATCGGGACCGGGTGAGCAACCTTTTACAGTGCTTAATGTATAATTTAGTTCCCACATCGTAAATGGTGTGTTGTAGTAAGTTGAATGTAATGTACTATTTTCATGTTCTATTTCTTTAAAGTCCACATTATTAGATAAATTATTATTTCTGGAATTGAAAGTTTCCGAGTAGTGATCAGCAAACGTATTTGAAACTTTTAATGGATCATCGGACAGCTGGTCATTGACTAAAATTGTGAGGCGGGGTAAAGAGTTTTTGGAGTTAATTTTTCGGATATTGTTCCAAACGGTGCTAGTACTAGTAGAAGTATTTATGCTATTTACAAATTTTTTCCAAGACTCAGTTTTATGATGATTAAAGGTAATACGACAAATGGCTTTTTGTTTTTTGTACTCTATTAAATTATCAGATGTCATGCGTCTGAGGAATTTTTTGTAGGCCTTACGGCGGTTTTTGAGGGCTTGTTTGCAGGCGTCATTAAACCAAGGAACGGCTGGTCTTTTTGGGTGACCGGACGACATCGGTATCGCTGCTTGTGCTGCTTGGAGGATAGTGCTAGTTATTGCTAGGCATCCCTCTTCGATACTCAGATCACATGGAGAGTTTAGTGGTGGAGTAGTTAAAGAAGTAAATTGAGGCCAGTCAGCTTTGTCAAGAATATATCTGGGTTTAACTTGGTATATTGGGTTTAATGCGAGGAATTTTATCAGGATTGGGAAGTGGTCACTGCTATTTAAATCGGGAAGTACAGTCCAGTCTAGATTATTGTAGAGTGTAGGGCTGCAAAGAGACAGGTCGAGAGCAGAAAATGTCCCGTAACTGGAACTGAGGAAGTGGGTGTTTTTTTATTAAATCGGTAACTCTATAAGTTTTAAAATTTTTTAATCAAGGATTTGTTTCCTGGAGAGCTATGAAGGAATCAAAATTTTTAAATCGTTAAAACCCTCTTTAATTTCATAAACCAAACCAATGTAACTCGTGTTGAAAATAGAAAATAACCATGTTTTTCTCAAGGATGAAGGTATTTCATCATGTTTCGTGTATAGAACCATGTTTTTCTATGCAGTTCATTTCTGTATTTTTCTTTTGTTTTGTTGAAACCTCTTTTTAGAGAATAGAGGAAAAGGGGGAATTTTTTTAACACTATTTCATTAATTTTGGAGAAACCTTTCATTGTATTGGAGATAAAAAAAAGAAGAAGAAAAAATAGGGAAAGTGTTTTATAATGAAAATCTTGTAAAAGACGATTTTAAGACTAGCAATGGAGGACTAGATAGAATTTAAAAGTCAAATTGGGATAAGAGTTCTGGGAATTACAGGAAAAAACACATATCAAATCATCCAGATGTCAAACCTTTCCTATAAATTTACGCCGAAAATTCAAAAGTTGGGTCCAAAACAAGTCAACAACGCCGAAGAGAAAAACTACTACTTCCAGTATACAAAACATACTTTGATAGGAATCAAGATTCCCGGGAGAAAAATGTCAAAAAATCATCTGGCTTTCAAGTCGTGCGCCAATGCCAGAACCACGGATTAGATCTGCATAAATAGACTTTTTGAATAATTTTTTAATGTTTGATATAAATTATTTATTTTTTTCCTTTACATCCACTCCTCTGGTTCCATATGTGTCGCAGTACTGAGAGTGCAATAAATTTATTTTTATATAAAGTTTATCAATTGAGATTTCTTCTCAATTTTCGCCATACAGAATATACACCTGTCAGAAGAAAAAAACGATAAGTCAATCGCATTTGTAAACATGATAAAATGCATAAAGCATGACAAAAGCAAGATGGCATTAGGTTATCGTCAAGTCATTCGAGTTACGATGTAATAGTAAAAGTAATAGTAGTTTGACATAAAACTGATTACAGTAGGAAAGGTAACTTGCTGGCTTACCTTAGGGCTTAAGAGAAATTCGAGCGCATTAGAGAGTCCACAAGCGCTCATTTCACAAGATCATGGGTTCAATTCACATCTGGGTAAGTGAAAATTTATTTCGTGGCGGTCCCGTGAAACGAATCTTAACATTTCCACAATGGTTAGGAGTGGGCGGTAGCCTCTAGTTTTAAACTAAAATTTAGTTTTCTGTCCAAAGTCATTTTTCATTCAAATGCCTGCCTGCCACAGTTCTGTAATGTATCTGTCAGCGAACCTCTTCGAAAAATATTGGAGGGCAATAATTCAGGCGAAGTGTAAAACATAAGTGTTAACAATTCAGGAAGTTCAAGGTCTTTGTTTAGTCTATTTCATTGACTATAGAATAACATCTATGTTTATAGGTAATAAATATTTAAAGAATAACCAAACAGATTAGTTAGGTGATGATGTTTAGTCCGTAACAAGTGAGACATTATTTTCGTGTCTTTTCAGGATTGTTAGCTGGTTTGCGTTTGATTATCGGGTAAAGCTCAAAGGTAATGACTTTGTAACAAAGTGCGTACCTCTGGCAAGCTGATAAACGGTTGATCGTTGGATCGAATTCGGCCAGCGGCAGGGTGGAATCAATTCGTAGCGATTAACTTGTTATTCCCCCAACAACCCTGCTTTAAAAACACCGTGTTGCTGAAACGGCCAAAAAGTAGAGGAGGGGGTAATGAAAAAAATTCTTTTCCTCCTCGAGTTTCTGAGATTTACGGAATATCATTAGTGTATGAGATATAGAATAGTGAAGCACCTACAGCTAATGAGGAAAAGGAGCTTTATCGAGATTGATGCTTGAAATTAAGCTCCTTGATACAGAGAAACATTCCAGGAAGAAACAATGATAGAATAAAGGGATGAGGGAATATCGTCTTCAGATAAATAATCAGTTCCTGGCGTTTAGCTTAATCAAAGGCTTGAGCCATATCCATGAATACTCATATTACATTTAATCAATGCTTTAGTGCCATTTAAATGTAATCTTTGACCATGTAAGTTCTTGTTTATTTGATCCTGTGCGGTTCTTAATTAAATTTAAACTTTTTTACCTAAATGGAATTTGTTGGTCAATTATAATTAATTGGAAAATAAATAATTTCAAATATATGTCTAAATCTACATTGAACTCTTCAAAAATCAGTATAGTACCAAAAAAACTAAAAAATATTTTCTAGAAAGGAAATAATCTTGTTCCTAAATCAACAGCACTTTTATTCCAAATTTAAAGAAATGACACAAAACCAAACTTGTTAATCTATTTGTTTTTTTTTAAAAAGGCTAATTGATTTATAATTTTATTTTTTACAAGTACAATCATTGTTAATGTTGTTCATTGTACGTCGACACAACAAATTGCAATTTACAACAGTAGTCGTTAAAGACCATGTTGCTGATGCTACAATGAATGTTGTAAAACAAATTTGAATATTTATATTTGGGTGTTTCATGAATATTGTCGATTTCGGCTATTTAAATTATATGAATATGTAAATTTTCACCAGTCAACCGATATGTGACTTTTTTAAAATCCATTTTAGCCTTATGTATGGCGTGCGTAAATTTTGGTGTTGAAACAAAAATTTATTTTCAGAGAAGCTGTACAAATGAATAGGCACCATGTTCTTTGTTGATATTTTTTTTTAATTTAAAAGAAGTATGTTTATGAATGAGCAATTAAAATTACGCTTGAATTAGTTTCTTAACAGATAAATGTTCAGTTTGAAAGATTCACAGACCTATGAATTTTCGTAACCCCTATGTCGTCACGTAAATAGAGAGGAGCGAATTTTTCTGGTGCGAGTTCGCTCTGCGATTATTTTCACTTCGTTGTGTGGGACGCTTAAATCATGAAATAATACAAAAAAAAAAAAATTAATTTTCAACCATAACTTATAACATTAATGATTAAATAACAGTTCTACATTAGATACTTATGAAGATTATTATAATTATAAGCATTAAATTAGTTGAGGTTAAACTATTAATAAGTCCTGTATTCATATAAGAGTATTAATTAAATAATAATTATGATTTTAATACACCATTAAAATCATGGTGATTTTATTATTCCCATCATTTATAGGGAAAAAAATTGCGGATAAGTGAAAAATGCCTATTACTGGAGGGAAAAAGTTTTCCAATGTACGAAAACCAAATTTCTTCCAGACAGAAGAACAATAGATGATGGATATGTCTAGCTTCAGTTTACTGCTTTTATATCTACAGCTTCTGATAAGGAAACAGATTTCTGATCTGTGTAACACTAGCAGAGAGAGCAAGACCGTGTCAAAAAAGCCCAAAAAACAAAAGTGTAATATAGCTCTTAAACGGTAGGTCCTACCGACAAATGTTATATAACAGAAAATATATTCCATTAAATTTCTGATCACGGAACCATCGTAAAATTTTCGATCCGAGTAACACCTACACATCTAGAGTGTGTAACAGTTACATTTTTGAGGATAAAAAAATATTTTAACATTTTGAGGTTGAGAAAAACGTTACAAAAAAACTATAGACCCCAGTCAAAAGACATATCAAAATGAGTATAATTACACCCAATGATAACTAAAAATATAAATATTTTGAGATTATTAAATAGTTTTCAATTAAATTTTAAATGATTTCGAGAAGAGATTTTATAAAAAAAATTTAAAGATGATATAACGGAATAAACAATAAAATTTAGAGATATCTTGAATTACACTCCATTGGAGTGAAAACAACTGATAATGTTCTCCAGTTCTTAGACATGAACGGCATTTAACTTCTCCTGGAACAATTCTTTACAGGAATAAACGGGCACGTATTTTTCCATTTTACATTACTGACTTCAGAGATTCATCGTGAATGATTGTACGAATATGAATATCAAAATCATCTTCTCTCTTTCCATCCTCTTCCTCTTCCCTAACGAGCACAATTCCATTGATTCTGGCCATAGTTTGCAACAAGAAATTCTATATTTTAACTGTGACTTGATTCTCATCCGTATTATACATATTTTCAATATGATGTTTCAAGAAATTACTACTTTTTGACAAATAGTAGTCTATATTTCACGAACTACTAGAGTTGGTTCCAAGAAAAATTTAATATGTTCATTAGAGAGAAAATTATTTAACTTTTTTTTTTTAAAATAAGCTTATTTTGACTTCCAGTATTTAACTTTCCGAATATAAGATTTTTTTAAAATCCTGTTCCAAAACTTTGACCGCATTTTTTTAAAACGTGTTAGAAAATTGCACTACTTCGTTGTGCGGGTCGATGGGAGCCTGTCTTCGCCAGTCCTAACCACCTGTGGTGTTCCTCAGGGTTAAGTGCTGGGACCGATCTTGTTCAACATCTTTACGGCGCCAGTCGTTACTATAAAGCACCCTAAGGCGGTAGTGGCTGCATACGCGGACAACGTCGCCGTCTACGCGTCCAGCCCAAACCCCGGCCGGGCTCTCAAGATGGCTGAGAGGGCAACCTCCACCATCGTCGAGGCGCTGAAGTCATGCGACATCAAGGTGAACCCTAGAAAGACTGAAGCCATAGTGTTGTCTTTCTGTAAACGCGGCAAGTCCCAAAAACTGCCGAAAAGTTTTACATTAGACGGTATTGAGCAGGCCATTTCTAGCTTAATTTTATACCTAGGCGTCAGCCTCGATAGGCACCTCACCTTTTCGACCCATGTCAAAAGCAGGATCAAGCTGGCCCGGGCGCGGACATACCGCCTCCATCACCTCCTAACCTCTCCTCACATATCCCTCAGACTAAAACTACAAATCTATAAATCCATTATCCGACCCACCCTCCTCTACGGTACTCCACTGCTGCATCATATGTACACAAGTACACTTCGCGCCCTCTAGACTTTTCAAAACTCTGTCCTTTGGTGAATCGTCCGCGGACCCGCCTAGAGAGGGCCAAAAATACCCGCATCCTCGAGGAGCTGAGGATGCCTACGATCCCGGCTTTTATCGGACGCCGGCACGTCGTTCTTTGACGGGCTGAGCTACTGCGCCAACCCTCTCTTCATGGACATAGCCCCGCCTCCCAGGCCTGGGAGGTGGCAAGGCACAATCCCCTTAGCAGACGTACTCACCGAGGGA
Source organism: Euschistus heros (assembly GCA_003667255.2). Classification (NCBI taxonomy): domain Eukaryota; kingdom Metazoa; phylum Arthropoda; class Insecta; order Hemiptera; family Pentatomidae; genus Euschistus; species Euschistus heros. Next base: position 185,688 of record RCWM02000200.1, read on the forward strand.
AGGGGTTCAGACCATAGGGACTGACCCGATGACCACCATAGCCGGCAGAGTTTCCTCCACACTCGACACGTAAAGGGAGTACCTTCAATATACCAAGAAACCTCCAGAGATGGCAGAGTAGGAGTAAATCTTTAAATGCCGAAAGGCAAGAAAAGATCATCCTTTCTCCTAATATTTCCTTGTATGAATAAAATAATAAATAAAATCGGAGGCTTAAAAAAAAAAATAAAAAAATATATATAGATATATATAACTATAAAAAATAATACACCTTTCGAATGGTATTCATAATAATTTTGAAAATTGATACATTAATCTCGTATCAATTAAAAAAAAAAAAAAAAAAAAAAGGAAGATTCAATTTAACCTATCATAAGAATACTTATCATAAGAATAATTGATTAATAAACAAAAATAATTGACATCTAACCAATGATTGTTATTTGAAAACTGATTTTTTGTTATAAATTATGGCCAAAATCTACGCCCTAACTAGGCTTTGAATAAAAAAAAAAAAAATCAATAGTAGTTGCAAATAATTTATCTTCAAATAAATAATATATCTTAATCAAATAAAATCAATTTATATTCTGCTTTTGGATAATGATGAGCTTATTCTGTGTCAATATTTTATGTTGAAAGTATTAACAACTCCCTCAAAGTGGGCAATAAGCAATATGGATGGCTTAATGTATTCATTCACACAAAGAAACAATAAGACATAAATGAAAAAGAAACCAAAAAAAAATAAAGAAAGAACCTCTGAATACCTATACAATACATAATGAAAAAAAATCAATAAAATAAACTACGAGTAAAAAAATCAATAAAATAATAATATAAGCATACAAACATTATTACTAGTCAAAATAAAAATTAAATTAAATTAAAAGTTAAAAAGTTAATACTGAAGAGCTCATGCTAGAAACTAAGAAATAATGTTCCATAATAAAGTTTGAAACTACATTCAGGGTCTAACCTGTAGGAAGAGATGTGTATGTACTTTAGGTTGCTGTCGTTACTCCTTAAAAAGCTCTGAACTTTTAGTTCAAGTCACCAGCTTTAGTAGTTCGGGATTTGTCAAAAAGTAGTCATTTCTTGAAATACATAAAATTAAAAATAAGTAAAAAAGTATGAGAATCGATTCATAGTTTTTATGGATTTTTTTTTTGCAAATGATGTCCAAGATCGATTTCCTAAGTTCCTGCAGACTTATGCCAAACGTCCTCGATTCAATTCAGTTTTGAATTTTTTTAGTATATTTTTAAAACTAATTATGAATGTTTAACATTGGGAACTAGAACTAGTATTTGAAGGAAAAAATTCCAATAGTAATAGGAAAATAAATTATTAATCCTAATATATAGTTTGTTTTATACTATGAATGTGTCGATTCTTGATTCCACCGATTCTTGAGAAAAAAATCGGTATCAAGTAAATTTTAAAATATACTTTATATGTAATAATAACACAACAACTTTTCATATACTTGACTAAAACTGATCGGTTACGAATTATAAAATTCTTTTGAAAAATCAAGCACTGCTACTGCAAGGCAAAGTTCAAATAGCTGAAGATATCTTAGAAAATTAAAAAAAAATACGATTACTATTTTCAACTGCAAAAGCTGAATCACTAAATAATAAAAGCGGCCAGACGATTGTACTATTTAATTATACTTATATAGTTTTCTAAAAATTAGTAGTATCAAATGCTCATACCGGTTTTACAACCCTAATAAACAAACTATTAAAATCAAGATCCAGATAAATATATGAGTGCCCTTCTACAGTGTTTTGTGTAAGGTTATAAATAACATTTGGGATTCATTAATAAATAAATAAAACCCGGAATCTTTTATCTTTTACATTTATCTTCTAAAATAATCCCGCATAAATAATCCCCCCATCGCGCATACCGCAAATTTTTTAATGTCTATATTTTAAAAACACAGTTCCTACAAAGTTACTTCGAGGAAATAAATAAGCAAAAAGTATTTTGGTTTCATTATTTAATAAAACCAGAACTTGGCAAAGTGAAGGAGCAAGAACTTGGAAGACCAAACACATAGCGGCTTGCCATCACAATAGGGCAAAACACAGCTCACACAACCTTTAAAAATGCAAAGCCACACTTCCTCGCTCGGGAGAGAGGAGAGAGACATAGGAAAGAGATTTAATTTAATTTCTACTATGGCGGGTAACATATCCTTTATCCGTAATTCCAGCCCCCCCCCGTGGTTTATGTTCCACCACCAGGGGGAGGTTTGCTCTCTTATTCGGTCCGCTAATTTCGTTTGCGTCGGTTCCCGCTGTTTTCTTCCACCCGGTTCATTTTTTATTCACAGCCAGCTACTTCGTAAAGTCGTTTAGTAATTTATTTATGAATCTGCTAAAAACAATTTATTGTTTTCTGTATAGCATTATTTGCTGGGATGTGTTAAGAAATAAGAAATTTGAATCAATCGTTACTTTAGACGCACTGCAAGTTATATTCAACTAGTGCAAAATACCGAAAAACGGGATTTTGAGGCAAAGCTTCTGTACTGACACTATTTTATATATACTAGGGATGTACCGATTACAAATGTCGATTTTTGATTCCTCTGTTTCTTAAGAAAAGAATCGCTATCGAGAATAGATGATCCAAAGCAGATTCCTATAACCGATCGATACCTGATATTGGCAATAATTTTTTTAAAACATAATTAATATTTATTACACTACATCAATTCGTCTACCTAAATTTTTTTTTTGAAGACGATTTAATTTATAAATAATAGGGCGTATAAAAAAAAATGACCGTTTTATCAAATTCCCGAGTTCAAAAGTCTGTAAATATCTTAATGCTACTTATTATTTACCAATACTTCATAATCCCTTTAGAGCATTCTCTAAGCTTATTTACTAACACTGGACTTCTTTAAAAAAAAGCCTCAGTTTAGTTATTTATTTCAAAAGAGAAACATGACAGTGTCCTACCAAATTCTCGTAATTTTAAGACATTGCTAGAAAAAAAAATTTCACAGCCGCTGAAGCAACTCGTGAAATTATTAAATATGAAGGGGAAGGTGTCCTTGAAGAGCGCACTGCACGGCGTTGGGTTGAAAAAATTAGAAGTGGAGATACGACGTTGGAATTTGGAATTTGGTCCCACGTTTGGAAAACGTGGGAGATACGACATTAATGGATATTGATGAGGTTCTGAAGGAAGCTGTTGAGTCAATACCGTCCAAAAGTACTCGCGAACTTGCTAGGGAGTGTGGTGTGTCGAAAGATACTGTTAGTCGCCATCTTCTCTCCATGGGGAAGGTGAAAAAGACCTGTAGACTGGTCCCTTACGAACTTACTCCTCAACAATTAGCAGTCTAACCAAAGAAAAGTTTACAGAACTTCATGGGTTTAAACTCCTGACTCATTCACCATATAGTCCAGACCTCGCACCTTCGGATTACTACTTGTTTCGATCCATGGCCCATTTTCTTTAAGGGAAAAAGTTTGATAGTTTTGCGAAAGTTGAAAATGCTGCCCAAGAGTTCTTTGACAGCCATCCCAAGGAATGGTATCAGCTTGGCATCGAGCAATTGGCAAGCAGATGGGTAATGACGATAGATTACAATAAGTTGCTTAATAAGTTACTAAAATATTTCACCATAAAACAGATAATACCAATGAATTCATTACTAGATTTCATTGATTATTCAGAAACAATGTTTATGTAAGCGGTCTAAGATTTTCTAATAAGCAGCTATTGGACAATAAATTGCAATTAACTTATTTTTTAGCATTAAGATATTTTCACTCATAATATAGAAAAATCAGTACTTTTCCATTAAATAACTGAATTGTTAATTATACTTAATCCAATAATATTAATTAAATATTGATAAATTGATATTATATAATTATTTCAAGCGGAGTTCTGAAGTATATTCATTAATAAATATGAGAGTTCTGCCAAACATCCGCGGAATTATTTCCACTTTTTCATTGCCAATCATAAATTACATTGCGTTATTCAAACCAATTAACCTTCCATTCATTTACGTGCTAAAGAACGTTTCAATTAACTAACGAGTTCAAACACAATTTAATTTGTGACCAAGGGTTTGGATCATTTTCTAAAAACATGGCGTTTCATAATTTTGAAAATAAACTTCAGGAATTGATTTTGTTACTCTGATTCAAGTAATCAACTGAATTATTTATGTTTTCCGATACCACGTTTTGTTTCTTTAATGATACTTATAAACTGCCATTTAATATACCACGTTTTGTTTCTCTAATGATACTTATAAACTGTCATTTAATGTAATTCAACCAAATCTAAAATCAATAAGAAATTTTCGAAATTCAAAATATATCAGTTAAAGGTCAAACATCCAACTGCCATTAAGAAATAATACTGACAAAGACCAAAGGGTACCGAACCGGCCCAGCATTCCTATACCATTGTTTCTTTAGCAGTATCTTGTACTATCAATTTCTTGGACCATTCTTGGCGTTTAAACAAATATTATAAATTTAAAAAAACATCGTATTTCATTTTAATATCATAAAAAAAATATTTTCATCACTCGAATGAAATATTTTTAAAGAACAAATAAAAATGCAAAGTAAATCAATCCATTCAAAAGCTAAACACTAAATAAATATAATGAAATGAAGTTCAAAGTTTGAAGTGATTACACCATAATGTTGCAATTAATAATTACTTTTCGCTTATTCGCTGAAATTATGGCAAATATATTTTTTTTTTGACAGCCAGACTCGAACTTCATCGTCCGAAAACTAGGATGATACCAACTAAGTTCACTATGAGGATACCATTTTGCAATTTAGATTATTAAAAATAAAGTAAAAGTAAAAACTTTTACATTAAAAAAAGATATTTATTTCAAGTAAATATTAAATAAACTCACGAATTAACGACCACCAGTTTATAGTACTTGATGTTCAAAGGAAACATACCTGAAAAAACAAAACAAAGGAAATTAGAAACATTGCATAAGTGTGAATAAAGTATTTTGAGAAATTAACTTATTTTAATTTATTATATATAAATTATGCACTTTCTTCTGTTTGTACAATAAAAAAGAGGAAAAACAAAATTTTCTTTTGGTTTCAAATTTGTACAATAAAAAAGAGGAAAAACCAAATTTTCTTTTTATAATTAAATTACATTTTTAGCTGTGGATGAGATCTGGCTTAGTATGAGCCATGACTTGCTTAAGGGAGGATAGAAATTTCATGACAATACCTACTTCAATATTGGTGCTACAATAGGATTATTTAAAGTGAAACTTCAACCAACTCCTTTTCGTCCTTCGGTAAATTCAGTCATATTAGTCGTTGTCAATGTTTAAAGGAAGTGTAAATGTATCGCGTATCGTAAGTATACGTAAGTTGGAATTAGTATTATTAAAGCAATAATGAATACTACAATACTAATATTAATAATGATTAATATTAATCTAAAATACTAAAACATATTAATGTTGAAGGATTTAGTGGATGAAGAAGTTATGTAACAAAACACAATTTTGTGTAATTTATGTTTAATATTCGTATTAGGTTACCTAACATTTCTGCACATAAATCATTATCCAATGAACTAGATTGTTTTTTTTAATCATCCACCAAACCCTTCAATTTTGATCAATTTATGTTTAAAGATTTTTTTTTTAGGGTTTCCTTTAGCAGGATAGTCCCTTCTTCATCCTTGTTTTGTTTTTTTATCTAGCTTTGGAAAAAAGGGCAATATAAGGGCCCTCTCTAACGTCGCTGTTATTGGGGTAAAACGTTAAACACAAAATGATATTCATTTCCACTTAAGGCCCGTTTAGGAAAACATTGATGATATTTTGCTGTATAATCTGCGGCTAAGTGGAAGGAGGCATATTTTTCGGGGGTGTTTGGGAGCGGCGGGGGGTGGCGCTGTCTGGGGGCGGCAACTGTAAATAAAGGACAACTCTGTTTTTCTCCAAGCCCCACCACATTTCACAACCGCCCCCAACGACACACAAACTTACGCTTACACTAACTCACGTCCCGGCAAGAACCCACAACCCTACCAACAGTAGGCATAATTCAAATCGGCAATCGGCACGCTCCCAGGGTGCGTGAAGGAAATTATTGATATTCTCTTAGTATACTGAGGTCTTCTTAGAACTTGATCGGACTTGTTTATTCGCACTTTTCCTATCTTTAGAATACGAATATAGGCTTTATAATGATGCCGCCTTAAGCAAGTTCCACTGAATATCTTGTTTATCATTGTTCTTTATGTAGAAATACAATCTTTATTCAGTAGCTTTAGAAAGTCTAATGGGAAGCAAAATCATTGAATTCACACTCAAAATCTCAGGTTCTGTGGTCGATAAAGTAAAAGTGTAAGAATGTGCTCAACTAAAAAAATTACCACGAATTAATAGCTGAAACTAGATCAAGTAGGTCTAATAAATCCAGATTCCAAGTTTCATACCATAATATCACATAAAAAGTAAGGAGCATACATAGACCATGAGAACGCATTCGATTCGGTGTGGTTTTAAAATGTTTATGTTAAAGCCCGATAATTTAATATCTTATTTTATTTTATTTTATTTTTGTTTATATTCTCATCTCCTATAGTGAAGAAACCGCATTTAACTTATAATGAACAATATGTAGTGTAAATAGCGTGTTTACGGTTCAAGTTAAGTGTTTATGGTTCAAGTTACGTATTTACGTACGCCTCGGGAGATAAGGGACTCAACGGTCAGTCTGGGCCAGACCTCCCTGAAAGAAGCAGTTAGGCACAAATCTCACCAACTTTATCTTCAAGACTCACCGGCAGGCTGTTTTTTTTTTATTACTCACCCCTGCCCATGGAATGATGAAGCAATGCACCAGGGACCCTCAAGTATGGTAACACTCACAGTAACACTTGCGTAACTTGAACCAATATATAAAAAAAAAGGAAAGAGACATTTAAATTTTTTTTGTATATATTTTAATTTAGTTTATTTTTGTAATCACAATAGGGGATTTTTAATATTATTATTAGGAGAAACCTTTTTTATTTGTTTATTTCTTGTTTACACTATACATGTTTTTATGTATATAAGTATTTATATTCACTCATTTAAGAAAATATATTTTTAATTTTTGGTGTTCATTTACAGTTTCAATTCTCCTTGTTTTTTTTGTTTTTTATGTCATTAATTCTTTACGGGTTTTCCAATCATTAAAATTAATGTTTGGGCATTTTTCTAATTGTAAGATAATTTTTTACCAGCATTCATTGGGGTTGGGAACTGTTTTTTCCAAAAGTGATTAGCCCCCCTCCCCAACTGTTTAAATGAATAACTGTCATTCTATTTTTTTAATTATCTAAACACTCAGGTTCAAGGACAGTGTCAAATCAGTCTAGATCCAACGATTATAGTTGCTCAGCAGAAAAACTTGGACCTTTTTTGATTTTTTTTCCTGTCCTTCCTTACCGTCTCGGTAACACGAGGTCTCCTAGCTGGGAGGGTGAGGGTAAGTATTGAATCCTTAGCATTAATTCCATCCTACGCCTGTCAGGTTCGAAACTGTGATCTTGCTATCTTTCCTCTTAACAGACAGTTTAAGGAACAAACCTCCGAGAGACTCTTTTCCATCCTAAAAAACTACGTAACATAGTTTATATATATATTATTATGTATATATTACCCAATTATATATAATATAATGATTGCTGTAAATTTTTCCTTTTTTTATAAGGCAATTTTCTGTACATTTTGAGAAAAATTAATGTCGTATTAATGATACTCGTATTTAATCATAAAAATTGAATAGTTATGGACAGATTACGTAAATGTTTAAATAGATATTTAACAAAGAATTTAAAGAATATGGATTATTTTTTGTATTTTAAGATATACTATAATATTAAATCTTTAATATTTTATATACTTAAATTGAAATAACCATTTTTTTCAGCATTGCGGCTATGTTTCTTTCTAATAAAAAGCAACAGCTCTGTTTATACAAAATGTTTGCTATGTTGCTATTCATAGGTCACATGAAATATGGAAACCATTCAATATGATATTATAACAGAAATAAGCTTAATCGATAAGAAAAACAAGTTCATGGGGAAAATAAAAATAAGAAAAAAGAAGAAGAAAAGAAAAACACTCTGAAAAGGATTTGAGCAAATATTCAATTGGAAATACATGTTTATTTATGTATGGTAAGACAAACACTAAATGGATTTCCTGAGAAAGGTAAGATAAAATCTTTTTTAACCTTCTTCTACGTAAGCAGATATTTATTATTAATATTAAAGATGGACAATTTCATTTAACCCTAACTATTGTGCGTATATAAACTCCCCGTCAGTATCGCAATACTGTAATGTTGGAATTTTATTTTTTTCATAATAAAGAAAGGTTCTGAAGTCTACAACAAACATTCCTAAACTAGACATAAACAATTTTTATTAAAATAAATTACAATATTTCTTCCAATATACAAAAAAGTTACTTTTTAAAATTTTCATTTTTTACAATTTTACCTTTTAATTTTAAATTTATACTTAATAAGACATATTGTCCCCCTCTGGCTGGAATGACTGTTTCCACAATTCTTGGCATACTTGTAAATAACGAAACGAATGATAAATATGAACTGAAGGAAATTTGAAAAAAATAATAATAATAAAATAAATACAAAGTATAATAGTTATTAACAGGGAAAAACGTTGATGTGTCTAATCCTTAAATTCACATTTCATGAATAATATTAATATGAATATAAAGCAAGTATGATTGATTTGATAAAAATATAAATGATTAAATTTCGTTTTATAATGTTACGGCGTTGAAAGCATGATATGAAACATAAGGGTGCAGGGAAGCTCAGAGTGGAAGGCACAGAACTACTATGCTCCTGGGCACGACTTCGAACCCGGCTGAAGGTAGAAAATTTCATCATTCCCAAAAATAATACTTAAGAAATAATATAAATATTAATTTCTTAATTTTATTTTTATGAGGGGACTTGGGTTCAGTACATGGTGAGGAAGTATTGTTTCGTAAACAACGGTAGTGAAGAAGGTGGTGAAGTCAGCTATAACGCTAAGGTTTTTCCCCAATTAAGGGTACCCATTTTAGGGCTGGTGTGTCCCAGTAGTGTCTCCAGACCCCAAAGTCGATCAACGGTCGAAGAAACAGAAATGAAATTTTTTACCTTCAGCCGGGTTCGAAGTCGTGACTAGGAGCACAGAAGTTCTGTGCCTTCCCCTCTGAGCTTCCCCGCACCCTTATGTTCGCACCATGTTTTCAACACCATAACATTGAAATACCTGTACATTTATAAGCCATATATTATTATAAAATGAAATTTAATTATTTATATTTTTATCAAATAAAAATATTGATTCATATATAAAATCCCCGTTAAAAGTATTGCAACACCCATAATTCTCGAGATTTTCCTGGTTTTTACCTTGATCCCATATTTTGTTGGCCTATTAATATTATTTATTAAACGTGAGACATTATTTTTTTCAAATTTTCTTCAGTCCATGTTTATCATTCGTTTCATTATTTACAAGTATGCCAAGATTAATGGAAGCAGTCATTTATGCCAGAGGGAGCAGTATGTTTATAAATAAAAAATAAAATTAAGAAAAATTATATGTATATTATTTCTTAAGTATTATTTTTGGCCATTATTCCCAAAAAGCTAGCAATTCACCAACTCACGGCACCTTTCCTGTCCTCATCACGTTGTTTCTAAGACTTTACTCTTCCTTTTTTAAGCAGAATATATTAAACAATTTATTTTATTTTATTTAATAGTTATAATGTACACTTAAATACAATTCTAAATAATATTCATAACAACAGCATAAACTAAGTAACAGGGTCAGAACGAATTAATTTGCAAACGGAAGCGCAACCCCCATTGCACCCCCAACTGGGGGGAAGAGAAATCACCCTGCCACAGACCTCGAAAAACACAACCCCTCGCCCTGAATATTGATCAACCCACGTGGAGGACCGGAAACAAAAACAGGGAGGTGTTTGTCGCGGTGCTCCGTAAACATGAACATCCCTAGAGGATGATGAAGTGAAGGGGATATGATTAGGTGTCCAGGCCCTGGAGGAAGCTATTAGTGCCTGGAGCCGGTCCAAAGTGCTGGAGTATTCTCTCCACTCTCTGGAACTCTCTGCTCCTTCAGCGCTCTCCGGCTGTAAATCTAAACGACTGCAGTAATGTCTTTATAGCCCCTTATTCACCGACTGAGGGAACAGGCAATGAGCGAACCAATAAAATAAATAGCATTTCTGAATACAATATAAAATAATTTAATGTCTTATCGTTAATTATTTTATCGGGAAACATAATAATAACAGTTTCATGGCGATATTTACAACAATCATTATCCTTACACTTCACTGTTCCCAAAAGTAAGTCCATAAAATCAAAACACCCGCCCGATATCCTCCCATAGACAAATCAGTATATCCGGGCTTCAGCCTAAAATTAAATTTTTAGATTAATATTGCAGTTTTAATTTAATAATCGCCATGTTCAGGTTCCACAATAGTCCATTGTCAAGACCAAATGTAAACAGCAAAATGCTATACATTTATTGCCTAAGGCTATTGTATTAGATACTGCAAAGATTACCCCTAAGATAGAAACGAAACGTATACACATATTTACCTGAAACCGTTTGGACTTACGCATGCCGAATCTAAGCAGACGCATTTTCGGAAAGATAGACATCTCAATCCAAGCTGTTAACACTAATAGCGGACTCATCTCTAAATATACCTAAGGAAACTTTACATCCAAACTTATGTGCCTCCGTAGTGAAGAAGTATCTTCAGTAGGACTAAACATGATTTTATATTAAATGTAAAATATTTTAAACTGATTTGCACTCAACATGACAACAGAAATCCTTGATGAGGTACTGGGAACACTGAAGAGAATAATTAAAAATTAGTAAAAGTTCAGGAATGTACACCACTGGATGCTGTCGCCCTCATATTACAGGTGCGAATAAAAATATTTAATGTTTAAAAAAAAGATATCATCCCTAAGTTTTAGTTAAGTCTTATATAAAACATATCACACTGGAAAGATGATAATACTTAACTGGATACACACTAATAACAGATAATTACACATTAGAATGCTCATAAGAAAACATTTTTTTCCCTTAACCTCCACCCCCCCCCCAAATATGATATTTCCTGTATCTTCATTCAGGGGACACTTTTTTTGTATATTATTTGCCACAAATGGAGGATAAACCATAGCCAAAGCAAGAAATTAATAGACTGTCCTTTAGTGGAATTCTCACAATGGAGGTATGTATGCGGATTGAGAGATTCCAGCGGTACACGCCCATCCTGTGTCCACTTAAGGAGTTACTTTTAGTTCAACGAAGCCATAATAGTCTTCAAGAAAAGAAGTAACCCATATTTTTTCTCCAGGCCCTTGGACTTTTGACTTAAAGAGAAACACAAAACTAAAAGGATAAATTCCCTTTTTAAAAACTTGAGAAGTGTATTAGTGAGCATTTAAGAAAACCAGGGAAGCAATTTTAATACTGCAGACGATTTGAGGGAAGTGAATGAGCTGCGATGACAACGAAAGCCGATAAAACGTAGTTCCTCCATCACATTAACGACCGATGAATGAGGGTGAGAAAGGAATGTGGGGCCCAAGGTACTTCAACTGCGCTGTTCCCGAGAGAGAGAGCCACGGATTGAGGAAGGAATTTAATGCTTTTAATTTATAAATACGATATTTTAGTTTATTTAAAATTAACAAAAATTTACAAGGGATAAAGATTTCGGGGGTTCAGTACACAAAGCACATCCATTCCTTACGTACAATTTGACCCAAGTTATACCGGGGAATTTTCCTCAATCGGACATCACTGGGAGTGATAATATGTCCGCTAACAAAAAGAATCGGAATGAGAGAAGTTATTTATTTATCAAATGCTACTAAGAAACATTGAAAACAACAAATTCACAAACAAAAATTCGAAAATATTTACACAAATTAAATAATGTATAGAACAATATTCAAACCTTAAAAACATTTAAAAAAACATAAATATTTACTTCTTTCAGTATTTTTATATCTTTAAAAAACACTATGGAGTTGTCACATATTTAATCTAGTAAATAACAGAATGAAGAATACTATTTCAGTATTTATAAAAAAAAAAAAAAAAAAAAAACCAACTTTATGATTGTTAACCATGTTTGATTATTAACAATTACATCATCCAAAAAGAAACAATTAAAAAAAATAATGCTCTTTTTAAAATCCTAAATTTATAAGCAAATTTAATTTTTAAAATAATTTGGTCATTAAAATTATAAATATGAAACGATGATTTAAAAAATAAAGATATACAGAGATAATTATATTACCAATTTCATAGTTTAAAAAAAAAAAAAAGGAATATAAAATAGAATATGACCAAAGAATAGCAATATCATTTTAACAATAATTTAATGGGGTAACATTTCTCAGTTATTAAAATATAAAAGTTTATGGATATTACATACGCACCACATTTGAACACATTGATTAGAACTTGATAATTTAAAAAAAAGCTTGTATTTAAAAAATCTAGGGGAAAAAAAACATGTCAATTATATTTCATTTCTATTGGAGCAGAGTAATCAAATATTAAAAGGAAACTAGAAAATATATCATTCAATATTAATTTATTTTATTTTAGAAATTCTATTTAGATTTACGACCAAATTTAAAATACTAAATAATTTAAATGTATTCTGCAAAAATTACCATAACTGAAACAATATACATAGAAATTATAAATTATATGTATGGAAACATTTAAAATTTATATAACACTAAAAAACTGTTTGTTTTTCAGCCATTCATGATTGTTGCATCATGATTAAAGTTATGTTTGAAAACGGTATATATAATTAAAATTAGATAATTTAAATTTTTAACCCAACTGATTGTAAGAAACAACAGACTGTTCTCTTATTGATTACTTCCACATTTACTAGACAAACAATTTAAAGGGCCTATAAATTATATAGGACTAAATATTCATAGAAGTGATTTATGACTTGAGATACGCATGATTAAGGAATGATCAATACAATTAGGATTGATGACTTAATTGCTACTTCTATTGGAGATATTTGTAAAAAGTTAAACAACCACATACAAAACATTTAAAAACATCAGCACTTCGTTACATAGGTTATATATTGTACATTTTTAAAAACCAATCCAGATTTTCGTTTAAATTAACACATAATAATTTCCAATAGTCCCATTATAGGGAAAACCAAAAGGAACCATCTCTACCTGACCCTTTCGCCTCTGCACATTTAGCGCGGATATCTTTAACTCCTTTCCTGCCTCAGATAGGCACCAATATATATGATTTCTTGTAATACATTTTTTAAAATTTAATATGTATAATCTATGAACCAAAAACGCTGAATATTCTTGTATGTTTTTATTCAGAACTGATAATAAATTTTTAATATTTAAAACCAGTTTTCAAATAAAAATAATCCTAATAGAAGTTACAATGAATTAATCAATCCTAATTACTGATCTTTTTTTAATTAAAAAAAGTTTATAGCGTAATTAAATACTGAACAAAGAGATTTTATACGTCCATTTTCTTTCTTACAGAATCCTTTAATAAAATTACATTAATCCCTTGAACAGATCCACTACTCAACACACCATCTTGGAAAAAGCTTACCTTAAAACCCACATACAGGACTAAAACGACAAGAAAATTTATCTTCGTTTTAGACTACTCAAACATTAACAAGACAAACGAACAAAGCTTTCAATGAAATACATTTATATGACAGTAATTAGACCAATTTGGATATACGAAGTTGAGCTTTAAGGCTTCACTAAACCATCAAATTAATTTTATATCCAATCTAATATGATCACTGTTCTTCACAATGTAACAAATAAACATATTTATTATGATCTTCATGTTGCAAATTTTACTGACTAGATCCAAACCAGAAACCTTTCTTTTCATAACCACTAAAATCCACTAATCTCTTAGTACCCAATTCGATTTCCAATATCCTTCGGAAACCACTGGAAAGAAGTAGGTCACAAGACCTTCTGATACAGAATTTTAATGCAGCAGTGCTAATATTTAAGACTCAGTTACACTACATTCATTATCCCTCACATTAACATAATGTATTTGTTTTATAAAGTTAAAGATATCAAAAAATAAAAAAAATATATATAATGATAAGATATGGAATCATTCATTCATATAGTGTATATTTTAAATACAAAAGTATTATCTACTATTAAATTTTATCACATTAAAAAAACCTTTCCGCTTCAGAAACAACTCTCAAAATAATCGATACAATCCATAACACAGCAATCAGAATATGCACTGGTGCGTTCAGATCTTCACCAGTTGAAAGCCTATATGTAGAATGCGGAGAACCGAGTCTAACTTTAAGAAGATCCTACCTTACACTATCTTACTACTCAACTCTGATTTCCAAACCAGATCATCCAAACCATAACATTTTTCATAACCTTAATAGTAACCAAGGAAACAATCTGGTGGGCATTGCAAGTAGAACCCAAAATCTCCTCCAACTTTTAGACATAAAACCGAATACAGTACTACCCATAGATGATCCATTGTTTTTTCGATGGGACAATACTTACATCAAGGTTGACACATCCCTTAAGGAAAAGATGAAGACGACAACCCCATCACTAAAAACAGACTTTTTGCAGAATTAAGGCAAAAGTATCCAAACCACGAAACAATTTTTACTGATGCATCGAAAACTGATAGAGAAGTCGGTTGTGCAGTGGTTTTTAACAATATCGTACTAAAATTTAACCTACCGTCACTAAATAGTGTTTTTACAGGAGAACTATTTGCAATCTACCAAGGTCTTCTATTAATACAATCTACAAATACAAAACATGCTCTTTTGGTAACAGACTCTCTAAGTTCAATATTGGCAATATCTGAAGACAACTCTGAAAATGCCCTAATACGCAAGATTAATAACTGCCTGTGGGAGATGCACGAGTCGATGGGTGGGGGGACTGTGCTAATGTGGGTACCCTCACATTGTGGCATCTCCGGAAATGAGGCTGCAGACAGTGCAGCAAATCTTGCGAGACTGAATCAAACAGGAACCATTATTACAGACATTACAACAACTTCTGACTTAAAAACATCATTTAGAAAAAAATTGCTCCATCACTGGAAAACAAAATGGAACCAAATACGCAGCAAACTTCAAGAAATTAAACAAGACACACGACCCTGGACAACATCTTGTAGAAAATCAAGAATAGAGGAAATAATCTTGACGAGACTAAGAATAGGACATTTAGCTTTCACCCACGGTTCCCTGATGAGAAGCCTAGAACCACCGATTTGTACAACATGCATGACAACACTGACATTGAAACACATTGTAACAACATGTACACTATACTCTGACGCCAGAACAAAGTACAATATACCCTCAGATATAGATAAAGCACTGGAAGACACAGAGGAGGGGGTCAGAAGCATTTTTGAATTTCTAAAATTTTGTAAACTGTTCGACAAAATCTAATATGTATATTGAGCCGCTAATGACTCATGTGAGTAGATGCGGAATGTAATACAAATAAAAAAAAATAAATAAATAAAAAAAAAACTTTTTTTCAAAACAGATTATAAGAAATTTTGTTTTAATTATTTAATTTGTAGATTTATTGGGAGGGATCAGTCAAAGGAATGAAAAATAAGAATTGCTAAAATTAACTTTTATTCCTAGTTATGTGAACGTATTTTGTGAAAATACAGATCAGTTTAAACAGTTCACAGCTTTTAATTTGAGAAAAACAAACAAAAGAAAACTGATTAATTTAAAGACCAGAACATTTATTTTAACGTAAAATAAATTAATAAAATTATATTAAAGAGGAGATAGACTTTCGAATCCCACCTCATAATGAACACTGTCCAAAGCGGACCTTTCCAAAAATGAAAGCGTTTACAATGGAAAAGCGAAAGCGATTTTAATCGCTTGTGAAATCGACAAAAACCAGACCTAACCAGATTCCAGGAAAAATTTAGAGGTGTAACAGAGAATTTCGGGTAATTCATGATAATCAAAAATATAAAACATTTAAATACTTCAATAACAATGAAAAGCAGTAATTATTAAAATATCGTTTAGAGAAGTATCCTTTTTATTCATGACATTCACAGAATCAGGAAGGGAGAGCATAACTTTAGGGAAGTTGTGGTAGGAGAAGCTGGTTCAGAGGTCCGTAGGCTAAGAGTAAATATTATAAATAATTTTTTAAAAATTATTTTTCATTATAATTTATAACATTATTTTAATTAGCGAAGGTGCAAATTGTAGTATGGAAGGATAAATACAATATGGAATCTATAAATTTAAATACAGAAGTTAAAGCATCCATTTATCTATAACAATACGTATATAGAATTGCTGATGATTTGAATGTCTGTGTGTTTTTAGAAAACTAAATATTATAATAAGTTGTGGTACGCATGATGATATAGAGGGACCAATACGATTAGGATTGATTAATTAATTGCCACATCAATTAGAATTTTATTAATTTTTAATAACTTAAAAACCTATTGATAAGCTGGTTGTTACAGACCGAACGGATATGATGTCATCCACATGCCGAAACCAGCACATGATCCGGTGGTCCAAGTGAGAGTTTTCCAGGTTTTGGATTTTTTATTCTCATTTCTCCATAATAATGTCTGGCAGGAGAGGTGAGAGAGGGACCCCATCGGTAATCGTTCTTCCTCTTTAGAGAATTTATTATCAAATAAAAAGCAATTATGAGTGATTAAATTTACAAAGTGTCATTAGATTTTAAAAATTTAATTTTTCTACCAGTGATCAATTAGATCAGAAGATTACTCCTTCTAAAAATGTCTATCGTTTTTGATGATAGGTTACTCTTGTACAAATACATGACATCAAAAAAATATTCCTATTCCAATTTTTAAAAACCAATAAACCTTCCTATATTCTTGACCAAATTATTTTGCGTTCCTCCATTCACCACCTGATTACAAGATCACAACCTTCCAACCTATACACCCCCTTACATAGGACTGTCTCCTTTCAAAAATCCTTCTTCATTCCTGCTACCTCTTTTTTGAATTCCTTACCTATCCATATTCGCAAAGCCTCTTCCTTAATTTCTTTTAATCATCTTTTATTTATCCATCTCCTCTTCTATTTATCCATCTTCAACAAAAATGTAAATAATATGTAAACATTTCATAAGTATGTTAAAATTTTTATTTCTGATTGTTTTTTATTTAACTTAATTTTAATTTTTTTTTTTCTCATAATTTAATTTGTAATACTGATGTGCTAATTTGAAATTAATCTCACCTAGACAATTGTACCTTTTATTGTGCATTTTAATTATTCTTAGGGGACAGTCTGCCCTAGAATAAAGTTTATTTTTCATTTTTCATTTCAAAAGATATTAATTAGGCGCGATACGGGATTCTGAGGATTTTAATTTTTTTTTTTTTAATTATTCTATTTTATATTTTTCTTTTTTTTTTTTTTTTTTTCTAGCTGTCTTTCTGTTCACAATATTATGTAAATTGGTATTAACTTTTATTTATCTTGTCTATATTTTTTTAATGTCTATGCTATATATATATGATTTTACATTCATTCCTGTAAAGTTATTTTAAAGGAAATTGTCCCATAGTAAAATTTACTTTCTATTCTACAACATGTAGAATAGAAAGTAAATGCTGTCGGGAAAAGTATGTGCTGTAGGGAAAAAGAATTCCTATTCCAATAGAAATGGTAATAATTCATCGCCCCGAATAGAATATTTGAAAATAGTATTTAAATCAACTATATATCATTCATGGATTCACTTCGAGGTCGGGAGATCCTTTTGGTGCACCCCAGCTCAGCCTATATAAAGTGAATACCCTTAGTTAGGGAAAAACGTGGCTGTCGGGCGTAATTTCGGCCAAATCTTCTCAAATCAATCCTTCAAGGGTTGTAGTAGAACTATTTATTTATTTTTTTCAAATATCATTGAATTCAAACTTTCTGATTAATTAAAAGAGATCGATTTACATGTCAGTAATTAGACCTATTAGATATTAGACATTAGACATACGGAGTTGCGCTCTAGAACTACACTAAACATTTCCTTACTCACAATCCAAATTCTTAAAAATCCCCACTTTGTCACAAACTGATAAACAATGTGCCATATGTTGTTGATTTAGCCCAAACCAGATACCTTTTCATCCATGGTAAACTTCATAGTCATTCAATTCCCTAGTATCTCAACTTGCCTCGTGGCCTTCTAATATAGAACAATTATTATATAGAACTTTTCAAGCAATTAACAGGTCATTTTGAGCCCTATCGTTACATTTATTAACTGTATTTCTATTAACAATGTATACAGTTGTTAATGGCAATAAATACTTGAAAACATTACAAATACATGAAAACATTAAAAACAACATAAATACATGAGACAACATTATAATTGAAATGTTCACGTTGAGCAGTCACATCCGTTTTCATAAAGAGCTGATAAATGACTTTGCAAGAAAGCCGAAAATGTATAATTCACAGTTTGGGACCTAGGACCCCCTTCCGTGTGGGCGGAGAACCTCGTTTCAATTAGCTGATTATGTTCTACACATGTAAAATAAATTGCCAAGGTCCCAGCGGGATAGCAACGCTCCGGCTAATCAGGCGAAGGGACGTATATTATCCTTTCCGAAATTGTACAACTGTCCAGGGCGAAAATTAAAAACAAATGAAAAAGAATGGAAGAATCCAGGATGAGAATGTTTATAATTAATGAAGCCGAGGTAAACAATCAATAATATGTGAGGTTACTGAAGGAATATAACAATACGAAATTATTAAAAGTATTACGAAATTAATACAATCAATTAAAGAAAAAAAGATTTTTTTATCAACTGCTCCTGGTTATAGATTACTCCAACATTTACTACAAACTTTCAAAGTTTCTAAAAAAATACAAAAGACTCAGTTATTAGACCAATTTAGTCATACGAAGTTGAGCTTTTAGGCTCTACTAAAGCTTCTAATTCATCTCGTATCCAATCCTTACAATTCGAAATCATTCATCCTCAATGCTTCTACTATGTCACAAATAATATAATCCATAAAGATCTTAACGTTCCATATGTTGCTTATGCGGCCCAAACCAGATACCTATCCTCCCATAGTAAACTTCATACCCACTTGAAACTCCTCACACACAGTTCCTGATAATCCTCCGAGGCGTCTGAAAAAATAAATGACCAAGAGACCTTCTAACGTAGAACTGTTATTTAAGTGCAACTGATATTCTTTACAAGTTATTTATATCTCATTGTAATCATATTCCCCACGTTCACTAGCTGTATATATTTTATAAAATTGAAAATATCAATAATAATAAATCAAATAAATAAAAATATGTTATGTTTTTGATGGTTTCGCAATGGAAATATTCTTCGTTATTAAGTCAAAAACTTCAAAGGTGGCTTAAAAATACCCTTCTTTTTATGGCTTTGACCCCCCAAAAAAAATCCCTTCAATAGAACATATAAAATTATAAATACATCTCGTAAAATTAATAGTTTAAAATTTCTCTCTCTTGAGAAAAATTTCAAATCACTTTTCAATACAGTATTATAGTTTTCCTAATTTTTTTTAAATCTAAAAACACGAGTTTTCAGCCAAAATAATAGGATGAGTCAGACAACATATATCAACATATGAAAGGGAATTTTTTTATTTTCTTTAAAAAAAAATATGCGAAGTAAAATAAATAAAATTGATAAACGTGAGTTAGTGACAGTTTTATTAGCAGTCAGTGGCTCACCCTCCATCCTAATAAGTTAATCTTCAAAATATAAATTTTAAAAAAAGTTATTATTTAATAATGTGTTGATCAATATATTAGCAAAAATTGGTGAATAGACCTCGGAGAAAATTGAGTTTAACCAGGAAACCAGGAAATGAATGATTAGTGTTAATTACGATTGTGATTAAAGCTAATGACAAATCAATCATGAATAACATTTACACCACAATGCCATAATATAGAAACATTTTAATAATTAAGTAATCTCGATGTTAATCAGAGCTGTCAATATTGATGTATTACGAGTTCATTCACGAGTTCATGCTATTACGAGTTCATGCTTGACGAGGAGACTGGTGCTTGATCAACTAATTGCGGAAAATGTAATTCCTCTCCTAATTACCACGCTGGGTTTACATATTAATATCCTATGTCAATTAAATCGCCAATGTTGCAATTAGCCAGCAGATTATGACGGACCACAAAATAAATTCCACAATAATATGTAAAATAATATATTCCAAAAAAAAAATCAAGCATTGCAAGAAAGCTAACATTTTATATATTTAAATTTCCAACTGTATACAAAAAAAAAAAAAAAAAACAAAAAAAAAAACAACTAATAAATGTGATAACATTCAACGTTGTAAAGCAACTACCTACTGAAAGCTTTTCAATATAAGTTTATTATGAGACGGGACTTTTAAAAAGCAATAACAATATTTTTTTATTTATTTATAACTATAACAATATAAAATATATACAAGTAAATGTGTATAATATTATTACAATGACATCTCAATAACACGTAAAAAACAACTCATTATTAACACTTAAACAAAAGTACAACATTAGAACAATTGGCCATCTTCTTTTCAGACGCCTCGGAGGATAGAACAGGAAGCATGTTGAGACTGGAGTATATAGAATCCTTTGAGATTTTTCGAGAAGTCATTATAAGGTATTATAGACCCGCGAACTGACTGGGAATGGTCTCAAAGTAGCCGGAGTTGGAGATAGCAAAGTGCACATGCTGCAGATGAGGTGTCAGCCTTATCTATCTCCTCCTGTCTACAGGTGTGTCGTCATTAGTGTCTACGCACAAACATTCTCAGTTATTTCATATACATATATACATATTCATAACACTTCTTCATGCTTCATTATCAATGTTTCTAAGTAAATTAGTATATAAAAAGGTTATTATCAGTTCTACATTGCTTCTATAAGAATAGATCAAACCTCAATTCAAATAAATCAGAATACATCCTATGTTACCCCGTGCGGTAATCAGAAATATTACCAAATCCCAGCTTTTCAGGCATCCTTATCCTAATTATAATTAATACTTTAAGGTTGTTGAAACTTTATTAAGAGAATGAGTGCCCCAAATTTTAATTTTTAATAGTTATTAAAAATAAATATATTATAATCAAATCTACAAAGAAAACATGGAACATGTTTTACCGGTGACCTAGTTTGTCAAAAGCGATACTTTTTTGAGGAACGCGAAAGCGTCACGCTTACTATGATAGTTTCCTATTAGGAGAGTAGGAACAGTTAAGAGCTCACCTCACGTTATACAGACTCAGTTTCTCCTAATGCGAAATAAAATCGTTTTAAAACGAAACCTGAAAAAAAAAAAAAAATCCTAAATCGAAAAATGCACATAACAGAGTTGACAATCTCACCGACGATGACTATCATTGCCAGTCAAGGGGCAACCCCTTAAAACATTTTCCATGTTATTCTTTCTTTAGCCGACAGGCACAAGAGGGCCAGATTTTTGTTTAGAAATACAATTTTACTATAAACATACTTTATTTATTTATTGCAAAAATACTTAATAAATTCTAAGCTTAGTTACATATATTTTTTTATCTTTAATTTCGTTTACATACCTGTCAGGACAGCACTTAGCGGTACTTAATCCTGACATAATATTTAATTAGATCTCTTAACCAACTCCTTTTTAGCCTTTATCAGGTATTTTCTGGAATGTATCTACAGCTCATCGTTTGTATTGGGTTGATATGACCGTAGTATAAAGTCTTTTGTACAAAATCTCGAGGTGATCTTGTCTGTATGTATTATTTTGTTACGGACGTATATAGGATAATTGTGTAATGAGTCAATTACAATTTTTGACAGGAAAGTCAGTATTTTTAGCTATCCCGTAAATTAGTGAAACGTACGTCAATCACTCTAGTTTTGGTAAGTTAGTATAAATATTTAGTTTCAGAATAATTTTTAATGTTGATCTGATATGTAGAACCGATATAAATCTATCTGTCTTTTGTTAAGGCTTAGCCGTTGCAGTTTCATATGTCGGTCACATTTCATCCTGCCGAAAATTAGTCTCATATGTAAACAGTGTTAGTTAAAAAAATTTTTTTATATATAAATTTATTGAAATTTACAACTGTACAAAATATATACATCAAGTAAATGTAGTGATAGTGAATACAATGGCATGTAAATAACTTGTAAAGAACTACTCACTAGTAGCACTTCAATAAATTCTACACTATAAGGTCTCTAGGCCATCTTCTTTTCAGAAGCCTCGGAGGATTATCAGGAATGAAGTGCGAAGCAAGTTGGGAGACTACTGGATTAGAGTGGTTATGGAGCTTACTATGGAAGGATAGGCATTTGGTTTGGACTAAATCAGTAACATATGGGACAGTAAGATTTGTATGGATAAGTTTATTTGTAACAAAATAAGGAGCATTGAGGATTTTTTGAAGGATTTTGATTTGTAAGGATTGGATACGAGATGAATTGGGATGTTTACTTGAGCCCCAAAGCTCGACTCCATTTGACCAAATAGGTTTAATTACTGTCAAGTATATAAGTCTTTTGTGATTTATAAGTAAATTTATAAGTAAATTGGAAAGACTAAGCTTCCGCGACAAGCAATTTATATAATAAAAGGAGCCTGTCAATAAACTTAAAGACGCTACAATACGGCGATACTGTACGGACTCCCCAGTCCTAAGGAAAATGTTAGGGATAGTATGAAGAATATTAAGAAGAATTTACGGCCCAAAGAAGACACAACAAGGCTATAGGTTGAGCCCTAATAAGGAAATTTACAAAGAAATAAAAGATTTGGAAACAGACATAACAATAATAATAATAATAGGAGGACTGTCTGGCGAGCTTGAAATGTAGGTGAAAAGATTAATGAACTCCTTTATAAGATTCATTTTTGGGATCCCCAGGCGTTCTCTCATCACTTGCTGGTATTCCGAGTTGAGGTGGCTTTATCCAAGTTTTCGGCGACAATACTTCCTTGGTTCCTTTCTATTCCAATGCTTAAAGTCCAAAAAACCTTCGTACAGTTACGACATCGTTGCTCTTCGTTCTTCCATTCATCTTTTGAACACCAGATCTCAGCCTATAGATTTTTATATCCCTTCTCATCGAACTGCTTCCTTTGAAAAATCCTTTATTAATCGTGCAGCTTTATTCTGGAATTCCATACCCATTTCGATCCGCAATGCTCCTTCTCTCACTTCCTTTAAACATAATTTATTCATCTACCTCCTCAATTATCAATCTTCCGAAATTATGTAATAATATTTTAGTGTTAGAATATTTATTTTTATTTTAATTTTGTTATTTACTAATTTTGTTTTTCTTATGTAAACTCAATGACTTGTAGTATATAATTTACACTCTATATAAATTGCTGCCTGATATGTACCCAGCCAGAAAATAATACCTTTTTATTGTTCTTTTGTGTTATTCTTAGGGGACAAGGTGTCCCAGAATAAAGATTATTTTTCATTCATTCATTCAAAATAAAGATTATTTTTCATTCAGTAAGAAGATTAAGTTTCTATGGGCATGAGGATGCACCCAAAGAGATTGGATCTTTTATAAAATGAGAGGGTACAGGAGTGCTGGGGAGTATATCAAACAGATGAAGGAAGAAACTGAGAGACTGAAAATAACAGACCAAGACTGTTTCGATCCAGATGACTATAGGATAAGACTAAAAGAAATTAAGGTCCTTGTGGGAGAGAGAGATGCGAGATAAGAAATAGCGTGGACCAAGGAAAGATGGAAGGAGCAATAGGAAAGAATGAGGAATAGGTGAGAAGAGAGAAGCAAGTAAAGAAGGTGTATCAACAGAAGATGGTATTCGCGTGGTCTCTTAGGCCGTTCCGTGAAAAAAAAGAAGAGAATAAATAAAAAAATTAACTATTTATTAATATTTACAACTGTATACATTATATACAACAGGTAAATTTTAGCAAAATAATAACAATGACTTGTCAATAATAGGTAAAGAACTAGCTAGTAACTAGTTAACTTTAATAAAAGTTCTACATTAGAAGGTCATGTGGCCATCTCATTTTAGATATAATAAGTACTATATTATATGATTCTGTATTTCTTGGAATATCTCAAGAGAAGAAAATTTTAAACTATTAATTTTGAACGAGATGTATTTGTAATTTTGTATGTTCTAGTGATGGGACTCTTTTGCTATTTTCTTCCTTTTGTAGCTTTAATGTCCGTGTCAAAGCCATAAAAAGGAATGGTATTTTTAAGGTAGGTTTGAAGTTTTTGATTTAAAAACGAAGAATATACCCATAGCGAAACCATCCAAAACATGACCGTTTTTTTATTATTATTGATATTTACAATTGTATAAAATATGTACAGCAAGTGAACGTGTGAAATATTATTACAATGAGATGTCTTATAACTTGTAAAGAATATTAGTTGCACTTCAATAAAATTTCTACATCAGAAGGTCTCTAGGCTATCTTCTTTTCAGACGCCTCGGAGGATTATCGGGAATGGAGAGGGAGGCAAGTTGGGAGACTACTGGATTAGAGTGGTTATGGAGCTTACTATGGAAGGATGCATATCTGGTTTGGGCTGAATCAGCAACATATGGAACATTAATATCTTTATGGATAAGTTTATTAGTCACAAAATAAGGAGCATTGAGGATTTTTTGAAGGATTTTAGATTGTAAGGATTGGAATACGGGAAGAATTAGAAGGTTTAGTTGAGCCCCAAAGCTCAACTCCATATGTCCAAATAGGTCTGATAACTGCCATGTAAATGAGTCTTTTGTAGTAAAGTGGAAGGTTTGAGCGTTTGTCTAGTAGTTAAATATTTTAAATAAAAATTATTATTAATTTATCTTTAGCCTAAAAATTAATTCTTTTATTTTACCATTTTTGTAGTAATTTAATTATTATTAAAATCCTTAAGTTCCAAAGATGTATTGTTTTTTTCCCCTCTCATGTGTCTTTTTTTATAACTCATCCAATAAAACCCTTTATCTCAGATAAAGAAAGAAAAAGAAGATCAGAAAGAATGAAGAAGTACTGGGCAACACACAGTGAAGTGATGGATTCAACGTACCCCAAAGAGGGTGAAACGAAAAAAAAAAAAAAAAAATTTTAGAACATCTGAATATCAAAATTTCACTATATTATTACTTGTATATTATATATTAAATTCTGTATATACATTTTTTTTTTTTACTTTATATATTTATTCACACCTGTCCAATAAAATTTGACAACCAGTGAATTTGCTGTATGAATTTAAATGGCTTGAAAGGCATGAGAGGGAGCAGAACCCAGCGGCACCTCCAGTCTTTATTTTTTTTTTTTATTATTTTAGTCAAGGAGGTCTCTCATCCAGCTCCTTTTTAGTCTTCTCTGAGTGTTATCGGGAATATGTTTTGTGGCCATGTTGTTTATAAGCGTATTAGGATGTCCACGTAGTTTTTCGTGGAATCGTTTGTAGTAGGTTTGTATTTGTTCTTTAACTGTTGCTATGCGTAGGTCAGTATGTAAAGTTAAGTTGCTTACGTACCATGGGGCTTTTGTAATTGTCCTAAATGTTTTTGCCAGGAAGATTTGGAGTTTGTTAATATGTGTCTTTTTAGCTGTCCCGTATATCTGAGAAGCGTATGTCCAAATAGGTTTCAGTAAGTAAGTATAAGTGTTGTTTTTTTTTGTATTAAGTTGTAGAGTCGAACGTTTGGAGAGGAGTGAATATAAAAGTCTTAGTCTTTGGTTAAGCGTTTTACTTTTTTTCTTTATATGTGGGCCCCATGTCATTCTTCGGTCAAACGTAAGACCAAGGTAGTGTACAGTGTCTGTTTGAGGAATCGGTGTGTTGTCAAGAAAAACAGGTGGGCATGTTTCAAGTCGAAGTGTAAATGTATATTTTCAATTGTATATTATATGTATATATTACATTGTTGAATTTTGAAAAGTTTGTTTTTTAAATATTATCACAAATTTAGTTACACATGTTTTTGTTATTTTTCTCTGATTTTTAATCCGCATTAATACTAAATTTTTCATTCTATTCCATATAGTGAAAAAGCAGTTTTTCTTTTTAGATAATATATAAAACTTTGCAACTTTTTATACAAGAATTCGATTATTGCCGTTTTATTATGTATTCTTATTATTATAATTATTTTTGTTCCAATATATAAACCACAAAATTTAAAATAAATGTGAAAATACTTTTTAATTCCAAAACGTTTGGTTGTTATAAATAATTTTCATTTATAAAACTAAAGCCATACTGTTCCAATTAATCACAAACTTGATTCATAATTTGCAAATACCTCATATTAAATTGCTTATACTTTTCCAAGTGTTTAAAGCCTTCGGACACAAGTAACAAAAATGAAATAAATCCTAAACCATCAGCTGAATTAGTTTAAGGTACTTCTATGGAAAAGAAGAGGGAAAAGACGACATGTTATCTATAGGGTAGTCATTGGTAACACTGCTGGCACTTACTGTTCACGATAACACAATAGTTTACGAAGCGTCGTATTACAAACAGACTTTAATTTAGGTTAGTAAATGAAACGTTATAATTTAAATAATATTACGCTGTGTAAGGAGGTTAGATGACCAGCTCAGAGAGGCCTTGGTAGAGGCTACTGCGTCACTCCTAAATGTATTGTGATAGAACCTGAGTCGAACCTTCTAGTTTTGTTGTTCATTTTCAAACATCTCATCAATTCATTTTTTGAATATATCGCACATACGAAACAATCAGTTTCATGTGTATGCTTTTAGTAATGTGCATTGAAACCTATCATTAGATAAAGCCTGTTTCCTTCCCTTTCAGTGGTATCTGTGGAGTAGGATTTCTGTTCCATCCCTATATTCTAATTAAATTCAATATAACCAATCCTTTTTTTAAAAAAAAGTAAACCGGAAAGTAAATAAACTACACATTATTTAAATTATTTTATTACTTCAACAATAGCAGGCTTAAAACGAAATCTAACGTAATATAGATACAGTTTGTTGAGCTAAAGTCAACATTGAGACTCGATAGTATATATAATAATATAGAAAGTGATATTTCCTTAATTTTAAAAACCCTGCTTGATTTTTTGGGGGAAGATAGAGTGATAAAAAACTTTAAACGAAGCTCACATTTAATTCTATTGCATGTTTGATTTAAAAGTGACTTGTGGGGTCACCCATTACTGTTTACTAAATAAAGTTTTGAAACGTCACCCATATTTCAATTTTTTATTTTTATTATTATTAATTAATATTAACTATCTGGCAACTTTGATTGTATAGGATGAAGGATGTTGATTGATGAATTAATAGCCACTTCTGTAGGAATTATTTTATTAGAAACTAGTTTCGAACGCTAAACATTCATCTTTAGTTACATGTAAGCTTATTTTGACTATCTGACAAAATATATTTAATTCCTGAATATATTATTCTAAAATATATTTTTTATTACTAACAATAAATACATAATTTGATTTATTTATAAAATTTATTGATCTGAATCAAGATGATTATGATTATTCTTGGAATGTCTTCTATTGCTTTACAACTATGATCTATCTATTTACTTAACTTACATGTAATTTTATTCTACTATACTTGGTCTAAAACTTTATTTTGATAAACAATATGTATGAACAGTTATTTCTACTTAAATAAATGAATTGAATACAAAATTTAATAAATGATAATAAATTTATTTCAGCCACCTACTATTTATCAAGTTCAAAGAAATTTTAAAAAATTGTTATCCAACCTTATCTAATAATTTATACATGCATGATAGTTTATAATTTTATTTTACTATTATTTATTACTTTGTTCTATTGGGTGTTTCACATGAAATGTCCAATTTTATAATATTTGAAATACATAGAGGATTTTGCGAGTCTCTGTTGTTGAAAAAGCTTTAGTTACACATCACCACTAGGTTACATGGATTATATATCCTTAAGTTTACAAAAATTTAAGGCAAAAAATCAAATATTGGTACTCTCCTGAGGTGACCTAACAGATATCTGAAATCTATTGTGGAAGGGAAAAGGTACGAATATTTGATTTCTTATTAAAAAATTCTTATATTCTTATATATAATCCCTGTAACATAGTGCTGATGTGTTGAAAATTTTGTATGTTTTAGAACTGAAGATTTTTCTAATAAAATAATTCCAATAGAAATGGCAATTAATTCATCGATCCTAATTTTATTGATTCTTGTATTTCAAAGTACCTTGAAAATATGACTTAACGTTTTACCTTCAAAGGAGAATTTTTAATATATGCGTCATGAAACATTGGTCAAGCAATGCTTCTTAATAAGCCCTTAAAGTATTTTTTTGCAAATAGTATTTTTAGAGTAATAGCAGGATTCAGGAAAACGTTCAAAAATACCCTACTGAAAAGTTCACAATTTTGACTTGAACACATCTTTACAACAGCCATGGATATATCAGTTATGGAATAATTTGAAGCTATTTTGTCAGTGTCCGTTTTATAGTTGACATAATTATTTATTGTTTTATTAATATTTAATTGCTTCCATTATTTTTCGATTATGTGATAGAGTATTTAATCCCCAAGTATATTAATGTTTATAATAAATGAAGATGAATTTTAAAACTTAGAGTATTTTAAAAAGAGCGCAGTGGCAATTTATCGCCAACCGCGTTAGAATTGCGTGCAGCGACGTGCATTAGTGAGGATTTAGTTATAATTGGTGCAGAGCCCACTCATAGCTTGTACGGCTCAATTGCATTTGAAGACTACTCATTCATTTTTTTTTTTTTTTTGCACTGATTTCTTCCGCTCTTTCGCATTTATTTTCTATTTTCGTTCAACAGCCATTTGATTGTACTGATAAATATGCATATTTAGTAAAAGTAATGTTAATATTTCTTGGCCTAGACGAAATTCGCTTTTCCTTTGGAAAGATAGTTTATTTAAATTGACGCGTGTCATACATTTATATAATACGCTCTAAGATGCAGATCAATTACAAAAGACTCATTTAAATTACATTATTAGGCCTATTTAGGTAAACGGAGTTGAGATCTGAGTCTCCACTAAATCATCTGATTCATCTCTTGTCCAATCATTGCAATCTGAATCCTCCCAAAAATCTTGAATTCTTCCTACTTTATCGCAAAGAAACATACATAAATATCCATAATATTCCTTATTTTGCTGATTTATCCCAAAAACCAGATTTATATATTTTCATTGTAAACTCTATAATAATAATATTGGATTATAATGTTGGGGGACTTTGGACTGGATTGGGCTAAATCAGCAACATATAAAAAATTAAGACCTTTATGATTAAGTTAATTTATGACATAATAAGGAGCATTCAGGATTTTACGAAGGATTTTGGAATGTAACGATTGGGTACAAGAAAAATTGGATTTGAAATGAAAAGTTTTCATAATTTGAACTTCGTAGCAACAGTAATGAAAATCTACAGAACTACAAGTTTTTCATATCTTTACAGACTGTAATACGTTATTGTTAATTATTAGGTTCAATATACTATAAAATAGGTACAAAAACAATAAAAAAACTAGTTCTAACTGAGCCAGAATTTATAAATGTATAGTTGTTTTTTTTGGGGGGAGTGTTTTTTTTATTTTGAAATATTCATTTATTTTTATTTTATCAATTTTCTTACTTATCTTTTCTTATTTCTTTGATTTTCTTGTACATTGTACAGTTATTACTTATTCGTCTTAACTTCACAGGGTTAACCTCAAAGAGTCAATAAAAAATCACCTATTAAGTTAAAATTTCGATAGATTAGTGCACTCCGAATTCAACCTATATTATATAAATTTAACTACTTTTGGAACATCCCAAGAATTATCTTCAATTCAACACACATATTAAAACAGAGAATGCTGGCTAACTGAGGATAGCAGAGTATCATGGTTTTATTTATGTTACATACATACATGTAATAATAGATAATGATTCTTAAGTTAGACTTCTGTATTTGTAGTATTTTTAAAAGAAAAAACAAAATATTTTATTCATTCATACTTATTGATCTAAATTGTGGATGATTTTAATATCTGTAAAAATAAAAGTTGAAATGTATGAATTTATATAAAAATAAATATAATTAATAGAAACCAATTAGATAAACTAAAACATCAAGATAATTTATTAATAAAATAAATTCACATGAAAGGAGGAAATGATCATTATATTATTCATATTACTCTAAGTATGGATTGTTGATTTGTCGATGTTGATAAAGGAAGCATCTGAGATCCCTAAATGGTTGAAAACTTCAATAACTACCACGATGAAGACTAACAAAGCATTGAAACGCATTTGCATGACGTTTGAATTTATAAATGGGCCTAATTTGAATTCTATGGTTGTTTTAGAAAATGGAAACGGAACGGTTGCTGACTCTAAAAACACAGGCTGGTTGGTTTATTCCATCTTGTTACGGTCGACTACTGTCAGCTCACTTCAGCTTCAACATCATCAATCAGCTTCTTCACATTTAATATATAAAAAAAAACACCTGTACTACTACAGCCCAAGAAAGGTCTTGGGTTCAAGTAAGGAAGTATTGTTTCGTGACCAACGGTTATACAAAGAGGTAATCTTGTCAGCAATCACACTCAGCCGTCAGGATTTTACCCCTGTTAAGGGCTCCCACTATATAGAAGATGATCGCCAGAACCCGAAGTTTTCACTCATTAAGGGCAGCATTATAACACTTAGGATTAGACATAGATTTGAAATGACTGATTTTTAATCAAAGATTATTTCCCTCTCCTTCTTGATATTAGTATTATATTTTATATTAGTCACAGATATAAAGAAAGCTTATATACTTTCAATTACCCTTTACTGCATCATCCAACATCTTAAAATTGAAGAGTTTAGTGGATGAATTGTTTTTTTTTTACAATTTAGTACATTGAATGAAGAATCTAAGAGCAGAAGTTTTAAGTACCAAAATCTGAAAACTTCAATACAACTAGAAAAAGAAGCATGAAGAAGATGAAGGGGCTATGTAAAAACAAAAATAAAACCATTCAATATAAATTACACAGATTGTGCTTTTATACATAACCCCTTCATCAGTCAAAGCCTTCAAAGCAGAAAGCAATGAATCTTTACATCAGATAAATTAAAATTTGTCAACTATCAATCCACCGAACGTAGTTCTGACGCAAACAACATAAAGAATGCTAAAAACAAGCTAGTACAATATGTCCTTAGATGAAATTCTATTCAGCTAAAAGTTTGGTGTATCCGATAAACGAAAACGATATATAATCATTAAAGAATTTAAATCATCACATAGTCCTATAAATAAACTAATCGTCATATTTGCGGAGTATTTTGATTATTTAAATGATAAATTTTTTCTGTTAACTGGAACCCTACAAACATTTTCGTTATACCAATAATTAAATTAAATTCTAAAGGAAATAAAAAGGAATGTAAAAAATAAACAAGTAAATTGCAATCAATAAAATATCATCGAATTTCAAAAATAATATAATTTATTATAGAGATGGTAAATCATTAGATCTTTTTTGTACCTCAATAAGTCGATTAACAGCATTAGTTCGGCAAGACCAACGACTATCTTGGAATCCATATACGAGACTTAAAAGAAAAGAAACTGCTTGCCGTTTCGGTCTAGTCAAGTGTTTAAAGCTCCTTATAAATCACAAAAGACTTATATACTTGACAGTAATTAAACCTATTTGGTCAAATGGAGTCGAGCTTTGGGGCTCAAGTAAACATCCCAATTCATCTCGTATCCAATCCTTACAAATCAAAATCCTTCAAAAAATCCTCAATGCTCCTTATTTTGTGACTAATAAACTTATCCATAAAGATATTAATGTTCCATATGTTGCTGATTCAGCCCAAACCAGATATGCATCCTTCCATAGTAAGCTCCATAACCACTCTAATCCAGTAGTCTCCCAACTTGCTTCCCTCTCCATACCTGATAATCCTCCGAAGCGTCTAAAAACAAGATGGCCCAGAGACCTTCTGATGTAGAAATTTTATTGAAGTGCAACTAATATTCTTTACAAGTTATAAGACATCTCATTGTAATAATATTTCACACGTTCACTTGCTGTACATATTTTATACAATTGTAAATATCAATAATAATAAAAAAACGGTCATGTTTTGGATGGTTTCGCTATGGATATATTCTTCGTTTTTAAATCAAAAACTTCAAACCTACCTTAAAAATACCATTCCTTTTTATGGCTTTGACACGGACATTAAAGCTACAAAAGGAAGAAAATAGCAAAAGAGTCAAATCACTAGAACATACAAAATTACAAATACATCTCGTTCAAAATTAATAGTTTAAAATTTTCTTCTCTTGAGATATTCCAAGAAATACAGAATCATATAATATAGTACTTATTATATCTAAAATGAGATGGCCACGTGACCTTCTAATGTAGAACTTTTATTAAAGTTAACTAGTTACTAGCTAGTTCTTTACCTATTATTGACAAGTCATTGTTATTATTTTGCTAAAATTTACCTGTTGTATATAATGTATACAGTTGTAAATATTAATAAATAGTTAATTTTTTTATTTATTAACTTTTTTTTTTTTAATTTTTTTATTTTTTCACGGAACGGCCTTAGAGACCACGCGAATACCATCTTCTGTTGATACACCTTCTTTCCTTGCTTCTCTCTTCTCACCTATTCCTCATTCTTTCCTATTGCTCCTTCCATCTTTCCTCGGTCCACGCTATTCCTTTTCTCGCATCTCTCTCTCCCACAAGGACCTTAATTTCTTTTAGTTTTTTCCTATAGCCATCTCTATCGAAAAAGTCTAGGTTTGTTATTTACAGTCTCTCTTCTTCGTTCATCTGTTTGATATACTCCCCAGCACTATTGTATCCTCTAATTTTATAGAAGATCCAATCTCTTTGGGTGCATCCTCATGCCATAGAAACTTAATCTTCTTACTGAATGAAAAATAATCTTTATTTTGAATGAATGAATGAAAAATAATCTTTATTCTGGGACACCTTGTCCCCTAAGAATAACACAAAAGAACAATAAAAAGGTATTATTTTCTGGCTGGGTACATATCAGGCAGCAATTTATATAGAGTGTAAATTATATACTACAAGTCATTGAGTTTACATAAGAAAAACAAAATTAGTAAATAACAAAATTAAAAATAAAATAAAATAAAAAAAATATTCTAACACTAAAATATTATTACATAATTTCGGAAGATTGATAATTGAGGAGGTAGATGAATAAATTATGTTTAAAGGAAGTGAGAGAAGGAGCATTGCGGATCGAAATGGGTATGGAATTCCAGAATAAAGCTGCACGATTAATAAAGGATTTTTCAAAGGAAGCAGTTCGATGAGAAGGGATATAAAAATCTATAGGCTGAGATCTGGTGTTCAAAAGATGAATGGAAGAACGAAGAGCAACGATGTCGTAACTGTACGAAGGTTTTTTGGACTTTAAGGATTGGAATAGAAAGGAACCAAGGAAGTATTGTCGCCGAAAACTTGGATAAAGCCACCTCAACTCGGAATACCAGCAAGTGATGAGAGAACGCCTGGGGATCCCAAAAATGAATCTTATAAAGGAGTTCATTAATCTTTTCACCTACATTTCAAGCTCGCCAGACAGTCCTCCTATTATTATTATTATTGTTATGTCTGTTTCAAATCTTTTATTTCTTTGTAAATTTCCTTATTAGGGCTCAACCTATAGCCTTGTTGTGTCTTCTTTGGGCCGTAAATTCTTCTTAATATTCTTCATACTATCCCTAACATTTTCCTTAGGACTGGGGAGTCCGTACAGTATCGCCGTATTGTAGCGTCTTCAAGTTTATTGACAGGCTCCTTTTATTATATAAATTGCTTGTCGCGGAAGCTTAGTCTTTCCAATTTACTTAATTTCTCTTTTATATTTTCCTTCTCCGACCCATTGCTACATATAATTTTACTAAAATTTATTTGTCACTTTAGTTCTCCGGTACTTTGTCTCTAGTATTTTCCTTTTAAAGCTTCTATCTGTCGTCAATTATTCTGTTTTCTCAAACGATATCTGTAAACCTGCCTTTTCCGCTATTTCCTTTAATTATTTATTTTTTAGTACATCGTTTTTTTTTTTTGTTTTTTTTGTTATATCTTTAACGTATTGTGATGGATGAATTCATAAACATCCATTTTTACTTATAAATAAAACCTAACCTACTATGTACTACTAAAAAAAAAAAAATTATAAAAAAACAAAAACAAAAAAAAACCCAGTATATTCTGATAACAGTGGTCAGGGTATGTTATACATTTAAGCATATCGATACAAAGTATATCATAACACAATTTTATGAAATATAAATAATAATTTCATCATAATTTTGAACTATCATTGGGATGAATAATGCAAGAACTTTAACGAATTGCCGATTTCGCATGACGTTCAATATAATTTTTGGGATGTCCGTAGCGAAGACAACAGACTAGAGAAGAGCCATCAATTTATTGTGTATGGAAGCTGAGATAATGAGAGGTTAATGGGATGGGTGTCATCGACCTCAGTGTTGCATAAAGGAGAAAGCTCTCAGGTGGTCCACCATTCTCTCTGCCTATATTTTGAGATATATTTTTATGGATATTATTATATTTATATTTAATATTTAAACTAAAATCAAATATGTCAATAAATAAAGTTCCAATAAAAAAAAACTAAAGATATTGGATAAATCACTAGATAGGTCACCTCACCAGTTATGGCAGGCTAATACAATTATCTCAATAAAAATCAGAGCCATTTATTTGCGATATCACCACGATACAAATGTCTGAAAAGGATTCAAGATTCATTCACTAATGAAAATCTCTTTCATTAGTGAATGAATAAAAATTTAG
Source organism: Euschistus heros (assembly GCA_003667255.2). Taxonomy (NCBI): domain Eukaryota; kingdom Metazoa; phylum Arthropoda; class Insecta; order Hemiptera; family Pentatomidae; genus Euschistus; species Euschistus heros. The sequence goes on from RCWM02000200.1 coordinate 220,854, forward strand.
TATTTTCCTGAAATACTTCTTTTTTTAGTAAGATAGTTTTTAAAAGTGAGGATTCTTAAGGAATTATATTGAAATAGCTTCATTTATCTTTTTTTTTTTGAGTTATGTAACTTTTCATTAGAATTCAGGCTTCCATACAAGCTCCATTATGTTGGACTATCTGAGTTTTAACTAACAATAATTTTAAACTGATCATATTCGGTTTATAAAAATAAGCTATGGCCATCCCTATCCATTTCAATTTTATTTGGTGTTACAAACGTTCTTTCTGCTAATAAAGGAAAAATAGAATTTTCTTTATTTAATTATGTAATTTTAAAACTTATATACTACATCCCTTCCTAGTGGTGGTGATATTTGACCTTACATATCTTAAGTGACCATTACCAGTTAATATAGTTAGTTATATTCTCTACTTCGCGAATGGCTACTGCTGTTTAAGAAAACTGGAAATATTGGAAGAAGATAATTTACAAAAAATACATTCCGATTCCTTTTAATTTATTAATTTTTTAATGGGGATGATTAACATACTGTATGCTCTTATGTAGAATAATCAACGAAAATTGCGGCTATAAATTATACTCTGATAAGTAGTTGTTTCAACTCGTCTTCAACTATCATTTTATGATGGTTTTCTAAACTAATAAGTAACTACAAATTTTATGAATGAGTCCGAGTGAATGTGTTTTTAAATATATATTTTACTTTTTTATTAGACAGCGTTGTGTTAGAATTTAGATTATTTTTATAGTTATATTTGTTCATTAATTAATACTCATTTTTTAAATTATTAAAAATATTTGTTTAATGATTATTGTGCCACATGGCCATAACCAATCTTAGCTTTGACTACCGATGCAACATGCCCATAACTGGTTTTGTAAAAAAATATAAAAGATTAATTGAAAGGAAGCTTTAGTGTATTTTTCAATTTTACATTCAATAGAATAAAAGTTTGAGAATCTAAGTATATAACCAAAGATGTCATATTACAAACTGTGTCAACGAAATTTTCCTTTAAACCGACAAGATACCTTAACTATGACCATAACTGGTGATTTACCCCAGAACAATAGAGCATCTTCAAAAAAAAAATAATAAATAAAAAAAATAAGAAGAAGAAAAATAAAAAATAGAATAAGAAAAACTTCTAGGATTTTGAGCGATTAAGCTTTTATTTATTTTAATCCCATGGATTTTAATTTAGGTTCTATTTCATCTTCTCTTTAGTAGATCTCTTGTCCGCCGCCTTTGCTCTGGAAGGGCTCCTTTGTAGGTCCTGGGCTAGAGGTAGGGTTTTATTTCACAAAAGGAATTTCTAGTAGATTGAGAAGTCACCCCTCAGAGTCAAAATTGTTTTGTTCCGACTTAGTATAATGAAAACTACTTTAACATGGATTTCACTAATAAAATATTAAAAACAAATAGAAATAAATAAATAAAAAAACTATAATAGGAGAAAAAAAGATAACAGCTGATAAGAGAGAACTACAAAGTTTTATCAATTTACAATTTTATTCATCACTAAAAAAGCACTTCAATTAAAACTGCCATTATATATATTATTATGACTAATATTCCCCTTGAGGAGAGCGATTGAACTTGATGCCACGTCATTTTTGGTTCTTCCTCCTTCATTCGTCCTAGGGTCTCTTCATTCTTTTGGAATGCTTCTTCTTCCACTTCTTCTTCTTTCCTCCGTCAATTTTTTTCCTGGTAGTCGTAATGTTCTTTGTTCAAATGTCATATTGTTAATTTTAGTAAGGCATTCATTACGATCATCTAAATTTTCTATATTGATCAGCCGCAGGGGTACCTTCTTCAACCATTCTATGCCGCATTTGCTTGCTGTTATAAATTTTTTCTAATCTAGAGATTTTTATATATATATATATATATATATATATATATATATATATATATATATATATATATATATATATATATATCAAAAATGATTACATTAACATGTAAATAACTTTAAATAACTAAGGAACTACTCAATAGCACTTCAATAAATGTTCTGCATTAAAAGATACCTGAATGAATTTTAAATTGCAAAAGAGATCGAATCGTTAATAAACAGAAATATATTAGTAAAATATAACCAATCACTAGTACATAACCGATAAATAGCCTTTTAAAAAATTTGGTTTTAAATTAAAGAGCACATTTGATTTTTAAAAAATAAAAACTGCGAAACAATATGATGATATAATGTATATACAATTATTTGTAGTAATAGGAGTATAACGTCTCGCTTACATATTTAAATGACATTTATATAATTTTTTCTGATTTTTTTTTTTTTTTTTTTTTTTTTTTTAATGAAGGTTTGCAGTGAAAAACGCAAATACCGATCAAATATTAAATATATCCTTCTTTAAAAAAATCTAGGTAAATACTGAATATACTTTACAATAATAAACAAAATGTCAATTAATATACTGCAATATTTATAAAAATATTAATAATAAAATATGAAATATAACCAAGGAACATATAATAAATTGCATTTAATATTAAAAGCCTTTAATTTAAAACCCTAATTAAATCTTAACAAAACGATAATTCATAAATGATAATTCCAGTAAAATTATAATTATTATGTATAAGTATTTTATGTAGTTTAAATATTTTATATATTCATTTTATAATATTTCCTTATATTATTAGATATTTTAAATATTCTAGTTAAATATGTAAAATATTCTCATAGACTTATATTTTTAGCTTATACTTAAGAATTGCACTTTTGCTGAATGCACTTTTGTAGTAATAAATAAAAGACATATCAAAAATCCAAAATCAGTAACATTTCTCAAAACTGGTTTATTTTACAGTAACTTCAGATTCGGAAGAGTTAGATATCACAGCTGAATCATCAAATACACTATCAGTTGAACCGTTTAAAAAATTAAAAATTGATAGGTCAGCAGGAATAAACATTTTAGTGATTCGTAGTAAAATATTATGTAAACGCATTATTTTTTCCTGATTTACAACTTTCTGTTGTGGTCGAAGTGATAACTCGGATATTATCAGGAAAAAAATCCTGAGTCCTAAAATTCTAGTTTTAAAAATACAGGCAAACATATTTTTTTTTTAATGACTCCTAGTTCCACACACGCAAGTCGTTGTGTTTATATATATATATATATATATATATATATATATATATATATATATATATATATATATATATATATATACGAAAAGGCATATATCTTAATTCACTTTCTAGACATTTTTTATTTTACAATATTAATCATAGAAAATAAAATAAAATAGACCAGAAGTGTGTATACGAAGAAAACTGGGAACAAATATTTTTTGACGATAAAATCAACTAAATTTTTTAAAAGATATGAGTTTTTAGATATCTTCTCTTCTGCACAAATCTATTAAAGCAGCAATATTCTATAAGTTTTAATGTTTTCAATTTCAAAAACAATATAGTGCAAATTAAAATGAGATGAAATCCATGCGAAGGTATCTCGCGGAATAAAAGCACTGTCATTTTAATTAGTTATAAGTTATTATTTATTTAAAATTCAATAATTTCAGACTTCTTATTAGAGCCTAGAAATAGGGACTACTTGTGTTGGAGCAACATGACAATGCGGGGCTGAAGAAAGAAAATAATGGTAAAGACTTGTAGAAGCTCACCATTTGGCCTGAATAAAACTAGTAAAACAGAATAAAAGTATAAAAACAGTGAAACTCTTAAAAGAAAAAAAAAAAAATGAACTCAAAAAAACCTCAGCCATTAGCTGATCTTAAACAATTGTAAATATAAAAAAAAAAAATGTATGTATATTTAAATATATGTATGATTGTACAAATAAAGGTTTATTATTACTATTGTTTATGTTATTTTATTATATAAAAATCTAATAATAGATAATAATGTAAATATTTAAAAAGAAATAAAGAAAGATACACTCCGACAAACGCGAATGATGATCGGTGTAGGTAATTTACTGTTTTACAGATCTGCCAGGATCTGACGATTTTTTGAGGCCGAAGGACACTCTTGGCCACTCTCTCCATCCACAATTAGAATTAGCTTTTTCGTCCTTAAGGATTGCTGTTTTAACGGTTTTTAAGTTATCCGAAGGATAACTTCCGCCATTGTTGTCCTCCAGGATACTGTTTTTAAAGTTAAACAAGTTAGCGCTTGGATAAATTTACAAGAACTCCTGCAACTGACAGAAAAGAGCGTCTTAAAAATTGCAAGTTTGGAGAAGGTTGAGTTCAAACTTAAATAGCCGATAAATGGGAAATGGAGAAGGTTGAGTTCAAACTTAAATATAAATGGGAATTCGATATTCGAGTCAATGGGATCGAGTTTCGGTCATAACCATTATAATCAAATTTTTAAAAATGCATCAAGTACTGATGAATATCTCGTTTTAATGGTTATGGTGGCTCTGAAATTGGTAGAAGTGAGGAATGGAAATGTTGCTTGAAGGTAAATCTTCGTTCATCGTCGACCATATATTGCAAATCCATAAAATTAATTTTCAAAAAAGGAACTGCAGATCAAAGGCGTGGCGAGAAAAAGCAGTGAAAGATAAAATTTGCCACCTCCAAACCTTTGAAATTAAATTTGAAAGCAATCAAATCACACTTGTAGGTACTTAACAATAAGATATTGCTAAATACTATAATCATATAATTATTCATGCAGTACGCCTTTAAGACATGGGACATATAAATAAATATATAATATATGGAGAGGTAACATTCTCAGTATCAAGTAAAATACTTTCTGATGATAACTATTATTGGGGACTTTTTATTTAGCTAAAATTAGTAAAATGAACTCTGGAGTAATATAGAAAAAGTTAATTAGAATGTGAAACTTAATTGAACAATTTTACTTGAATCTATAGACTATTAATTTTGTGTACATATATAATCTCATGCAATTAGTAACTATCATACACTACACAATTTTTATTGGAACAAATTTATGAACACCAGCTATTATAAATATTTCAAATGAGAAATTTATAAACAACATATAATATTTTTACCTTAATTATATACTATATAGTGAATGGGGATCCTCCCTCCCACCATCGAGCAAATACAACACATCAAGTGCAGACGCCCCGACATAAAGAAGGCAGAGGGTTATTGACGACTTCTGAGGACATAGAAAGCCACTTCCACAAAGGACTGACGAGACAAACAAACCAAGTGTGCTCGTAGGAGAACCTTTTTTCGGCTGAAACAACACCACTACTGGAAAACAATGTCTAGATTTATTGTTTGAACTTTACCGCAATGCTCAATATAACAAGAAAACTACACATCAAGAAATACTAAGCTGTAGTCTAAATGATAATCGGTAATTACTTTAGAGCAGTGTTATTTTATTAATATTAAAAAATCCTTTAAAGAAATGTGCATTAATTGATCAGGGATTTATTAGTTATTATATTTATTAGATATAAGGATTAATTAATCAGGAAGTAACTTCAATTACAACAAAAAATAAGACTTATATATAAAAAATAAAAATTTAACAACTGCAAACAAAAGATTTGTTATTTCCACTTCCCTAACATGAGAAATTTTATCAGAAGTTAACATCAATTGATATTTAGCATTATATTAATTCTTATTTAATATAACTCCACCGGAAACTGGGAGTAGGTCGACTCGAAGAAGAACAGGCTCACTCCACGACCTTCACGTCGCATCTGGAGCTCTGGAGTATAACCTAGGAACCTCTATAACAAGATTAAAGCTTAGGGCTTACAAAGATTGACTTGGATTATAACATGGGTTAATCAAACAGTTCGTGCATATCATTCAATGTTGAACCGAAATTTAATTTTTTTTTTTTTTTTTTTTTTTTTCATTTATTGATATTTACAACTCTACAAAATAATATACATTAAGTAAATGTGTTGATAGTGAATACAATGGCATGTAAATAACTTGTGAAGAACTACTCACTAGTAGCACTTCAATTAAATCTACACTAAAAGGTCTCTAGGCCATCTTCTTTTCAGACGCCTCGGAGGATTATCGGGAATGGAGAGGGAAGCGTGGACGAGTGGTTATGGAGCTTACTATGGAAGGATGCATATCTGGTTTGGGCTGAATCAGCAACATATGGAACATTAATATCTTTATGGATAAGTTTATTAGTCACAAAATAAGGAGCATTGAGGATTTTTTGAAGGATTTTGGATTGTAAGGATTGGATACGAGATGAATTGGATGGTTTGGTGGAGCCTCAAAGCTCAACTCCGTACGTCCAAATAGGTCTTATCACAGTCATGTAGATGAGTCTTTTGTAGTTTATTGGAAGCTTTGAACGTTTATCTAGTAAATGTTGAAGTAGTCTTGTAGGTGGATTCCAAGTAAGACGTTTGTCCAAGTGGAGTCCGAAATTTAAATAGATTTGATTTAATATAATATTAATTCAACATTGGTTTAGAGTTTTATATTTTGATATTTCCTTATTTCTCATTTTAATATCAGAGTGTAAAACAGTAGTAATACTAGTTTCAACATGGTTTGGATAGCCTTAAATAAAACGTGTTGTATTAATTGGGCACGTAAAACTTTCCTTAGTTGAACGTCTTAGGAAAGGCGAATTTATGAATAAATTGGCGCATAAGTTCTGTGTCGGTACATCCACGATTTCCGACATGTTAACTAAACTTTGTTATTACATAAATATAGTTTTATAAACAGCCACATCTTTAATTATTTAATAAAATGCACAGTTAAAACATTACGTATGTCTTTTTTTTTTTTTTTTTTTTTTTTTTTTTTTAATACCCTAATTCAATAGTATATCTGATTATCCGGATTTTTTGATATCCGGATCAATATCGGTCCCAATTAATTCGGATAATCGGAGTTTCACTATCGTCGGCGTCTATTTCCAATAATCGTTTGATAAACAATGGTGCAACTAGTCTCATATCAGTAAGGAGGGAGAATTAAAACTTTAATGTTATCTGTAACCCGGAATCTGGAAGTGGACCCTCCAACTTGGCCAATAGGAAGAAGAGGAGTATAAACAAGTTTGCAAGACCTCTGTGCAGAGCACTTCCGGGGACCAGAGGCACTTCCTCCCTAATCGAGTTACTGTTGAATAGGGTCAGGGAACTTCTGCAACTTGGCGGCGGCTTGGAGTTCTCCAAGACCGGGGGTTCGACTTGAATAAATGGTTACAATACGATTATTGGTCAGCAGAGTGGCTGAACAAAGGCCATTTGTTTTTATGAATTGGATAGCTATATCAAGAAAGAAACCATAAGCAAGCTAACAGGGGAGGACACACTCAGTCTCTCACGGATCTTGTTGGCAATTTTTTTGAAGGTTCCTGGTCAAAAAATATTAGACACGTATTTTGTCGTTCCCACCAATGGGCCCTAGAAGCCGAGAAATAAAATAAAATAGCATCAAATTAATTTATTTTACATCTCGAGTTAAAAAAATGATATCGACATGATTCTTGCACCAGGATTTTTATTTTTTATTTCGGATTAAAGGAAAAATACAACTTCTCCATAGGCTTTGGTTTAGGTTGATTAAATTCTTAAAAAATGATTAGATTTTTAAGCAAACTAACTCTATAGATTTTTTAAACACAAAAATTGACGTCAGATTCTAATTCAGCATCCTCAAAAAAATTGAAAACGTTTATTCAGTAAAAACAAAAATTATAATTTTTTCATTGAATGATATCATCACGTTCAATGTACTTTTTTCACAAGAACCGACATCGAATTCGAATTCAGCATTAAAAAAAAATCCAAAAAAAAAAAAAAAAAAAAAAAAAAAAAAAAAAAAAAAAAAAAAAAAAAAAAATTCGTAAGCTTCAAAATGTGCCTGACCAAATGGTAGGCAATTTTTCTTTAAACTGACAAAAACATGAATTACCTTAGACGGTTTAACGTATTAACTTCATTTTTGTGTTTCATATCAACAAAATATAGGGTGGTAATACTCTTGAAATGTCTTTGGTTTTATTTTCCTATCTTGTTTCAAACTCAAGTTAAAAATAAAAATGTTTTTCGGATTTGCCAATTTTTTAATATTTTTGTTGATCGAAATTTGCATTAATATACATCAAAAGAAAGTCGAGGCTCTCCTCTTTCCAGCGATACCAATGAACGAATTGTGTGACGAAGTATTAGCTATTTAAAGGAAAGTAACCAATAACCGTTTAAAAATTTCTTCCCCTCGAAGAGGGTGAAAAATGATATTTTTTGTTTTTATTGAATAAACGTTTTTAAATGTTTTTAATGGTGCTGAATTAGAATCTAACGTCATTTTTTGTGTGAAAAAATCTATAGAGGTAGTGTACTTGAAAATCTTATAATGTTTTTAGAATTTAATTAATCTAAACCAAAATCTATGGAGAGAATCTTGGGGCAGAAATCATGCCATCATTTTTTAAACTCGAGATATAAACTAAATTAACTTAATGCTATTTTATTTTTTCGGCTTCTAGGGACCATTGGTCGGAACGGAAAAATGTTTAATATTTTTTGACCAGAAACCTCCAAAAAAATAGCCAACAAGATCCGTGAGAGACTGAGTGTGTTCTCCCCTTGTAAGTCGAAAACCATGGACGAATCAGTTTGGGTCTTACAGCCTTCTCTTCGATAACAATAGTTTGTCTGTTATTAATGTGAACAATTTGGTACAGGGAAAACCATTAAATCGGAGTCGGTGAAATAAATAAAAAAAACAAAAATTCCATACATATGCATTAGTTAATTTGTTATTTTATATCAGCCCTTAACGCAACTAACATTGATCACAAAATCAAATACAATTGAATACATTTATGATTATTTTTTATTTATTGATATTTACAACTGTATAAGTTATATACAACAAGTAAATTTGAGGAAAATGATTACAGTGACAAGTAGCTCACTTATATAAAAGTTTTGCATTAGGTTTCTTAGCCATTTTCTTTTCAGCCGCCTCGGAGGATTATCGGGAATTGAGAGGCATGATAAGAGATTGGATACGAGAGGAATTGGAAGGTTTAGTGGAGCCCCAAATCCGTACGTCCAAATGGGTCTAATTACTGTCAAGTAAATAAGTCTTCTGTAATTTAATGGGAGCTTCAAACGCTTGTCTAGTAAATGTTGGAGTAGTCGGAAACGACGAACAGTTTCTTGTTTTTTAAATCTAGTATTCATGACACATAAATTACAAGATTCCTTTTAATTTTCACTGAACTTATTGTGAATGAACTCAGAGGTCAGAAGGCCCTCGTGGGGCACACCCAGCCACTATAAAGTGGGATTCCTTTAACCCTTTTCAGGACACAGTGCACCATAATGCGATAGATGGTTTGTTGAATGAGGTTAAAAAAACAAAGAAATATGTAATAAATGAAAGTAAATTATTTTTATTAAAAAAAAAAAAAATGTTTTTAAATATGTATGCTTGACCTAAAAAAGCTAAATCTGTTCCTTTCACACCCTAACACCAGTACACACCTACCAGAGTACTGAACCAAGACTCTTCATGGATTGCAGTGTAACAGATATTGTGTATGGTATATCAAAGATAACTAATTTTAAGTAATTGGTTAGATGATGTTTAACCAATAACATCACTTTTAACCAACTGCTGTAGTGAATAGTACAAGAATTACAATTCTTAAATTATTATACCACAGAGATTACCCATGCAAAAACAACTTTCTTGTACTCTGATCATGCAGTTCCCAGAGGTAGTAATTATTTTTCTGGCCTGATGTATTGTTTGAAGTTACATCAGAGATTACTTTTAATGAGCTTAATGATTCCGTTTCTAGGAGGAAGTGCTTTTCATTCATAAGTTCTATTAATAGCAAAATGTTTCTCACAAAATACACTGCACGCTGCAGTTTCGCAGACATCAACGAAACCAACTTCAGGATTATAAAAGGTTCAGCTTTAAATAAATAAATAAAAAATTCAGAAGCATGTGATTTATGGTCATTGGATGTTTTTGAGAGTGTGGTAATTACATTATATTAAGAGGATGTTATTCTAATTCTAACATATGTTGAATTTGAGAAACCTTCGAAGTTCACTACACTGGTGGCTAGATTTCTGAAGGAGGTAGTGTAATTGTAATTTGGATTGAAGGAGGGAAACCAACGTTGTTCTCTCTATATTTTGCATAGAACCTCAAAGCCTGTGAAGATCTCAAAACCATAGAAGAAATTCCTAAGACAGTATTTATAGATAGTATCAATAAAGGGTTATACTCCAATAATTAATCTTGATTTTTTTATTATTGTTATATAAAGAGCGTAACAGTTAAAAACCAATCCTCAGATTATCGAAAACCTTTTTAAAAATAATAATATATTTTTTAGAAATAATAAACAAAATATATTTTATAAGATGAGAAACTAAAGCACAGGAGAGAAGCCCATAAAGCCTAAAGCTTAGTCCTAAAAAAAAAAAAAAAAAAAAAAAAAAAAAAAAAAAAAAAAAAAAAAAAAAAAAAAAAAGTTTTTCCGTCGTAAAAGCTTATTTTTGGTTTATAACTTAAATTTACAATTTAATAATCAACCAGGTGTATTTCTTTTATCACAGTACCAAAACTATCGAATTTTGGCCACAAAAACAATGTTAAACTCTATACGGAACCCTGAGATGATGCAATTTTCTTTTGTAAATGTGTACGGTAATTGTTCATCTTCGGGTGAAAAACTATCCTACTTAAGATTTTTTTGAAAACTTTTCCTAAAACAAATGTACTTTGTATTAAAAAATAAAAAAAAAAAAAAAAAAAAAAAAAAAAAAAAAAAAAAAAAAAAAAAAAAAAAAAAAAAAAAAAAAAAAAAAAAAAAAAAAAAAAAAAAAAAAAAAAAAAAAAAATGTACATTTGCTAAAATTATTTTAATGAAATTAATTAAAATGATATATTTACAATAAACTTCTTAAATATTAAACAATTAATCTTAAATCATTAACAAGATATTTCCAAACTATTATTATTAGATTAGCAAAAACATAGATAAATAATGAGGTCTCACTTGACTGAGAATGGCGGTCTAACGTAGCACTCGATTATCGTGTACTAACATATAGACAATTCAAAAGATATGGAATGGTTATTGCAAAATATTAAGCATATTTATTTTGTATATTATATTATTATATTATATATTATTTATATTATTGTAGATTTTTTCTGTATTTAGACCTCTAGAGATTGTAATCTATATAAAAAAAAATTGTATACTATATATAATATTATATAGTGAATATTCATTCATCTATTCATTATTAACAGCTTATTCGCAAAAAAAATCTCACAAAAATGATTTCCTTTTGATTAATTTCGCTAGTCTTACAAATAGTAAAATAGCCCCAAACGCTTGTCACAGTGCTGAACAATAGATATAGTAGAATAACTATTTAAGATTTCTAGATAATAAAACACCATAGCTGAGCCATCAATATCGTTTCATCAAGTACTGCAATCATAAGATCTAGAATTACATAGCATACTAAATTTTATAATTAATTATTATTACTAAATAAACGTTTAACTATAGATTCCACAAAACATATATCCATTAAATTAGGTTAATTCGACTTCAATAACAATAATCATACCCAAAAACTATCTGATAGTTAAGAAAATATTGTCCTGAAGTAGCCCCAATAAAAATAAAACTATGGGCGCTTGGACAGCCACTACATCTAACAGGACGTAGCCCGGCTATGGATCTGGTTCCGAACAAGGTATTGCGAAAATGTTGCAAACAAGTTGGGCCAACAGCCTTCAGAGGTCGCCACCGGCAAGACGTGCTCACGAAGTATCCTTGACTTCCCAGGCCATGTCGGTGACCCGAAAGAGGAAAACGCAGGACGGGGATTTCACGCGGACCTCAGCGACACAACAGTTCGTCAATGTCGATGATCGAGTCTCGAAAAGAATAGATGGCAAGTTGATTTGACAAAAGCACATAGGTGCCGATGATGGCAACAAACCAGGAGTTAAAAGTAACTGAATCATCACGCTGCTATTATAAAACACTTAATTCTCAAAAGTCAGTTATTTTTTATGACAATGATTAATTGAAAGCGCGTTAATATGTTTTCAAGTAGTTACATATGTAGTGTAAGGTTAAACTTAATTTGAAAGTTACAGTATTAACATTAATAAGAACTACAGTAGACTGGCTTATCCGAATTAATCAAAATCAAGACAGTTCGGATTAGCGATAAGTTTAGATTACCGAACACACCAATTTTAAATCCAATAATCAGCGCTAAATCTGAGAAAAACTTGTTTTTATTACACTTATTATATATAGAATAAAGATATGAATGTACAATAACTTCACATAGTTTTTAAAAAATCAGTAATTTTTTTATGCTAAACTTTTTCTACTACTTCCTTCCTCAGTTGCCTTACTGATGAAATCTGTAGTAATAAGAAAAACAAGAGAAATAGATAAGAGGTAATAAATTCTAAACAATATGTATAATAAAATTTGCAAAAAATTATAATACTTAAAGATATGAGGAAATTATATTTCTTACTGGAAAAGGAAATAGGTATGGGGATACTAATGAAGGATTCATCAAAGTCTTATTTATTCGGAGGTCGATAGGAGGGTGTTATGAAAATGAAATAATGATTGAAATGATGAATTAGGAGGAGATATAGAGAGCGTTTGAAACATTCTTTTATTTTCACTTTTTTAAATCATAAAAAATAAATGTTACATAAAATTATCTATTATATCCTTTATCTATTATAAATTATAATCCCATATCCTAAAACTTCAAGAATGGTGCTAAAACTGGAGAATCAAAATAAATCCAAACAAATCTCACCAGATAACCTTTACCCTTCGTCGTAAACCTACGACTTCCTGTCCTACAGTATCCTTTAATGATATCCCACTAATTCCAGTTGAACAGATCCGCTACCTATAGGACTCCACTTGGATAAACATCTTACTTTGAATTTACATACAAGATTAAAACCACGTCTTGACAGACTACTTCAAAATTTACTAGACAAACGTTCAAAGCTCCCAATTAATTACAAAAGACTTATTTACATGAATGTGAAAACCCTATTTGGACGTACGGAGTTGAGCTTTGGGGCTCCACTAAATTATACAATTCATCTCGCACCCAATCCTATCAATCCAAAATCCTTCAAAAATTCCACAATGTTCCTTACTTTGTGGCCAATAAACATATCCATCAAGATCTTAATGTTCCATATGTTGCTGATTTAGCCCAAACCTGATACCTATCCTTTCGTAGTAAGCTACATAACCACTCAAATCCACTAGTTTCTCAACTTAAGCTACATAACCACTCAAATCCACTAGTTTCTCAACTTGCTTCCCACTCTATTCCCGATAATCCTACGATGCGTCTGAAAAGATGGCTTAGAGCCTTCTAGTGTAGAATTTTTATGGAAGTGCCACTGATGAGTAGTTCTTCAACACATTTACTTGATGTATACATTTTGTACAGTTGTAAATTTCAAGAAATTTATATTAAAAAAAATAAAATAAAATAAATCGTTTATTTTGATGAATATTACAATCTGTCAAGGATTGGAGGAATATGTAGTAGCGCAATAAAGCTTACATTCACCCCAAATTTAAAAGTAAATAGAATAAATAATAATAACTCTATATCTTTAAAATAATAGAAAATTATTATAAAATAAAGATACAAAATAAATCATAAAAAGTAAATGTTACATTAAATTAAAATATATGTATATGTAGATATGACAGATACTATATATATATATATATTGATAGAGATTCTATCATCTATCTTCATAATATGTTATAATATTATATTTAATTATTCAGAAGCTTATTAAATAACATCAGCGTCCTTTTTACCACCAAAATCTCAGGGGGTTGGTAAGACAGACCGATTGGCTCCCATGCCGGACATGTACCACCACTACCACAAAAATTGTACCTGAGATAATTTCCGATGTTAGAAACTTTGTAGTTTGGAAACGAGTTGTGTCGTCCATACAGAGCTTGGAAACTGCCACAGCTAACTTCCAACTCTACCTGTACAACTTCAACGGGAAACTTTGACGTGTCTGCCAAGTAACGTCACCAATCTTGATGTCGGGCATTGTCAATTACGTTGATTTAGAATATCAGATCTAATTCTGATTTATTAATTACGACAAATTTATTTTATTTAATATTAGACAGGAGTATAGAATATTATAATGAAATTCTTTAAACAATAATTAAATTTCAATCTTATTGTATAAAGTTTAAAAAAAAGTAAAATAAATAAAAAAGTGATGATTAAATAATAGACATAATTTCGACTGTACATTTTACCTCACATTTTTTCTAATTTATTTCACTTTAGTAAGTTTTAAGCAGGTTTAAAAACTAGAGAGATTCAAATAGATTTTTTTTTTTAATATTTGATCCTAACATTTTTATTAGTGACACTAGTTCATTTCCTAATTTTTCGATAGATCTGGACATTAATAATTAAATTAGAATGATTAATTTCAGACTGAGAAAAAAGGGAAACTTTAAGATGGACCATCATCCCCTCTCAACCTCCTTCATTCACCATTAAAGAGAATCACATAAAAAACTTGGTTCTAGAAACTTTTAAAACTTCTCAAAATTATTAAAACTTCTTCAAGTAAATTATACACCACTAAGGCTAGAAACGGCGACCCCAGGTCTAATTAAGCATACTTTTCATTCCTACGGCAGGGGAATATAATGAGAACGCTGAGGCAACGGCAAGGAATCTCCAGCCAGAGTTAAATGCAAGTTAGGAAGTCTTAGAACAAAAAAGAAAAATACTTAATTAATAAGCTAAGTATTTCAACAACTAATGCTATAATTTATCTAATTCAGTATAAATTTACAGGAATGGTCAAAATGCATTATTTTCCTTTTAATAGTTAAACTTAATTTAATATTTACTGAAAAGTTTAGAGCCATGATATAAGAATACGGAATACAGGGTGTCCAAAAAGAGTATCGGGTATTTGTTACTTCGATAAAACAAAAATTAGGTACTTAAAATAAAAAAAATTATAGTTTTTTGTTGATTATTACATTATAAAATGGAAAATTATTTGGAAAAGATTATGTCATCTAAAAGGTGACCGTTATGCTGCTGGCACTCTTCTAATCGAGAACGAAGATTGGCGATCACATCCTCTCACATAGCTCCCTGCCATTTCTGGTCTCATATTTTGCTTTAATCGCGTCAGGTTTGTCGGATAATTCTCATAGACCTTACTTTTAAGATATCCCCATGCAAAATAGTCAAGCAGACCAAGGTCGGGGCTTCTAGGAGGCCAGTTGATATTTCCCCTACAAGAAATGACCTTTTTAGGGAACAATTCGTTAACAGCTTCCATTGCTTGATTTGATGTATGGCAAGTGGCCCCATCTTGTTGAAACCACGTTTTTGAGATGAAACCTTGAAATTCCTGTAAATCTGGACCCAAAAAGTTAGAGAAACGTCCCGTTATCCCGACTAGGGTGTAAGTTTATAGCAAAATTATTTTTTCAAATATTTGTCGTATCGATATTTTCATTATTAAAATCAAAAATAAACCAATAAACCAGAAAAACCTCACTAGACCGACTTCCGCTAGGGCCGTTACTCCGGGTTATCCGACCCTTCCGCGGAGTCTAAAGTTGGGAAATAATATCTTCAGGGAATACCTAATAGTCCAGTAAAATTGTACAAATGGTCGGGTATTTGATTTTTTTATATACTGTTAAGTGTTGTGCTTGTGCAAGAGGTCCAAGTTTCGGGTCTTGGAGCGCCAACGCTCGCTAATTGGTAGCGTCAAACATTTCGAACTTATCTACGTTTTCCCAAAAATAAATCAGCTGCACGGTTGATTTTAATGAAAAGCTATATATTCAAAATTATACCAGACTAAAATTCGGTTCACTTTTACTCGAACGGTGTCTAAAATACCGGGTTTATAAATTTTTCGAAATTCTCTAAAAAAGTGGCAGAAATTGTGTTTTGTTTTTACGATTTTTGCTCTATACGTCCTTAATAACGAGGTTTAGAGCATTTTGGGAGCAATCATTATGGACGATTTTAGAAAAGAATTGATTTGCTGTAAACCAAATACAATACAGTGTAATTATAACCAATGCTTCTATGCATAAATAGTTGGCTGGCTAAAACATTTCTATGCCATCATATAAAACGTACGTTTCTATTTCCTTAACTTTTTTAAGATTTTAATATATAACTTTTAATTTTGTAACAATAGTAAAATAAACTAAGAAGCACGTGTGCTTCGTTGCAATCTCCTGTTAATGCGACGAATAGACCTTTCCACCCTACACCTTGGTTTTTTTGTGTCGGATTAGTAGGTTCTAATAAAATTAAAAAAATTAAAAAAAGTAACAGAACCTAATAAAAATGGTTTAAATAACGGAAAGTTTTTAATGTAAGGGTAGAAAACAGTTAGCAAGACGGGTACAGTTACACCTGACTAAGCATATGTATGTAACTACATAGCCATTATACATAAATAATTATTTATGCCATATACTAAGCACATTAAGATTGTAAATTATAACCAAATATGGAATAAGACAAAAAAGTATATTATCTTTGAACACTAGAACGGCTCGAGTGATAATGGAGTCAAATAGAAATGACCCACCGCTGAATATAAGAACATCTTTCACGGAGAACTATTTAATACGTCACTATACTCTGCAAGGCATAACAGAAAAGAAAAGAAATCGGACAACGTCAACCTTTTTTGTTTTTCACATAGAAATATATTTTGAGATTACATCATATTCAACGCATTTTCGGAGGAATATATTGAAGATGGCTTACGGTATCTCTTTAAGCATGTAAAAGGATTTTCTTCTACGGAAACTTCTTTTAGCCTCAAAATGTGATCCACATTCGAATACATATTTCTACCACGGTTTTCCAACGAGATAAATTGGATTACAATAATCTGCTCACTGATTTGTATTTCCACTGAAAACCCACCGGTGTTTATCAGTTTATCTTTTATAAATCTTATCAAGCCTAATTATACAATCTTATTTCCAACTTGAAAAAGGACATATCAATTTCTATTTATGTTATCTATTTTTTTTTTAATAGAAGATTAATCAATTGTATAAGATTTTTTTTAAAAAATAATAACACATATGAAAAACTATAAATAAACAAGTGATTGTTCAAATAATAGCAGCAAGTTATGCCTGTGAGTATGGCATTTCCGTTTCGGCTATTGTATTTTTTTTTTTTTTTTTTTTTTAAATGATAATGACATGATGAGTTCGAATTTCACAAAAACGTAGGTGGTAATCACCATATTATCGCCTGATCCAGATTCAATTTAAAGTGTTGGATGAAATTGAGCGATTTACGGTCCTGGAAAAGACCATGGGAGAACATTAAAAAAACGTTTACAGTTAAATTAACTGAAATTGTTTCTGAGTATAACACAATTTCGGCTGCCTTTCGAGGAGAATATCTAGATTATGGGGCAGGTGGCGACTGATGTGGGTTTTAATTTGACACTTCCAGCAACTAAAATAAAAGATTCTTTTTTTAAAAGCTTTAACAGAAACTATTACAAGAGAGAATACAAGAGAACATTGTTAAGTTCACCGATTATATGTATATACAGTGAAACCTCTCCACAATGAACGCTTATGAGTTCGATGAATTTGCCCGTTCTAATAATAATTCAATAGTATTTCTTAAAACACATTTTTCAAAAAATTTTCGTTATTTATGCAGTAAAATAATACAATCAGGAAATTGAACTGTGAATCAACAGCATGTCGATGCATTGTAAACCAGCTATCAATTAGTAGTTTCGAAAAAAATTTGTATTGAAAGGTACGTAGGCCATCTTCTTTTCGGATGGTGATCGGTAACAGAAAAGAAAGCTATGGAAGAGGTTTGCAGACTAGTGGTTTCGGGTGGGTATGGAGTTTACAATGAAAAGATAGCTAGCTATCTGGTTTAGAAGACATTAAGATCACGGATGTTTAATAGTGACATAATAAGGAGCATTGGGATTATTCGAAATATTTTAGGTTGTAAGGTTTGGATTAGAGGTGGATTGGATGTTTTAGTAGAGCCCCAAGGTTCGACTCCATATGTCCAAATAAGCCTAATTACTGTGATATAAATGAGTATTTCGTAATTATTGGAAGCTTTGAACGATTGCCTAGTTCTACCTTTTTACTATTGTAATATATTATTTATTCATTTTCCTTTACCAAAAAGAAGACTATGGTACTTAATATAGTATTAATGTATTAAGTTGAAATACACATTCCGGACTTCAAACATTCACTAGACCAGCGTTCAAAGCTTCCAATAAATTACAAAAGACTTATTTTCATGACTGTAATTAGACCCATTTGGACATACGAAGTTGAGCTTTGGGACTCTACTAAACCTTACTATTCTTTTCGTGTCAAATCTGTGTAGTAAAACATCTTTCGTAAAATATTTAATTCACCTAATTATGTCACAAACAAACATTTCCATAAAAATCTCAATCTTCCATATGTTGCTGATTTGGCTTAAACTAAGTAAGTATCTTTTCAAAATAAACTCCAAAACTTAATCGAATCTACTAGTCTCCCAATTAGGCTCACATTTTATTTCCGATTATCCTCCTAGGTATCTGAAAAGAAGATGGACAAAAGACCTTATAATGTAGAACTATTTAAGTGCTACTAGTGAGCAGTTCTTAACATGTTATTGATATAATTACGAATCATTATAATAATTTTGCTCAAAGTTACTTATTGTATATAGTATACACAGCTATAAATATTAGGAGATAGTTTTAAAATAATAATAATAAGTTGAAATACTGCATTGTTGGGTCCGAAGAATATTATAGGAGAGAAGACACAATTTTCAGGAAAACCACCTAGGGGCGATGAGGAACGTGTTTTAAGTTTCAAAAATATGTATCAATACAAATATCCATCCATAGAAATCCATAGAATGTGATTTTATTTTTTTTCTAAACCTCATAAGTTTTCGTTTAATGGGGTAAATTCTGCAATAGAGTAAAAGTCCCTTAAAACAGGACAAACCAGGGCATGGAAGAATTGTTACCTGGAAGAGTTTTTTAGGGAAGTGTCAAAGGTGTTCTAAAATGATACTCATTGTATAACGTGGGAATGTAGTTAGAGTAATACTATAACATATTATACAAAAATAATTTTAACAAAACAAAAAGTTTATTATAATTATATTCGAGGAAGAGTTAGGTGACGAGTGAAGACCTGTTTCTGGGCTAGTTAATTACAGGGTGCTGTGGTCAGCATCAGGCTGGAATTTTAATAAGTGTTTCCCACGAACTAGATAATGTTAAGCATACTCAAAGTTTTGGTTCGATATAATTTGTCATATGTGAAGTATTTATAAATGTCCATTAGAAAATAATGGGAATAAATAAGAAACATTAACTAAGAAGACATGTTATATATTTTTCTGATGAATTAATAATATATTGATATAACGTACAACAATGCTCCTGTACCTTGCATCAGCAACTGCTGTTCCTTGAAGCAGGGTTAATTAAAAAAAATAAACACCAGATAACAAGAGAGTGTTTGTATATTTCATCGGTTTGATATTTTTCTTTTAGCGTTTTGTTATCTGAGAAAAATTAAACTTTTTAAACTTGAACGACTTATTAATAGACTTAGAAACTTTAAGGAAAAACTATAAGAATTTGATCCCTTTCTTACTTCTCGGCGTTTTAGCTATTCTGCAAAATCAAATGTGAAAGAAACTTTTCAATGTACAAGACCCTTAATGTTTCAAGGTACAAGATGACACGACATTAGGAAAAAGTGCTTATAAATCGGTGCATTTCTATCTTTATCCCTAATCTACTGAGAACCTTACCAAGATTAAGGTCTAACTAATAGTACTCCAGAGCAAACAATCGATAACTTAGCTTCAAAAACGTGGTATGAAACTACAATATTACGGAACAGCGAAAAGTTAAAAAAATAGATGTCAGTAAAAACAGAGAGGCTCATTTACGCGAGAGATGAGAGTGCACCGACGGATTCGCGACCAAACATGACTAACTTAACTCACAAAACATCTACTTGAGGGCAACAATAACATGAACAATGTAACTGTTTCAATTTTTTTGTATGTTCTCAGAACTGACGATGAATGTTTACTATTTGAAACCAATCAATCCTAATCAAATTAAATTAACAAAGAAGTAAAAAACAGTTAAGTTGTTGTTGATTTATATATTGAAGAATGGCGACACATTAAATCTTCAACTTCTCCAGCGTGGAATGGAATCTTGTCATCAGTCTAGACTAACATAATACCACTCTTTTGTGACTCAAGCCCGAAGCTAAAGAAGTCCATTAAGAAGAGCACTTAATGTTCTCCAGCCGGGAGGCGGTAGTAATTTTTGCACGCAACATTAAGTGTAAGAGGGTTCGAGGGAGGGACGACTAGAGAATTCCCCATTTGAGCTTATTTAAGAATTATTTATTTTTGCCAAGGGCCGCTTCAACTGGGAAGAGAGAGAGAAGTGGACCGAATAACAGAGAGATTATCACAAGGGGAATAAACACTTTTAACTGCTCAAAGCTCGGGTAAACAGAGGACTCTGATTCATGGAGGTGAGGGTGAGCAGCGCAAGGTCAATGCTGGTTCCTTTGTTGTTTTCACCAGATCCGGTATTCCATCAAGGAGGAAGAGTTCATTGTTTTGTTTACTTGAAACCTTATCTAGATGCATAATTATGGAAAACCTAGTTGAAATTAAAACAGTAGAGATCTAACGAATAAAAAGACTAGATTAAAAATATCAACAAATATTAATTGGTACTAAAAATCATTTTTATATTATTATTATTATTATTTTATTATTTTCATTTTACTTACTGCGTTTGAAGCTTTGATCAATGTATTACTGTATTAAAAGTTATAAGTTAAGCTAGATTGCACATTCTGAAGATAATAGGATTTGATAGTATGACAAAGTGGAAAATTGTGTTAACCTACGATATTAGAAAATTTTGCATCCAGAATAAAAGTAAATCGTTACTATTGAAGAGAAGCTTCTATACTGACGTTATAGTATAAATACCTGCAAATATTCACTTAGATTGAATCGCAAAGGATGTAAGGAAAAGATAAATCAAATAAAAAAGCATTGCCAGCTGGATTCACTACAAGTTAAAAGCTAAATACGTTATTAAAAATTTAACGTAAGGTAATTAAATTTGAAGGTTGAAAATGTTATCGCCAATTGTTTTAAATACGTAATATCAAATATAAATGTTTTAAATAGAGTTCAGCGGATAAGGATTGTCCAAGGTGTAAATATAATAAACGAGATGATGCCCTTACTAATCAGTAAGTACTTTCTAAATATTATCATGAATTTTATCATGTAAAATCAACAGACAATGAGTGTATGCAATATTTTATAGTATGTATTTCCAAAAAACACTGTAAACACGATACTGCTCAAAACACTTTCTAATTTTTTTTTTTTTCATTTACAATAAGTGTTTAAGGATTCTTCATTCATTTTACTGTATAATTTTTTTTTAATATTAAATTGTGTACTTTTTTTTTTTTTTTATATGGACCTTTGTCTTCGTGATGAACATTCCCCCTATATTGTGCTAAAATAATAATACATCTAATTCAACATCGTAATACGATGCAATTGTACATTGACAACTGCAGATCACATCCTCAACACACATGTGTAGTATCGAATGCAAAAATCACCACTTATCGGGGTGGTCTTAGGGTTCATTGAAAATTTATTTGACAGTGATATTCCTTCTGTCAATAAGGAATAATAAAGATAATTACAGAGTGAAATCAGATTCGAGAATTCGCACCAACGTACATCAGTCCAAAAGCAATATACCTTTTTTTCACATTTTATAATATAGTGTCTGAAATATCAGTAAGGCCACCAGAACCAAACATGGCTTGATAGAGAGTATTCAATGGTAGTGGGTTAAATTGAATTTCCCACACTGGAAAACCTTTTGGATTAGACCAAGTTCTTATATTCTAGTTGTGGTGTCATTATAATAATAATTCTTTCCTTAATATTCCATTTTATTACCACCTCCATTAATTCTTACCCTTATCAAACTATGCCTAATTTTTCCCCTGTTATCAATGCGTTATTCTGCGTTTGCGTTTCGATAACTTCTTGATTGATCTTTCAATAATACAAAGCTACTCTGAATTCGATGATCACCATCAGCTATCATAAATTGTCAATGATCAAGGATTTATATGAGTTGTGATGTTAAATTCTTGTATAGATACCTACATAATATTTTCGGACACAATATATTTCTTGACATTGAAAAGAATTCATCCATGAAACTCATGCTACATACTATATTACAAACAAGATTTTTTTTTTCGAAGTAATCTCAAAAAAAATAAGCTCTACCAGCTTTAGAACAATCAACAAAATTCTAATAAATAAATAAAAAATGAATGAATAACCAAACCTTATATAACTGTAACATTTGAAGGAGCTAGAAACAAACATCTCCAAGCATTGACTAGTGACATTTTAAAATTCATTAGTTGAGGGTTCGGACATGATTAAATAACGGGATTTCTCCGTATGTTGATGACCCAGATAAATATATTCACCTCAGATTTGGATCTTAATGTCCACAACAACAACAACACGGCAGCGTTTCTTCTATCCTTATTTTAAGATTGTTGTGTAACAATTTCAAAAGCCGGAGTGTGGGAAAAAAACTGCTAACTATGTAGATATCGCTCCTGGAATCCGATTTCGCAATTTGGCTTGATAAATAATCAGATATTATTAAAATAAGTAATTATTTACATTATCATGGAGTTTTTCACAAGTTTGTCCAGTGATCCTCGGGAATCCTATGAAAATATCCTAGAGTGTCTCAGGAACACAAATTTCAATAAAAATTAAGGCTCAGAATTTTTCTTAAACCTTCAAGCTTATAATTTATTTATTATTATTAGCCATAAATTTATTTATTAACTTTTTAAAAAAATCTATCAAAGATATAGTACTATATATATATGTATATATATATATATATATATATATATATATATATATATATATATATATATATATATATATATATATATAGTACTTCAGTCCTCCTTATTTCTGATAAGATAGATCTACAAAAAAATTAATAAAAAATAAACTTTTCGAAATTGAGTTATCATCATTTGATCTTATGTTCTTTTGTGAGCTGAAACCGAAAATTAAGTTGTTTTTTGTTTTCAATCACCAACTGATTATGTTCAATCTCGAGTGATTGATAAGTAATTAATAACCATAAAGGGAAACATAATTTGCTCAAAGTGTTTGTTTATTAATATTCACAATACTAAATTCTATAAAGATTTCAGCTCGTCAGAGTAATAATACATAATTAATCAATATTTTTATGAAAACGGGTTTTGTTTTCTATGAAACTTCTTAGGGTGAACTATCAGAAGGTACAGAATTCTTCATAGCGTTCCACTCCTGATACGTTTTAGATGTCCAGGTGGAACCTGTTTTTTAGTAAGTTTTTAGTTATTTTATATAAATATGATTAAGAACATGCAACTCTAAGATGTGAACCTTGAAATTCATAATGCAACCATGTATTCCGCCATACTTTTTAATTAGGGATCCTTCACTTAGCCGTGGAACTTCAATACAGTTTCTCTGAAAGGATTCCACATTTCTTATTCCTTATCCATGGTTTGAGTTTCATGCCTCACCATTAACTAGGGAAGATCAAAATTAGAAAATTAAAAGTAGTTAAAATATTTTTAAAAAGTGTTTAAGAAAAACAATTACCCATTATAAATCCAATAAAAACATAAACGTATGCTGCAAAGCTAGAATTTCGGGCGATAGTTATGGAAAAAATCTGCATGTGAGGGAGAAACGGAAATCCTTGATTACAAAACACCAAAAACCATTACAGATTATCAAATTATTAAAACAAATTTTCGGAAGTAGACCAGCGTAATCAATGAAACTAAATCTTAAATATTTTATACCCGAGACCCGTTGGTCATTAACACAAATATAATATATATCATTACAGTAAGTAGATAATCGTATACAAATTAAATACTGTTATCAACATAATTATATAATTAATTGAAATATTATTTTTCTGATTCTAGATTTAGGTTCATTAGAGAAAAGTCCTACCGCTGCAAGAAACATAAAGGAAAAACCTTATAAAAACTGAAAAAAAAACAAAAAAAAAAACCTGTACCACTAACAACCAATTAAGGATCTTAGTCCAGTACCTAGTTAAAGAAGTTTTGTTACTAGGACAACGGTAGTAAAAGGAGGAGATTTGGACTGAATAATAGCTCAATAAATAAAAATAAAATCAGAGATTTTTGTTTATATTTAACTACAGGATTTTCCTCAATACAAAATTAGAATAATAGGTATTTATTTTATAATTATTTCTGGTTAATGAACATCTTTTAAATTAGATTTTCACAATACATTGTATGAGGTAAGACTTCTGAAGACTAAATCAAAAGGTTTTTAAGGCTTTCAATCAATTTTTTTTCAAAGAGGTTCAAATAGGTGAAGACTATAGAAACGGATCTGGTGAACTGCACAATGGCTGAAATAAGTAAACAATTTGGAACCTAGTAATAACAAACTGTCTATCAAGCGCAACTGACTAAAACAACTGTCAAGATGCGGCGTATCCACCAATGATAATCATAGCCAACATCAACATCGGTTAGTTTACCCGAACAGCATGCAAAACAGCACCCCGGCAAATGACATCAACTGTATTCTAAGTAGCTCTCCGTATTAACTATATAGTCGAGTTGTGTTTTAGAGCTAGCGTATTTGTTTAAACTCAACACAATCAAGTTCCATAATCATGAATATTGTAATATTCCTAATTATTATAATTTAAATAATAATTTGTAAATTATAAATCTTTTTACTTTTCTTAAATTAAAAGCACTCAAACAACTAGGTAAAGGGCGAATCATTACAAAATCTATTTCTTTTTTTAATAAATATTTTTATTAGAAACGTTTATATCTAGTTTATAAATATAAAACAGATCATTATAGAAGAGTTCCAGTGATTTAATAGTCGTACGTAGTAAAAAATAAAATAACTTATTATTTTTATATTTTTGGAGATGCTAGGTAAATAAAAAAACCTTAAAAAAAAAATAGAATGATTAATAAAAAATGGAAAATCCTCAAATGCGATTTTTTCAGTTTAAATAATAACTGAAAAAAAATTAACCTTACTTTAATTGATTAATAATAAATTTAATTTATAATTTATAAAATTACAAAAAGCAACTTCAATTCCAGCTGATATTTATTCGGTTTGACAGTATAATAACCTATAGGAAACAACTTAACTGTTGTAAACTTTCATATTTTATTTTATTTTATTATTTTTTTAGTTGATTTTTAAAATTTAGATTTAGCACTCTACAAGTTTATATATTCTTTTAAGTATTTGCTACTTTTTTTCGCATTTTTTTCATTCGAAGACTAGCTCTCAAAGTCAAAAATCCATTATCTGTTCTCAAAACAAACAAAATTCAAAACATCAGCACTTTACTACACGGGTTACAGATATTAAATTTTATATAAGTAAGACAAGATATTAAGAATATTGATACTCACATAAGAAAGCAAAATAGAAGAGCTTCTAAAAGATGTGAGGACCTAAAGTAGACTGGCAAGGGGAGGGCACACTCAGTCTTTCAAGGATCTTGTTGGCAATTTTTTTTTTTATGTTCTTAGTAAAAATATATCTGTGGCACCTGTGCATAGTGGGCTAAGTGCAAGAATTGCAATTTTAAGAAAACTGAATTGAATGTTTGAGATTTTTTCCAAAATCGTCCAGTTAAAAAAATTCAAATTTGTGGAGCTCAAATTCTTGATAGTACATTTTTATTTATGTTGGTAAGGTATGTTTCAATTCTTGCCAATATTCTAATATTTAATACTAATCGTTCCAAAAAAATCGAACTCTTAGCCCGCATTACACTAATTGATTTTGTGTGAAATGGGCTAAGTGATTAATTTTAACGTGATTGACTCCTGAAAGCCAAGTGCTTAACTAATATTCAGAGTTGAGAAAAAATAGGTATACATTAAATAATATGTTTCTTTTTTTTTTTTTTCAAATTCCTCAGCGTACTTTACTCTTTGGAAGAGGTAGAGGAAATGATGAGCGGATCTTCACACTCACCAACACCTCTAAGAAACTATAAAACACGACAGTTGAGAAACTTTCGGAGTTTCCTTTTCCTGAAAGACGTAGCTCTAACTAATAGGAAGTTTAACGATAAGTGTAAAAGCACAGTGCACTTATTTCCTACATGTCCTAATAAATCTATGAAAAATAAATTAATAATTGGATTTTGCAATATTTATGGTATTAATACTTTACAAAGATAACATACACAGGATGCCTAAAGAAAAAAATAACTATTTTATTGGTAGTTTTTAAAACATTAAACAAAAACCAAATCACTTATAATTTTCTTTCATTCATCTTCTTCTTCGCTTAAATCTGGGCACACATCCTGCTTAGATGTAGATTTCAGCTCTTCATAGAATCGTCTAAATGCTCGACTTATGTAGAGAAGAAGATCTAACAGATCTTTTTTCTTTTCTGCCGCTATCGGAAGTGATTTAACACATCTAATCGGTGGCTCAATTTTTTTTGTAGACTGCCCTTATTCAACTTACTGTTTTAAAATAAACATTTGTATCGAGAGTCAGTCGACTTGTAGAGAACACTGCAGCTATCTTTGTTATAGTTAAGCCATCTTAACTTTCCCCAATGCATAGTGCCCTTTTGATAGGTTTCTAAAAGGGACGAAAAATTGTAAAAGTTGGAACTGTCCATCTCTAAAACAATAAATTTCTTTTTCATTCCAGTGTCCCGCATTAATTGAGCCCAATCATGGGATGTACAATAGCGCCTTTAAAAGATTTTTGACTTGACTCGCTTTTCACAAGTAAAAGTTTAAGATTGGAATATCAGCCCAGAATTCACAAAGGAATATCCTTCATTGCAATGGACGGAGCCCTTAGGCTGTTAAACACAATAAAAGAGTGACACACGAATCTCGTGATATAGGTAGCTCGAAATTCACAAAATTCGACTTAGCCCACTATCCACAGGTGCCATAGATATGTAAGATAACTATTTTGCCATTCCAACTAATGGGCCTTAGTAGCCGAGAAAAAATATAATATAGCATTAACCTAATTTATTTTATATCTCAAGTTTAAAAGATAATATCTACATGATTCTTTTATCAAAAGTTTTATTTTTTATTATATTAATCGTTTGATTTTTCCTTAAATCTGCACTCAAAAGTAAAAGTTTTTGCGCAAGAATCATGTCTATACCATTACTCAAACTAGAAATATATAATAAATTAGTTCAATTTTTTTTTCCTCCTAGGATTCTAGGGCCCATTGGTCGGAACAGCAAAATACATATCTAATATTTTTTTACCAGAAACCTCCAAAAATATTTCTACCAATCTTGGTGAGAGATTAAGTGAGCATCATTGTGAGGAGAAGAAAGGATGAGTTGAGTAAATAGGTAAATACATTTTGATTCCTATTTATGTTATATTTAAGTGGCAAATGATTCATTTCTGATTGCATTGATCTTTCTATACTACCATTCGTACCTTCATACAAATTTCAATTCCGCAATAATCTAAAATTGTTGAAATATTAATCATTTGAAATGGGGTAGTTTTCATAAAAACTATCCCAACCATTGATATGGTCGCTTCAATAAACTAAACATAAACAGCTTCCGGGACTTTAATAATTTAAATTGGAGAATGAGTTATAGAATTGGGCAGTAATAAGTTTCTGTTTTGACAAAAATCGGGAACCATTCATAACTTCTTCTTTCCCAGCGAAGAGAATATAAAAACAAAATAGAAGGAAAAGAAGGAATACTGTATTTTTATACAGAATTCAAGGGGGAGGGGGAGGAGTGTTTATATCATTTCCCTCTCCTAGGGCGGTTTAAGGGCCATTTTTTAAGGGGTCTTGATTATTTTTTTGGCTCCGGTCCCACGCAATGCTACTCCAACAGCTCGGTTATGATATCCGCTGTATAGCAGAATATAACTTCTAAAAATATATGTATCAGTAATATTATGTTTTAATATCTATGAAGTATGTTATAATAATTAATAGAAGAGAAAAGCAATATCTAGAAATAAATTTTAATATTCATAATAAAAAAAGTTTAAAACACTCGGAGGCTCGATAAAGATAATACATACTGTCAAACAATACATTATATCTTATTATCTTATTAAACAATACATTATACATTATTATAGATCTATTCAGAAAAATATAAAAATATTGCTGTTTTTTTTTTTTTTTTTTTTTTTTTTTTTTTAATTATTATACCATCATCTTTAGGATATAAAATATACGCTACAGGCCAAAAGTTTGAATAAACATTAAAAAAATATATATATCGTTATAACAAAAACTCTTTATACGTTTAATTCTAGCACCAGTTCTCAAAACTCAATATAAAATAACATTTTATTATAAATTATAAAGGTAATATCTAAACTGATTTCTCATAAAAAAAAACATCTTTCATTTTCAGAATCATTTTTACTAGTCTGGACATCCTGTTGTAAATTGATAAATACAATTATAAGTATCAAATAACTATTCTACCTTGGTACATTAACATAAAAATAAAAATATTTATTTCTTTTCTAATGTGTTCCCGAATAAATAAATTCACTGTTGTTACAATTCAAAAAAAAAAAAATAAATAAATAAAGAAAAAAACATGTTTTATAAAAAGGGTGAAGGAAAGGCTAATTTTATTAAGTTCCTACTGAGTGCTCTAAGAGGTTACATAAAATGTCAGACGCTGCGGTTAGATAATGAAATCAATTTACTATCAGTACTTCTTTTTATTTTAGAAATGATATTATAATTTTGCTACTAAAATAATATGTAATAAAATAAATATATATATTACATGTATGAAATTGAAAATCCATTTATAGTCAACCTATTAAAGAAAATATTATCTAGATACACTTTTGGTAATTGAAATTATGCATTAGAAAGTTTAGGGATATATATATATATATATATATATATATATAGAGAGAGAGAGAGAGAGAGAGAGATTTTATTTGTTTATGAGTTTTATGATACGATTATAAATTCTGGCAATTAATATTTTTTACAGGTATTTTGAATATTTTTTTTTCTAATTTTCAAAATAATAACCTGTTGTAGAGGCTATTTATCATCTCAATAGTTAAAACAGTAAGTATATGAAATAATATGAAGAAACATTTTGTGAATTTCTATTTTTGACTATGACCGCTGTCATAAATAAAGAACTTAAATGCTGTAAGTTAAACAATTTAAAATAATGATTGAAGTTTTATTTGTTTTTCAATAAAAAACCAAGCAATTGTCAGGTCGATTTAAAAACTTCACTGGCATCCACTTGTCGCACCAATCGACGAAGATTTAAACAGTTTTTAATAATTTAACTTGAATAAAGGTAAATTTTATTTTAAATTTAACCTCATTTTATTTTATTTTAAATGTAACCTCTCATGTAAAATAGAGCTCGCCACCTATTGGTCAAATCCCAAACTACACCGTTATCCACATATCATCGCTTTTTTAAATAGCTAATTAATTAAGTTTCGGTTAAAATTTGGTATAGCTTAGTTAAGTGGTTTTCGTGATTAATGATAACAAACGAAAAAGGGTTTGCCCTTTTAAATAATAGTAATATATATTTATTTAAAATATAATTGAAGTGTTTGTAATTACTTTAATACAGGTTTGTTTTATTTATTTACTGAATTATAGGGCTTGAAAAGGTGGCATTGGAGAGGAAATGTTGCTATTAAAAAAAAAAAATGTTTTTTTGATGAATAAGTAATTTTTTCTTGCAATCATGTAAAAAATATTGCGATCATAATCCATATGTTTTATGTTTAAATATTTATGTTAATTATAATGTCAATTAAAAATAGATAACAAACGTTTATATACAAGATATGATATCGTTCAAAAAAGTATAATAGACAATGTGCAGAAGAAAACCTATAACGATCCAGGATATCTTACGCGAAGCAATGAATTGTTTTAGGAGAATGATACATGGCCACTAGAATACGGACCTATCGATTTCAACAACAGGTGGTCCATACAGGAGAACAGCAATTTTCTCATTGTTGCACTACTTTGCATCTTTAGTGGGAATTATTGCAGGTCCACAGTTTTTTAAAGCCCTAAGAACTACAAACAAAAAAATTCACATTGATAGCATGATTCAACGTCTTTTAAACATATTGCTAAATGAACAAAATCACAAAAAACAAATTCAAACCATTAACACTATAGGCAGAAATAACGGACACAGTAAAATCAAGATTGAGAATATTAAAAAAAAAAACAACATAAAATATTAATATTATACAATTTATCATTAACACCCCCCCCCCCAAAGAACAAACCTACTCAGAAGAAATATATTTTAATCCCATAATAGTGTACAATAACCCTCAAAGTTGTAATATAATTAAGAAAATTAGGTATAAAACATTTAAAACAGATCATGTTTAATGTTATAAACTTGCCATTCATGCTATTCAAGTTTTATACTCCATTTTTAAAAAGTTAAAATATTTTACGTGATCTCTTTTTCACAGAGCCTACTAACGAATTAGATTTTAAGATATATTATTTTTTGTTTCCAAGTCATACAACATTTTAAAAAAAATTCTTGAAAATGATCTTTCCTTCTTGGATTTTTTCAATAGTCTACTGAAACTATCACTACAACAAAAATGTCCTAAGCGGCTATACTATTATCACAAGAAAAACACTCTAACTTTTTTTTTTAATGTTTAAAGTGTGATAAGAGAATGTTTCGATTTTGGGCTGAAAACCTTGTCTAAAAGTGTGACTCAATCCCTGACTCACCTGATTGCCTAACGATTCCATAACTAAAGATTAAACTATCGCGTCTGTGAGACATTGTTTCTAAAACAAAATGCTTTGTTTACTATATCACATGGATATGTTGCTTTGAAATAATAAAAAAATGTGTAAATATGGAATATTTCAAACAAAATAAATAATTTAAACGGATGCTAGAGGGCCAGGGTTTGGTTTGGGGTTTCCCAAGATAATTTCCTATATTATACATCCATTTTTTAAAAATTTTATTTTATATATTTTTATTATAACATGATTCCTTTTAATTTATACATTGCAAAGATAGATGTTATTTGTTTTTTTCATTTTTATACATTCAAAAATTCATTCAGCCCTCTAATTTAAAGTCCTAACAATTATTGTGAATTGTCCATGTTACATTTCCAACAAAAGTTTACATAAATGATCTCAATATACCTTTTAAACTTGACCTCATACTCCTTAAATTCCATCAAACCTTTCCTATCACACCAATCATGCGGGTTAATGATTGAATTCCATGAATCCTGATAACCCACGTCGCAAAATACCAACTAGACCGTTAGTATATATGTGTTGTATGTTGGAGTACTGGCAATGGCCAGCTTCTTAACTCACGCTATGAGCGACTATTAGTATAGCTCTCTCACTCAGTCTCCACTGGGTTTCTACCACCTCATAAGGCAGCAGCGCTATAATCTCTTTAGGCCTTAATGGTTCTTCTATAAGTGGAGGGTAAAACTTGGTTCGAGAACACTAGGCTTACAGTATATTTTTTATAAATAGTACAGTTTTTATTATTATTGTTTTTAATTAATTTAGTTTATATTATATAGTTAGTTTTTTTTCTTTTTCAACTACAGCTTATTGAACATATTGAATGAATGGGTTTATAAACATCCACATTACTTTTTGACTTAAATTAAGAAAGATAGTAATATACATTCAATAAAAGCAATTCATTAAACATAAAAAATGAGACTCGATGGCCGAACGAGTCGGAAGAGGGTCTCAACGCCCTCGGTACAAAAGGCGGTGGATTCGAATCCCAACTGGGCAGGTCAAATAAGTTTTAGGAAGGAGATGTGTTATAAGGATTCGAAGCTATGGCAAATACTCAACATCAGGAGTAAGAAAATGGTGGAAAAATATTCCGAACGGGGTATATGTGTTCCGAACAAACAATAACAACTAAGAAGCCGGTTAGATGAAAATTTATTGGATCATATGTTAGTAAAAAATATAAATAAATTAATCTGTTTTTTTAAAAATATTATAAAACAAAAACTTGGAGTGAATTATATGCAATAGCGTAAGGATTATCTAATATGCAACAACCGCATTTCCTGTTAAAATGCAAACCTCATTAGATAAAATATGAGAAGGAGCATACTGAGCTGTAATGGTTCTATTTTCCAATCATTTTTCAAATTATTAGCAACAATACCTTGCAATACATGTCTAAAGTTTGATTTCAGATCTATTTTTCGATATAATAGTCGAAATTTTAAATTATACTCAAACATTCTGATATTTTTATCTCATGTAGAATACAATTCATAAGATTTAACGTTCAATCCAGAGACTAAGCCCTAGCACGAATTTACGATGGTCAATTTCCACCTTAGTAGGTTTATGTTTATATTGGACGGACAAATGGAGTGAATCTACTCGGTCAAGAATAGGTTGGTAACCTGTAGGATAACCGATCATTTATGCCCTTATTGTAGTATATAAGGACGTTAATACCCAAAAATCAAGCAACAACTGTTAGCGGAATAACACTTCATAGCTTGAATCGTTTTACAATCTTCCATATGTATTTGGAGTTTAGGATAAAAACCCTCGGCTAATTATGTTCTGAGTAGAAAACCCTTAACTTATAACAAGTTGAGTGCGGACGAAAAATCGGAAATCGATTTCATTTCACCTCCATATACCGCGAAAAATATTATTTGAATTTTAAGGTACAAAAAATGTTTTTCCAAGTTTTTACTGCCCCGTCTGAAAAGAATGAAATGATAAAAATTCAAACAATACAATAATTATCTCTAAAAAATTGTACTTACAAGAAAAATTTTTTTTTTTGAAAAACAGTGAAAAATGGCAAAAGTAAAAAACCATTCTTAAACCGTTACTGGGGGCGGAGGAAAGAATGGAATCCCTACTCTCTTGCTATCATCATCCCCACCAGCTTGCAATAGAAAAGACCCTTGACGTGAGCGTTCACGTCACCCGCGCTGGGTTAGAACCCTGCAGTCAACGAGTTAGAACAAATCGAGAATAAAAAAATATGCATACAACTACTATAATCTATTTATGCTGCACAACTAACAAACTATACTAACTAGAGGAGAATTTAATCTTTGAAATTATAATTCTTAACAATAATATTAATCTTCATTTTTCTTAAATTTTTATTAAAGTTTGAAAAAATAAAACTTAAGCTTTGAAATCAACATTTAATTTAGAAGTAAACTCATTTCGAAGCTGATACAAAAAACAGCAAAGATAGCCATGCCGACATTTATCTGTGTATGTAGTGATGGATATAATAATAATAAACCTTTTTTTTTTTTTAAATCCAAAGTGTTAAGATTGATAAAATGAACTCCTATGGGTACACGATCAACATATCTTCTACATTCCGACGAACAAAATACAACAATCGATTCATAGCCAACCTTCCATCACCATCATTTTGTGGCCTAGTAGAGTTTCATGAAACCGAATTAAATTCTAATGTTATAAATCCTTAAAACATTTTTAAATACATATATTTATCTATTCATCTATTACTTAAATATACTACAAATTGTATACAGTTATTTTAGATAACGCTCTAGTTCTTTTTAAAAATATAATCGTAACATGAAACGTCAAACACGTATTAAATTTCCTTCTAACTAGCCGAAACGAAGGCTCCTAACGTTACAGCAATTTCGTTGAAATT
This sequence comes from Euschistus heros, assembly GCA_003667255.2. Classification (NCBI taxonomy): domain Eukaryota; kingdom Metazoa; phylum Arthropoda; class Insecta; order Hemiptera; family Pentatomidae; genus Euschistus; species Euschistus heros. The sequence goes on from RCWM02000200.1 coordinate 254,882, forward strand.
CTAGAAGTAGTTTTATTTTATCAAAGGAATATAATTTCGTTTTGATGATCACACTTCGAAATCTGTTTAACTTAGACACTAGCAAAGGTGAAATAATGTTATTGACAATATTATGAAGAATCGTGTCTTACAGAACAACCTATAGTTTCTTATATATTTTTATTTCACAAGATTTCTGATAAGTTGAACTCCAGGCGGTTAGAGTTAATATAACTCTATAATTATGAGACAATACTTAAGTTAATTAAGAACAATCTATAATCAACAATACTAAGTGACGACGCTGTTGTCAATACGAAGGCTTACAAGGGCGGAGTGAGGTCACTTGGCGGACCTATTTTTAGATCAGAATTAATCAACGTTAACAGAACCAATATTTGATTTTCAGCGAAGGCAATGAATTACAATGGACAATGGCCAATAAATCAATAGCAGATATTTCTTCATTACGTTAACAATGAGTTCCTCTTAACATTACTCCGCTACGTGGTCACAACAACAAAGCTCCCCGAACGATGGCTATTGGCAAGTAATACGCATGTCGAAACGAAAAAAAAAAACATTAAAAGAAAGTCAACAATAATCCCTATAATATATAGCACAATATATCTATGTCGTAATGAACTTTAACATAATTGAAGAAGATATAGCAATCTGTCGAATACGTCGTTCATGAAAATCAGAGATTTATAACAATAACAATCTAAGGCAATCTGATAAGCCACTCACAAAGACACCTAATACAATAAAAATATTTGAGATAAGCTGACCACTACTGTAGTCAATCCTAGTTGGCGATTAGTCAGTAAAAGCGCCGACTATCGGCCATTTTTGTTCACTCATATATTTACGTTTTCAAAAATAGGTTAATTCAAATGAAAACATGGCATTTATAAATTATAAATTTTATTTAGGAATCCTATCCATACAGTTAGTTATGTAATTCAGAAATAGAAACTTTTTTTTATTTCTATAAATAAATAAATAAACAAAAAAATAAAAATCTGAAAAGTATTAATTCTTAATTGAAATGTAATATAAAAGTAGGAAAATGAGAATGAAACTAACCTAAATAAAGTAATTGGCTGACTTTAACTTTATTTTTCTAAAAAAAAAAAAACACTTCGTTACACACCGGCCGTTTGTAAAAGTATAAACAAAGCGCAAAGAAGAATAGTAGATGTCACCAAAATTCCCTCAGAAACAATGATCGGGCGCGGAGGGATATATATAAACAGTGGACTTTTGCTAATCCGAACGCTTAAAAGTCCGAACTACTCGTTAATTCGAACCCTCAGTAAAAAAAAATAAATAAATAGAAATAAAATAGAAATAAAAAAATACAATCATAGAAAAAAAGTAGGTAAGCCCATTCCCTGGTAACCCTCATAATAACTTTAAAAAAAACATACAGTTCATCATCAATATATAAACATATGAGACCTTTTAAACAAAATTATACCAGACTCAAACATAAAAAATGGGTAAATGGATCAATGGTGTTGAGAAAAATGAAATTTTACGAAAAAGAGTTATTTCAAATATTTTAAACAAAATTGAAAACAATGACAAGACGACATTTGATCATCATTGCACAAAACAACATCCTTATTTATGCATTAACTTCGTAACATTTCAAAACTATGAATAAAATCCAGTTTATCGTTTTGATATTTAAGATTTTATTATTAAGGTAACAAAAGTAGAAATTTTATTAATTTTTAATGAAAAAAAAAATAAATCCTTATTTTTAAATATCTAAATATTATTAAGTTCCGATTTATTGTATACCTTAAAATACAAGTATTTTTTTTTGGCATTCTGCACTAATTGTTATTTTTGATATACCTCAGCTCCATAATAAGAAATTTTCACTAATTCGGACTGTCTGGGTTTTAATTAGTTCGGATAAGCGAGAGTCTACTGTAGGTATATAAACACAAGTTACCTAATGTTGACACGCATTCAGTAATATAATAGGAAAACTACAGACATTATTATCGCTACGAAAATAGCGACCATTGTGGATATATAGAGGATGTAATCGCGCTAATGCCTGTAGCCCGCTGATGATAGTGTCTGAGAAAGGCACACATTATGGGTGTTCTCTTCGGCGTGATAACAACAGTACCTGGAACAACGATCTAAGAGGAAATCTAGTGAATTAAGTTTAAGCAATAGCTTTTCCTTTATTGCGTTTTATAACTATCATGGAGTTTAGTTAATATCTACGCACGTGTATACATATTATATGTATATAGATATTATTGTGAAATTCATTGATTAGAATAAAAACCTGAAATAAAACAATTAACAATAAATAACATAAATGAAGAGGGATGACACAATAAGTAAGGCACTTGAACTCCCAAGGCTGATCAGGCTGAGCACTGAAAATTAATTTTCACAGAATATAAATTTAATGTAATTTCAGCCATGGTTTGAATTCGACGTTGGGAGAAACTTTTGGAAACAGACAGCCTCAACAAAGTGGGTTTCTTTTATGGATGGAAGAACCTGGCGGTTGAATGTGAATTCTGACAACAGAATCTTTAAAATAGTCTCAGTATTTGAAGGTGCTGGTGGAAGTGAGAGCTGATAAAAACTGTTATTTTTTGCAATTTAATTTGATTAAATTGATTCGAATAAAATAGATATTTTAAAGATTCAAATTTTATCAAAGTATTAGCCTTATGATTTATACTCGTATTTTTAAGGGTACATCTAGTGGTTTTTTGTAAGTTATATAATTATAATTATAATTATTATATATATATATATATATATATATATATATATATATATATATATATATATATATATATATATATATATATAAAATTAGATATATACATAAGACGCCACAGAAATACTGAACCCCACACCCTTAAGTGGTAAAGATTTTTTTATCTTTTTACTTGCTGAAAATTTAAGGTAGTATGTATATTTTATTACTAATGAAGTGGACGATTTTTAAATGGAAGCCGATATACGAAAAAAAAAAAACGCATTTTAAATTTTTATTCTTTGACCAAATATCCTTTTTTTTCGGAACGTTTCACTTTTTAAGTTGAAATTTAGATTGAAAATCTTAAAACACATAAATCAATTGAGAAAAAAGCTTCTACATTTTTCACACGGCCCTTAAAGGATTTTTTTTTTTTTTTTTTTTTTATAATGCTTATATACATCAATATATACATGTCCTTTATTTTGTTTATAACTTTTGGAAAATTTTAATGAATAATACTGATAATTTAATTTAAATATTCATTAACTATATAATTACCAAATTGGACATTCCAATGGAGTTAGGAGACCAGACTGCTGACCATGGTTACGCCCCGAGACAACCCAAACACCTCGTCACCCTTCGGCCAGACGTATAATTATATATTGTATAAGCAATCACTCTAAGAGCCTGCTAGGAGGGAAAGATATGTAGGACCGTCCATCTATATCTCTATAGCTTCCCAGAACTTCGGTCTTAAAAGAATATGGTTTTGCTTCAGACCTGCTACCTCCCAGCTAGTCCGCGCTTCTTGAACCGCCTTCTTTTCGAATAGGTTGAAAATCAATGTTAAAAAAAAAAAAATAAGAACAACTCAATTTGTCTCTGACTAGGAAAAACAATAGATCATGGATATGTCTGTCTATCCATGTCACAATTTATATTTCATAATTAAAATGATCAAATTACTTTAATTAATAATTAAAATAAATTAACAATTAATATTTCGAAATAAGCAAAGTTGAGAGAAAATCTTATACAAAAAAAAAAATTCTCCATTAAATCTCTGAGCAACAGCTATAGAACTAGAGCGTGTTAAAAAAAAAACCCAACCCCCTACAAAATGTAGGCAAAACGTCACTTTTTTCATTTAAATCTATACAACTTTTAAACGGTAGGAACAAATTTTAGCAACAAATGCTATAGAACAAAACAAATTCTTCATAACATTTCTGATATAGAAACTTCCAGCAGAAATTTTCAATCCGAGCAAACGCCAACATAGCTAAAGCATGTCAAAATTGTTAAGGGTAAAAAAACTGTTACAAAAAAAAATTATAAACCAAGCCAAAGGACAAATCTACATCAATAATGATTTAGATAGTTGAAATATAAATATAAATTATATATTCAAACATTGTATATCTCAAATGAAAAAAACAAACAAAAAATGTACATTAATAGTTCTAATAATCATTCACTTTATATGTTTTTTTTTCTGTGACCGAATTAGTAAAATACCTACAAATTCAAAACAATCGCTCATGTATTTTAATAAATAATGGTTGCATTCCAATTTTTAGTAAAAAATAATATTATTTGAATGTTTTACTCTTTATTCAAGTCACACATTTTCCTAACATTACAAACATCCCACCTAAAAGGTACTTTGCGTTCCTTAAAATGTAAAACCATACCCAACGATAATATTTTTATGTTTCTTCTAATATTACTACAGGTTTATGATATTTATAATCATGTTGCACCGAAAAATGAACTCACGGAGCCTCATTTCCTCATTTCAGTTCAAATGAGGCATCTTCTCACAGGTTGCTGATCCTTTTGTTTTACTGGAGAACGCGATAAGGTCAATTTTTAATTAAAATTTCCTATTTTCATTTTTGTTAAATAATTTTATTATTCATTTAATTTTAGATGTTTGTAAGTAACTATTATTATTTTTTTATTTATTAATTTTTTTTTATTTTTTATTTTTTTTTTTTTTTTTTTTTTTTTATTGTATTATGACTATTTAATTTTTTTTTTGTATTATGTCTTTGTTCTTATTTGTTCCTATTTGTTCTCTTATTGACGCGATAAGGTCAATTTTTAATTAAAATTTCCTATTTTCATTTTTGTTAAATAATTTTATTATTCATTTAATTTTAGATGTTTGTAAGTAACTATTATTATTTTTTTATTTATTTGATTTTTATTATTTTTTTTTTTTTTTTTTTTTTTTGTATTATGACTATTTAATTTTTTTTGTTTTTGTATTATGACTATTTGTTCTTATTTGTTCCTATTTGTTCTCTTATTGACGCGATAAGGTCAATTTTTAATTAAAATTTCCTATTTTCATTTTTGTTAAATAATTTTATTATTCATTTAATTTTAGATGTTTGTAAGTAACTATTATTATTTTTTTATTTATTTTTTAAATAAAGTGGTACATGGCACCAAAATGTAAATATTTTTTTAAATAAAATTTATTTAATTTTCATTATTTTTTTTTTTTTTTTTTTTATTTATTTTATTTTATTTTTTTTTTGTATTATGGCTATTTTTTTTTTTTTTTTTGTATTATATCTATTTGTTTTATTTGATTAGTAAAATACCTACAAATTCAAAACAATCGCTCATGTATTTTAATAAATAATGGTTCCAATTTTTAGTAAAAAAAAAATATTATTTGAATGTTTTACTCTTTATTCAAGTCACACATTTTACTAGCATTACAAACATCTCACCTAAAAGATACTTTGCGTTCCTTAAAATGTGTAACCACTCCTCGTCCGATTAGCCATAGCAGCATAAAGTTACACTAAACGAAATAAACAAACAAATGTGTAACCATACCCAACAATAATATTTTTATGTTTCTTCTAATATTACTAAAGGTTTATGATATTTATAATCATGTTGCACCGAAAAATGAACTTATGGAATTTCAGTTCAAATGAGGCATCTTCTCTCATGTTGCTGATCCTTTTGTTTTACTGGAGAACGCGATAAGGTCAATTTTTAATTAAAATTTCCTATTTTCATTTTTGTTAAATCATTTTATTATTCATTTAATTTTAGATGTTTGTCAGTAACTATTATTATTTTTTATTTATTTATTCATTTTATTTTTTTTTTTTTTTTTTTTTGTATTATGACTAATTGATTTTTTTTTGTATTATGACTGTTTGTTTTATTTGATCTCTTATTATTATCAATTGTGTATGGATGAGAACTTGTATATATAGTACGAATAATTTACATCATTAGCAATGTTACTTATTGCCCTTAACAGAGGCAGATTGTACATATATACCAATAAAAGTTTAAAAGAAATTTTTTTTTTTTTTTTTACGAGTTGCTAAAATGATTAAGAAATAAGTGAGATCTTGAAAAAGTTGTTTGACGGCGATTTAAAATGTTATATTTAACGCGTTATGTAATTTCCATTATTATGTTAGGTAATCTGATTTCGGTTCATATAGAAGTATAAAATGTATCGTTACTCGTATGTTATAATCAAGCGAGTGTGATATTTTGGAATTTATAATAACATTTTCAAATATTTTAATAAATATTACTAATTCAACAGATAAGAAAGGTATATTTTAACATAATCGGTAGAACTGATTTATAGAGTATGGATATATATGAGAAAGGAATGGTTAATATTATTTTTACTAAAATGCGGTCACATTTTATACATTGCTTTCCATTCGCTTTTTACTTTTACCAATGTGGGAGGATATATAAACCGTTTTTTAAAACATTTTCTTGATTCTGCTTATTGTTATTTTTAATGGTTTACTGCAAGTAATTGTGAATTTTGTAGCAGTTTTTTAATTTTATGATTGTCTAAGCATTAGCCAAGATGTCGCAAGTATTGCGCAATGTATAGATTGTTCACCTCCATATGGAGTATAATACATAATCGTTTCATAAAAATTTATTATTTACGTAATTATATCATTTTAGCATAGTTTACAATATAATCATTAATGGTACAATCTTTCGAATTTTTACTTGTGATGCTAGTGTATTTATATTTAATTTCGTAGACCAATAACTTTTTTTAAACTAATTATGTATCAAGTGCACGAATTCTTTCTCTTCGAATTATTTTATCAGTAGAATATTAATTAAAGCCGAGTTACATTTTCCATATTTTGTTCTTAATATCTAATTTACATTAAGTGGACACTTGAACATTTAATTCTTTGTAAAATACAGCAATATATTACACAATTCTGAAAGTTCCTCCTTACGTAACGTTAGAGCATTTTAACATGATTAAAGATTTTTTACTTAGTCCACTTTGGTACTGGCATTATTTTATCAAATAAGTTAAAGCACTGGCAATTTCAGGTCCTTTGACTAAACCCACTAAATTCAAAGTATCCATAAAAAATATTAAATTAAATTATAAAAAAAAAACCTTTTATAATTAAAAAAACAATTATAACCACTAATGATTTTATACTTCAAGTTCATACCATCTTCAAATAATTTTTTACAATGATTTTAAGATCATCTCAATGCTTCTATTCAAATACTTAGATTGAAGGATTGTCTACACGATACAAACCAGACGACAGCTACAAAGGGACTGGAATAGAGATCTCTCAAGTAAGCTCCAAACAATAATTTATTCAAAGGAGGTATCACTGGATTTCCTCTATCTTCTTTCCTTTCATGGAATTTTAATTTATTTGTCACCACCTCGTTTCTTGGTTGTAAACAAATAAATTAAAATTTTAATGCATTCTTACAAGTTACAAACCAAGTAACAAAAGTAGGTACCCAATAGAACTGTTTTACGCAATTGGAACCTTTACAAAAGCTTTACTAGTCTCTAAGTTTGAATCCTACATTCAAAAACGATGATAATAATAAACTATTGAAATACGTAAAATAATTTTAAAGATGTGTTTTCTAAATAAATATTACAGTAGATTTATTTAAGCAGTATAGATAAAATGAAATCACCCTGTTATATCTGGATCATAAGTAGAAGGGACTGTAAGAATTCTACTTTCACCTTTTGATGCAATAAAACGGACCTGATAAGTGAATGAAAATATGAAAATCGTTCCATGTATAAATATTCAGTAACATATCAGTTAAATTAACAATTGAAGTGCTTGGTGTATGAACGGGTTATATGAATAAACACTATTTGGAGTAAATTACGTTTAAAGATTTTGTAAAGAATTTTCTGCAGAAAAACGTTACATAGCCCCTTCATGTTATTCATATATTGTTTTGATAATACTTCTGCACATGAATCCTTCATCCAATGGACTAGATTGTATTTTTGTGACATAACCTCTTCATCCACCAAATCCTTGAATGCATCTTTTACAAATTAAAATAAACAATTAATTTTTAGAAAAGTAAAAATAATATCTAAATCCGACTATAAGCAACATTTTTATACATCCATAGAACATATTACGTTTTTTTTTTAAACTCTAAAATTTATTTTTCAATTTTAGCGAAAAAATACGGACATTTATGGAAACTTTTTATTTTAAAATTATGTTAATATATTATATCAGAAAGAATTAATAAGTAATTTAAGCGTTCATTTTCGTAGAGTTCCATAATTTAACATTAAAATGTGTAAAAATAAAATTCAATATTTTGTTAGATATCCTTTCATACTAATAAGCTCATGCCGTTATAAAATGAAACTAAAAAATAATCTTGGAAAAATATTGCCCTCTAAGATCAGCACAAATGTTCTGCAGGATTATAGTATGGTTTCCATAACTTTAGTAAAGAAAAAAAACATATATAGAATATGAGATATGTAAGTTTAGCAAATCATACAATTGAAAGTACAACATAGATTATATTTATACTAGCATAAGTAACTAATATAAATAATCATGATAACAATAATAATAGTGCTAAAAATAAAAATAATAATTACAATATTCAGGAAAAAAGAATGAAAGATAGCAAAAAAATAATAATGAATAAGTAAAGAAAGAGATACAGAGAAAAGTATTCATAAAAAATGAACAAAATTATAAATATTTTTGATAATACATTCGCTGATTACTTCAGTTGTTAAAACATAAATAATTTTAGAACTCAATTTCTCCCTGACTAGGAAAAACAATAGATCATGGATATGTCTATCTATAACCTACTGATTTTATCTAAACTTTTTCTGATAAGGAATCTGCGGTTAAATTTTCGATCTGAGCAACTAGAAACCCACAAGATCGTGTCAAAAAGTTCCAAAAATTCAAAAAATGTAAGCAAATCGTGACTTTTTTTTATTCGAATTAATAATGCACCAAAAAAGTAGGTCCTAGTGGCAAATGCTATAAAAAAAAAAATCCACTATCCATAATATTTCTGGTCAGAAAACTGTTGTGGAATTTTTGACAGGAGCAACACTGAGAGATCTAAAGCTTGTCAAAATGTTACATTTTTGAGGGAGAAAAAACGCCTGAGTTTGCAGTTTTCTAGTAATACTGGGATAATTTCACTAACTTAAATAAATAAATTCTTCCTCTGACTCATCAATTAGCAATTTCTACTAGATCTTATGGTTCATACATAACTATATATATATATATATATATATATATATATATATATATATATATATGAAAATACTTGTTAAATTTTTGAGGTTAATTTTATTAAGTTATAATACGTAAATTTTGTTTAAAAACATTATAAATATTTCCAACAAAGGCAATTCCTCATTCCTATAATTAGCTTGCTGTAATAATTTAGTAACTGTCTGAAAAATTTACTAACCCCAGAGGGGGCACTAACATATCGATCCTGGGCAATGATTCATCAGCACGTTTTCAAAAGCTGTCGAAGCAAGGTTGAGCCCCTCATTAGTTTTATCCATTATCAACAACAAAGCAAACAACAAATATGAAGGTAATTATATTGAAACAATCTTGTACGAATAAAATTTATATTAATTATTGTATTAATTTTAACATCCACAGTTTCGAAAATCATTTCATTTCAAGGCAATAATACGATTTCTCTACTGAGCATATTGAAGTGATTCAAGTAGTCTCTAAGCTGGGGCATACATAGTCATTTTAACTTAGAACATGCTTTACTAGTGACCAAGTTGTTCAAAACTGATATGTATTTGGTGAGCGCGAGGGCGTTACAAGTAGTCTGCCCCGCTCAGAAATTTGACGACAGTTCCCCGATCTGTAACTTATCAGAGAATATGTTTGTTGCATGAAATTTGTCGCTTGAGCCTACCATTTATGAGCTAAACCGGTTTCAATGAAAAAAGTCACGCTTGAAACCGCTAATTTATTATTTAGAATAATCAGTAATAGTTAATTTAATCTAATTAATTATTTAAGTAATTTGATCCTTTTAAGTCTAAAATATAAATTGATCAAAAGAAGGAAAAAGTTGAGAATATGTAAGACTCTAGCAACACCCTAGTTTCGCCTGCGCTCATAAAGTAAGAACTTTGATAATTTTAACTGATAGCTGAAATTTTATTTGTTTATCCATAAAAATCTAGAATTAAAATATGGAATTGAACATTATTTCTTATATGATATTTTTATACATAGCAGTATAAAATAATCATAATTAGATATACAATTTTTAATTTAAATGTATGATTTGATAATCCAGATGGACTGAGATTATTAAATGCATTATCAGTGCTTATACAACTATAGGCCCATGAATCATATATTTTCATATCAAAAAACCAAGGATCGACATTTGATTTAGTAATAATGTTTATTTCGCCGAAATAATTTTAATGATTTCATATGGTTAGATATTAATTTTCAACCATATAAGTATATGGCAGTGAAGCTAACGCTGTTCTGTCACTCAACGTTGTACATTTAATTTGTTATTATTCCTAAACCTTCCTAGAACAATGCAAATGATGAAGTTACAATTTGGTACAGATGGATTCGGTAGTTTTACCATGCTAACTATATGCTGGTTGATTTTCAACTTCACAGGGACCCATGTGTCGCACCACATATTTAAATCTTTTTAAATAATTTAATTGAATATAACTAATTTTTATTATCAATTTCAAGCTCTCTATAACACAGTACCTTCGTAAACTCTCATGTTGAACTGCACTCGCCACCTATGGGTAAATTATTTCTAACCTCACTGTTATCAACATATTATCTCTTTATTAATAAAAAAAATAATTAAAAATTAGTAAATTTTATTATTTTTAAACCTTCCCAAAACTCTAAAGATAATGTTAATATTTTGTACAGATTGATTAAGTAGTTTTCGTGGTTAGAGATCACAAAAGAAAAACAGCTTGTCCTTTTATAAATTAGTACAGATTATTCTTATGAAATATTCTAAACAATAAAAGTTCCTGTGAAAATATTATTTTTAAATGGAATACAAATAAGAAAATATACATGTATATATACATAATATCAACGACTCTTAAGGTCAGTAACCTGAAAGCGTAACGCATGAGTGTTCATCTACGAGGTAATGGCTTTCTCCGAAATAATAAAAAGGGAATTACGATGCATGATCTCAGTAATAATTAAAACAGTTCACATGAACAGCTGCTTCGAAATTCAGGGGTAGTGATCTGTAATATGTTTTATGGTTACAATAATTAAAAGGAAGAGAGGGAAAACTTCGGAATTATGAGAATATTTTTTGTTAAAAAAAGTTTGGGCGATGAATTATAATAATAGCAATTAAAATGAAATCGCAAGTCCTGCATAAAAGGGACACCCTCGAATAATTCGTTTTCCAGCCTATGATACCAATTTTGATCCAACTTTTGGGAGTTCCTAGAAATAAAAATAAAAAATCAATAAATCCTATTTTTTTTTTTTTTGTCTAATGTTTCCTAGGAGTTGATAAAAAAGCGTGTTACAAATTTTATTTTACAACTAATTTTTTAACTAGTATTTGAAAAAAGATATTCACTAGCTTCTTGCACCAAAATATTTTTATTTTAGAACAGATCAAGAGAAATGTAAATAAGAAATAGTCATTATTAGGCAACATAGTAACTTATGTTTTTTAAATCATCGTGTGAGCCGGCCCTAAAGATTTGTATTTAAATATAAAAAATGATTTTGATATTTTCATATTGTGGAAATTTTATCAGAATTGGCTAATTCCTGGCATTCCAGGACATTTAACGTCCACAGAATAGTACTTCTTAGGAAAGCATTATACTTCTTCGAGTTCCAAAAATTCCAAAGTCCATCAAAAATTTTTTTTCATATATTAAACTGGTGTTTCATTAGTGTTTAGGATAACAAAAAAACCCCAAATTGAAATTTTCAAATTAATCTAAAGTAATAACCTTTGGAGGAAAGAAATTAAAAAAAAAAAAAAAAAAAAAAAAAAAGGAGAAACCCTTCATATTCTTAAAATTACAAAATACAGAGTCTTAAAATTAAACGTAAATACGTCTTCAAAACTTTAACCCTCCTCAAAAAAGTTTAAATAAATTATACCCAATAGCTTAAAAGTTATTATATGTGTTATGACGTAACCATAAGTGCTTCTTGATGAGTTGAATCAAAATTTGATATAATTTATTGCATTAAAAAAACTTAAGGCTGGTTTGCTCGCTGATTTGAAAATTTCATATTAATCGTTTAACCACACAATTACGGCCTTTTTGTCAATCATCTGTTCAAAAATAAAAAAGGTTTTAGTGAAAGAACAATATGAACATCATATTTTAAACTTCAGATACAGAAAAGTTAAAATGTAAGATAATCAAAACGTTTTATTTTATTTTTATCAGCACCTAAAATCTGTTGAACGGAAATAAAAATTACGAATTGAAGTAAAAAGTTATTTTTTTTTTTTTATTTATTATAGAATCATCAAAAAATTTGGATGAAATCCATACAGTCCAAGAAGCAACAAGAAGGGAGTTCGCTTCGTAGAATAACAATAAAAATTATAAAAAGGCCGAGAGATCAGCTCTGAAACTATCCTCCCATCTACAACTTGGACTGCTCTACGGAATCGTACCAGGTTGAACAATGATTAACTTTTTTTGAATTATATTATATCTTCCAAGCCTATCGACAATTCCAGTGTGCTCCAGTGGACCATATATTCTTGGAATGGGGCTTAACGTCCTTATGTACTCCAACTAGGGTAGGAAGGGACGGGTTATCCTACAGGTTACCAACCTATTCTAGCCAGGGGGGGAATGTCAAGATTCATTCTGTGGGTTCGCCAAGAAATAAATGTTAATACCCCAGGTGAAATTCAAACCCACGACCTTCAGTACACCAAATATTCCACTCACTACTTCACGTGTAAAACTGAAAACCGTTGTTCATTCTTAAAGGGTTTACATCCGTAAAGTACTGTAGGTGGCCTAATAATTTTGTAGATCCTGATTTTTAAGTTCATAGGCAGTAGGCGCGAACTGACATTTCCTTGCGGGTGGGAAATAACAAGCGTACCTCTTCTAAATTATCTTCCATCTCCACTTTCTATCCCATCTCCGCTTTTTTAAAATCTATTGACAAAATATTTCGCGATTGATATAACGGATGAACATAATTAAGCAAATTTACAAACAAACAATATTTAAATATGTTGGAATATTCTGAATTCCGAAACCCGAGTTTCACCACGCCAATTTGGCTTTTTAATTTAAAGAATACCTGACCGGACCCTCAATTCAAAAGGCATTGCCATTTTCCCTTTCCGATTAGAATGTGCCCCAAGAGGGCAATATATTTTAAGACTAACATGACAAAACAGGGAACCGGAGTGAAGCTAACGGTCTCCAGGAGGCTAGATTCCAGGCCATTCTCCAGGAATCCAGGCTCTTAATTTGATGCCTCCTCCAGTGTTCCAGTCGGTCCGGGGGTCCCCTGGCGATCATGATGCTATATCTAAAATGGCTTATTTATTTTCGCAGAAAGATTAACGCACATTATCTCCACAGCGAAAGTTTAACAACTTAAAAAAAAAAAGATTAAATATTCTAGAAAAATGGGGAGTAAATATGAGCCCTCTTCAAAAAAGTCACCAAAAAAAGTTTAAAAGAGTTCGAAACGGTAGAGATTTTATTTATTACAGGAAATCTACAATTAAAAATTAAAAATTGATTGATTATATACTGAATTACTGTAGAAGTTTTTTTTATTATTGATATTTCCAATAATTCTAAAATGTTTCATATCCCATGTTTAAAGTATATTGGGAAGTAAACATCTAAAAAAAGAATAAAATATGGACAAATTAATGGAGTGGAATATTTTGTCTGTAAGTGCATTTATGGAAGAAATAGCCACGTTTCATTGTACAATAATACCTTTACTGAAAAAGAGCTGGGTGTGAGATCTGCTTACAAAACGAAGTATGTAAATTAAAGCTAAGGAAGAGGTGCCTTTGAGTACTACCTCTCCCCATGCACAACATGCCATTTTTTTCCTCAGATTATTACTTCCGCCCAGCTGTTGATTGTCAGTTATATGTTGGACAGCTGCTCATTTAGCAACAGAAAGAAAATAGATAACTTTTCAGAAGTTAACTTTGCACATAATGGGCAAGAGTGATATTGGACGATATGAGGATAGGAGTTCAGGTGGCTTTTTTGGCTTAGGTATCATCTTTACTATGGATAGTTTTCAAGGATTGGGAAAGTATGTGGTGCGCGGAAAAGCATTATAAATATAAGTTAGGAATAGGATCTCTTTCTGAGGAAGGAGTTTTAGGATTTGGGCTGTAATTAGATCATGTCCAGGGGTTTTGTTAGAGAGTAATCTCTGGATTATGTTAGATACCTCTGAAGGATGGAATGCTTTAGGAGGAAGAGACATTTGGAGTGGAATATTCAGTTCTGCTTCAACACATTGAAGGTGATAAGGATAGCATATATCAGGATGGGAGTTGAATGATTTAAAGAGGTGCTGACCAAAAATTTGGGATTTTTCTTCGTCTGATCTTGTCTAAGTTTGGGAATCTGTAAGGAGAGGATGATTAAAGTTTTTGTACTTAAAAGGTTTTCCGTAGTTATCCATAATAACTTATTAGAAGTATTAAGACATTGAGTACGGTTTTGTAGGTTTTGAATTTTTAATTTTCTTATTTCCGCCTTAAGTTTGTTGGTTAAGTTGTAATTATTTTTGTCGGATGGGTATCAGTACGGTGCTAATTCGCTCTTACTCTGCGTTTTTCAGTTAGTAAGGTACGAATATGTTGTGGCCGGTTATTCTGTTGTGTATTATGAATTTTTCGGGGTAAAGTGGAGTATACTAATTTTTACTTATGCTGTGAGTCTCTTGATGTCTTATGTTGTTTTAAGGTAAGTTTTTGAGTAAAATTCGTTTTCAAGATCATACAGAACTCCGTCCCAGTCTACACGTTGTGTAACGCAGGAAAAGCAGAACAGGGCTATGATCTGATGAAAGGTCATCAAGGGATTTGATGATGGTTTGTCTCAGTGAATTTAAATCGTAAAATCGATCAGATCTCAGTATAAAAAAATAAAATTTGTAAGAATAGCACGTTCAATAAAGTACTGTCATATTTAATGGGGAAACATTATATCCCCAACTTAAACACACAAGTTCAATCTCCTAAATATGAGAGGGGGTGGAAAGTTGACAGGCATCCTTTCAAAATTTGCATATTTTATTTTGTATAAAGGGAAGAAATTCATGAGAATGAATAAAATACGACGTTGAAAATAACTTTGAGCTCCAGGCTCTTCAAACGTGTAATGACTTTATTTGGCAGAAGTAATCGTTAAGGGGCATATGTTCTTAGAGAGTTAAATGAGTACGAAATTCATTCAGTAATTAATAAGTCGCTGAGTAATATGTAATGAATAATTTATTCAAATATGAACTTAATAATTTCAGCTGAAGTGCTTGTAACAATTAGGTTATTATTTATACAATTATATCATACGACTGACACGCAATATAAAGTACGTAGATTGCTCCATGTAAATAAGTGATGAGATTAGTAGATTCGATTCAGATTAGCTATTTAAAATGGTTTTATTGTTTTAAAAAATAATTTCATCGATATTTTTTTAAAATATATTTACATTCGCTCAAACCATTCATTATGGTTTAATGAAACCAATTTAAAGTGTTAGTTGCAAAATATGCGTATTAAATCCATCAACCGCTTCTATGGACAACGAACTTCGTTTCCTTAATAGTTTATTCTTGATACTCGTAAACTATAAGATAATCGCAGCCAACAGGTTTTTATGTTTCGGCTGGGTAAATACTAAGTTGTGTAATCTAATTGTTAGGTGCTCGCAATGTCGCTATGAATAATGATTTCTAGTTTTTCCTTATAAAGAAGATTTTTTGTAAAAATTGGTTGGGTATCATCTTTCTCAAACAAATGCTGTGATCAAGTTCCCTTTTTTAAAGACCCACACATTTGCCTGCTATTCACTTTTCGGTTAATGTGCATGGGTCCAAGGCATTAAGTACTTGGCCGTGATAAAGGGATGTGGCTTCATCACTTAAAGTGAAAGTGAGTTGATTGATGCTTTCTTGTCTTTAAAATCCACATTGAAAGACGTAAGAAAATAAAATACATTAAAAATCTATGAAAACGTTCCCGATTCAATGTCATACGGTATTCCAGAGACACAATTTTCAAGTCAAAGTAAACAATAGAAGAAACCCCCATTTATTAAAACTATTCATATGAAAACAATAGTCAAAACTTTTTACCTTTTTAAAAGATAATGTTTGATTTTACGTTATGCCAACCCTCAAAGCATCGAAAGCACCGTCAATCATCTCCCGAATGGTTCCATAATATATTTAGGTGTTTAGAATAATACTATTATCTATATTATTAAAATATTATACTGAAGTATCATTACGGTGATCATTCGACTATTGTTTATCATTGAGGTATCACAATGTATATTGTATAGCTAACACATCTAGATGACAAACCCCTCTCAAAGATATTCTGATCAAATATTATGACCCGATATCTCCCCAAGTTAGGATGGAATTAAGAAAATAACGATTAAATCTCACATTTAAAATAGAAAAAACATTGCAATCCTATTTCTATAACAAAGATTAAAGGAACATATCAGGCGTATAATCTAATACGCAGATTTCCAATACATTTAAATGAAAATAACTGTAAATTCAACAAAGTCTTGGGATTGAAACAAATACATCAAGAAGAAGATAGCCTAAATTAAATTTTTACAAATCGCTAGAATTGATAAAATCGCTTAAAAGCAAAATTTTGTTTGAATGACCAGATAAATATTTTAAATTCAGTTTACAATAAAGCAAAATTAACCGATAGTCGTTCTAGGAATACCACGCCTTGACTATGTATCTCACCACTACACAAGATTAAAATGGTTATTTCCCTCCTTCCGAAGACAATACTTTCTAGGTTCCTTTACAAACCACTTTCCTCTCTATCAGGTGGTAGGGAGGTCCCTATACTCTCAAAAAATTAACATTTAAGTCATCAGTGATTCCCCACAAAACCAGATCCCATCCTTCGTACCTCTACCTAACTCCCTTCAACACAGCATCCTTCAAACGCTACTTTATTTCCAGAGCTTCTATCTTCTAGAACTCCCTACCTTCCAGCATTCGCTATTTATGTACTTATAATAGCTTTTAATCCTGACTTTTCGTTTACTTGCTAGATATTCAATCTAATAGTCACATTTAAGGAAAAAATATTTATTAAAATAAAATATGAATATTCATTAAAAATAAAATAAAACTGATTTTGTTTAGTATTACTATTGTACTACTCTTCTTTCTTTCTCCTCTTCATATATTATTTTTTCCTACAAAACTCTGAATTTTTCCCACTTCCTGGAAAAAGGCCGTAATTCATCCCATCAACAAGAACCTAAACCCTATATTCCCAAAGGACTAGCGCCCTATATCCATACTTTCTAACCTTTCTAAGCCCCTAGAAAGATTGGTGCAATCCCAAATTTCCAATTTCCTAGAAGATTCCAAGTTACTCGATCCCTTCCAGTCTGGTTTCCGTCCCGGCTTCTCAACACAATCCGCCCTCATCAAAATTATCACTTACATCCAAGCAGCGATGGATAAAAAAGAACTGACCATTCTAATCCTCCTTGATTTCTCTAAAGCATTCGATTCATTAGACCATAATATCCTTTTTTCCAAATTGAAATCATTTAACTTTTCCCACAGCGCTCTCCTTTGGTTTCAATCTTTCCTTTCCCACCGCACCCAAGTAGTCGCCACCCCTTACAAAGGCCTATCCTCTTTCCTCACTCTACAATCAGGATTAGCTCAAGGTTCGAGCATTTCCCCTCTACTGTTCAATCCCTACTTCAATGATCTTCCCCTTTCAATTCACCATTGTTCCCACCATCTTTACGCCGATGACTTCCAAATTTAAATCTCCTTTCCTCCATCCGAAATGTTAGCTGCGTTTTCCAAAATTCAGGAAGACCTAGACGAAATCTGTGCCTGGGCAAATCTGAACAAATTAACTTTAAACGCTAAAACTCAAGCAATTGCCATAGGATCACATTCCCTTCTTCATTCAAATGCCAACGTTCGCACATTATTCCTTAATAGTCATCCAATAACTTTCCATTCCTCTGTTAACAATTTAGGCTTAACCATTGATCAAACCCTCTCCTGGAAATCCCATATTGCACAAATCTCCTGAAGGTCAATCGGTATACTAAAACTATTTCACCGCTCCCGTCACCTCCTTCCCCTACGCACACGCGGACTCCTAGTATCCTCCCTTGTCTTCCCTCAATTTGACTATGGTTGCGTGATATATGGCGGGCTCTCGACGGTTCTTGAAGATAGATTAAAACGCATCATGAATTGCTTCATTAGGTTTGTCTTCGGAACCTCGAGACGTTCCCACGTTTCGCATCTCTACACTGAGTTAAATTGGCTTTTCCCCTCCTTCCGCAGAAAATACTTCCTAGGCACCTACCTATTCCAAGTTATCAACACCCGTCACCCTCCCTTTATTTACAGTAACCTGAAATTCAAGTCCGCTATGAAATAACTGCATACAAGACCTCGTCTTTCCGATCTCTATACTCCATCCCACAGAAGTACTGCATTCCAACGTTCCTTCCTTGTCCGATCCTCTACTCTTTGGAATTCCCCCCCCCCCCCCCTGTATCCGCAATGCTTCTTCCCTTGGAACATTCAAATCACTATTCTTTCACCATCTTCTTTCCCTCCAACTCGAAGCTCTCTAATTGTAAGGATGTATGTACTATATATGCAATCGTCTAATTTAATTAACAAGACCGTCAGACAAATTATATTGTAATTATGATGTTTTAATTGTTTGTAATGATAATTTTTGATTTTCTATCTTTTATTTTTCTTCAAGTTTCTGTTTTTTTTTTTTTTTTTTTTTTTTTTTTTTTTTTTTTTTTTTTTTTTTCTCCTTTTTTTGCAATTTTATTTACAATATTAACCTCTTTTTTTGTATAATCATTTTTTTCACTCTCTTTTTATTTAAATTTTTTATTTTTTTCTATCTTACTTTTTTTTTCTGTATCTTTTTTTCATACATATTTATATTCATTTTATCCATATTATTTTATTTTTAACAGCCTCTCGGCCAGTTATGATTTTTTTTTTTTTTTTTTTTTTTTTCCTTTCCCCCTCCTGATAAGAAATTTCTTTTTGCTTTGGCAACTGTATTATTTTCATTGATTTTTTTCCCTTGTTTTTTTTTTTTGTTTTTTTAGTTTATTTTAAATTGTTGACCTTAAGATATAATTTATTTTTCAAGTAATATTACTTTTTATTACTTATATACTGTAATTCAATTTTAATATTTTTCTTCCTTGTATTGTCCTTAACTTTATATACAGCATCTAGGTCGCCATTATATTGTTCATTATAATTATTCTTAAGGGGCAATGGCCCCAGAATAAAATTTATTTTAATTCCATTCATTCATTTCATTTCAATAGTCATAAGGAAATCCTAAGGGATTGTAAGATGGTGGTCTGAAAAGTTTCCGACCTAACAAAGATACAAGACATTTTTTCTGAACTTTTTTTTTTTATTTTTCAACATAGTCTTCTTATAACTTCACACACTTCTCCCAACGATGCTCCCATCTCTGTAACGCGTCCAAATAGTACTCGGCGTTTTTCTTTGCAAAATAATTGTTTACGAAGGTGATTCATTTGACGAAAATCTACGAACGCAATTTTTATATGAGGGAACAAAAAGAAGTCGCTTGATGCTAGATCTGCTGAGTAAAGCGGAGGGTCAAGCAGTTCAAACCGTAATTCGAGGATTTTCGCCAAGGCAACCGCTGAGGTGTCAGGCGGTGCGTTTTCACAGGATTTTCTTTTTTTGCAAATGTAGCCGTTTTGCCGCAAGATCTGCCTTGAGTTTGTCAAGTAATGCAGCGTAGTATGCTCCTGTAATGGTGTTTGGACTATCCCAAAAAACAGTCGCCATCACTTCCCCAGCCAAAAAAAAACAACAGTTTTTGCTTTTTTTGGAGCTGGTTTCCCCTTAGCAGTCCACTGTTTGGACTGTGTTTTTATTTCTGGCGTATATTGGTGTATCCAAGTTTCATCTACAGTAATCTAAATTGCGCCAACAAGGCATTGGAAATGTTCATTCGAGCAAATGCGGTACCCTAAGCGCGGACAGCTTTCTCATGCCTAAATGTTGACTTAATATGTGGCAAACACGTTCTTTTGACATGTTCATAACCTTTGCTATCTCTCTCACTTTAATTCGGCGGTCGTATAGCACCATTTGGTGAACTTTGGCGATGTTTTCGACGGTGGTTGCAGTTTTTGGAGGTCCCGAATATTCATCTTCTCCCAAGCCCTTACGGGCACGTTTAAATTCAGTTGCCCAAAATTTCACTAAATGTTGGTGCAGAGTCCCCATACACAGAATCCAACTCATCTTTGATTTTCGTAGACGTATTATCTTTATAAAACAAATATTTTAGAAAGGCAATACGAAGATACGAAGATTTTGTCAATTTTCACAAAAACACTCACATCAACTCACTTAAACGACTGTTACATAACAACTGCGCGTCCAAAATGGCTCAATATTTTGGTGAGTAACTGTCAATAGATGAACAACGAATTCACTAGACTTTATTTACAAGTGCTGCCATCTTCACGTTGAGATCGGAAACGTTTCAGACCACACTCGAATGTTCACCTGAATGTTCAGCTGACTACCGCACACTGGGGCCATCTCCTCACTAACATCACTCAAAACTCGATTTTTGATTTTTAGGTATTTTTAATTTTTTTTTGTGGCTAAAATAATCTACATAATATGGCAAATCAATTAGTAAACAACACTCACTTCTGTTTGTTTCCTTTCAATGTTTTAATCCGTTTTAAGTCGCGGATTATTATAGAGCATAATTCAGTCGATTGTAAAGTGCAAAACATTTCAATACGCTAATTTTTTTTTTCTTTTAAAGTTTTATATTTCAAGTCATACTATGTGGTGTTCAAGTGAAGGTATATGATATAAAATATTAATAAATAAAATATTAAGGAAGAAATTTAAAATTTAAATTCTTAAAACTTAAACTTGATTAATTCAATTTTGCGCAAGGGAATTGCAAAACTGTCATTGTGATATGATAATAGAAGCCTTTGTGAATATAGATGTGAAGGCAAAAGTGCAATTCCCTTGCGCAGAATTAAAATATTGAAAATTTTGAATTTAATGAAAGGCCAACAACAAAGATTTTAAGGCTTACAGGAAAAATTTTAGAAGAAAAACTTCTAGAATTAAACAGGTATGTACTATAAAACACTAATAAATAAAATCTTATGAACGAAATTGAAAATCAATCTTTAAATTTTAAAATTTGAAGCCTAAATCTTTGAATTAGATTAATTCAATTTAGCGCTAGGGAATTGCAAAACTGTCATTATAATATGATAATAGAAGCTCTTGTATAAATAAATGTGAAAGCGAAAGGGTAATTCCTTCGCGCAACATCAAGATATTGAAAATTTTGAATTTAGTGAAAGGCCCGTAACAAAGATTTTAAGGCTTATGGTGAACAATTTACATGAAAGACTTCTAGACTTCATAAAATTAATGACGGTTTTAATCGGCTGCTATTATCTAATAACTAGCCTGATCTAATATCTGATAATTGATAACTATCCTCAGAAAAATGCCAACATAAAAAACAAAATTAATTAGTATTAATTCGACCCCGATGTTTGCGGCGTTAACAATTGGATCATCTACCTTAAACAACATTGCATGTCACATTACATCTAGCTATATATTACGGATTCCGATAATTCTGATTAGACCCATAATAAATTTTTTTTAGGGGATCAGGTAAAACTAACATTGATTAAATATTAAAATTTGAAATGATTCTTCAAAATTTACGTGAATATTAAATAGGTAACTAATTTAAAGACATCATGTAAAAAAGCATTACATAGTTATTCATTAATTATAATCCTAAAAATATGATTGATACTTAAAATATGCTAAATGTTATTTGTTTATAAACACATTTTTTTGTTTTATCTGTAGATATTGTGCGAAATATTTGTACCTACAACATTTTATTATTTTTATACTACAGGTACATATTATGTAAATTTGACTACTTTTATTTTTTATTAAATTGTTCAATTTGAAGTTCTACACATTTCGTTTATCATGAAGGTAATTCTGCCAAAGAAAGTTTTATATTATATTTATGATATAAGTACATTATTAAAAGTAATGCATTTTATTAAATTAAAACCTATCATTAATAAAAAAATATGCCTTTTTTAATTCAATTATAACTTTATCTTTTATTTTATTATTTAAAATAAATTTATAAAACGAAAAAACCGCTTTTTGGAGTTTTGAGTGCGAGCGCCCTATATATGGCCCCAGTGTGTATCGTCCCCCCCGTCCCCCATTTCTTTCTACTACTCCTCAGATTACTTTTGGGACTGATATATTCAAGAAACCCTTCTACTTTGCATCTTTAAGTATCATCAAGTTTGATTTCTGATCGTACCAATTTGAAATTATTATTTATAAATTTTTGTATGTTTGTGGAACTGATGAATAAGTATCATTCGAAACAAGTCCTTCAATAAAGAAATTCCAACAGAAGAGGCAAATGATTCATCAATCCTAACTGCATTGATCCTTCTTTACTGGCATGCATACTTTCATTAATATTAATAAATTAAATAAAACATATTATAGTAAAATATTTCTAAAAATAAAAATGTATGCATATTACGCTAGTGGACAGTTCTGGACAATTGGACGCACGGAATGTGACTGATCAACGAGAAGTCAAGGTTTATTAGGAGCATGATTAGGTCATCAATCCAGGTTTATTCGGTTATCGATGTCAAGGCCCCAGTCACAGAAGGCTGTTTGAAGAGACAAAGAGGAGGAAGAATAATAAGGCAGAAGAATAAATAATTAATGTATTATAACGTAACTTAATTAGATTAATTAATAATCTAATTAAGAGAATGAATTAGAAGTTGACATGGCATATATAATTTGTCAAACAAAAAAAAAAAATCCAAAAGTTATTTTCGAGTCAAGCAGTATATCTTATTTTTAATGTTATTTAATAATTAAAATGTAAAAATATTGTTTTGAAATATATTTTTTTAAACTGATTTAATGAATAAAATTATTTACGTTGGGTGTAAAGGAATTTCAAGAGGACTAAAAGAGGAAAGGATTTTAAGAAGCTTTAAAGCCCTCTAAGCGAATTATATAATTATTTTTTGTAGAATTCAAAAATAACTAATGAAAGTCAATGATGTTTTAAAATCTAAAATTTTCAACTTTTTTATCTCTTTTATTGAAATAGCGGAAATCTGTCAAGTTTTAGAAAAAGAAATCATGAAAACATATGACCATGTCACTTTAGCCTGCAGATTTGTGTACAATTTTTAACTGATGAAAACTACGTTTTTTTTTTGTTGTTTTAATTGAAATATTACCATATCTCTTTACAGATAGAATAAAACTAATATATGAAAATAAAACGACAAATAGACCAGATCAAACTCATGGAGTAAGATCTAACTTATCACAGTACTTTATAAGAGAACTCAGAGTTAACAAAAGTTCTATTTCTGTTACTATTTCTGCGAACCATAATTTATAATTTGTGAAATGGCGCCCTAGGGTGTGTTCTTGAGAACTAGAAAATAATTAATTAAGGGAGAAAATATCAGACTACCTACTGGTTCAACCAGGCACTAAGAACAAATTAACTTGATTAACTTCTAAAAATGAGAGGAGACGTTGCCTTTTAAATTAGTACATTTTTAGTAAATGTTGTAAAGAATGTGGATTATATGTAAAGAATTTGAAATTTTAGCTTAGAGATATATTAAACATGTTGAAAGAGGTAAAATTAAATTAAAAAGAGGGAAATATTTTTAGTATTGAATAAATTAAAATACTGTAAAAATAGATGCAGAAAATAAAAATAATTCTTTATGATCAACGTTAAAGTTTCTATTCATCATCTATAAAAACATCTGCACGTATACAATACATTATTTTACTATCTATTATACATTATTATTATCTGCAGAACTGATTCAATGTACACAGAAAATTCCTGCTTTGAACAACACTAGATAAGAAAAAATAATACAAACAAAAAGGTTTGACTTATTTAAAAAGTAGAAAGTAGTTATCTTATAATGCTTAATACGTACCGAAAACATCAGTCATAAAGGAATCACAACATATTATTCATGTTAGGTAAAAAGTAAATACCTGAAACAAAAAATAACATTTAGAAAAGATTTTAGGTTTTTAGTATAAATATATAACATATATATATATATATATATATATATATATATATATATATATATATAATATAAATAATAAATATAAATATAAGCCAATCGATTGTTTGAAATATTGAAATATTAAATACTTAAGAGTGTAAAAAGTGTAGAACAATTTTAAGGATGTCTACGGCTCAGAAGCTCTCAGAGAACGACATATTCTACGCAGTGGTATTCTTGATGAATAAGATAAAGAGTTCCGAAACGGGTTATTGTCGAAATTAATCATTTAAATACATTTTAAACTAATACTGGTATATGGTTATTCAAATTTCATGAAGGGTTCTTCAAAGTTAAAGTAAAAAGTTTACGGGTTACAAAAAGCTTACGGGTTAGCTGGGGAAGAAGGCGACGAGTTCGGTAG
Organism: Euschistus heros; assembly: GCA_003667255.2. NCBI lineage: Eukaryota > Metazoa > Arthropoda > Insecta > Hemiptera > Pentatomidae > Euschistus > Euschistus heros. Next base: position 279,827 of record RCWM02000200.1, read on the forward strand.
AATAGTTTGAGAAGACCTAGCCAAGAGATTTGTGCATTCTGTAGAAAGGGTTTAGTCAAAATAATCCCGAGATTTTTAACAGAGGAATAGAAAGAGGTGGGATTATCTAAGAGATAGGAGATCATCTACGTTTAAGGGAATATGGGAGTATGAATTAAGGAAGGAGCTTAAACCTATTAGTCTTCTATTCATTTAGTTGCAATTTAATTAAAGTCGCCCAGGTCATCCTGAATTTTAGAGAAAAATAGCTCTAAAGGGGGAAAGGAAAGACAGATTTAAGAAACGTCTGCGTAGAGGTGGTAAGAACAGTGATTAACTAAATTAGGAATATCATTAATGTAGGAATTGAATAGGAGAGGAGAAATGCTGGATCCCTGAGCAATACCTGAGGTAAGAGTGAGAAAAGAAGATAGGGGTTTGTTTGGTATTTTAACTGCTTGAAAACTGTGATAGAGGAAAGACTGAAACCAGCGGAGGGAACTGTACGACACATTAAAAGATTCTAATTTGGAGAACAGGGTAGAGTGATCAAGAGATTTAAAGCCTTTGGACAAATCAAGGAGTAACAGGACAGTCAATTGTTCATTATCTATAGCGGTAAACATATCATTAGTAATTTGGGGATAGCAGGTTGTGTGGAGTAGCCGGCACGAAAATCAGATATAATATATAGTATATTATATATATATATATTTGAGTTTAATTAAAAACTTTTTACCAAAAAGTGGTGTATCTGAACTAAAATGTAATGTTCGTTAATGTTCGTAAAGCTATATACACAGCAAAAACTAAGTGATCAATTAGTCAAACATTAAAAGAGCATAAAAGGGCAAACAATAGTCAAAAGCAAAAATTTGATTTCCCTACCATTTCAAAAAAAAAATTACCATAAATTCAACAGTGATACGAGAGTGAAAAACATACATACAGTAGAAAATACTGTAAAATTTTATAGTCAGGAATAATTTGAAACAATAAAATCCTTTAATAGTCTTTCAGAAGCCTTTCTAATTTTTCCAATTTATGTATTATCAACATGTTTGAAATATATCGGGTTGGTCCAAAAAAAAGGCAGGTTTTGAATATATACTTAGTAAGTGATTGCCAATGGTTGGTTATAAATATTGTTTTCCCTTAAATAGTAGTTTAGTTAGTGTTACATTTCCAATGAGTAAGAACCTTCGAAATTCACCATGTCAAAGCAAGAATTTTGTCAAATTTATTTTTACGAGTTGCAACTTGGTCGAAGTGCAAACTTGCACCAACACAATAGGTACAATATATGTAGCAAAGGGCAAATGTTTTGAAATTCGTTTGTATGGTTTTAGATGTGATAATGAATGTTTGAAATTCGAAACTAGCCTTAAAGAAAACAATAAGTATAAGTGTCTATATAATCTCGTATATATCTGGTATAATCCTTCGATATCATCACGCGTACCTCAAGTGGAAAATATCAGTTAAAAAAATACATCAATGAAAATTATAAAACATTCGACTCTATTAATCTGCCAAGGGTTCCAAGCTGACTCGCATTACACACGAGAAACCTAACGTGCTCGTACTAACAAATAACAAGCCCACAGAAGAATAACGACTCCGGATCAATGATTCACTTAGTAAGCCCCCCCCCCCACCCCTTCTTCCACTTTTTGAGGAGAAATCGCTTTTGGAACTGAACTGGTCATTGACCACCGGTTGGTTAACGACCTCTAGTCTCCTTAATTCTGTTTACTTCGACAATCAGCTGTTATACAGGTCGCTATCAAGGTTCTTTGCAGTCACGTAACCTCTCCACGTGGCAACGCTTCGGAGCAAAGATGTCTGTTGGGGAGGATCTGGTCCAGCAACTGTAAAATTATAACTGAATTGTTTTAAATTGTTAAAACCAGGGCAGTTTTAAAAGAAAGAAGGCCCTATAAAGTATTTTAAAACCTAAAAAAGTAGGAGATATAATTAAAGAACAACAAGCTACTTAATTTCCTTAGCAACATTTTGAGCCAATTTTTCCGCGAAGTGATCCATTTAATACAGCCTTCAACTTTATTATGAACGCAAGAATTACGCAAATGCAGTGCTTTCATGTCTGTACACCACTTTCTACACAATCTTACAAATATTAAATTCATAATAATAATATTCAAAATTCATAATAATAATATTTTTTCATGTTTAATCTTCTTTTTTTACCTTATCCTAGGATCCATACCCGTCACATTTTCAAAATTGCACCTAACCTTTCTTATCAGTCCCTACCAGTTCCTCCTCCTCACAGGTCTGAAAGGCAGTTGCCTCCTGATACAATATAAAATTCGACATAGAGTCCATGGAATGCCCAAGACCAAATCCAGCTTCTCCACTCATGCCCTGAGGGACTGTACTATAACGCCTTCACTCAGCCTCCACTGGGTTTTTATATACCAATGACGCAGCTTAGAGAAGTGCTGGGATCTATAATGCCCTGGCCTTGCCCCTCCACATGTGTATAAAGATTAAAATACTGGTTGGGTGATCTCTACAAGAGTGTACATTTTAAATAAAGTACGACTGCATTTTTATTTTTTAGTTTTTAACCCTGTTTTTAAGTTAATCCAATTTTGTTTTTAGTATTATTCCATTTATAGATTTATGGGGAAGGAGATATGGTTCACAACCGCTAACCTTCATTAAGAATAGTAAATTGTGATTGATTGGTGGTGAAAAACTAATGAACTGTTTAATCAGATTTATTTTCGGGATCCCCAAATTAATAAAACAAATTAAATCCTGCAATTATTCTAAATATCCTATTAGCCTTAAAAAAAGATACCTTACTAAGAAGCACAACTTAACCAATTTTTCACAAAGCAGATATTAAAAACCCTGTTTTTAAGGTTAACATGTAACTCGTTTTAAAGGAAATTTGACTTATCTACTTCTTTACGACAGCTCGAAATGCAAAGGAATATACGTTAAATCAATTGAAGCGTTTAAGGTTCAAGTATGAGGACTATTTAGTTGAGGGAGGTAGAGGTCTTGCCCACCAAGGATGTGAGCCTGGTCGGCTAATTGCTGACAAAGGAGACCAATGGGTGGAATTAAAAGAGTAATCGGCCAAGATATCCGTTAATAGGGGTTCAGCGACCTTCCACAACATCACCAAAATAAATTAAGCCAAATTGACAAAGGCATCTTCCACTCCATCTTGAGGGGTCCGTTCTTTCTGGTTGACCGATCGGTCTCTTAGTCCTTAATTACTCCGTTAATAACAATTTATTTGGCACTTTTCGGAATGGGAAGGAAGGCTCTGGAATTCAATTTGTGGCAAGAATGTACATTGCAGCATGATTGTTGAACTACGTTGAAATAAGCAATGAAGAAAAGAATACTTTTGTAATGTAAGTGGAAAAGAAGAAAAATCTCAATCCCTTCCTGATTTCCCTAATATGTCTTTCTATAATCTACCGATTTTATATCCACTGCTTCTGATAAGGAAAATAGTCGGCAAATTTCCGATCTAAGTGGCACCAACAGAGTTAGAGCGTGTCAAAAAAATTTCTGATCATAAAACTTCCTCCAAATTTTCGATCCTAGCAATGCCACCAGAGCTAAAGCCTGTCAAAAAAGCCCCAACAATTAAAAAATAGGACCAGATCCTAAACTGTTGGTCCTAGCGACAAATGTTTTGTAACAAAAATATTCTCCATTAAATTTCTGATTAAGAAATATTCGACAAACTTTCGATGCGAGCAACACCAACATCACTAGAATGTCTCAAAAAAGCCCCGACACTTAAAAATGTAGGCAAAACGTTACGTTTCTCATTGGAACCAATAGAGCTCCTAAACAGTAGGTTCTAGCGACAAATGCTATATAAAAAAAATATAATTTCCATTAAATTTATAATAAGGAATTTTTAATCCAAGCAACCCCAAGAGAGCTAAATCGTCTGAAAATGTTACATTTTGAGTGTGAAAAAAATGTTACCCATTTTGAGGGTGATAAAAAAAAACGTCGAACAAAAAAACTATAGACACCCAGCCAAAAGACATATTCACGTTAAAAATTTTAGCATATCTCTAGAAATCGGGAATAATGAGTTTAAAACCACAGATTAGAGCAAATTTTGTTATATGACTTAGTTTTCGCTATACCGATGATAGCCAAGAAAATGAGTTCGAAGATAGTAATTATTGTATTTATATATGTTTAACAGCAAAGATAGGTGAGTTTTGAGTATTATGTCACCACTGCTAACCTGTTTAGTTATCAGAAAAGCTCCAGTGTGATACCTGAATAAAGAAAAAAAACGCGGTAATAACATTGTTGGTTTTCTGTATAAAATCTATGTCATAAACCTAATTTTTATCATCAACATCTTCAAAAAGACAAAAGTGGGAATACAAAGCCTCTCCAGAATCCTGTTTCGTTAAGCAGATTACCTTCAGAGGCGTTTGTATTACTTGTTTATATTCGTACTTTCAAAACAATATTTATGTTTTATCTATTAAACAACTGTTTACTAGTATCCAACCTTTACAATCTACAACAATTTGAAACATCTTAGTATCTCTTGACTATGTTACAAATAAATTTATCCATGAAGAATATAATGTTGCTTATATCGCTTCGCTTATTTGTTCAAACATGGATATAGCCCTTATCCTTCATCTATATTTATTTATAAATACACATCTATCTTTCCCTAATAAGCTTCGTACACACACGAAAACCCTTTAATCCTCAAAGGCGTCTACTAAAAGTAAAATGGCCTCGGGAACTGGCTGCGGAGTGGTTTTATTGGAATTGACATGTCATTATCCCTTAATTTTCCTAGATGTTTTTCCTTACGCAGTTTTAATTTGCAATTAATGTATAATTAAAAATAATAATCGAATTTCTTACATGATAACCATTCTGATTTCCCGAACCTATTGTTTTTAATTTTAATTTGTGTTAACAATGGCTTACACTGAATTCTTTCATGATAAGGTGGGAGGGAGAAATATTGACAAAATAAAGTAATTTTTTCGAAAACGTCAGTCTAACAATTGAAGGAATATTTTGATACAAGATATAATTTAAAAATAATTATGTTAAAATGATATAGAAATTCTGGAATAAAATTGAATTTCTAACTAAATATTATTTACGGCCGCAGCTCCACAAAATAAACCAAAAGTGTTAAAGTGGTGAACACATACTTCTGAGGTTTTTCGAATCATTTAAAGTAGAAAATGTACTTGCGCTCTAACTAGACTATTTTAAACAAATTTTTATAATCCTTTTCAATTTGATTCTAAATATCCTGCTATTTTTGAAACCTCGTTTAGGCCGAGATATAGTCCGAAAAATGCATTGATTTTTGCTCAAAAAAAGTTTTTAAGGGGTCGGAAATATAGTCTTAAGTCACTCTAACGATACTAAATAATAATAATAACATATACCGAAATTATGCAGGCTCGATTCTTCTCAGTCGATATATACACCTTTCGGGTATAATATAAATCCGGATTCAAATCTGGTCGAGAAAGATAATAATTTATGCTTTTATATCAGCCATACATTAACTCAGGGGTTGCGACACTCTCCTAAAAAAGGTTAAAGAATTTTCAAAAACCCGAAATGCATAGATTGGATGCATGGAATTGGATGCAACAGTTTAATATATGACTACCTGATGACAAGGAGAAATCCTCTGAATGTAAACTTTACAAAGTTGCTCTCACAGTGAAACACATCTTCGAGGAGTGTCCTCAGTACAGGAGAGATACAGATACATTTGGTGTACCTCGTCAGCTCTGTAAGACCTTGGGCAAGAGTGAACACTATATTTGTAGTACCACCAAATTCATAAAGCATATTATAATATAATTTAATTTAAATATATACATATAGTTTGAATTTTAAATTGGGTTGATATTATCGTGATTTACGGGAACAATTATGCTAAAATTGCTCAATGCTACAATTTAAAAAGTTAAATTGGTAAATTTAATGTTAGTACAGATAAGTTGAAGTTGTTGTTATTGTTACAAGGCAGATAGTATAATTAAGTCCAAATAAAAGGGTAATAATAACCGTCAGCATTTTTTTGTCCTTTTAACCAAACAACAACTAGAAAAATTAGGGAGGATAGGTGGAAGGAAAATACAAATAGGAGTGTGGGGTACCCTAAATAAATATAATGATATATCATAATGATGGTTATTTGTTAACTGAGATGTATCTAAGATGAAGGTTGTTGATTGGGGTATGCAGTCAAAAACTAGCAGTTAAAACTAAATTTTAATTTTTAATTCCGACGTTTCGACTTGCATTGCTAGTCTTCATCAGGGCTAGAATAAATGAAAACTAACAAAAAGAAATGACAAAATTGCCCAGTATAAAAAAAGTATGAAGTGAATAACTGTATGAGAATCAAGAACATTCATAAAGACAGTAATATAAAGACTATGAAGACAATACATACCGACTATAGGATTAAAAATAGAATTGAGAAAAAAAATTAATTGAACAAATTAAAAAAAATATATATTTTATATATATTATATATTTTTTTTAATTTGTTCAATTAATTTTTTTTCTCAATTCTATTTTTAATCCTATAGTCGTTATGTATTGTCTTCATAGTCTTTATGAATGTTCTTGATTCTCATACAGTTATTCACTTCATACTTTTTTATACTGGGCAATTTTGTCATTTCTTTTTGTTAGTTTTCATTTATTCTAGCCCTGATGAAGACTAGCAATGCAAGTCGAAACCTCGGAATTAAAAATTAAAATTTAGTTTTAACTGCTAGTTTTTGACTGCATACCCCAATCAACAACCTTCATCTTAGATACATCTCAGTCAACAAATAACCATCATTATGATATATCATTATATCTTTATATATATTTTGATATAAAGATATACAAAAATTAATGAGCAAGTACAAAGTTAATGAGTTAATGAGAAAATAAAAAAATTAAAATAAATAAAAAAAATTAATAGTAGGACATTATATATTTATTATCAGTTATATTTGACAATATAGCTGATAATAAATATATAAAGTATAACAATGAGAATTACATAGTAGCAAGAGAATTATGAATATTGGGTTATAAGTAGTAAAATAATTTTAAATGTACACAGTGGAAAGAAAAAGAAAAAGAATACTCGTAAGAGGGAAGAGTAATGTTTGATTTATTTTATTCTAGTCCTGATGAAAACTTGCAATGCAAGTCGAAACGCATTAAAAATTTAAATTTAAAAAATTTGACTGCATACCCCAACCAACAACCTACATCATAATTATTTTTCCTTAATAAAGTTCTTTAAAAAGGTAAAGCCTTCCTTCGAAATAACAACAACCTTCTTCTAATGTTTCTACCTTATGATTGACTTCTTGAAAATAGAACTATTACACTGAGTACACCAAAGAGTTGCAGTAAGCTGCATGCTCGGTAAGTACACTAAGCCCCAAGCTCGTAGACTCCTTCCTCATTGCCTCACTGAGTATCCTGACGTTTTCCTTGAGGCCTGAGTTGGCTATGTTGTTATAGAGGATGGTCGAAGACGAAGAGAATATAGTGCGCAGTAAATATCGACAGAGCCTTCGGGAATGAGGTCACCCCGGCCCCGGCTTGATTCACCCGTTTCGTTTCGCCATCCAAGTCACGGGGCCTCTTTTTATTTCCTTCTCCTATAATCTACTATCCGTTCATAGTTCCTAGATATACAAACGAGTCAGTTCTTCGATACTTAGCTATGTAGAACGGTAGGATAACTACGTAAACGGCACTACTAGAAAACACTATGTTGTAAAAAAAAAAAAAAAAAAAAAAAAAAAAAATACTCATTCCTACAGAGTCAAAAAAAAAAAAAAAGATAAAAAACTATTGTAAGAAGCAACGATACAACAATGAAAATATTAGTTCTACGTGTATATGTTATAACGTTTATTTGATATTTATTTATTTTGTTTCTAAAAACATATAATAAATGAGAGATGCTGTGTTAATATAGTAATCACCAATTTATTCTTGTATTATGAATCGGACGACATATTTCCAGACTCCATACCTCAGGCCACATTGAACACATACATATTTCTTTCATTTTTGATTTTTTATTCACACATTTTATTAAAATAACAATAAGTGACTTTTGCAGAAACTGTTCATAAAGACCTTATACAAGTGAAGGAGACCTTATACTCAACAGTAGCTTCTGCCATGAATTAAAAAAGAAGGATTTATTTGAGCAAATTTCTCATCAAGCTTCTTTTTAACCTTCTGAGAGTATTTCCGGGTACGTCTCTCGCGGCCATGTCATTAATGCGTATATTATAATGTATGTTGTTATACGCAACATTAACAACAATTACGCCGAAATTTTTTAATGCTACAATTTAAAAAGTTAATCTGGTAAATTTAAAGTTATTATGGGGAAGTTAAAGTTGCCTTGATTGTTACAATGCAGACAGTATAATGAAGTTAAAATATAAGGGCCATATCATTGATGTCAATCATGTGTATGTTATCTGAAGTCTGTCTGTGATTTATAAAAAATATATTATTTAACATAATATATAAATTAAGTCCCATATCCTTTAACCAAAGGATACAAAATGTATAAGGAATAATAAAAATATTAATTAAATATAATATAGCAGTATTTAAAAAAAGTATATCAAACAATTTTAAGATTACGAAATTATAAATAAATATAATAAATATAAATATATAATATAAATTATATCCAACCCTGGTTCCTAACAACCCTGAACTTTTTTTTATACAATTTTAACCAAACCCATCAAAAAGCATACTAATTTATATAGACAATCATCTCAAATCAAAATCCACTTAATTATTTATAAAAATACATGACAACTATTTCCTGTAACTATTTTTTACAATAATTAGACCTATTTACAATCTTTTATTTATTTTATTTAATTTAAAAATTGTTATCACACAAACGATTTTTTAAAAAAATCGTGAATAATATATTTTTCATGCGTATTAAATGCAGTTACATAACAAGAAGAAATAAACATCTTTTTTGTTAGGTTTCTGCGAATAAGAAAAAAATATTCCTTAAACGACCAAATACACAAACGACACAATTCTTTTATCCTTAGTAAATACGTGATAATTTAGGTTCCTCAATGATTATAAACACCTTTATCTTTCTGCCAATATTGCGCAAAAATATAACTACAAAATATTACGTAATATGCAGAAAGTAACGAAAACAACATTGTGAAACATGTGAGCTCGTTCAAGGGATAACAGTTTTTCCTTCATACGAGGAAATATCATTCCATGTACATTTATCTTTCAACAAAAATGTAAATAGTGCATTAATTATTCTATGAACTGCCGCGGCATGCCGGTTCAAACAACACTGAAATGTTACTGAAAAACAAAATAAATTAACGTAGTAATAATTAACAAAAAAATAAAAATGATAAAGCTTTCAGGAATTTTAAACTTTTCTATTGCCTGTTTAATGACGTTCCTTTTGGTTTTATTTCAAATAAAAAATAAAATAATTTATTTGGATTTCTTGCTTACAAGGGGACGTTTTGACTTGTAACACACAGATTTTAATGCCGATTTTTGTGTGATTGGTAGAGACCTATAACAGTGCGAAATTGCTATAGTGCTAGAGTTATAGCCAGCAATGAGCATTGGGAGCCTAGAAAAAAAAAAAAAAATATGAACTCTCAGTCAAGAAAGAGAAATAATTTTTTCACGTAAAATTGTAGTTTTTTTATTTTACAACCAAACTCCGTTGTCCGGAAATTAATGCAAGATTTCATGTTTAAACCAAAATATGGTATTATTATTAAAATGATTATTTATCAGGTTCTGGTTGTGGTAAAGAGATAGCATACAAAACTACAAATTCATGTGAAAAAATTATTTCTCTATCTTGATTGAGAGGTGAAAAAAAACAAACGTGATTTTTATATTGGTTTTTATTTTTCTCGTCTCTCAATGCTCATTGACGGCTACAACTCTAGTTTTACAGTATTATAGGTGCCTACAGCCCACACAAAAATCTGCATTCAAATCTGTGAGTTACAAGTCAAAACGTTTCCTTGTTAGTATTTTAAAAGTTTTTTTCAAATATAAATCAAACTTATAGAATGTAACAGATACTTAAACAGCGTGTATCATTTAGACCTAATATTTATATTTTCACCTATATTTCACACATATTTTAAACCACCACAAATAATGGTAACAGGTTATAGTGCTAGGAAGTAAATATAATACAATTTTTTTTTTAAATTACAAGAGATTGAATTATTTACATATTTAAAACCCTACCGAATCTATTTATTCACGATAACCTGATGTATCAATGAATTATAACAAAGCTCAAAGATGTTTCCTTGATGAGTAAGATACTAAAAGAAAAAAAAAAAAATCTGAGATGTGATGTTCTTTATTCATTGTGAATACGCGTTATAGAATGTATCGCTGTAATAACGCTAAGCTGACAATTACAACTTTTAACTGCTAAAATGTTCAGCTTGTTAAAACTTGAATAATTATTGTTTCAATGGATACAACGAGTAATGATACGCTACTAAAGTTGCTAATGTAATAGGCATCATCAGCCTTGTACACTTGCTTATTGGTTTAATTGTTATCATAATTAACAATTATAGAACAAAATCCCAAAACTTTTTTTTTTTTTTCAATTTGTCTTTATAAATTATTTATTTGCTTTATCTTTAACAAGATTGTATCTTATCTACTTCCCTTATCCGTAAATTGAGCAAATGAATCGTTATTAATTACAGTAATTATTTCGAGCACGTTTACTGAATTAACTCAAAATAGTTAACAAGATGCAGATTAATATCAATACTCACAATTACATACTAATAACAATAATATAAGTAATAAATAATAATATAAAGAATATAACCGACACTTACATACATGATTTTGATTTTCAGCTTGATTAAGTTACCACTATATATTGTGGTGATGAGTTTTGACCTACAATAGGTTAACATTGGTTGCCCTTGATTCCTCAAGGGTTACGGTAGTTTGTTAGAGCTGTTCCAACTAATACGGAGACGGCCACTATCAGAAATATTTGAAAATAAATAAAATCACAATTATTTTTTAACATTTTTTTTAAATTTTAAATTAATATTTAATTAGATTCTTTAATAGTCTTCATTACTTCACAACTTATTTATAGCATTCCTTCATAGCCCTTCATGTTTTACTTAAGACGCATGTATCAAATCTTAATGATTCTTGTAACGTTAAAACGAGATAGAGACGCACATAATAAATACAAATCTACTTTTATTACTTAAACATAGGTATTAGAATAAGGGGGCACGTTACAATCTCGTTAATCCGGACATCAAGACATAATTTATAAAAATTAATATATTTGATGTTAGAAGTTTATGTTTCAACTAATTATCGTATAATTCTAGAAGTTTCGATCTAATTTAGAGGCGCTTAGGGATCAAACAGAATAACCATATATATATATATTTTTTTTTTTTTTTCAAATAGACCAATCAATGGACTTTTTAAAGAGTTATCTTAGAAAGTAACGAACCTTCTCCATAACCTAATATTTTAAGCATTTTCCTTCTATTTTCCAGTTTTCAAATTATTATATGACGGGTGTGGGTTAAGAGTTAAAAATTGATTACAATTACATTTATAAGCATGGTACTAAGTTGGTATATACTTTTTCTTTTTGAACTTTATCATTGTTTTGTTTATTAAATAAAAACTAATATCATTTGAACAAATTAAATGAAAAAAACTAGTTTCTTATTTAAAATTCCTAAATTCCAACGGTATGCAACCTTTTTACACAACACTTTACCATATTCACCAATTTCCTTAAATACAAACAAATCCAAAGCCATCGTTATTGGATCTAGCCCCTTCTGAAATTCACAGGATCCTCCCGTATCTTTTTTGTTTTAAGGCGGTTATATTATTACCGCAATATTCTTCATAAAACTACTCGCCGTGTATTATAGCTCATTTTTATCACTTTGATACTACGGTTAACAATGATATTTTTAGAGAACTAGATTTTAAATTAGAAGATTAATATACTGTCTCATATTTCGGCGTCCTATGAGATAACATTTTTCAAAACTAAGCCTAGCGTGTCTTTTCCCGAACTACAGTCGCAAGAATTTTCTTGCTTCCTCAATAAATCGTATAATCCATTCTCAATATCATATCTTCTTACTTCTCCAGTTCGATTACGAATTATACTTTCGCAACACTAACTCCCATACTTCCGCTAACTATATCCTTTCCCACAGGCCGTATTTGACAAATCTGTCATTAGTTGCGCTATGTTCTTATGGATTTATGTACCTATCCTAATCAGTAATGTTCCTTCTCTTCCTACACTTTAATCTTGTCTCGATGCTAATTTCCGATCCCTATGCATATATATTTTCCATAATCTATTTTCCCTTTCTTTTCCCGTTTTTTCTGACCCCTAAATTCTTATTAAAAAAAAAATAAATAAAAATTATTTTTTACTAATCAGTATAAATACATTAACTAATAATAGACTTATATTAAAAATATGGACAAACTGTTTAGGCACTTTATTTTTGTAATTTAAATTTTCCTAAAAGGACAATCATATCATGACCTTTTTTTTTTTTTTTCATCTAATTTCGTTCTAGCATAAAATAATATACAACCTATTTTTCGAAAAAAAAAAAAAAAAAAAAAAAAAAAGAAAAAAAGAAAAAGAATAGACATTATAGAAGAAGAAAATGCATGGCTAAGGATCCCAATAAAGCAAGTGTCGGCGAATTATGAAAATTCAGGAAATAAATGCAATTAACTCGGGAGGAAGCAGCAAGAGAAAAAAAGTAGAAGGCAATGGGGGAAGTCATTTGTAACCGCCGATTCTTTTTTTATTTTCGTTTTTCCCACAGCAAAAAGTTAAGCGGCTCCTTGCCTGGGATATGATCTGCGGATCATACAAGAGTCTTGATGGACTTTTTTATGAGGCGTATTTTTATTTACATCAATAAATCTGTCTAAGAATTTCCACCGCCATGAAAAAATGTATTTATCCTCTTTAATAAAATTTTGTGGTGATGACCTCTATAATAGTAGTAATCAAACCATTATTAAGATAAAAACGAAACATGTTTATTGATATCGGCAAACCAAAGGTTTTTTTTTTTTTATTACAGTGAATGTGTAAAAGATTATTTTCTTTGTTTGAATAGATAGGAATAATGCAAAGAGAAAATTATAATTCAATATACCTAATTCTCGCACCCAGTATTTTATTTCATTAATTAATTTTTTGAAAAGGATGAAAAGTTTCATTACATTTTATGTTGTTAAATAAATGAAAATTGGCATTTAATTTTCAAATTAATAATTATATTTTTCAAACATTATTTAAAGAGACACTAGCATAGTTACAATATTTCAATGTTTTTGATAAACCGGTTTAGTAACAAATGCTGAACATATCCTTCATATAATTATGATTTTCCGGCAAAAACATAATTACATAAATTTGTATAATAATAAAAATATGTAACCATTTAATATGTAATTTAAAAATTAAAATATAATTTGAAAGATTATACAGTTGATAAAAATTAAGTAGTGATTAAACTTATTAAGAACAAATTGAAGCGAATGAGAAAGAAGTTTCACTAGAGGAAGCCAATGCGAGTTGAGTATCCAGTCAAAGAACATCTCTTGGGCCTAAGGCAACAAGAAGAACGAATCACCGTCAAAAGAAATTTGTATAATACTTAGTATTTTTTTTTAGTTCATGAACTCATAAAGTTAAAAAAATAATAATAAATTGGATTACACATTTAAAAATCATTTATTATTAAATAATCAAGTTATTAAAATTATTAAATGAAAGTAAAATTTTATGTTAGGTATAAATATTTGCTGTGATACTAAAATCACTTTATATTTATAATATATTTAAATTTGAGCCAATATACGTTACATTTTTGATATTTTAATTTCAGTTTTATAATGTATAATAAATCATTTGTTTCAATAATTTTGAAATATTCTTTTAATACTCTGCATATACTTTTTTTTTTTTTTTTTTTGTTATCTATCGACTGTATATATATTAGTTCGAAGAACAACCCTCAGATATTTCATCTACCATTTTAATAAAGATACCAATAGTAATTTTTTTTTATATACTTGAATTATATTTAATATAGAGGTCACCAGTCACCGCTTCGCCCGCTCTATAAGTAAAGAACTTAGATAGGTTTAACTAATAATTGATACAACTAACAATTTATTTTTAACGATAAAAATCTTGTACTGAATCATGCAGTTGAGAATTATTTTTTCACAATGTTTCTAGTTATGTTCACGCAAAGCTGTAATTTTTAAACCGGTCCTATTGCAATGATTAGGTAGTTGAAATTTATGTAAAAGCATAATTGGATATTAAATTAATAATTAGCAAAAAGTAAGGTTAGACCGCCCATTTTTTACATACAATATAAAACAAATACGAAATCAATATTTTTATAAGGCAATAATTTTAAGTGCGGTGGAAATAATTTCATCGATTTCATCTGTTTGGATTTTAATTTCTAACTATAAAAGTTAATGACAGTGTGACAAACCTCTGCCAATTAACACTGTACATTTAAATTATTATTACAGTAAACTATACTATCTTAAATCTTCCTAGAACTATGAAGATAATGTAGTTGAAATTTGGTACAGAAGGGTTTAATAGTTTTACCATTGGAAACTATGTTGCAGAATGGCGCTAATCTCATATCGTTGCATTAATAAACATCCCTGGGATCCACACGTCATATTAAATATCTATAGTTGTTTTTTTTAATAACAATTTATTTTAATAAGGCAAATTTGATTATAAATTTCCAGCTCTATATAACACTTAAAACCTTTCTTAAATGGCACTCGCCACCAATCGGTAAATTTTTAAACTTCACTGCGCACCACATATTTATCGCTTTTTAGCAACAACTTAATACAAAATATGTAAATATTATAGTTGCTAAACCTTTCCGGAACTATGAAGATGACGTAGTTATAATTTGGTATAGATTGGTTCAGTAGTTTTCATGGATGATAATCACAAACGAAAAATTTCTAGTTCTTTTAGATAATAGTATAGATTATTATTTTTTTTAATTTGAACTATTACACTCTTTAAAAGTAGAAATCAGACTATTTATCAAAACAAAAACTACACAAATGAGTTACTAAACGATTAACACATGTAACGATAACATATTAGGCATTATACAACAAATATTTTACAAATTATTCTGAAATCGATAACAATAATAAATGATATATAATAAAATGGTCATCAGCAAGGCCGAGTAAAGATCTCCCAACAACGACGAACAACCGAGAGTGATCCAAGGACCAGTGAAGTGCGGTGAGGCCAGGAAACTATTACGCCGCATTATCACAGCAGTAGTTTACGGAACTCGAAAGAAATGGTCCTTATACCTTTATGACTCAATTTTCTAAGATTACAGTACAGCTAATTCTGATGAAACCATGATGTCCTAAAAAACAACTGCAGAAAAAGAATTCTCATATCAAGTATTTATTTTGTAAGGTTTTGATATTTTTATAATATTCTACGTTTTTTTTTCCTTCCTCTCAAACTATAACTCAGCATCCCATACTAATTATCAAAATTTCAGAATCTCTACAATAGGTAAATATAATTCCTAAGCGTTTCATCAACACAATTAGTCTCTTAGAAATTCAAGACTACAGCATTTTGATATATTGATTGGATAAACTAATCTTAAAATCTTTCCAGACTAAAACAAGAAACTGCCCGTCGTTTTCTACTTCAACATTTAGTAGACATACATTCAAACCTTCCGATAAATAACAAGAGAGTCATTTACATGACAGTAATCAGACCTACTTGGACATACTGAGTTGAGCTTTGCGACATCACTAAACTATCAGATCGTATCGAATCAAATCCTTAAAACCCAAAATCCTTCGAAAAATCCTCAATGCGCCTTACCCTGTCAAAACCAAACTTATCTATAAACATCTTAACGTTTGTTGCTGATTTATCCCAAACCATTTCATAGTAAACTCCATAACCATTCAAATCCACTAGAATCTCAAGTTGATTACCATTCTATTCCAAACAACCACC
This sequence comes from Euschistus heros, assembly GCA_003667255.2. Classification (NCBI taxonomy): domain Eukaryota; kingdom Metazoa; phylum Arthropoda; class Insecta; order Hemiptera; family Pentatomidae; genus Euschistus; species Euschistus heros. The sequence continues at coordinate 296,007 of RCWM02000200.1, forward strand.
AACATAGAACATATTGAAGTGTTACCAGTGGGTAGTTCCTTTACAAGCTATTGACATGTAATTATGAGCATTATCTTCATATTTACAAGATGAATTTTTATTTTATTGTATACAGTCATAAATTTCAATAAATAGCTGGGAAAAACAATTGTACGACCCTAGATGGAAGGCATTTGATTTTTGTCTTACATTCTAAATTAACATCTATATAAAATCTGTATTCGACATTGCTGATGTTTAACATTTGAAAATAGTATTCCAATAATAAAAATGCCAATAGAAGCGGCAAATAATTCATCAATTCCTGAATAAGTATATATTTTTTAAAACGTGATCCTAAATACGTATATTCCAAACTCAAATTATTTTAATCAGTAATATATAATCCTTCAACAAGTATAACAAGAAAGCTTAATAAAACAAGTTAAGGAGTCATGTTCTACTTCAATTAACTTTAAACAATGCAAAATACTATCTAGAAGATGTAGCTAGTTAAGGCGTGCAGTCATAGAATTGAACACAATTAAAATACAAATTTTAATTGTTTGTGACAGCGTTTCGGCTTAGAATGCAAGCTTTCATCAGGAACTATGTATGTACTTTTATTTTCACTAACTATTCACTTTTGTTTTTATTATACTATCTATGCCTCAATCTAAACCATTTCTTATTGCTTTGTACTCAATTTGTAATCAAATTGTAATACTTTACCATATATATTTATTTATCAACTATATTGTCGACTGCATACCCTTACTACATCTTCATTATTGCTACAGTCAATAAATACCTCATCATTTAAATTGCTACAACATATTATTGTGCAACCAATACAAGTAGCTAGTATTGAATTGTCATTGAGTTACCATCTTCTCAAAGAGAGATCACTCAAATAGCCTGTTTAACATAACTGATGTGATGCTTAATTATGGTAATAGCGTCACGCATGGACTTCATTACCTCAAGCTAATTATTTAAGGCGTGTAATTAGCGTTTGTTTGTTCTGGTATTTTCTACGCAGCTTTAGCCTTTCTCGTCTATTTTCCTCCACGAATAGGTGTTAACCTTTCAAATTTATCTAAACCCAAATGTAAGAAAGATCAGAACCTTATCTAAAAGTGTCCCTAATCACTCGTTAAGGTGAAGGTACAGTCTACGCGAGACTGCCAAATCAAGATTCTGAAAATGTAATGCCTCTCTACTGTCGTATATTGATCACGTAATCTGCGCTGTTCATTCTTGAAGCTACCACCGATTCGTTTACTGTCATCGCTTATAAAAATTAAAAAAAAAAATGAGATGGTAATGTGTAGATCCCTTATAGATTTGAATTACCAAAGTAGAAGAGAAAAAAAAAGGGACATCCATCCGACTGATTATTAAAATCTCGATGTGGAAAAACTTATTCGGATTCCTGTAAATTTTAGTTCTCGCAGGAACTGCTGTTGATGAGTCGCGGATCAGGTTGAAACATACGTAAAAATGCTTTTAAAAATAAATACATTTGTGTGTGAATGTGCAACGAGAGACAGGTAAAAAAATATTTTAGTTTTATACCAAACACTAAAATGCTAGGATTTAAAAAATATTTGAGTTATTTAGATGGCTTAAAAAACATGTCATGTTATAAAATAAAAGAAAAACTTACAAGTTTCCATTAGTTGCTTAGGATAAAGAAGTGAAATTTTGTAAATTTGGTATAGAATAGAATGAAAAAAATAATAAGATCCAAATTCTTAAACTCAAAAAAAACTTTTCTTGACCCTATAATTTTCCTAAACATTCTTAGGAAGAAAATTCTTTTTTCAGCTCAAGTTTGAAGTAGGTTTCGATTTAGTTCGATAGTCGATAGTCAGCACTATCGATAGGCCGATACTATCGGCTGAGAACTATCGATTGCTATCAATAGTTTTTCGATAGTTTCTTCCTTTCTTTTCCAAAGCTATTCAATAAAGAATTTCAACTAATTTAATTAAATTCAATTATCTACTTACTATTTGAATTTTAGAAGGATTATAAATTATAAGATTATATCATAAAGATGAGAGAAAAAAACTAATTTATTTGAATTATAAAAAAGGTATTTACAATTTACATGGTTACAATATAAATGAACAAATAACGAAATAGTTAATTTCAAGAGACAAGTGTGCTCCTTGAGCCACATATTTCCCGAAAGAAAAACTAGCATTTCTGCTTTTCTTTGGCTTAATCTTTGAGAGAACACTTGAGCTCTAGGAATTCCGAATTCAACTTTAAAAGAACTCGACACTGGACAGAGACAGATCAGCATAATTCCGAGAGTTTCAAAACTTGAAATTAGTAAAAAAAGATTTATCGATAGTCGGCACTATCGAAAGTGGCCATCGATAGATATGACCTATCGATATAGCCATAGATATGAACTATCGATATATCGATAGTAACTATCGACTATCACCCAACCCTAGTTTGAAGTCGGTATTGAAAAAAAAAATATATACAAAACCATCCAATTATAAGCGACAACTCTAGGAAACCAAGATATTAGAACCGATAGGGAGAGAAAGTAAAGAAAATACAAAAGCTTCTAATGCATGAATGCTCGTATTATTAATCCGTCATATTCAAGAGCAGTATATAATATAAAAACAAAATAATTAATCTATACACTATACATAAACATACATAATACAAAAATAATATATAAATATATGCAACGCTATGCTATCAATTTTTCCTCACTATATTTTCCCATTTCTATGGTCTACATTTCTAGAGCTCAAAACTTTAGCTTATTACTTCTCTGCTCTTCAAATTTCATAATGACGATCCATTTCACAATTTCACACTTAACCTTAATATTCTTAACAAAATCACAGTAAAAAAAAAATGTGTATATTTGAGTTAAATGTCGATATATACATACAGCGTTTGGTACATATATGTATTACTTTTAATTTTCTTTCTTTTCAGTTTCGAAAAACATTTCCAATTTGAATACACTATTGTTTACTGTAGAGGGGCTGATGTAACGACGGAAATGACCGAAAGGATGTTGACAGAAACAAATAAAACCAAAAACCCATTAAATTTGAATGGTGCCGCCTACTAACTAAACGAGGACATTTGAAATTCGGATCGGATCGTTTACTTGATTTTTTTGTCGTTTGTGGCCGAATTGTAAAGCTCTTCTCATGGTCTGCCATCAGTCTTCAGTGATGGAACTGGCGCAATGTCCTTGGCCATCCTTATCCATAGCTCTCTCATCCAACACCTTTTCAGCCTTAGGAGTGTAACATTAGACGCATCAGTAGTAAAAAATTTATCAGTATGATTGTACGACAAGGCGATTTCTCCATTTCTTTATTTATTTTTTTAAAATATCGCAATACCAGATACAGGATTTGTTTTTGAATGGATGTTATTAGGAACCTCAAAATAGCTTTCAGAGCTAAGAACCACCAAATCGGCTGATACTTAGTTTGCATAATAAAGTGTTTTAGCGGAATGTTATCCTCAAGATCTTAGTTTCGCCGTATTTTCGTATCAAAGTAAGTACAAGATGTTTTTCCTTTATTATAGTAAATATAGCTTGTTTAAGCTTCCAGATTCTTTCTAGTCAAACAAAAAATAAATACAAAATTAAATAAATATTTACTAGGACAATGAAGCACACTCTTTCCGATGACAGGAAATATTTTAAAAAGGAAGCCAATAATTTTTTATCGATTTTCCATTGTTGAGAATCAGTAATTAATTTTTTATTAGTTAAAATCTTATTTACACAAAAATCAGAAACAAATATATTTGAAAGCAGTGTCGAAAAAAATATTAACTGTTAATCAAATTGGATGGCGCAGTAGCTCAGTAGGTAAGGCGCTAAAAAACCAAGCTCCCCGGGCCCTAGTTAAAAAATGTATTTTCAGTTATTTCGGCAGTGACTCGACTTCGAGGTCGGGAGCCTCCCCTGGGGCAAACACAGCCTCTATAACTAGGGTACCCTTAATTGTAGAAAAATCTGGAGGTTGATCGTAATTTCGGCCAAATCTCCTTTTGCAACCGTAGGCCCAGTAACAGTACATCCTAACTGAAGTATTAAACACACGACCCTTTATGGGTTAAAGTGGTGAAGTTTTTTTTTTTTTTATCAATGGAAAATTGGAAACAATTAAAAACAATTTCGATAGTAATTATTTATATTATTGTGCCCGCAGAACCGTGTATTCACACCAACTTGAGGAAAAAATGTCCTAAATCTCTTATTTCATATTTTTCAATTTAAATATTAATAATTAGAAACGATATGCTGGATGGCGTGTAGTTGCTCATAAAAAAATATTTTTTTTTCAAATGAAAATTTGAAATCATGTGAAAAAAAGACTTGACGTAAACGTAAGGATATTAAAAAAAAAAACGAAATAATATTTTTTTTTAAAAATTATTTGAATGTGCAATAACGCACAGTTTCTCTTCCTCTTTTCGATTTTAAAAATTAATGAATGTAAAACAACTTTGTATACATACATTGGTAGGAATACATGATATTTCTATTATCTGTCGGTTAAAAGTTTGAGACCACTCTGAGACAAAATAGGTGAATTTAAAAGTATAAAATTTCTTTAATACCCCCTCTCTTCTTATTCTCTTTATATATATATATATATACTTACAAATAAAAACACTTTCATTCTCTTTTGAGTTTTTCTCCACAATACAAAGATCTCAATTGTTGAAAAAAAAGGGACTTATGTGATAAAAGTCTAATTAAATTTGAAATTGCTCAATAAAAAAAAAATTGCCTTTATTTAACGCCTATAGATTTTCTTTTTAAAGCTAAGCTTCTACAGTGACGTCACATTATATATACATAAAAATATTTCCCTTGAGGTGTAATGACAAACAGCGGTTTCAAATATTGAGTGCTCAGTTAAACGTTCTCACAACTTTTTGCTTGTGTGTTTCGTTAATAACGTTCATTTAGGATGCATTTTATGAAAATAATTATTTTTAATTGTTCATTACAATATTTCGTTTTTATTATTAAGTTCAATGTGAATTTATATATATATATATATATATATATATATATATATATATATATATATATATATATATCAAATAGGTAAATATCGACTGTGATATACCTTCGAGGTAGCAGAAGACAAGCCTGCCGTATCGGACTCCCTATTAGTCCTGCCTTTATCTGAATGCCAGCGTGGTTCCCTCCTCTTTGTTTGCCCGGGGAATCCCCTTATCCAAGTATGAACGAACCCTACTTCACAACTCTGATAATGGAACTAATCACCTATTCGGTTGATAATTCCTCTGAATTGAAGCAATTATTGGGTTCTTCAAAAAATTGTCTCATTGACAAGCGTAATAAGATTATGTTAGATGCATTAGCACTTCCGGACAAGTTAACTGAAATTAAGCAACAAATTTATATTGTAGTATTCTTCTTGTATTTTTATTTTCTGACCGAATTATATTATTCCATTGCCTGTGGACACAGTTTGGTGTCTTGGCTTCTTTCTAGACTTTTAAGACCCAAATAGAAAATTCACACTAGATTTAAAAGCCAGATACTCGACTATTGGTACAGACCAAATAGGACTACAGTGTTCCTAAATAGCGTTCATCATTTTACCTCAACTAAGAGGGATCTTCTCCCTTTTGACACCATAGCCCCACCTATTGGTGTCTGCTCTATCTGATTTATAGGTCTTCTTTTCTTAAAGTTTTGTCCAAAAAAAAAAAAATATGTTTTTCAAAAATTAAACCAAATATAAACAATAATATATACCTTAGTTAGATTTTGGCTCTTAATTAAAGTTTGTGTACAGTCACGAAGGTGCCCCATCAATTCCAAGAAGAGACCCTTTCATTGAAATTCAAAATATTGCTCATAATTGTATTCCATATTAACCAATAAAAATTAAATTCATATCATAAGTATTAAGTTCTAACATACGCGATTTACTTCAACTGGAGTGGTATTATCTCCTATGCGATTTTGTATTATCTGTGCTAATTGTTTTCATTCTATAAGACAAACAAAGATCGACACACAGAGATAGAGGAAAAAATACTTGCAATACTTTCCCGAAGACTGGTCTAATGGTAGGACGTTCTGATTATTTTCAGACAAAGAAAAATCATTCATCACTGAACGATATGATGGGGTGAAATCTTTTCTTTGGTTTCAAGAGATATTTCTAAAATGAAACTGCCAACCACTATCGAAAGAAATTGAAAACCCTAAAATTGTCCGACATCTCAACATACTCGAATCTCTAGCTTTGTCGGTTTAAAAAGAAAAGAAAAGATAACATAAAATTCTCGGATGAGTTAAGACTTGAAACTTGTTCATTCTAACACGGCTGAGAAAAATGAAGTTCGGCTTCCTCAAAATTTAATAATCTTTCCCTGGTAATAATCTGTTACCGAGGGGCAACTTGGGGGATAAAAAGTTATGAAGATGTAGAAAAGCTTATGAAATTTTTCATTAAAAAATTTTTCTTCCCTCTACAACACCGTATAACAGGAGTCCAATTAAACCATTCATTTTTACTTAGGAATATTTTTTTACTATTAAACACTTCTATATAATCAATAATTATTTAATTCTATAGACTATATTTCATACATGGAAAAATGTAGTAAAACCTATATATATATATACTGATTATTACCTTCTAAATAAGATGGCTTGTCCTCACTTCAACCAACTAGAAGAGTCCTTTTGTTCATCATCGAACACGTTGTTGGTATAAAACAAAATATAAGCATATGGAAATTAACCTTTAATACCTACAGTCAAGTTTCATATTGTTTCTTGTTTCACCTTATGACATACATATTAGAAATATTGAATTGCCGTTGAATTTTCAAAAAGATTTATGAAAACTTAATTTAACAAAACATTCAATTAGAATCATTCATAGTCTCAAAACCTTTAAAGAATCAAGTTTCTTGTTGAAATAGACATATGTGATTTGAAGAGAGATATTCAGCTGAATATGTTATAACTGGAATCGGTATGTATTCAAAGTCGCTTCCTAATAGAATAAAGAATAATATAAAAAATAAATAAATATACTCACTCGGGGTTCGATTAACCGAAGTAGGACTGAGATAGGCTCAAACGAGTTATTGAGACCCGAGTAAGAGAAATATATAAAGAAAAAAAATGTAGAACAATTGACGTAATACGAATATATATTTAATAATAAAATAAAACTTATTATGAAAGCAATAATAATACAAATAAATAACATTACTACACATTTAAATTTTAAAAAAACTAATATTATTTTGATTAAGTACCGACATTCTTTCTGCCGTCGCACGATCTTTCCATTGCCTAAAAACCATCTTATCGAACATTGTTGCATCAGTTCTGCCTTCCAGATATTGAAGTAACTTCTCCAACCCAGGTAACCCTTCTTCATGAAAAATTGAAATGACAGTTCGTAACTTGGAACTAAGTTTAACTATCAATTACCAGCATAAAGAGAACTGAAAAAAACCTTGTAATTCAAAGCAATTGTATTGTAATGTAAAGCAAGGTACTTCGATTTACTAAAGGTAACACTTATATCTCGGTTTAGAAGATTAAAAACACTGTGATTCTTTTAGCATTCATTTTAAGCTTTATTGAAAGCAGTACACTAGATCAAGATGGAAAAAAAAATAAGCTTATTTTTTCAAACACGAAATTTTGGAATTAAAGACAACTCAATACCACTTTTCGATGGAACACCACAAATATAATAGCTCGCTTAAAAATAGTCTGTAGGAAAATCTAAGACGGCACTAACTAGAATTCCTATCTTGAAAGGTAAGAACCAAGACGGAGGGCTGGAAGACACATGTTGGGAAACATATTTCAAACTAAAATGATCCTTACATCTTCCTTGGGGCAACTGTTAGTAAGAAAGTAAGTTACTAAGTTTTTCAACACTACTAATTCTTTCATACGGCATAATTATTGAAGAAATCAATATATTACTCAATACTCATCAACATTATTTTGAAATGACTTTTTTACATAGATATTTCTTTTTGCTTGGGGATCTTATCTTATTTTTTGAGGTCCCAAAATGTGTAAAACTTTTTTTACAATTAAAAATGTAACACTTCGGCACGCTCTAGCTCTGTTGGCATTGTTCTAACCAAAAATTTGAGGACAGATTCCATATCAAAAATTCAATATAGGTTTTTTTTTTTTTTTTAAATAACATTTATCGCTAGCACCTATCATTTAGGAGCGATATTGTGATTATTTACACGATATTTTATAGTTGGTGTGCAGCTATTATGAAAATATGCTATAAAAAAACATTATATTATAATGTAAAATTCATCAAAATATTAAGCCCTTTATTAAAAACAAATAAAATAATTTAAATAAATGAAAAATGTAGAAGCATGATTGTTCTGGTCCTAAAGAAGTTATGATACAACGGTAAAAAATAAAATGAGACTCACCGGACAATGTTCATATCCTTAAATACCTAATTAGAGCCATAAAAAGCTTGCACTATAATGAAAAAGCCTTTTGAAATGGAGTGTTCTGTTAGCAGAATGTCCCCTAAACAAAAGGTTCAAGACAGGGATTTTCAAATCAATGGAGTTTCGACAGTTCATAGAGTTTACGGTCCTGTTCTGTTGAGCAGTGTTCAACTTTAACTATTGAAAACAACGACTTCAGATCAAAATTTGTATGGGAAAATGAAACAAAGATATTATGAAAAATTGTGAAATTTAAACCTTAGGACAAAGGAAATGACCTTTAAAAATTTATGATTATTATTATTCAATATGAAAGATAGGAGACCATCAAGCTTTTATTTTTCTAAAGGTTACATGTATTTTAAGGAGACGAAATTCAATTGATTGGATAATGTAAAAGAAGAAAGTTAGGTCTTACAAGACTCTGAAAGGAAAAAAAAATACCAATAGCGGTTAAATGGGAAATAACGAGGCTCGTAAATAACTATAAATCGAAAACATTGAGACAAGGAAGTTTCCTATAATAAGCCCTTTGCCTTTTAAAAAGAAATTTGATTGCTTTTTTTATGTTTTTAAGTTCGACTCTTCAGGGAAGGAAATCTTGGAATGTAGTTTACTTTATAACGGAATTTGTTTTTGAATAATGAATGATATTAATATGGAATGAAAAGAAGGTTAATATATATATATATATATATATATATATATATATATATATATATATATATATATATATATATATATATATATATATACCAATAATTCCGTTAAATTTCAATTTCATAACATATGCAAGAATCGCCGAACAGTTTTAAATAAATTTGAGACAAAAGATTTTCTCATACTGACCATTTGTGAAGATATATATATATATAGATACACATATATTTAAACTTCTATTAGCAAGATTCACCCTCTGCTCAGCTGACATCCGCATTAACCTTCGTCCTAGTTTCGTTGATATTTAGGTTTTCGAAATGTTTTTCTGCGTTTCAAGGCCCAATCTGAAAAACAGTAACCACTCACCCACTATCCTAGTGGACGGCCTACGATATGCGCAGTTCCACTGGCCATCTTGCGAAATGTTTTTTAAAAATATATTTATCAACTAACGATAAAGATAAACAATTACAGTTCTGCACACATGAATACTTTTTACAGAAGATTCAAGATTAACTAAAGCGTAAATTAAAAAACAAAAACAAAATTAAATATAAATACAGATCTAAGTCAAGGGTTGCTTTGAAAATAAGTTATTACAATAAGAAATTTAAACTAATTTCAATTTACATAGTAGAACTTACAGAGGATATACAGTTAAGAATACTACGAATAATACTACAATGTTCAGTGTTAACGTCTTGCAAGGCATCGGCATTATTTTATCTGGCCAAGAAACCTTTGAACACAATTATTTTCAATATACCAATAATTCCGTTTAATTTAAATTTCATAACATATGCAAGAATCACCGAACAGTTTTAAAGAAATTTGAGACAAAAGATTTTTTCATACTGACCATTTGTGAAGATCACAGTTACTAATAAAAGAAACCTCTGTTGTTTTTTAATTTCAATCAATAGGATATTATTAGATCTGAAAAATAATGACTCGACTCAAAATTGAATAATATTGCACTACATTTTTTTGGAATAAAAAATAAATTTTGATAAATGGTAAATTGGATAAAATGGTACTATAAAACACACATTCATCCCTTATTAACAAGCGAAAAACAAATAATAATACAAACACCCATATCAATAAAAAGAATACAATAAATAATACTAAAAATTATAAAAAATTGGATAAAATAAATAAATAAAAAAAAAACCATCTAAGCATAACTTTTTTTTTTTATTATTGATATTAGGCAATAAGTATACTTAGCATAGAACTGAACAACTCTTCATTTGACAAATTGATATTAATCTAGTGTAAACTAAGTCCTACAAAACATTTGAGGCCTAGAATTCCAAAACCAGTCAGTCCAATTTTCACATTTTTTGTTTTAATATTTTTTTTTAGATTATTTTTAGGAGGAAACTTTTCTCCAAAAAGTAGTTAAGTAACATTGAAAACGGTCGTACGAAAAAAAAGGTCTCTTTCCAATCAGACCTTTCCTTTTTTCGACCAGCTGCGAAATATTGTTAAAAATTTAACGTTATTTCCTCTAAATAAAACTATTATCAATTAAAATGGTAAAAAAAGTATAAAGAATGCATAAGACTTTTGAGTTTAATATGCATTTTCAAAAAGCTGTTATGAAATATACATATATGGTTTCTTAAATAACAAAATATAAATATTAAAAAAAATAAAATTAAAAAAAAGACATCAAATTTAACTGAAGCAAAATTAATTACATACACACCATAAAACCAAAAAAATTCATTATTTTTAATTTTCAAAAGTTTCTTAAAAAAAAAAAAATAAATAAATTAAAATTTAATATGCTACTTTAAACTAATTATTAAAAAAATTACAATCAGCCTCACTAAAGGACGATAAGTAATGAGATGGTAACACATCCTTTAAACCTAAGTAAAGGCAGTAGGTAAGAGCACTTCAAGTACATGCCTTCAACGTACAATTAAAAATTATATTGACTCCAAGTTGATTCACAAAATTTTATAGGTTTCTCTCTTCAATGAGATAAATTATGAATATATGGAACTAGAGGCTGATATAGCTTAAGGATCTATTATCAGGGTAGAATTTCATAACAAATACATACAAAATTATGAGAAAAAAAACTCAAAATCACGGCATCTCATAAGGCATTTCGAGAACAAAGAAAAGAAGAAAAAAAGGGTTTACGAAATCCATAATAGGAATCAAATTACTGAATCCAAGTAACCACTTTCGACTTAATCATCATGCGTGGTTACTTTATTTAGCCCAGATTAACCCATTTCACACCCTACGCAATGATGGCCGTCCCATTTCCCCGTAATAGGTTCACCAAATAGGCCTATTCTAACTATCATTAGTAACAGTAATAGTAATAGTGCCCTTTAGTGAAGAGTTCCCCAAATGACGGGCGATAACTAGGCAACGTGTTGTGGCGAGGTGTTGTGTCACGCTCATCAGGGGGAAAAGCCAACATCTGTTTGAGGGGCCCAAGCTGAATCACAACACAGAATCATCCTCTCACCTTCCTCGTAAATTACAAGCTATAATATATATCTATATAACTTTTTAAAAAGAATTTTCATTATTTTTAAACACGTTAGTGAGGTAATTTATCTATATGAGGCGAATTTCAAAACCAGCTGAGTCCAATTTCCATATTTTTTTATTTTTATTGAAGTTTTTGTGTCATAAATTTAGTGAACACAGATACACTTTATCTCTCTTGAATAATAGCTTGAAATATGGCACTTTTGATGGAAACATTATCATCACCAAATAATTAAGAACGTTTTCGCTCCAAAAGGTTTCGCTCGATTCTAGACACCCTCGATTCTTGAGAAAAGTAATATTTATAATTACAAATAATTCAAAATTCATAAATAAATTTTTAAAAAATTATAATAAAAAATAATAGTTTTTACTTTTAAATTCAACACCAATAAATTATATGCAAAAATTACCAAATTAAAACGGTTTTAAAGAAATTCCTCATACCGACCTTTTGTGTTCACAGTTATTTATGAATCTAAGAAATATTTTTTCCAAGTTCAATCAACAGGATATAATCATAAAAATTTACAACTCGGCTTTAAAATCACTAATATTAGGACAAAACTTTCTTTTTTGGGCAAAAATTATGATTAAATAAAATCAACTGTACCGAGTGAATCACAGGAACTGATCAAAAATAAACACATCAATGTTCAATAAAAAATGAAAATCTACTATAAAATCTCTACTATACTGGTTAGGAACCAATCTACTCAATTTAGACAACATATCTCACCATCAAATTTTTAATAATGGATGTCTGGAATTGCCAGTCACGATACCAAAAGAAACATACGACCTAAACGTATGAAAACATCTATTAAAACCAGAATTCGTAAAATAATGTATCTTTTCATACTGAGCATTAATTGTAATTAACTACAAATATTTATTATATGTTTCAATATAAAAATCCTACAACTATTTCAGGACTTGGAAGTCAAATTTATCGAGTTTCGAGCATTTTATACCCAAACAAAAAATCTGCACCTTATTACACTAACAAATTAAATAAATAACCCGCCTTTCCTTTCCCACATGAAATAAATAGGAACGCTAAGCCTTAAAAAAACAAAAATTATTTATTCCTTAGATTTTTGTTTTTTCTTTTTTAAATTACTTATTTATTAATTCTATTGTTAAATATTTGTCATTTTCCTGCAATTTATTATAAAAAAAAAACTATTTTTTAATTGGTTATCGATATGGAAAAAAAGTTAGAGTTGACACAATTCTATAAATAATAAAAACAAAATATAGCATTTTTAAATTAGTCTATTTTAAAACCATTACTGTCTAGATATCCTTTAAAAAATGTATTAATATCCCAGTACTGAAGACCTGCCTCAAAACCCAATCAGTAGCCACTTGCGTAGAAAAGGCGAGGTCAACGCCATCTTCATAATAAAGAAAAATCAAGGTTGCTGTGATTTTTTCTTGCCCATCTCTTCATCGTACTGTTTGAAATCCTTTTTAATTAAAATTAATGTAAGCAGATGTTATACGAACAATAAAGAATCCTAGAATTACTTTAAACTTAATGGATTCTCTGAAACACCAATTAAGCTGTGAAGTTCTTAAATTTAAAACAAATGTGTGTTTAAAACAAATGTGTGTTTACAAATGTGTGTTTAAAACAAATGGTTACCGTTTAAAACCGTAAAAAAAAGTTAAATGTTTTAAATAATAAAACATCTCTAATAGGAATATAGTTAATCGTTTGTTGTTTTCTTTTCAAAACAATATAAAAAATTTCCTACATTTCCCAATCAAGTTCATCGTTAATAATAGTAAAAGAAAAAAATTAAAATAAAACTATATTAATATAAGAAAAAATTAAATTAAAAAATCCAGTACTTGTATAGGGAACTCTTTATTGTTAAATCGGTGAAAGTTAAATCGATGGTGGTCGGTGGTCGTAAAGTGAATAACTCAAATTACATTGCAAATGAGTTAGCTATTAATCTATAAAGGAGGATAACTGTGATATGAAAAATCAGTTAGGTTGTGTTTCTTAACAAGGCCTTGAGTATCTATTTTTACGTAATTGGTAATTTCAACGTAACTACAGGATTTTGGAAAAAGATCTAAAATGATCCAGAGAAAAGAACACAATCTTCAGTGTTCGCCTTCTTCACGAAAGCCACGGAAATACAAAGCAATGAAATTAGGTGGACTAGCCTAGTTTTATCCCAAACCATTTATATTTGAAGAGAACTCATTTTAAAGACTTTAATATTGTTTGTTCGCTAGAGCTTCTTTAATATTGTTTTTTCGTTAGGGCTTAGACTGCTTATATACTTCTACAAATGCAGAAAATAGGAGTTACAACCTTTCTAGCTACACAAAAACTTTCAGCCACTAAAACCTCAATGAACTTCGCTAAAAAAAAATTAATTTTTTCACAACTAATGAATAAAAATCTGGTATTTTCTCATAAAAGGGCCAATATGGCTTATAAGCCATTAAATTAAAATGTTTAAAAATATGGGTAGGTTTTAAGGAAAACGGAAACGAGTTAGGCAAAGGATTTCATGGAAGAATCAAAGATGAAGGGAGGCCATTGAAAACTTGGGTTAAACATTGTGAAAAATGCTTTTAAAAAAACAATAGATTATGTATATGTCTGTCTACTACTATTCCCAGTACGAGAAAAATTGAGTTAACGGACGGACGAACGGACTTTTGAAGTATGGAAGGTAAAGTATTAAAGAAATAATCTACTAACATAATTTATTTTTGCTACATTTTGAATCCGTTTGAGAATAAATCTCAGCGCATTCATGAATTGCAGCGAGAACGAATACATTTTCTTCTAAAATTAATTTAAGTAATTCAATTCTTTTTATTCAATTACTTAAATTAATAATTAAATTAAACTAACAATTAATGATTATTCGAAATAAACAAAGTTGAGAGAAAAAATAAGTTTCAAACGTGACTGTTTTCATTCAAACAAATATAGCTAGCTCCTAAACGGTGGGTCCTAACCACAAATGTTAAATAACAACAAATATTTAATTTCTGATACGGAAACTGTAGACAAATTTTAGAACCGAGCGACAGAATGGGTTGCAGGTTACATTTTTGATAGTGAAAAAAAAATATAGATCTCCAGGGTAAAGACATAGCAATGTAAAAAAAAAAGATTTAAAATAAGAAAAAAATTAAAGTTCAAAAAATTGATGTAGTTAAACATCATGATGCAAATAGATTTTGAGGTTAGAACAAAAGCTAATAATCATGCTTCAGCCCACCCCAATTTATTATGAGTTACACTAAAGGCTCTAAAAGTTTCAACAGAGAGACATAAGAGGTTTAGTAACCTTACCAAAATAGAAATTCCTACTTTAACAAAACTGTAAACTCCTGTAGAGAACAATTAGTTTTTATTAAATACGTTATTATAAAAAAAGGAAGTGAAAACAGCCGCCAATGCTGTCGAATCTAATCGGAAATGGAATTAGGAAGATCAATAATACTTTGCGGCGACACTAATAGCAGGGGGGGGGGGGACCAAGCTACTCCGCGGAGCCTCCGACATCTAATTCCCCTTTCATTGTTCTTATCTCATTATGCATTCCCGACAACTTTTTTTATTAAATTCTTTTCTTGTTCTTATAAGGCTAAATGATAATCTGATCTTAAAGAGAAAATTAGAATTGGGATAGTAATATCAGGTAAAAATTCTCTTTTAATATTAAAGAAGAATTCCGAACAATATTTCATTGTAATTAGATATTGTCGATTGGTTTGCCAATTTGAAATAGGACGATCTCTGAATAAGAGGTTAAGGAGCAGGGGAAATTGTTGTACCTTGATCACAGTGTAATTTGAAACAATTGACATAGCTCTAGTTGGTGATGTTTGTTTCAGCTGAATCTACGGACTTCAGAGGCTTGAAAACCTTATTGAAACATTAAATATATGAGTGTAGTCATGTTCGTTGGCGAATCCGTCAGTGTACTTTCATCTATCCCAGTAAAGAGATTCTTTGTTTTTACTTACATCCTCATTTTTTTTTTTTTCAATTTTTGCTTCCCCAAAATCTTGTTGTTTTCTACCATTTGTTGAAGGTAAGTGATTGATTGTTTGCTCTGGTATACTAGTAAGTATTCCTTGGTAAGGTTTCCAGTTGATTCGGGATAAAGAAAGAATAAGGACTGAGTCGCTTGCACTTTTTCCTAATGGCGTGTCATCTTGTAGCTTGAAACATTAAGGGTCTTGAACCTTGAAACAGACCTGTAAAGAGTGTGAGACCTCTTGTACCTTAAGAAACTTCTCAATTTTTTTTTTTTTTTTCACATTTCATTTCCATGCCAATACTTTTTTGCTTCCAGGTGTTTATTTTTGAAAATTACCAGTTTCAAGGAATGTTAGTTGCACGTACAGGAGCATTGTTGTACCTTAAAACAAAGACTTTATATGGTATTTTGCTTCTCATACTCAAAGAACTCTCAAAAATGGTAAACTAATCCTCAACAACTATTGGTCAGCTTTACCACGACGGGTCACCAGAAGAGAAACACATCAGCTAAATTGGGGTTCCAATCAAATAAGTATTTCAAAGTGCAACAGTCTCTCTATAGTTCTATTCCATTTTAAAGAAGAAGAAGAAAAAAAAACCTATAGGAACTCTTAAATTACTCCAGCATTACCACTACCTACGCGTTGACTCCTAGTTTCTTCTTTCATCTTTCCTTACTTTGATTACGGTTTCGTGGTATATTGGGGCCTCTCAATGGGACTCAGAGATAGACTGAAGCGAATTATAAACGGCTTCATAAGATTTGTTTTTGATATCCCGAAGCGTTCCCATGTTTCACAACGTTACGCTGAAATCGGCTGGCTCTTCTCCTCCTGCTATATCTAAAGGTATATGTCTTAATCTCGTCATTATTGATCATCCGTCGTATATTAACAATTTCTTAGAATTCAAGATCTGCAGCCTCTCTCAACCTACAAGAACGCCATCATTCCACCATTTCTCCCTAGCGCGTTCCTTCATTCTTTGTAATGCCATTCCTCCTGAAATCAGACATGATCCTACCCTGGGCTCCAATCCAAAATCCAAAACCTGCTCACAATCCAATCAGGCGCTTACTAACAGGGAAATTATGAGATGTGAAACTTTTTATAAAACAAGAGGTCTGAACCAAAAAAAGAAAAGATAATATAGAAGAACTATCATTTAATATCATGACAATCATGCAAGTAAGCCAAATACCAACTGTACAGTAAATAAAATCAAACTTTAAAACATAATCGTTTACTTCTGAATCTTACTTGTTAATTGAAGCCAGTGACATATTGAATATTAACATATTGAAGATAGCAACATAACTTACCTGCAACAGAAAAAAACAAAACAATAATTAAATTCTAACCAATACATGGTGTTAAATAAAGTTCTCTGGACTGTTAAGATGGGAATATAATGTAATACAAACTATTAAACAGTATACAATAGGTTATTGGCATATTATATTGGATTTGGGAGAAGCTTAATATTGCTTAAACATTATAATAAATCATTTGTCAATGCCTATATCCAGCTTTTACAAATCGCATTTAAAATGTAGAAATTTTTTTGTTGTTATGTTACTAAGTAATATTTTATTTTGCTAATAAAATAAACCTGATATCGAAATGAACTTTGATAGATCCTCCTTCGAATATCCCAGGGACTCACATGTAACGAATTTTTACGCTGAATTAAATTGACAATCCTTCCCTCAAACGAAAGTATTTCTACTTTTAACCTTAAAAAGCTCTATAATATATATATATATATATATATATATATATATATATATATATATATATATATATATATATATATATATATATATATATTAAATATATATAATATATATATATATTTATATATTAAATATATATAAGGTAGTTGGTGATCAGGGGTTAGGGAGAGAGAGAAACGCTTAATTAAGCGGTGCTGCCCATTTCAAATGGGTTGCTAAATACACGGAATACTTTATCAGTTTCAGTTAGATATCTTCAGTTAGACATAGCATTTATTTAAAAAAAAAAAAAAAAAAAAAAAAAAAAAAAAAAAAAAAAAAAAAAAACCGTTATAGTTATAATAATCGCAATAAAAAAAATTATAATCCAATACTTGACAGGAAAAAAAATTAAGTTCTTCTTTCATTTACTTCAGTTAATATTACTAATACGTTTACCGTAGTAATTTAAAAATTAACGCGCCTCTGCAAAATATACACTTAGCTACGACTCCCAGTATTTTTTTCCGACTCAGAATTATACAGCTACTTTGTTTTTGTTTTTTGATTTTTAAATTCACAACTTCTCAGGTGCCTGAAAAGGAGATGAAACCTTTATGAGTGCTAGTACTTATGAGCAGTTGCTTTAAAAACAAGTGACGTGTCATTTTTAGCATTATGATCACATTCACTTGATGTATTATATTTTTATATCGTATACAGTTGTAAATTTCAGAAAATAATAAAACAAAAAAAAATTCTCACGAACTTAACACTAAGTCTACATATAAGAACCAATTAAGACATCTATACGCAATGTTTTGTATTATACAGTTGCTAAATATTTTACGCTTTTATCGAGATGTCGCTAATAATATTTGTATAGCTGTAGGGGAAAAAAAAAAAAATGGTTGTCCGGCAAAAGGTACAAGGGGCCTTGTAGGGTTACAAGACTATTTCTTACTGCTCTATGAATTCAAATATAAACATATATATAAACATGCACTCCAAAACCAAGAAGAGTTTGTTCTTCAGACCAATATACTTATTCGTATAGAACTGCATTATATAAAATGGAATTCTCTTTCTTACTTTCACTTTAAATACTATCATGTATTTTCTTTTATATCTTATCTCCTTTTAAGCAAATGAAAATTATATGCTAAGTGCTATTATTTTGTTTAAATTTTAGTCACTGTCATTTATATATCATTTTCTTTTTTTTTTTTCATACTTCCTTGTCTATTGTTTTAAGCAACTAATAAATTAAGAGTACATTATCATCAGCCGACGGAAACGCCGTCCTCGAATAAAGTTTACAACTCTAATCACAACACTATTTAACGTTATTAATTTTTTTTTTTTTTTTTACAAAAAGTTAAATGAACATTTTTATAGCTATGCTTAAAATTCAAATGTATGTGCATAGAATAAAAATGTGCATTATATATTTATATACAAGGTAAAATGAATAATAAAAACAAGTCGTTTGTTTGTGTTTTTTGCTACAATAACTACGTAAGTTTGTGGCATCAGCGAAGAATCGGCTGATAAGGCACATAACAACATTATCAGCTGAGGTTAATCTGCTCCAGTCATCTCTATTCCAGCCGAGAGTGAAATTCTGCGTTGCAATTCAAGATGTAGCAAGGGAAAACAAATATTCTAGAATAAATAAAAATTAAACTAAAACCTAAACAATATTAAAGACAACTGAATTAAAGAAATGGAAATTTATCTGTTTTGTTTAATTCATTCCAAAAAATGGATGAGCAACAATTGTCATAAAACATTTAAGTTACACACATTTTTACTACATATATTCCAAGTTCCTCCTTAATTCTGTTAGGGAAAGTCTTACCTATCTATTCTCATTACATTGTTTCAGCATTAAGTAGCAGATTATTCCTTTTTCAATTTTTGTCACTTAGGAGAGTATCAACATGTCTGGATTCTGATAATGAATGCATGCAATCCGAAACTTCCCTTTGAATAAAAAATAGAAAGGGAAGTGGCAAATAAAATATTTGTTTTTATTTAAAAATTAAAAACAAAATGACCATGCCAACACAATAATCTAGTCGATCGTAGAGATTAAATGGAACGCATTCATTTCATAATGTAAGTAACAGGTACATTTAACTGTGACAATCTTATTTACCAGTCAGAACTTTGGACGAGTATCACGAATTAGAATATTTGTTCCATTTGTCACTCGTTATTTCTGGGATTGTTACACATGTTATTTCCTGTATTACACCTTCTGAAAGTAATTGTAATAATTATGTAAGATTTTTTTATTTCTTGTACTCGATTTTAATGTGATTATGAATAAAGTCTTAGAAGATTTCGACATGGATATAGCTTTTAACTGGGTACAATAGTTTTCATGAGTGAATTCTTTTACCCTCAAAATGTGTAACGTTTTTTACATTAAAAAATGTGACATTTTGAAAAGTTCTAGCTTTTCAGCTTCTAGGCGTGGCTCGGATTGAAAATTTGAAGACTAATTCCATATCAGAAGTTTAATGTAGAATATTTTTTATTATGTAACATTTGTCGCTAGAACCTGCCGTTTAGGAGATTCTTTTTTTGAATAATAAAAGTTACGTTTGAAACGCTTACTTTCTTAATTTCAAAAAATCATTAATTGGAAATTTTATTAAACTATTAATTTAAGTAATTTGACCCTTTTAATTCTAAAATATAACTTTACTGAAAGAAGGAAAAAGTTTAGAACGATTTTGAAGTGTAATCGATAGTTTTTTTTTTGTTTTTTTTTTTTAGAACTTTTATTGAGTAAATTTACAATCTGCCACAAATGTGGGCAATAAGTATATAGATGGCATATTTACATTCACACATTATGTACAAAAAGAGAGAAAAAAAATTAATAGAAAAAAAAATTATAAATACAAAATAAAATAAATAAAAAGATAACAGAAAGAACTTCCTATACATGAACAATAACAAATAAATAAAATGAAATACATTGAGTAAGTAAAAATAAATAAATTGTAATAAAAAATAAAACAATTAAATTATGTTGTTTTTTTTACTTTATATATTTATTTACACCTATCAAATAAAATTTGACAACCATGAATTTGCTGTACGAATTTAAATGGCTTGAAAGGCATGAGAGAGGGAGCAGAACCCAGCGGCACCTCCAGTCTTTATTTAATTTTATTATTTTAGTCAAGGAGATCTCTCATCCAGCTCCTTTTTAGTCTTCTCTGTGTGTTTGTCGGGAATATATGTTGTGGCCATGTTGTTTATTTGTGTATTAGGATGTCCATGTAGTTTTTCGTGGAATCGTTTGTAGTAGGTTTGTATTTGTTCTTTAACTGTTGCTATGCGTAGGTCAGTATGTAAAGTTATGTTACTTACGTACCATGGGGCTTTTGTAATTGTCCTAAATGTTTTTGCCTGGAAAATTTGGAGTTTGTTAATATGTGTCTTTTTAGCTGTCCCGTATATCTGAGAAGCGTATGTCCAAATAGGTTTCAGTAAGTAAGTATAAGTGTTCATTTTTGTTAAAGTTGTAGAGTTGAAATAAAGTGTTTGGAAAGGAGTTAATAGAAAAGTCTTAGTCTTTGGTTAAGCGTTTTACTTTTTTTCTTATATTGGACCCCATGTCATTCTTCGGTCAAACGTAAGACCAAGGTAGTGTACAGTGTCTGTTTGAGGAATCGGTGTGTTGTCAAGAAAAACTGGTGAGCATGTTTCAAGTCGAAGTGTAAATGTAATGTGTTGCGATTTGTCGTAATTTATATGTACTTTCCAAATATTAAGCCAGTCATGTAATTTTGACAAGTGATGCTGTAGAGTCAGTGAAGCATGATTCAGATTTTTATCTCTTGTTAAAATTGCTGTGTCGTCTGCATATGTCGCTGTAAGAATGTCAGAGCTAATTGGAATGTCGTGTGTGTATATGATGTAGAGTAATTGAGCAAGCACTGAGCCTTGTGGCACTCCTGCTGACGCCAACTTAATAGAAGAAAGCTCTGAGCCTTGACGGACAGAGAAAGATCTATCAGAAAGAAAGGACTGTAGAATAAGATAGTAAGTCGGTGGGAGAATCGTCTTTAGTTTAAAGAAAAGCCCTTGGTGCCAGACTATCAAAAGCTTGAGCAACATCCAGAAATACTCCAGTTGCATACGATATGGGCTCTAGTGCCGTTCATATGTAGTCAGTAACTCTGTGTAATTGATGTATAGTCGAATGTTGTGTTCTAAATCCAAATTGATGGTCTGGTATTACGTTCAGTTTTGTTAGTATATCAGAGAGTCTTTTGTATAATAAATGCTCGAAAATTTTGGAACAGACAGGAAGTAAGCTAATAGGTCGGTATGATGAGGGGATATTTTTATCTTTGTTTGGTTTGTGAATCATTGTAATATGTGCATATTTCCACTGTAGAGGGAATTTAGTAGTCCTTAGTATTGCGTTGTAAATAGTAGTTAAGAACACTAGAGCTTTCCTAGGCATTTGCTGGAGTACTCTAGCAGTGACTTTTTTATTTGTTCGGCAACTTGAGCTGGTGTGAAGGGAGGTGGGGGTAATGTCAGTTGAAGGGGTACATCTAAAGTGCTGTGTATATGTTTGTCATGTTCAATGTTATTGCAGTTCGTATGTGGTGTAAAGACAGTTGAAAGATGTTTAGCAAAAAGTTCTGATCTTTCTCCATCGGTCACGGCCCAAGAGCCATCCTCCTTTCGGAGGGGTGCTTGGACTTCACGATGCCCGGTAAGATTTCTAGTACGCCTCCATAAGCTTCCATCATCAGATTTAAGGTTACTAATGTAATTATCGTAATTCGCTCTTTTAAGTTTTAGTATCTGTCGCTTCAGTTCGTTATTGAGTCTCTTATAAGTTCGTTTGTCTGAGGGCAATCTGTCAGTCTGCCATATGTTCCGAGCTCTTCTCTTTGCTCTGATCAAATCCCTTATGTATTGAGAGTAAATGGGTGTAGCTTCTCCGACTTTCTATGCGTGGGAACAGAAGACCACGCAGCTTCTTGTATGTTCTGAGTGAAATATTATACTGCATCATTCAGTTCATTTTCAGTCTTGATAGATAAAGGAATTGAGAGAGAGTCGTTCAAAAAGGTTCTAAATGCATACCAACCAGTTTTGCCGTTATTAAGAGTCTGTTTTTTTTTTGCTTCACAGGGTTCTTCAAATAGTAATAAATGCACAAGGGAATGATCAGACCAAAGATGTGAACTTATACTTATGCTGTAAGGTATAGTTCCAAGTCCTCTGGTAATGAAAAAGTCAAGTAAGTCTGGTGTTTTTTGTCTGGAAGTTGGCCAATAAGTAGGTAAGTCAGGTGATATTGTAACAAATGAAAGCCCATGGAGGGCACATTTTAGGTTTCTTCCTCGTGGAGTACTCAGTCGTGAACCCCAAGACTGATCCTGGGCGTTGTAGTTGCCTCCTGCATTAAAGCATCTACCAAGACGTCTAAAGAAAACACTGAACATAGTGTGCGTCAGAGCATACCTCGGAGGACAATAAACCGCAGCAAACGTAATGCTGTGTTCTCGGGGTAATAGTATGATGGCTGTTGCTTGAATGTCTGGTGTTATGGGTAATTGCAATGGATTGTGTTTGAGAGCAGTTTTGATGAGGATGGCTGTACCTCCGTGAGGTGTATCTTCTGGGTGATCTGTTCTATATATTTTGTAACCTGGGATGTAAAATTTAGTTCGGGGTGTTTAATGTTTTTCTGTTATTAGTGCAATGTCAATCCGTTTGTCGTGCAAGTATATGTCGACTTCAGTCCTGTGTTGATTTAGTCCGTTTGCATTCCATTGTATGACAGACATGGAGCCCACAGTTATTTGACTAAGGATCATATGCACGACGGAAAGCTTCAGTTGCCTCAGAAATCTTTTGTAGAAGACCAAAAAGGGGCTGGATTAAGTTATTTAGACCATTAACCAAGTTTAACAACTCACCTGACGGGTTTTCATTTGGAAGAACCGGTAGGATAATGCTCCTACTCATACCTCAACATCTCTGTTGTTGATGAGGTGCTGTTGCTGGTTGCTGCTGATGGACAGACGTAGGTATTTGTCGATGTTGCTGCCTCTGATATTCGTGTTCTGATCTTGAAGGAAGTGGGTAAGACTGAGAGATAGGCGGAAATTCGTGAAGAGCTGGGACTGCTTCAGCGTGAACTTTTGGTGGCCTTTGAAGCGTATCATTTCGGGAGTTCCGATTTCTTCTCAATTCTTTTAAAGTTTGGCATCCCCTATAATTGGCGGGATGTGACCCTCCGCAGTTGGCACAGGTAGCTGCAGTTTCTCTTTTTTTAGTGCAGGAAGTGCTTTCGTGATCTTGACCACATCTAACACATTTTGGGGAATGGTTGCAATAGGTTTTAGTATGGCCATACTGCTGGCATCGTATACATTGAGGGATCATTTTTTTTTTTTGCGTGGTTCTTCAATTTTTATGTGTGAGTAATACGAAAATTCAATGTCGAATATTTTTTCATTGAACGAAGCTTTAGTTACGTCTACAAAGAACATAGGGAGAGGTGTTTTAAATCGTGAAACAACATTTACTATATTCGTTGCTTCGTATCCATATTGGCCAAGTTCTTCCTTATGACATCTATGGGAGTCGCATAGTGTAAATTTTTAATAACAACACGAGGGGTTCTATCATCCGGGAGTTGATAAGTGTAAAAGTCTCCACATCTTCTTAAGCTTGTCACTAGTTTTCTATATGTGTCTGGAGTAGCCGGGTAAACGCTTACACGTGTAATCCTTCACATTATTTATATGGATAGGTGGGGACTTAGCATTAACGGGTCTAGCATTATTGGTTAGCTGTGAGTCTTCTGTTATGTTAGTTAAAGGTTGGTAACTATTTTTGATAGGCGTGATATCACTGACCTTTTTTGTTTTGCGAGGGTCTCTTTCGATCGTAAGGTGCCTTTTTCGTCCGGAAACTAGCACTCATGGATTTTCTTCCTTTGAGGTCACTGTATCGGAACTGTCCATAGAATTAGGCATTAAGTCAGTAGATGACGTCTCCGTCATTTTAAGCGGAAAACCCGCTTTTCCTGAAATTTGTGCTAACTTTTCTTTCGGTGTTACTAAGCGCGACAATATCTACAAAATGATACTATTTCGCTCCTAATAATATTACAGTGGATCGAAAATAAATCTAATCAAATTTTACAGAATTACTAATGAAAGTTTTAAACTCGTTAGCAATCATATGTAGTTTATAAGTTACATATTGTAAATTATAAGTTAAAAACACAATCGTACTTTATTTACAATACACACTCATCCTAGGGACCCCCAGCCAGACCCTTCCCTCCAATTATGGACGGACAAGCCAGGCATAGAGAGGTCGATTTTTTTTTTTTTTTAATATACATTCACATATAAAGATCTTAATGTCCCATATGTTGCTGTTTTAGCGCAAACCAGATACCTACCATTTCGTTGTAAGCTACATAACCACTCAAATCCACTAGTCTCTCAACTTGCTTTCCAAATCATTCCCGATAATCCTCCGAGACGTCTGAAAAGAAGATGGCCTTGAGACCTTCTAGTGTAGAATTTTTTTTTGAAGTGTTACTAGTGAGTAGTATAGGTACTACTCACTAGTAGCACTTCTAAGTAATTACACTGACATGTAATAACATATATGTTATTTACATGTCAGTGTAATTACTATCAACACATTTATTTATATATGTACATTGGACAGGCTTTCATGATACTTGAGTAAATAATAAATGATGACGCAGGAGAAAACAAGAGTTCTACGCCTTAAAAGAGAACACCTGCCCGTAACTGCTGGGGGAGGCCGTTACTCTCTGGCGTGTTGTGCAAACAGAATGATACAAATAATAATATTTATTAATATTAATATTATTTATTAATTATTTTGATTATGCTAAAATATAATGCCTGATATTTTATTAAGTCGTGTAGAAATTAAATGGTGTAGAAATTACGTGACAAACACACCTCCTTATAAATACATCGTTTTAAGGTTTGTGTATTCTGACTATTCCAACACTTACTAGACGAGCGTTCAAAGCTGCCAATTAGCCACGAATGACTTATTTACATGGCAGTAATTAGACCTATTTAAACATACACGGATTGCAGATTTAGGACTAGACTAAAACTTCCAATTCTTCTCGTCAAATCCTTGCAATCCGAATCCTCAAACCTTCATATTATGTCACAAGTAAACTTATTTATGACGATCCAAATGTTCCATGTGTTGCTGATTCGGCCCCAACAAGATACCTATGTTCTCATAAAAAGCAACATACCCTAATCCAATATTCACAAAACTTGCTTCTCTCTCGATTTACGATAATTCCACGAGGCTTCTGAAAAAAAGGTGGCCTTTCTAAGGCATTAAAATTATTGAAGTACTACTAATGGGTAGTTCTTCATAAGTTATTGTAATCATTTATAAATAAATTATATATTAAAACAGAATACCTAAATATAATAAAAATATATAAACAAATTATATAATACAATTAGGATTGATGAATTAAGTGCCACTTCTATTGAGATTATTTTATTTGAAAACTAGTTTCGAATGCTAAACATTCATCTTTAGTTCTTCGAGGTAACCAAAACACTTCGAAACTAGTTTTCAAATAAAATAATCTCAATAGAAGTAGCACTTAATTCATCAATCCTAATTGTATTGATCCTTCTATATCATCATGCGTACCTCAAGTGATTATATAAAAAAAAAAAAAATATGGGTGTGTACTATAAAGAAAAATATAGCTTCTCATTTAAAACATATTTTACTCGACATTGTAATTATAAACACGTAATGCGAATTCCGACAAACCTGTACCCATTATTTTACTCAATCCAAGGAAAAAAATTCAAAATAATTGTAATTGGATACTATGCTAGATAGAATAGATACGATAAAAAAAGGAACCAATTTATCTAGTCACAAATATTATTAAGATATAATCTCATCAGCTGATAAGAAATTTATCCTAGCATTTAAATTTTATTAATCATAAATAAATGCAATACAAGATCAAAATAAATTTTTTAAAAAATACCAAGAGAAAAATTAAATACCAACTTATTGCAATTAGAGCAAACTCCAATACGTTATACGATAATTTACGTAAAAATTTCATTTTTTTGTCAATCCAATATTTTCAGTTCAAACTTATAAATTATCAATTAATTTGCAGAAACTGTTAGGGTATACGAGTTGCGTCCGTTATACGAAACAATTAACTACAATACCAATGATAATAATTGTTTATACTCTCAGAGTATGAATTTAGATTCAGGTTGTTATTTTATTATTTATTTTTTTACAGGATACAACCTATTCTATCCACAAAATATGGTGGGTCTGCCACAAAATAAATTTTAACCCTTCCAGGGGGAATTTGAACCCGCCCAACCTTCATTACCGAGCGCGATGAGACCCTTGCCCCAATTCGCTAGGCCATCGAGCCCCCAGATTTAGATTTAAAGCTAGACCATTAAATCAGAAGTACTCACTAGCTATTAGTAAGAAATAATTATTCTATATAAAATAAATCGAAAAGCAATGGAAAACACAAATTTTTATGCCAATATATCGGGAAACATAAAAACTTAGAATTAATCGTTTCGGAAATCAATCAAAACAAATAATGAAAAAATAAAATAAAAATCATGAGAAATTATGAATTAATTCAGAAAAATTGAGGTTAGACCATTGAGCATAGACAAAGAAGCATATTTCTAATTTTTTTTTTTTTTTTTTTTTTTTCAATTTCGATGTTTTTGTTGATGATATAAAACATATATCCGGCAATATTTTAAATTAATGATTCAAAATCATTAAATTTCTTGTCATATTTGAAATTATTAAAATACAGTTAAATAATTACAATGTTTATTTTAGTCAATTAAATAGTTTTTCTGCTAAGATTTTATACTATAATGAAAGATATTTTTATCTATTGAATTTTTAAAATTACTGAAGTTTTGGAAAAATATATAGCATTATATCTTCAATCAGTATTTGAAAGATAAAAATATTTTTAAAAAAAAGAAAAGAAAAGAAAAAAGAAGAAGAAGAAATAAATAACCATATTCAGTGGATATCTCACGATATAAAGAAAATGGTAAAAATTTATAAACGGTCCAAAAAAGGGAAAGAAGCGGTAGAAAAGAAATAACAAGACGAACAAGTTAGAAACTAGAGTACGCGAGAACGGCAACTGAATAATACAGAACAGAGAGGAGTAGAACCAACAAGTGTCCAAGAATCCTTTTCAACTTTACAACTTTCCTATTACCTCTACCAGATCGAGAACAGGTTCCCCAACTCGACGCGTCATTGAGAGATAAAGAAGGAAAAAAAGACGGTCTAGAGAGAGATATCGGATTTCAAGTTCCTATTCACCTCAGCGGCGGGCGGCGAATCAGAGGCCGTGGAAATGCGAATAGACACTGGTCCACGGTAAACATGAACACATCACGTTCACTCAAGCTGTAGCTAGGATCGGGTGTAAAAATCGTAATTAGGGTAACGATTATTGATAATTTCAGTTTACTTGATTCACAATTACTAATTTTCACATAATGTCTACATTTATCAAAAATACTATCGAATTATACCAACGATGTATATCTATCAGAATAACTTCAATATATCAAAGATTAAAGGAATATTTAAAGATCAACAACAATAGGAAGCAGGATCCTAACTTCCCTATCCATTTAAATAACACCATGTAATTAACAAACACAACGGAGTGAAACAAATGCATCACGAAGAAAATAGGGTCATTCCATTCAAATTGATTAAAAAAAAAAAAATGAATTGGTTTCTTGACTATCTTAAAATAATATGAAACTATACAAGTTGTTTCCCATATGTCTTAACACTTAAAAACCAATTTTTTAAAAAGTTTAACTCAGTTTTTTTTATGTTGGCGATTTTTGTTTAGGTGCACACACCTAATTTTGCGATTACAAGGGTTTACAACAACATTCATAACTTCGAGAGTACTCATCTTCCAAGTATAAAACAAAAACCATTTTATTTATGATTTCGCAAGTTAAAATTAAGCTGCAGTAGTTTATTTAGCTATCTTTCTTAATACTAAATGAAAATCACAGGACGAAATCAATGTGAAATTCTAATTTGCATACATTATTTTTTAACTTTCTATAATCACTGAAACTACGTTATATACAGGGTGAGTACCTCTTAGTGTAAAAAAAAAAAAAAAAAAAAAAAATTGGGTGAAACTAGATCAAAAATATAGGAAAATGCCGCAGACCTCACCTTTATATTCCAATCCGTTGCAGATATGTGATAAATCGAAGACTTTTTTGAGTAAACCACGTTTTTTACCATAAAAGTTGCAATATCTGTTTAAATATTTTTCAAACTTTGACCTCATTTTCAGATTTAGAATATAAATTTTCTATAAGAGCTGAGTACATATAACCTTGAATTTTACATATTTTTGACCTAAAGAACAGCTTGATCTTCACCTTATTTAGGGACGTTACAATGCCTTCCTTATATTACCTCAACGCTCGCCGTTTTTCGAATGATATGTTAAAAGTAATGATTCTGTTTCGATTTCATGGAGAAGTTTATTTTTAAAACCGAAAAGACATGTTTTTTTTCGTTCGGCATACAAATCAGTTACTTGTGTAAATAAAACATTATGATGATCCATTAATGGAAGTGTGCACTTTAAACATAATCAACTATTCTTTGGAATAAAAAGAATTTAGGATTTATTGTCAAATAAGTCTTTGATTTATCATATATCTGCAACGGATTGGAATATAAAGGTGAGGTCTGCAGCATTTTCCTACATTTTTGATCTAGTTTTACACAATTTTTTTTTCACACTAAGAGGTATTCACCCTGTATATTAATAAAAAGAAAACTACGAACTATCTCACGAAGACTAAAGTGCATGACAAAATCACAGAGAAATACAGAGCATTCCAAGAGGCAACAAGGACTAACATATTGAACGACTTCCATCGCTTACTCCTCACGACTCTAAACGACATCTTAAAAGAAAATGGCTGCGAGACCTGCTCGGGGAGTGAAAGAGGCTATTGCTGCAAACAATAGCTACAGTAGCAGCATGATATCAAATACCCTTAACTACTATTAAGAAGACATTTTATGCTGAAATATGTAAAAATTATAATAGTAACTTTTTGTCGCTCCCAGCTCAAGGGAAAAAAAATTAAGGTTTTAGTTTTAAATATTCCACTTCGACCACCTATCTTCCTTCATTTCTTATATCGTCGGTTTGGAAGAAGACAGTCATAACTCATTAATCATAACTTTTCAGGAGAGACGATTGAAGTATTGCATTAATTTTAATTGAAAAACTCTTCACATATTTATGAAAAAAAAAAAAAAAAAAAAAAAAAAAAAAAAAAAAAAAAAAAAAAAAAAAAAAAAACAAAAACAAAAAAAAAAACAGGAATCTTAAGAATATAATCTCGAGAGCTTAAGAATATAAATTAAAACATTCGGAAAAATTTGAAAGAAAAAGATTAAAATTCAGAAAAATATAAATTTATAACTTTTTAATTTTTATAAATATTTTTAAAATGTTTATACATTAATACGATTATATCATATAAATATCCATTAATGTACTATAAATAATTGGAAGAGATGATCAAGACAGTTCTTGTTCGACATTAGATCCGAAGTATCACTATCCTTAAATATTTCAATCTATTTCCCCGTTCATTTATCTAGTAAGAAAAGCGAGAAAGAAGGTAGAAGGAGAGAGGGAGAAAACGAGGGAGAGGTGGAAATTGCGACTCTCGAAAAAGCTAACTCTCTCACACTCAATGAAAAAGTGGATCACTTACTCAAAGTGATTCACTTAACTTGCCAATCACTCTTTTTTCTAGAATCAATGATCTTAGAAAAGGAAGCTGAACTTATCTGTTAAAATAACGTTGCAAAGAGAAAATACAATGGGATTGGAGGTTGTAGAATATGGTTAAGATTTACGAAGACATTTATATTAACTTAGGGAAGGACATGAATTACAACTCTTTTTCATTAAATATAACGCAGAATTTTCACAAATATACTTAAGTAGAAAACATAAATTTAAAATTAATTGGTTTTTAATGGGAGATATAATTGACGTACAATAAAAATAAACACATAAACAGTGGCACTAGTTCTATCTTCTTTAGGGCTATAAAAAATAAAACAATAAATTGCAAATTAAAGAAAAAAGGAGATAAGTAATTGATTTATTTATATTTTTTATTAATTTAAGCCCGTCTAGGAGCGCTTATGACCAGCTCCTTTGGATACCTTCCTTTTGTTCCCAATACTTCCTGAGACCAGCCAATAGTTTTTCCTTTTTCTCTTCCGTCATGGGTTTCCGAATAGTTTTAACTTTTGGAGGTGGGGATCAAGATTTCACCATACTTCTAAATTTCGACCGATCCAAACCGATCAAGGTCAGAATTTCCAATAGAATTAAGGTCTTTTTGAACTTCATTTGGACTTCAAATATTACAACTTTTAATTAGCGAGATCTTCTTGGTAAACCTATTGATGTCCATCTCAGGAGGTGCCCATAGTACTCCAGCCGCCTACGTCGCATACTAGTGTTCGCTGTTTTTAATTGTCGGTACAATTTGTGATTCACCTTTAGTCTGTAGGATCCATCTTAGAGAACTTTCGGTCAATGAATTTATTTATTTATATAATCTTTAACAAATATTTTTGGTAGATTTGTAATTTTAATATAATTCACATAAACTATTTTTTTTATAATTTAATTTAAAAACCATAATGCAGCATCAACACCTTTATAGTTTTCAACATAAGTATGTTAATGGCATAATTCTAATTGTATCTGTGAACGACCGAATCTAACAACACAGCCTATCTGAGTAAATGTTCTCCCACTCAGACAATTAAAAAAAAAAAACGTTTTAAACTTATTTTCCAGTCAAAATAAAAATCTCAGTACTTCGAATCCAACATTCCACATAAAGCCCAAATACATTTTTTTTTTTTTTTTCTATGATTGAAAAGATGCTAAATTAAAATCATGTAAAAAACTATTTTTTTCTTCATGTCAGAAATAAATTAAAGCATATGAAACCTAAATAAATACAATAATGAAATTTAGGCTAAGTAAATAAAATTTTGAGTCGTAAAAATACGTCGAACGATTTAAAAAAAAACTAATCATTTAATCATTCATTAGAAAAACTCGATTCTTATAACTCAAAATTTAAAAAAAAAAAAAAAAAAAAAAAAAAAAAAAAAAAAAAAAAAAAAAAAAAAAAAAAAAATAAAAAAAAAAAAAAAAAAAAAAAGAGAGAGATACTAATCCTTTGGTTACATTAATTATAATCATGTTAATAGATTTTAGTTTTTAATATATAACACATCGTTCCTAGTTTTTTAATTATTTATTGATATTTACAACTATACCTAATGTACAAAACATAAGTTTGAGAAAAATTATTACAATATGTCAATAGCATGTAAAGAACTTTAAATTAGTAACTCTTCAATAAAAGTTCTACATAAGAGGGTCTCTCGGCCATTTACTTTTCAGACAATTCGGAGGATTATCGGGAATTGAGTGTTAAATAAGTTAGGAGACTAGTGGGTTCGAGTAGGTATGAAGTTTACTTTGAAAGGATAGATATCTGGCTTGGGCAAAATCAGCAAAATATTGAACCTAAAGATCCTGGAAATGCGACAACTTCTTCTCCAAAAATCCATTTTTTTTGAATAAGTTCATAATAGCAGAGCAGCTGGAGCGTTGAGGAATTTACGAAGGATTTTGGATTGTTAGTGGATGATCCATGCAAGACCTTCCTGCTCTAAAACAAGTAGAATATGGATTGGAATGATATATCCAGTCAACCATTCCGATGGTACTTTACATTGATGTTGGAAGGTTTAGTGGAGCACCAAAGCCCAGCTCCGTATTTCCAAATGGGTTTAATTATTGTCACGTAAATTAGTCTTTTGTAATATACTCGTATTAGGTGCTTTGAACGCTTACTTAGTATATATCGAAGTATTGGCTCGTCCTTTATTACGGTTAAAAAATTATTTATTTATTCTTTTTCT
Source organism: Euschistus heros (assembly GCA_003667255.2). Taxonomy (NCBI): domain Eukaryota; kingdom Metazoa; phylum Arthropoda; class Insecta; order Hemiptera; family Pentatomidae; genus Euschistus; species Euschistus heros. Next base: position 328,574 of record RCWM02000200.1, read on the forward strand.
GTTCGTGTCCCACATTTTTTTATAGTTAAATCTTTCATAACTTAGATCGTTGGCCTTCTTGAGAGGCTGTTAAAGCTAGCCTCTGAAGAAGACCAACAACGTAAGCCTATGCTATTGCACACAAAAACGTATTTTCCATTTTTTTAATAGATTTTTTTTCCATATTTAAATTTTTTCCACCATTTTAGTCAAGGTCCACTATCTCAAGAAGGGTTCTTATAAATAATATATATATATATATATATATATATATATATATATATATATATTACGTACATTTATTACGTAATTATAAATTTTATTTAAAGGGATATATCTTATTCGGTTGAGATAACTTTTTTTTTCGAAATAGTTAGTCTAATTTAAGATGAAGAAACGGGAACGAAATACACATTTAACAACAACTGATTCACCACTAATAGAGAGAGACATGGGCTAAATGCTCTGTGGACATGGAGCATTTAGCCGCTGTCGTAAAAAGTCACTTCAATTCCGACAAGCCGAGACCAAAATGGAATTTAGTGACGGCGCTAGAATAGCAATTAGACACCCTATTAGAACTAATTTAGGAGGAAATTCCAATTCCATCACATGGACCGGATCCCATCGGACCCATTGACATGTTTTTATAGCGGTTGAAGGCTACTGCAATAAACTTCCAAGCATTAATTCGCGTTTAGTGGAGATGACGATTCGAGGCTTGATAAGACAAAAAATGATCAAATTCAACAGAAATCAATTAATAAAACCGTGACCAACACCGTAACCAAAATATAAATAAAAATATTACTGAATTCTTTACTTCAAATTTGTAGATAGTGCAAATACTAGGTCCTTTCATAAAAGGTACGTTTTTTATTATTTCATAAATTCAAACTGTGATTAGGGAACTGTTTACTATGTTATGTTTATGTTTACACTCTATTTTGATAACATTTACCAGCCCACCAACTGACCGCAGATTGTTTAGTATCCCATCAAACATTTTCATGGAAACATTTTCATGGGTGTTGTAACGACACCTTGTGTCACATATCTGCACACTGTAGTGATACTGACACAATCCATCATAAAACAACCTGTACTAGTTAATCAAAAGGGACCTATACTCTTACACGACAATGCCAGGCACCATATTAAAGAGCAGACATAGAATAAAACACATCACGACTAAATATTTGACAACTAATCTGCAGGAATCAATCATCTAATTTATTATGGTTAAAATCTTTCAGTTCATTTTTGGGGTCAATTGATGATTTAGTTGACAAGACTGAAAAATTTAATCGTGGTTAAATTAGATGACTGATTCCAGGAAAGTAAGAAACTGAAGGAAGAAATTAACCGATGCGTTTTACGAAGTCCTTATTTAGCAAGCATATTTTCAACAGATTTCCATTTGTTCGAAAATTTGGAAAACTACCTTAAACGTAAAATATTTGAAATTAGTTCTCAGGTCAAAAACACATTTTCTGACTTAATTTCTCCACTACAGACTAATTCAACATTTACTAGACAAACGTTCAAATCGCTCAATCAATTACAAAAGGCTCATATACATGATTGTGATTAGACCTATTTGGACGTACAGAGTTGAGCTTTGGGGCTCGACTAAACCATCCAATTCATCTCGTATTCAATCCTTACAATCCAAAATCCTTCGTAAAATCCTCAATGCTCCTTACTTTGTCACCAATAAACTTATCCATAAAGAACTTAATGTTCCATATGTTGCTGAGTTAGCCCACACCTATCCTTTCATTGTAAGCTCCATAACCACTCAAATCCGTTAGTTTCTCAACTTGCTTCCCAATCCATTCCTGATAATCCTCGAGGCTTCTGAAACGAAGATGGCCTTCTAGTGTAGAATTTTTAATAAAGTGCAACTGATGAGTACTTCTTTTCAAGCTTTAACATGTTATTATAATCGTTGTAAATACATTTACTTGATGTATATATTTTGTACAGTTGTAAATTTTAATAAATGATATTTTGTACAGAACAAATTTTAATTCTCCACAAAATCCTTAATTTTTCTGTTCTGAGATTAAAAGGTCGATAATACATTTGGGAAAAATGTATACAAAATTTGGGTAAATATTTTGTAGAAAAGTGTTTTGATTCTTAAGGTTGTTTTACTTAATAAACTTTCCTCTGAAAACAGATATTTCAAATGAAACGACCCGATAGTAGGCGTCCTTCGAAGAGGAGAATAGGAGGGATAGATACTCATCTTAATGCAACTTAATTTGATTTTTGTTTGTTTTTTAATTAATTTTTATCATTAACATCTGCGTTTTTTTTTTTTAGTGTTTTGTATTTTCTATTTTTCTATTTTGCGTTTGATTCTGAGTTCAGAATTTCAAAATTAAAAAAAAAAAAAATCAATTATACAATGTGAATAGGGAAGGATCACGCTTAGCTAATAGGTTTTTCCATCAGGAATGTTTTTGGGATCACAAACTGGCCTCTTTCCTAATTTCGGATAAAACAAAAAATATTTATTTACCTACAACTCCCCCTTCGGCACTTTGCATCCAGTCTACTCCACCTCCTAATAATTTTAGAAGCCCTTAAAATTTTCCTCTTCAGGTAAGTATCAACAATTTAATCACTATGTAAAATCTGCGTTGGAAAGTGATTTTTTTTTTTTTTTAAACTAGTCTCTGAATAAAAATTTACAAAGAAGTTGCAAATAATTCATAAATAATTACTGTATAGATTGATTCATAATTGATCCTTGTATAGATCAAGTTAATCTTTTAATGATATTAAATAATACATTTTTCAACGAAACATTTCTATTTTATAACAGAAAGAACAAGAATAGCTATTACACGAGCTATGTAAACGCAATCATGTATGAATAAAAAACCCGCAATAATGTTAAAACGATGCGTTGATACAACAAGTGGGAAGGGGGTGGGGAGCGTTACATAATGCTGAGGTTTGAGTACGTTCGCGAAGGCAGTCCTCTTCAAGACTCGATCTGCATCCGTAGTGCACTTGACAAGCTGAGCTTCAAAAGAAACTGAATGGTTTGTTTGAACAAGCTGATGTCACTCCAAACATCGATGATTTTATATTTTTAAAATAAAAATAAATACTCAATTTAAAATTAACAATTACAAAGCATTATATCAATATTATGATACTAAATTATTGATAGTAAGTTATGTTTACGAAGCATTGAGGAAACCATTCTAGAAGAATCAATACAATTGTGATAAATGAAATGCCACATCTAATGGAACATTTGTAGTAGTTTTTTGTATGTTTTTAGCACTAATGATAAATGGTTAACATTCAAACATCTTTAAATAAAAAATCGATCTTAATTGGAGCGTATAGTCTACACTTGTTAATGAATTTCCATTTGCTACCTAATTACCTTATCATAAAGATGATAAACCAAGAGAATACCGTATTTTTTTTTTTTTAATTTAATATTAGCAGAATTCATATTTAAACTGAGGCGTAGTAGCACTGAGGGAAAAATAGACTCAAAATTCTGGAACCCAGATTCAATTCTAGGCAAAAACAGATTACTTATTCAGTTATATATGCCAAGAATCGACGCAGACCCTCCTGTGGCACACCTAGTCTCTGTGAAAAATATGCAGGGAGGGATTCTGGTTACAACTCCTTACACTACATTTGGCCAAAACAGAGTACAATTTTACAAGTACTAAATCCAAGATCTAACATGAGTAGGATTTCTTGGAAACTTCATATTATGTAGTATCTTCTATAATCTCTGCCAATTTTATGAAAAATCTATACTTCAGAATCTTAAACAATGGACTTTGTGGATTGAACAAGCTCTTCTCTTATTTGGAGGTTTTTAGAATGGTTCCTTGTCTATAAGATTTGATTAATTCATCAATTGATAAGTAATGATTTCAGTTTTTCCAAACTGTGATTTGGCTTTAACGCCTAAAAAAAAAATAATACAAAAAAAAAACTGGACAAGGATGTAATATTACCGGGCCAACGGTTGTGAAAGTAGAAGATTTGGCAGAGATCACGCTTAACCGCTAGTTTTTCTCCCAATTAAGGGTACTATCTTTAGGTCTACGTTTGAAATGAGAGAATATAAATTTTGCGACTTCATGCGGTCTCCAAGAAGGGCCCAGGAGATTAGCAGTCAAGTACCTTATCCACTGAACCACCGCACCTCCTGAATTAAATACGCGCCAATATACTAATTATACATATATTTTATTCCACTTTCGTCGCGTGCGAAGACTCAGTCTCCAATATTGAATGTTGTAATGATAGCAATGAAGGATGGATAATAATGAAGACTTTTATTTCAAAAGATATTCAGAGAGAACGAGAAATATAATCATTTTGTGGTTATCAAACGCGACTACTATAAATAATAGCATGTTATTTATATAAAGGATTCGTTTTCCATATCCCATATTCGACCATATCATCACCATATTCGATCCTCGACCTTAAGACAATGGGTTGGTTGTTTTTTTTCCCCGAAGCCATATGACAGATAGACATCCGGACAGGTGACAAATCTATGCCTGCAGTTTCGGCTAGATAATAGACTGCCGGGTCCTAGCTGCATATGCACTGAAGGGCATTCTGTCTCGTCTAGGGCATTAGGATTGCAAATCGAGCCCCTGCACCCGAAACAGCGCCTGTCTGCGTTTAGTTTAATAAATAATCTGAATCTATCCGCCTCTTTCCAGCTGAGGCTGCACTTTTTTCGGCAGGTCCAAGACAAAATTCATGAAACAAATTTAAAATTATATAAATGCGGATTTAAAGCTATATCTAACTTCTGTTAACTGGTCTCGTTTTAAATAATTAGTTATTTGTAATTTTATTAATTCATTAAATTTTATAACGGTTTTGCAGACTTAATACATAATGTATGTGTAATCTCCAAATAAGAAATCCTTTGAAATATTCCTTTTTAGGTATAATACAAATTTCTATATCATTATTTGATTATTTACAATATTAAATTTAATTTAATTTATTTAGTCTTGATTTTAGTGGATTTTTTTTTTTTTTATATTTTTTTTTAAGTCTAAGGCTCAATAATTAACTATTTTTTAAATGTATTTTTATACAAAATGGGCTTGTCAAGAAATAATAATAATGAGAAACGTTTATTTGTATAATAATGGTACATAATCATACATAAATATATATATACACATACATACATTTTGTTCCTATTTACATTTGTACAAAATCAGCTGATGGCTGAGGTTTTTCAAGTTCATTTTTTTTTTCTTTTAAGAGTTTCACTGTAATTATACTTCCAGTTTCATTCTGGCCAAATAGTGAGCTTCTCCTAGTCTTTTCCATCATTTTCTTTCTTCAGCTACTCTTGCCATGTTGCTGCTCCTCCACATTTAGTCCTCCTAAGGGCTATGCGGTCGTCCTCTGCTTCTTTTGTCATCTCGGAGGTATGTTTGCTGCTCCTCCACCTCCTAATGCGGTCGTCCTCTGCTTCTTTTTCATCTCGGAGGTACCAATTTCCATGTTGCTGCTACCTCCCATTTAGTCCTCCTAATATTCTTGGACCAGTTATCGTTTTTGCTCCTTACAAGGTATCTTACCCAAGTCCATTTCCTTTTGTGAATTATCTGAGCTATATCTGGGAATTTCGTTTTAAACCTTATACATACATATAAAAATATATTGGTACATACATATGATATTAACATCAGGTTGAGGATTTCCAACCACCTTCAACTCAGCTATTTCACAGCTTCACGAACCAGTGGAGGCAGAATAAGAGTGGAAAAGCCATTATTAATACTCTATCAAGTACGGTTGATTGGTAACAGTTTAGAAAATTATACAACCAAATTTTAATCATTACAATATAATTCCTATATAAACACGTATTACATGTTTTTCTCCCTTTCTTGTAGGGTTTGTAATAGTCGGAAGGGGAACTAATTGCCTGAGCAATTAATACTAGCTTTCCACACTCGTTCCAGTTTAATCCACCTCCAAGAGTATTATATTGTATCATTAAATCATACTGTTATAAAATCGTCTATTATTTGCTATTAGCAACTGTGACAAGGTAGCAGATATAAAGAGATAACAACACCCCCCCCCCCGTTATTATTTCTAAAAATATAACACTTTTTTGGGACGCACAACAAACGTGACCTGGCGTCCTCATTAGTGAAGTGTACCATTCCTCAAGCAGAAAACTGCGACTCATTATACCAAGGTCGACTCCTCAAATTAAATTCGTTTTTGGACAGTCTCCGTGTGGGCCTTGCAGACTGGACGGTGTCCATCCGGAATTTCGCAATCTACATGTCCTTGGGCATTTATAATATATCAATAATAATATGTTTTTATTCGTTAACATTTTTGTAATTAACAGTATATAATGTGTATTATTATAGATATTGCGAATTTATTCTCTTGTGTCACAATATTGCGCAATAAGCTTATCAGAAAATTAGGTTGAATAGTATAATTGCCAGACCTCTACGTTGTACTCTTCGGCTGATAGTGTTGGCATCCATTAACATACAAGGCTAAATGGCCACGCCTCTTAACTAAACATTTTTTTCTGTTTCATTAATGGGAACAGTGAACGGCCGCAAGGGGCAAGCCGTAACATTGGTATTACCATTATGGGATAAACCAGACAGTTATTGACACCTTAACTTAAAAAATAAAATAAACAATACTAGCAAAAAAAAATAAATCTTAAAATTCATTTTAAATCCTACAACTTAACTCTGTGAAAGTACTTTCAATTCTGTCCGTATTTTAAAAGATATTCAGACGGTGTCAATGTCTGATTTTACATTATTTATCGTCTCTATCTTGTAAAATATACTCCAGGAATAATGTTTGAACTTTTTTGTTTAGCATAAAGTACAGCGATTAAGGAAAAATTACTGTAAATTTCAACTTTTCTTTGACTAGACTATTCTTTCTACAACTAAAGTATGAGCATTTCCGTAAGGATGTCAATCACTGTCAGTCAATCAATTTACTTTACATTACACAAGTTAGTCAGTAACAGTCCGAATAAAAGTAAGGGGTCCGAACTATTATGTTATCTAAACAATTTAATCATTATATACTTATAAGGGCAATATATGTTTCCAGCGAAATTAAGGTAAGTCCTTTTTATTGCCCAGAAATAATAAATAGCAAAACCTTCTAATAAAATGAATAATAAATAAAACATAATTAACTAACTATCCACAAACTAACATCAGATTCGAGAACTAATGGTTAGCTAGTGTCTACCTTCTACCTTCTAGCTTTCGAGCATCATTTGCAATCCTGTAATTGATAATTTTTACGCTATTATGCTCAGAAAATCGTCCTGCTGAAATGTTAACGAGATGCTAATCCCTAAAATAAAAAAGTCCAACATAAATAATTCTTGTCAGAAGTACCGGCCTTGCCGAAATATAATCGAACAAATAACGTGTACTCCTCATCTTAGTGTTTCACCAGTGAAGCAGCTGAGAGATAAGCGAGAATAGATTATTCATTTATATAAAAATAAACTAATAGAGATAAGATCTCTTCAAACCTGCTTGTTCCTCCATTACTTGTAAAACTGCTAAAAAGTACACCCCTACCTTTCACCCCCCCTCCCCTCTCTTCCTCTAATCACTTTACTAATGTGGTATTGCAATGAGAGAGAACAAATAATGATTGCTAATATAATTTTAACAGTTTTGATATTAAAGTCATTCTAAATTACCTTTGCTAAATATACAACATTATAGTGCATTTATTTTATTTATTGCACAAGAATATGCCCGTAAAACAAATAACTGTTCTGTACCCTCTCATCCTCTATTCCCCCTCATACACACACTCTCTCACTCTCTATCTCCCCATCATTTGATGAGAAAGAGAGAGTATGGTATAGCAGGATATTTTTACAAAACGATACAAGGGGCAGTACAGGGATGGGTGGAAAAAGGGGTATTTCACATTATGTTTTCAAGGACTACTGGACAAAGGCTGGAGGCAACCCTGTCCAGTAACAAAGAACAAACGGTCCTTCCAATAACTGACATCTCTTTGATGTGACTGTTGACGAAGAAAACAAGAGGGCTTATCAAAGGTACACCGTTTTTTTAATGTGTCCCTTTTCGGCCATCTTCCTGTAGTTTGTGCGCACTAATCAAAAAAAAAAAATAATAATATTAAAATGGCAAGGTTTTAATCCGTTGGTTTTTTTAGTTTTATATTTTATGATTTAAAGATTTTTTTTTTTAGTTAAAAAAAATTACAACAATAAACGTTTGATGAAGTTTACAGACAGTGAAAGGGAATATTTTAATTAATATAGATATTTTAAAAAAGAAAAAAATCCTAATAATTTTAATTGACAACTTTGCTGTCATTTCATATGTTACGACCATACATATTATACATATATATAAATACATATATTTTATCCATAGCAAATTATTATTATGATTATTTAAATGCTGTAATGAATGCTACATAAATAAACATTTGAAGAGGTGTGATTGATGACTAAATGGAATAAAGCTTAGTTAGGTAGGTTACAGAGAGTGATTAGTCAAAGAAATTTAAAAAATAACCATTGTTGAAATTAGCATAACATTAATTTTACTTATCCTTGATTGTTATCATCAGTACAGATGGAAAAATTAAAATGAACTCTACAGGTACAACATGCCAACGGAACCCTCTCATGAAGAGAACTAAACACTAGTTTAGATCGTAGTACATCTAGAACTAAACTCAGTTATTTACATGAAAGGGTTTTGTTAACATGTTGTATCCCTTATAATTTATTTTAATTTTTTCCATCTGCTATGATGATGGCCATCAAAGCTATGGCCAAGACGTTGGCAAATAATATTTAGCTGATTTAAACAATGCTTAAATTTTAATCCCTCTCATAACCTACACAATATAAATAAACTCAGTTTTCTTATAAAAAAAAAAAAAAAAAAAAAAAAAAATCTTACATTATATATAGAAGTTTCATATACTTATTTTTTAGGTCTACATTTAAAATATGTTATTTTAAAAACAATTCAGTGTCTATAAAAATATTACCGCTTTTTTTAGTTTATAGGTCTTCTCAAAATTAAGTAATAATATGATGTACAAGATTCAAAAACCAATGGGAGATTTCTGGGCAGCCTCGAATGGCCAATGCAAATACCCCAGACGGCAGACATAAGAAATAAAACATATCGACACCGACAAACTGACACTGAAGGATCACGCTTAATGTTCACCCTGTCAAGTGCAGCTGCATTGCAGGGCCAGTGTAAACATGAAAGGTTCAGTCGGCATACCCGATATGGTCAATTTAATTTACTTATATACAAAATGTATAACATAATCTAGGAATTTATAACATAACCTAAAAATCCAGATAGATAGCTGGATATCACTGTATATAATAACCATAATTTTGATATTTAAAATTTATAGAAATGTAAACAAAAATGCTACTACTAATTTAAAAGATTATATCAAATGATTGGAAGAAATGATTTATAAAAAAACTAATACGTAATTTAAAAAAAAATGGTGGAATATTCAGAAGTTCCCGTCACTCCAAAACTTCATCTTAGCATCTGTATTAAGAAGCTAACGACAAAAATTAGGTCTATGTTCATTATCATTAGGTTTTAAACCTTACATTGAAAATTTAATAATAAAAATCCAAAACAATAATAATAAATAAATAAATGTAATAACCTAAGGTCCTCTGATTTTGTGTCGCTTTCTTGACAGTTTTCCTTCATTTTCTGTTAAACAATAATTTTTTCTTTGCTTTTTATTCCAATGAAGAGTTTTTTAGTTTTTAAATTCACATTTTCATTAAGAGATTATCATAATGTTTTACTTGCACAAGTAACTGATTTGTACGCCAAATATGAACATTGTGTATTTTTGGATTTAAAAGTAAATTTCTCCATGAAATCGAAACAAAATCATTACTTTTTACATATCATTCGAAAGCTGATTAAATTTTCAAGTTTTTGTAGACAGTTTTTTTTCGAAAAACGGTGAGCGTTGAGGTGATATAAGACGTTGTAAAGTCCCTAAATAAGGTGAAGATCAAGCTGTTCTTTAGGTCACAAGTTTGAAAAATTCAAGGTTACAGGTACTCAGCTATTATAGAAAATTTAATGATAAATCCAAAAATGACATCAACATTTAAACAAAATGGAGACATTACAACTTTTATGGGAAAAAAAAACGTGGTTTCCTCAAAAGTCTTTGATTTATCGTATATCTGCAACGGATCGGAATAGAAAGGTGAGATCTGCGGCATTTTTGATCTAGTTTCACCCAATTTATTTTAGAGAGGTACTCACCCTGATTATATATATGCTAATGAAGGAAAACACTCTTTTCAATTTGTAATAATTTCATGCTCATAAATGCTCAACATTTATTATTTTTTAATAACTATTTATTGACATTAACAACTGTATAAATTATAAAGTAAATTTGAGGAAAATAATTACAATAACATGTCGATAACTTGCGAAGTACTACTCACAAGTAGTAACTTCGAACTTCTAACTCAAACTAGTAACTTCAATAAAACTCCTACATTAGAAGGTCTCATGGTCATCTTCTTTTCAGACGCCGATGAGGGTAATCAGTTATAGAGTGTGACTAGTTGATTCGAGTGAATATAGAGTACAATGAAATTCCAAAATTTATTCAGTAAATCATTATTATTAACATCTGAGCACTTTCAGTCATAGAATCTATTGAGGCCAGAGTTCTGTCATGTGGAATAGACTAGTGTTCATGTGACTTTTTCATGAAGTTCACTGGGAATTCGCGTTTTTTTTTTCAAGCACCGTTCCCTGTCACAATTTTTTTATCGGATTCAGGTCCGGACTTTGAGGTGGCCAATTCAAAACTATTACTTATTTTAATTGGATCCACGGGGTTACTAGAGCTGATTAGTGTTTGGGATAGTTGAGCTGGAAAATCCAACCGTGAGGCATTTTTTCCACCCTTACTGCAGGAAATTATTTATTTCGTAGTATATCCTTGTGCATAATGAAAGTTCGTTTATGCGCACTAAGTGTCCAACACCATAAGCAGAAAACTCACTCATACCATCTTAAATTTCCACTACCCAGCTTGATTGTTGGTATTTGGTATCAAACATTTTTTCAAGCACCTCTAGGTCGTCTTACATACTGTTTTCCATCGCTAACTAAATACAAAATATCTGTACAAACGATGGCTTAAACTTCGACCAATTCCAATAGAAGTGGCAAATAATTCATCAATCCTAATTGCGTTGATCCTTCTATACCATCATGAGTAACTCAAGTGATAAAAATTAAAGAGTATAAACATCGGAATTTAGTAAGCATTTAAACATGGTTTCTATTTTTATAAAATAAGCACTTGACTTCATAAGTAATTAATACTACAGCATAGGTATATTATGGTTTTACTTTAAATAGTAATTATGTTTTGTCATACCTATCTAATAGTTGGATGTTATATTTTATTCATGTCTCTAGTCTACAATTTCTTTTTTTTTTTTAACAAGATATTAAATAATAAAAATAACCTCAGATATATTTTTTTTAAATGTAATTAATTGTTTTGTCCTGTAAAAATGTATGCTGTAATTGCTGAAGAATTTAATTTGTAAATAATAGGCCAGACAATTGTACTTTTAACTGTGCATTATTTTTATTCTTAGGGGACAGTAAGTCCCAGAATAAAATTTATTTCTTCATTTCATTTTCAAGATTGTTATTCATTAGGGAATTAATTGCTGATTTTATTTATTTATTTATTTTAAATTCTGATTCTAAAAATAAGAAGAATTACTAATTTAATGTCTATTTTATCAATAAGAACAAACTATGGATAACAATAAAGCTTAATTTGACAAAAAGTTATGAAAGGACGTCCCCAACCCCCCTCCCCCATCGAAAACCTTCGAAACACAATCCGACAAGAAAAATTCGGGAGAAACGGTATCATAATAAATTCATGAACATAATTAATTAATCCATTAATCTTTTGAAAAGTTTCTCATCCGAATTATAAAGGCTCATTTAGGAGATATTTCCCATTTTCTCGGAAGTGCCCTTTCAACCAATTTTCCGGCTGCCTTTAAAAATTAATATCACTTTATCACACTCCAGCGTTTTTCCTTTTCGTTTCAACAATTCCAAGACATTAAATCTTTGTATAATCTTTTTTTTTTCAACCATTTATTAATGTTTACATTATAATTCAAAATAATTACAATGACAGGTCAGTAATATGTAAAGAATTACTCACTAGTAGATAGGTCTTGTGAACAACTTCTTTTCAGACACCTCGGAGAAATTGGGATGTCTGGTTTAGGCAAAATCAGCAACATATGGAACATTGAGATCTTAATAGATAAGCTTTTTTTGTGACATAATAAGTAACATTGAGGATTTTGGATTGTAAGGATTGGATACGAAAAGTATTAGAAGGGTTAGTGGAGCCTTTGAGCTTAACTCCGTATGCACAAATGGGTCTAGTTGCTGTCATGTGAATAATTATTTTCTAATTTATTTACAATTACTAATTTTACATGGATTGTTACCCATGTCTGTGCCGAACAAAGCCTGTGTAATATGAATTTTCATAGTATTTCTTCCTTAAGAATAAGTACTAGTATATATATGGTAATGTACTTAGCAAAAACTACAAGAGAGACAAAAAATACTAATACATTCACCAAAATTTATAATACAATATATAATAGCCAATTGCTGATATTTTCAGTAAATAATTAAACATCAGACTTTCTAGAATCACACCTCAGCCTTTATTATCTATCAAACTTTTTTCTAGTATCTTACCTATGGGTGAGAAAAAAAAAAAAAGTGATAATAATTTTGTTTCAACAATGTTTTTTTTTTTTTTGTTTTTCGTAAGATAATTTTGTTCACAACTGTACACAATGGACAATCCGTGAATGTGAAGTTACATTAAAACAACAGACATGATCAGGAATGAGGGAGTCAGCACCCAGTGGTACAATTTCCAGGCGCTAAACTAAATTATTAGGGATTAGACTAGGAGATCCCTCATCCACTTCCTTTTCAGCCTCCGTTGAGTTATATCAGGTATCTGCACGGTTGCCATGTTATGTATCTGTTTGTGTAAGTAGCGTATCGTTTGACACATAAAGAGGGGAGTCTGTTATCAGTCTTAGGAATTTGTATTGAAATGTTTGTATTTTATGAATATGCGTTCTTTTAGCCGATCCATAAATTTGCAATGCATACGTCCAGATGGGTTCTAGCAAGTTACTGTAAATTCTAAGTTTCTGTATTTAAATTTAAAAAAAAATTACGAATTCTACAAAAAATATCAGCAATATTTGATAGTCCCAATTTTTTTAAGAGAAAACAAATTTAGATCAGTTGTTATGGAAAAAAGGAGCTTCATGAATTACAAAAAAGAATTGTTTCTTCCTGACTGGGAAATACACAAATTACAGAGAAAATAGCGGTTTCAAACGGGACTTCTTCTTTCAAACTAAAATAGCTCCTAAACGGTAGGTCCTAGCGACAACAAAACAGAAAATATTTTCCATAAAATTTCTAATCAAGAAACAGTCGAGCAACACCGACAGAGCTAGAGTGAGTCAAAATGAATGTGAAAAAAAACGTTACACCAAAAAAGTATAGACCTCTAGTCAAAAGACATGCCCATGTTAAAAATAAATTTCATAGTAAATATTTAAAAACAATAAAAATCCATAAGTATAACTTACTTTAATGTTTTTGTTGTTTGTTAAGGCTTTGTGGTGAAATGGTTGAAACTCTCAACATCTCTAGCCACCGCAGTCTTACATAATTTATTTAATATAATAGTGACAGTATTCCTGCCTGGTATTATAGTTTAATATTAATATTTTTATTTATTTTTGAAGTATAAAATTGTATTATATTATTATATAAAAAGGCTCTTCTGGAATACTTAACACTTTTTAAAGGGGTGTTGAATATATAAAATAATTATTTTGAAATTAATTAAAAAGTATACAATTTTTTTTTTTGGAAACATTGTAATTCTTAATGACACGGTTAAACCTGAATCTGGGACAGGATACTAAGACCATATATCCATAAAGCGTAATTATAACTGTATATATATATATATATATATATATATATATATATATAGTAACGGGGAGAGAAGTATAATATTGTAATGTTGTATATTGGGCGTTTATTGCTGGGATTACAAGGCAAAACCCAGCATATTGCAATGGATTTTATCGTCCGCTGGATACATCGATATTCGATACACTGCAGCTAAATCTGATCATACAGTTGAGTAAGCCGAATCGGCTTTATCTTATAATTAGTAATATTGACCAGATAATACGGTAATAGTGATGCCTTTAAAAGTTTTAGAGGTACTTAACAATCTTCGATGTACTTACATATTCAAAACTGATCGTTTTTTTTTTTTTTTTTTTTTTTTTTATATTTAACTGACCACAATATCTACTTATTAAGATAACTGGATTCGTAGTTTATTAAAGTCCTATTCAAACTCCTTGCGATGCATCTAGATAAGCCGAACATGTGGAAGATTAGTCTGAAAATAATTTATTGTCTATTTATATTTTATTGATATTTATAACCGTTTGCACTAGATACAATAAGTAAATTTGCGGTGCAGTGACGTGGTATATGTTTTCCAACAGTTACGAAAACCCAAAGTGGCTTACACAAATAATTAAAAAAAACAAAATATTCAAAAAATAAAACCAAAGTGAAAGTATTTAATATACATGCTTCTTCTACTTCTTCCTCCTTAGTGCCTTTCAGCGTGGAGGTGCCTCGGCCCAAGTCCGCCATGCATCCCAGTCTCTTGCCCGCGGTTTCATGGCATTCAGATTATTCCCTCTTCTTTACCCCAGCCTGGAGATGTGGTCCATCCATGTTAGTCTAGGCCTGCCCATGGTGCGCCTTCCTGTAGGCCTACCTTGGAAGAGCTTTCTTGAATTATGGTCCTCCTCCATTCGGCAAACGAGGACAAACCATGTCAGCTGCCCTTTTTTTAACTACATCTCTTATGGGTGGGACTCCGATTTGCCCCCGTATTCCTTTATTTCTAATTCTAACCCTCCTAGTTTGGCCAGCCACTCTCCTCAGGTACTTCATTTCCACCGCAGTTATTCGGCTCCAGTGTTTGTCAAGGATGATATAACAGTCAAACAAATAGTTAAATGAGGAGCGCAAGGTTGCAAAGAAGGATCAATACTAATAAGGTTTACAGACTAGCTCGGCAGGTTAAGAATTCATCATCAGTTCTTAGAAGACAAAATGAGAGAGCTTCTAAAAATTATTATGACCTAGAGTAGATTTTTTACACAACAGTCCTGAAATATTTTAGAAGCCCCTTCCTTTTTTTGTTTCCCACCACAGAAGTGGCAAATAATTCATCAATCCTAATAATTAATTATTATTTTAGCTGAGTAAAATGTAGTAAATTTTACTATGTCTTAAATACTTTTCTGTTAAAATTTTAAACATTGACGGTAAGATATTTCCTCCCTTGCGAGCCCTGGTAATGGAAGATATCATCGGATAAGAGAGAGTTTACTATCGGATAAAAATGAATGAGATGCTTAAAAATCTGTTAATGATATTTTGATCGAGAGTTGAAATTTATCTGAATTAAGAAACCTGACGAACTAAACAGGTTTTAATATCAGTTTTAATATCTAACGGAGAAAGAAATAGAAAGGACAGTACAGGACGATGAGGCTTTCAGAAAAGAGGCTATGAGGATTCCGGCCACGTACGTTGACATCGATCTGGCTGAGAAGCAGCTAACTGTTCCTCTATAACTTATAGCACCTTATTGTCCTCACCTACCCGTTTCAGTTTCAGTTGTAGGGTTCTTTACGATGGGAAATATTTATTACAATGGATAGGAAGCAAACCCAGGAACCATTGAAAGACGGGAGCATTATAACTTATATAACAGATCATTAAATTTGTTTAGTGACCTCAATACCAAAGGATAGTTTTTAAGGTGCGTTTAGGCGATTCTTTATTCGTGCAACACGAGCCATGCAACTAGGCGCAAGGGAGGTGCATCTCCAAAAAGAGGAACAAGCAAGCCGCACGGAGTTGCAAGAGGTTTCCAGTCTAGTTGGAAACCTCGTGCGCCATTTCGTGCAATCCCCGTGTTTATAGGGCATCTTTAGTCAAAAGTTTTGTTTTTAATACGGATTGGGGAGAAGAAAAAACGGTGGATTGCTCCTTTTCTAACAGAATTTTCATTCATTATTCCATATCACTTTTTAATGTAAAATAAATACCTTATACGATATATATATATATATATATATATATATATATATATATATATATATATATATATATATATCCATATAATATACTTTATATTATTATAATATACTAAAGTTGTATTGCCAATTATTTAAATAAAATTGTAAGCATTGAAGTACCATTTACAAAAGCATGCAGTGTGATTTCTATTTTCATCTAGAATAAAATCCGAGGATCTCGAGCTGAAAGTAGAGAAATTTGGTAGTTTTTATTTCGAAGCAGAGCTGTAATACAGTAACTGGTTACCAAAAAGTAACTGCTAAAAGGAGTCCAAAAGCTAAGGAGGAGTCCACCTCTTAGCAAGGAATTCCGAAAAAATGTTGTGCTTTATTGAATACTATAGAAGACGTCCTTTAATGTTATATAACTTGCAATAGCACTTCGAAATTACTTAGTGACATTCTAAAAAATATTTGAATAGTATCAATATCCAAATTTCAATTAAAACACTGACATTTCTACCTTCAAAATAACGAATAACTCAGGACTTTCGTTTACTTTTATGAGAATTTTAAATTTCAATATAGGCAGCCGCTACGCCAGCAGCGTATAAGATTTTTTGCTATACTGGCATTTTTGATAATGCGGCCTATAATCGCGTGTGAACAGTATGGGGCATGCATCGTGGAGCATGAAACTCATGCACCTTATTGCATGCGCAGCCGCACACAAAGTTGCATGTGGCATTGCATGAAAAAAAGGCATCGTCTAAATACAACTTTAGATCAGCATTACGAAAATAAGATTGGTAAATAGGTAAATTTAACCAATCCTTTTTCATTCACCATATTCTTGTTTTTCAATGTTTTGAGACCCTTGCAGGGTCATTTGCGACCAATGTTTTGTTTTTGTTTTCACCAACAAATAAAGGAAGACCTGAGTGAAGTGTATCTTCCTAATCAAAAAGCATTCACCTGAGGTACTTCCTCCTAACACGTCATCGCCGTATACACTATAAATTCTCCAAACGATTCGCGGAGCAGACTTTCCATTATGGCAAAAAAAAAAAAAAAAAAAAAAAAAAAAAAAAAAAAAAACCATTAGAGGTCAAAAATGAACTTTATTTTCCTCCATTTTGATAACATACTACATTTCTTAAAGATACACAATCTCGACTGAAATTAATGAATACCTTGAATATTCCTTTTTCAAACTATAAAAAGATAGTTGATAACATAAAAATTGCTGAAAATTCACAATGTATTTAATGTATCATTTATTCACGTTTAAGAACTTATTTTATAGTCCAATATAAATAACATAAAACATTCTTATAAGACAATATTAACTTCTAAACATCAATAAAGACTTTTTTTAACCTTTTTTAATTCTTTTACTTATCTTATTCCGTATCATTTCAGTAATTAAAATTTATAGTCAAGAATATCTAGCCTAAATAAATTAAGATCCCTCAATCACTTATCATATGACCATCTTAGGGAATAGTTGCAACTCTAAAAGTAAGGGTTAGAATAATATAATATATAATGTTAATTTTATATTTTGTTTTTTTGTTTCACTCACGATTCTAGTTTTGATCGAAGAATGTGACATAACTTACCTACAACAAAAAATAAAAGAATATTTAATTAATTGCATTAACTGTAAATTAATTATTGTAATAAAATTGATTAAATAATATATTTAAAAAAATAATTTCAAACGTTTCAGATAATCGATTGGCAGAATGGTTATATGCTAATTTTAACAATGATAGAGGAAAAATCATTTATAAAATGTAAATGTTTTTAAAATATATAAAGTTCTGGAATAAATTTCCATTTACCATAATAGCATATTGTTTTTATTTTATTTTAAAAAATCTGTTTTTCTTCTAAAAACATAAAATATGTTTCCATTTCCGGAAATTTTATAGCAATTAAGAATCAATAACATTAGGTCAATTCTCTATAATTTTGTTGTCTTTACTATGTTGTGAAGGTCTGTGATACCTATTTTTGTAATTTTTTATCAATTACTCTTCCGAGAAAAAAAGGGTTATCATTTTTTTTTTTTTAAGGGTGGAAAATTTGGTGTACTAGATCAACACACCTTGGTCCAGAACTCCCTTCAAAGATTATGTATGTATTCACTGTTATAGAATGATGAATAAGGACATCAATTTGAAACTAGGAAAGCTGAAACACCAACTTCAGCTAATGGTAGTAGAAGTATAGACAAGAGAGATTTTTGTTCCAATGTGAAATACTGTAGGTGTAATGTGAAAGGTATAGTCTTAATTATTTCAGTCTAAACAGGTTTTAACGAATCTTGAAGAAAAGGTTCCTTTGTACAGTTTTTGGAACCCCTATGACACATTTAAATCAAATTAGTACAAAACGATCATTCGTTTACGATGTCTAATTCAAATCCATTTTATAAATAATACTTTGAAAATAGTAAATATACATGCTGTTTTCTACTATATTCAATAAATTTTTAAAATGTTGTACACATTTGTTTTGTATTCATATGAACTCTTTTCTTAATTTTAATTTTTTTATTTAAAATCCAGGAATCAGTATCGTAAATAGATTTCTCGCTATTGGTCACTTGAGGTACGCATGATGGTATAGAAGGATCAATACAATTAGGATTGATGAATCAATTGCCACTTCTATTTGAATTATTTTATTAGAAAACCAGTTTCGAATGCTAAATATTCATTCAGTTCTAAAACAAACAAAACTTTCAATGCATCAGCACTATATTACATATACTAAAGTTTTAAAAAATATAAGACTAGAAATCAAATGTTGGTACTCACCTGACGAGATCTAACAGATATCTGAAATATATCCATCATGGAACGGGGAAAGGGACAGGTAGGTAAAATTTTGGGGGTTTACCTAGGTATTTCCCCAATGAATCATTGGATTTTTCCGTTCCTATTGGAAACAAATTTAAATGGGGTTATTGGAAATGTTTATCTGGTCATTTAAACAAAATCTGGATCGGTTATGAACGATTTTAGTATTCTTAATTTTTCTAATCCAATGAGTCGAAAGGGAGATCCCTAAATAAATCCCAAACATTTAACCAAGGCCTTTTCCCCTTCCACGATCGATATATTTCAGATATCTGTTAGATCTCCTCAGGTGAGTACCAACATTTGAGTTCTTGTCTCACATTTTTAAAACTTTAATACATATAATCCTGTAACATAGTGCTGATGCGTTGAACATTTTGTATGTTTTAAAACTGAAGATGAATGTTTAGCATTCGAAACTAATTTTCTAATAAAATAATTCCAATAGAAGTGGCAATTAATTCATCAATCCTAATTGTCTTGGTATTAGTATCGGTAATCGAAAATACTAACGAAGTAAGCTTTTTTCAATATATTTAATATATTTAATATTTATACGGAACTCGAATTGCAAATAATTAAGGTTTTTATAGTGCATATTGAATGATAATTTGTTCACAGAAAGCAGAAAGTAATAAATTAATGGTTTCCCTCTAACTTAGAATGTGTTGGTTGTTATGAATGTATTTACCTTATATTTTAGTACCTTAAAAGCTTTTCAAATTTGGATACGTCGGTCTGCATAATCAGATAATTTCTCTAGTTATCGCTTATTACGAATGTAATTACTTTTTCTTCTGAACAAATCCTATTTTTGTTTCAAACAATATTTCGATGACAAAATCGAGGGAAACAGACACAACGATGTACGAACCTTGGTCGACGATTCTTCGGCCCATAATGAATTGCCAATTTGTCTAACCACATTACCTCCCTCTGCGGGGACCGTAAAATCGACAAAGGACAG
This sequence comes from Euschistus heros, assembly GCA_003667255.2. Taxonomy (NCBI): domain Eukaryota; kingdom Metazoa; phylum Arthropoda; class Insecta; order Hemiptera; family Pentatomidae; genus Euschistus; species Euschistus heros. The sequence goes on from RCWM02000200.1 coordinate 348,723, forward strand.
TCAGCACAAGGCATATCCTTCACGCCGAGCAAGAAACATTCCCATAACAAATTCAAGGACCATTTATGACGCAAGCAAATCCGTGACGTCAGCATTGATGGTTCAATGTCCCAACAAAGGGGTGGTATGATAGGCTAAATAGAAATACCATCAACAATTAATATTTAGGTGATTGGGAGGAGAGTAATAAAGCAACTTGCACATAGGACTTTGAAAAAACTATATATAAAAAATACTGATTTTCAGTACATACTAAAACCAATATGTCTATACGACACATTTACGAAATTATCAAAAACAAACATATTCTATGATTCGAATTTTTTGATCGATATTACTCATTTGTAATTAACGCACTACTTTAACACATTTACACAAATATCACTGGCATTTTATAAGAAACGACAAACGAAATACAGCGACTGCAGGATCATATGGAAAGGAGTCGGGGAAGGGATCTCCAGGCTTAAAGTTGATCAGGGACAAGCATCATCAGACTTCCTCAGACAGATGCTTTCTCCGAGTCTTGCCATTTAGTTAAACAGTAAGCACATTAGGTTTATTAAATATATTTATATGTTATACAAAAAACGTTTAATAAATCATAATTAATTTTGGAATAAAAAATCAAAAAATTTATTCGTGGTTATGATATACTCCATAACCCCCAAGACAATTAAGGACAAAAAATACGTGGCAACGCGTCTCTCGTTTAAGACAAGGCCTATCGAATCGGTTACCGACATAGACGGCTCCACGGTTGCTCAACATTGAATAAGAAAGACGCCGAGTAAACCCAAATAACAATGTTCTAAAGAGATATTTTTAGATAAGTAAAAATTCTCAGATTTTTTTTTTTTTTTTTTTTTTTTTTTTTTTTTTTTTGTGACCTAAATCATATAATTATTTACTAATTTACTTTCTTATACGAGGTTCTTTTGTTATATTTCGAGGTAATTAATATTTATCAAAATTTTAAAAAATCAGGACACCCAAAACTAGAAAGGGAAGTTCTTTATCCAGCGGATATAAAGCGTTAAGATGTGAATTTTACACAATAAGATCAAGATATCATTTTTTTTCTCAATAAACCAAAAATAGTATTATACTGTTTCTTGGATGAGAATAATCCAAAATCTGAATTATTATGATATTTGCGATAAAAAAAAAAAAAGGTGATTTTTTACACCGACAATTTTATTCCATAGTCTTTTATTGATTGGTTATTTTTATTCCTTGTTTAACCAAGTCCTAAACATGATGTATATCAAAAGGAAGGAACTATGATCCTGCTGTCTTGATCATACTATATCTAATACTATGGCCTGTTATTTTATAATTTTTTGAGTAACTGTTTGAAGTTTGATCTGAAATTCAATCGAAGAATGATATGAGATCCATATATCAAGATAAAAGTGATATTCTCAAATAAAAGCAGCGATTTCTGAACTCAGTTCTCTTAAAACACACAGCTTAACAGCTTGACCATAAAATGAATAATACTTTCTTGCACCTTATTCTGAATATTAAGAAATAACTAAAAATAAAATGTTTAGGAATTTCAAATTTGCAGAAAAAACATTGAAAGCGTCGAATGTCAGACATTAGTCTGCTAATGTCAGACATTAGCAACATAAGTTTACATAGAGAACATCGCATGCCAATTGTTGTTTATAACTGTAACGTATATAGGTACAACTAATATACAATAATGTAGCATAATTGATGCAATTGAAACATAATTGATGACAAGCACATATAATCGAAAACCTTGAGGGAATAGTATCCGAATATTTAATTTGTTTCCAGTAAAAACAGAAAATCCGACCGCCCAAAAAAAAAAACAACAGAATCTTCCGGAAATCAGGTGAAACACATTTCTTAAACAATAGGAATCTCCTGAAACAATAGCCACATTTATTTCAGGAAATGCCATTAACGATCACTAAACATGATCTGATAGAGAACAGTTCTTAGAGTGGTTTCGATTAACTTGAAATGATCTTTCCCAAGTTCCCTGCCAGAAACTCTGCCCTGTTCCGCACAGATGTAATTGCAGAACTCATCACATGCCTCAACGAACCCACAGTCTGGGGTAGAAGTCTGCGCCACCTGAGGTCTGGAGCAAGACTGACAGTGCCCAGCCCTACCTGACAGCCTTAATACAATTTACGTTAGCAAACCACAGTTTGTTTCAATAGAATTGGGCTATTAACTCACTTAGCTGGGACAGTGAGAAGATACTAAATAGAATTTGAATAGTTATTAACGATAATTTAGAAATGCTGAAAAGATTTTTTTTTCTTTTCAAAAATGTTATTAGTTTGTCTAGTATTAGGTAATATTAAGTGGTATATTATATAATTATAAATTACAGTGTTGTCTTTAATTGGATAGATGAGTATGCTGTGTTTATAGCAACCCAATAAGGTTGGGCAGCACTATGTTTATTGTTAATTGTCTCAATAAAGCATATATCTCTCTTATTATTCTAAAGAACAAAAAAGAAAACATAGATCGAAGTTTTTTTATTGGGTATCATAAAAATCATAAATATAAATAATAAAAAAATTGAGAAAAATCAACGTTAGGCAAAACGCGGCTAGTATTTGTCTGTTGAATTTAAATAAGTCCATTTTCAAATACCTTCTTGGTACATAAAACATTAAACTTACATTTTCAAATACCTTCTTGGTACATAAAACATTAAACTTAATTTCTAATTTTGCTATGATAACAGATTCTGTAAACATAATTTTTGATTTTATATTTTTTTATTATTATTTTTTCTGTTCCCTCTCTATAATTTTGTTTATAATATAAATTTCCACGATGACTGTTTTTCTTTCTTCTTTATTTATCCTTTTTCCTGTTTCTAGTTTTTTTTTTCAAACAATGTAAATTTGCTTTCAATTTTGTTCATCTTGTTGATTTAACTTTTTTTTTATGTAATCTTAATTTAGGGGCATTGTCCCAGAATAAAGTTTTCTTTCTATTCTATTCTATAATTAACATTAATACGGTTCCATATTCTAATTGACAAAGGCTGTATTGTTTTGAAATTCCTAACCCCTAAAAAAGAGAAAGGGATATCCCTATTCGAAAGAAAAATTTAAGCGTTCCAGTACCCGAGCCCTGACAGTACTCAAGCGGGAGTTTATCTGGACCCTACACACTTTAGCATGATCTTGGCGGACACTGATAGGGAGAAGTTATGTGGTCGCCTTGGTGTGTGCCTTCTTATCTAAAGCTCTGCGGGGACATTAATATCACCAATGTGGCGGTTTTACCTCAGAGAGGGAGGGTTCGTGCGGGAGTGGCGACATAAGCATTAGCCAAGTCCATATGCAGCGAGACTTCGTGTGTCCGCGTGATAAGACGTAAAACAATTCATATACATATATTTTTCACACCCATCATCAAATCATTGTTTTAGGTGAACCAAACAGATCGGTATTTGGTGAAAATTCAATCGTTATACCTCTCGTGGGTCCTTAAGTTTTACTAGTAATGTGTTGGTACCAAAAAGTTTTCGACGGCCTTAGAGACCACGCGAATATCATAATTTTTACTTCTTTTCATGCCCCTTCTCTCTTCCCACCTCTTCCTCATTCTTTCCGATTGCTCTTTCCTTCTTTCCTCGGTCCACGCTATTTCTTTTCTCGCATCTCTCTCTCCCACAAGGGCCTTAATTTCTTTTAGTCTTTTCCTATAGTCATCCCTGTCGAAACAGTCTTGGTCTGTTATTTTCAGTTTAATTCTTCAATTAATTAATTAAGAATAAAACAAAATAAATAAAATCATGATAAAAATATACAGACGGAGTGACACACGGGGGATTTCTCAAGCAAATTAACAGCAATATTACTAAAAAACAATATTGTGTATAGTGGTAGAGTAGCAAAATGAGCTTTCCATGTTTTCAACCTGGTTCTTAACATGTTCTTCTTGACTAATTTGCAATGAATGTAAACAATTTTGAGAGTAACTGATTAAAGCTCAACAGCTCGAGAGTTGAACATTTGAGAAGGAATGATTAATCATTCAGATATTTTAAAACATTTGAGGACCCCCGTTGACCATGCCGACAGCCATGGACAGATGATCCAAAAGTCCATTATCGTATTCTCACCTTTATCTAATACCGTCTACACAGAGATACCGAACACTTTGGGTCCTTGTATCTACAACTGTCATTGCATTGTGAGCTTCCGATCGGCCCAAGCAGCATCTCACAGCCAAGCTGCAGCTATATCGCGCTGCCACCGATAGCCCGGACTCCCGCTGAGAACCCCTAGACCTCCTCGAGAACAGAGACGGGCCCCTATATAATGCGATATTGAGAGAGCTATGCCAGAAATGCGGTCAGGGGCTCGGCCATTGACCTCCCTCCCTTCTATCTTTTGCTTCATCCACCGTTCGGAAGTACCGGAGGTAGCTTTTGTGGTGGCGCTTCGGCAAGGATCCCTCGAAAAATGGCGTTGGGAGAATAAATCTTTTGGGAAATCTTTATTGCTTTTTAATAGAAATTAATAACTGGTTCATAAAAATACTATTATATAATTTTAATTATGTAAAATAGATTGTGATTAATCACTTGAAGGTTTCCATAAACAAGATCCATAAACAATTCTACACAAGAGTATAGAGCGACGGGACATTTGGACGATATACAAAATTAAAAAAAAAAACTAAATAAGTATAGTATAAATAAATAATAAAGTAGGGATGTGTCGATTCATGAAAAAAAAGATCGGTAGTGAGAATCGATGGCTCAAAGTCGATTCCTTAGAACCAACCAATACAATTTTCTTAGACTATAGTGATCCCTAATTATCTAATTATCTTTACACCAATTCTTCTATCGAATAATAAACAAACAGTAAAGTTGAATAAATGTATTCGTTATGATAAAAAAGAAGAAATAGGACTATATTTCCAAACTACTGAAGCTGAAACGAATGAAGCCCAGGGACGATTTATACCGCAATAGAACTTTATTTTATTTTATTACATGTGGAGCAAAATAATACAGAGAAAAGTCAATACGTCTTTCCATATATATTCATTTCTGTAATAACTCGTTTTTATTTATTTATTTATTGATTTCAGTAGAAACCATATTTGATAAGGGAAAACACCTTACAACGGAAATGCTTTGTTAAAATAAGAAAAACTGTATGAACTCAGTAATTTTAGATTATCATCGTAGTACTGTCTTCGTTTCCAAACAATATTTGAAATAATTTATTTAATAAATTATTGTTAATTATAAATTACTAATTAAATATAATTATAATAAGTTATGACATTAGCCTAATTAAGGCATTTAAGGAATAATATATTGTATTGCTGTATTATTTATTGTAGTACTTAGTATAAAACAATTGATAAAATTTAATGACATGTAAATATAAAAATGATATAACAGACAAACTAATAGTTATATGTTACCCCGATTTGCTGCTAACTCGATTTTCGATAACTCTCCGAGGGGTCTGAAAAGTAGATAGCCAAGGGACCTTCGAATTGAGAACTTTTATCCAAGTGCTACTAGTGAATAGTTCTTTACAAGTTATTAACATGTCATTGTAATAATTTTCCTTAAATTTACTAGCTGAACATATTGTATAAAGTTGAAATCAACAGAGTACACAAAATAATACTACAATTAATTTTTTTTTTAATTAATAAATTTTAAAGATATCCGGTATGAATTTTTGGTAAGCGCCGGTAAACGTAGTTCCACAGATAACAGAACGCAGGATAAGAAAGAGTTTACAGCATTTTTAATCAAATAAAATTCAAGCTGAATAAGGTTCAGTTATATAAAATAATTTTCTAAAGTGAAAGTAATAAGATAATGAAAGAAATTTATTGAGATACCAGAAGTCAGAGAGCTGCATCGATATAAGGGTGAAATGCGGGTTTGGTCCTTTGGAGATGGTCACCGACAAATACAAGTATCAAAAAAACCAATTAACACTATTTGCTTAAAATTTGCAAGATTTACAAGGATAATATGAAAACCTACTTTAAATCAGCAGATTACATTCATGTCAAGGTTCTTTCTTATAATAATCACCGATTTACAGTTAAATTTATTCTATACAATATAGTCATGTTTAGAAAATAATAGGGAAATTTAAATAGATATTTATAAAATAACCATACAACCTGCTGAGCGAAACAAGGTCCTCAGCTGTACTCAAAAGCCATACAAGGTCCAGCTTATCCAAACCTCTAAGTCAATTAACTGCCCCAAAGCCCTCTTTGAAGAAACCTCAATAACTTAAATAGGATTACAAGGCGTTGACACCTGTCGGAAACGAGAGCAGAGTAAATAGTGAAGTGAATGACCTTAACTACACAGGCTGGTTTCCTGGTTGTTTATTAGTACAAATATTTAAATAGAAATTTCCTTAAAATAAAATCAATGAAAAACAAATCAACAGCTCATAAAGGGTCAACATTATTAAAAGAGTAAATATTAAGGTTTTAATGTTTTCTTAGCCAATAGTTCTGTAATGAGATTTGACCAGAACTATTAATAGCCAAGTTTTCGCTAAATAAAGGATAGGTGACCGACCATCAAGATAGCTTTCGATCTTAATAGATAAAAAAAAATTAAGATAGTTATGGGAGAGTATGATTTCATAATTCTAAGATTGATTGAATGGCCAAATAATCAATAAAATATTCAATGATAAATATCAAAACAAATACATATTAGCAAAATGCGTCCAGTGTAACTCGAGCACCGGATAATGTGTTCTGCAGCATAGTATAACCTATGCGCCCTTATATATATCACCCATTTGCAGCAACAACGTCATAACTCAAAAACAAGCTTTTGAGTTATGTCGAGCTTTTGACTGTTTAATGAACCATTCCACCTATGGAGTTTTAGTCGAAAGAACATTATATTTTAGCTTCAACTATTCACTAAGTGAGAGTAGGATATGTCACCATTGTATGTCAACAGATCGTCCTCCACTTTATTCAGAAGACTTTACTTCTGCAAAATTGCAGTTTTTGATAATGTCGTTATTGCAGCAAATGAGCAATATGTATATAAAAAATTCATGTTGTCTGAAAATGGTTTTATGTTATTTCAAGAGTAAAATTTATTTGCAGAGAACAAAAATGCTGATAAGGGATAACTAATCTTCTAATTAATCATGGACTTTCTATATCATCAATGTAATGCGCAATATCTTTTTCACAATTTCAAATAAACAATCATTGAAAAAATAAAACTCTTAAGAAATGAACTAAAGTACATATAAGATCCTAGGAAGATATGAATGAAGAAAAATAATGTTTAAGTTGTTCGACAAGGCATAACAAAGACAAGGGTTGAGTGGATAAATGTGAATGTTTAACATCAGGTCTTTGATCTAATTTTATCTAAGTAGGTATCTCATTCAGTTTCTTTTCAATCTCTAGCTGATATTCTCCGGCATATGTTCCATCTATTCCATGGATGAATTTATCTAAGACAAGGGGTACTATCTTTCCTCATGCTTAACTAGCAATTTGTTTTATAATTATATTTCAGAACATTATATATATATATATATATATATATATATATATATATATATATATATATATATATACATATATACATATATATATATATATATATATATATATATATATATATATATATATATATATATATATATATACACATACATACATATACAGGCCCAATCTAAGAGAAATAAAAGCCCAACCCAAGAGAAATAAAAACATAATTAATTAACCTTCACTTATTCTCTGTAGAAAAATCCAAAATTGTAGTTAGATCAAGAAAATACTGAACGACTACAAGGCATTTATTTATTATTTTAAAGAATCTGTAATTTATCCAAAGTTTCCTTTTTGGTTTTCTTCTAAACGGAAAAATTAGGGATTTCAAGATCAGAACTCAGCTCACAAGAGGAAGACAGGCTCAGTCCCTCACGGTAATGTTTTGTAGGTTGCTGGTCAAATAGACACGTATTTTCCCGTAGAGGGAAAAAATAGCATTAATCTAATTTATATTATATCTCGAGTTTAAAAGATGATATCGACATGATTCTTGCATCAACATTTTTATTTTTGAGTGCAAATCTATTCAAATAGATTTTGGCTTATGTTAATTTAAATCCAAAAAAAAAAAAAATGATTAGATCTTCAAGATATTCTCTCCTTCTAGAGTCGGAATTAGTCGGAAAGGCAAAATATGTTTCTAAATTCGTTTTACCTTCAACATCCAAAACAATTGCCAAGAAGATGCGTGAGAGACTGAGTGTATCCTCTCACTGTCAAATCTGCTCATAACAAAAGATATTTTAGGAATACAACAGTATACTCTTTTTGGACACCCTGTATAATTAGCGATATATCAGATGATTTTTAAACTGCACTGGGATCCACATATCACACCACTATTTAAATCTTTTTTCAATAATTTAATTGAATAGAAGGAAATTTTATTGTCAATTTCAAGCTCTAGATAACAACGTACCTTTGTAACCTAGTACGTAGAATGGTGCTCGCTACCTATCGGTCAATTTTCAAACTTCACTGTTATCCCACATATCGCTTTTTTAATATCAATTTAACTAAAAATCTGTTGATTGTATTATTATTTATTACTTACTTAGGCGTTGTATGTGGCTCAATTTCATTCATTATTTTGAATTATTAGATCATATTTACAAATAAATATTGGCGGACAAGTCGACACTGATTAATTAAGAACATGAATTGAAATTTTTCACAGGTATCGTTAAATTTTAAATAGACCAAATCGATTTTAAATAATAAAGGTGCACATCAAATTAAAGTGTAAAAACAATCTCAAAAAATTAAAACTACAACCAGAAATATTTCGAACATCAGAAGTGCTGACGCATCTATAATACAAAGATCTTGAGTTCATTTGCTTCCCAGGCACTGCGCAGGCCAATTCCAATGAGTGATAATCAAAAGTGATTGCCGTCGGAAAAACCTCTTAAATAATTCACCTGGAGCTGCATCACTGAACAGGTGCATACATGGCTAATACTCGAGGGGAGCCTTGTGAATGATTGATGCGAAGGCAGCATTGGCAAGAGGGCTAATACCATTAGCTGTAGATATAATTAAACACCTCATTATAATTAGTCACACAGCCGATCAATCAAGCCGATTGGCAACCCTCTCTCGTCCGATACATCGATAATTTAACTCTTGCATCGTACGACCACCGCACAACGGGGCACATCTTTGTTCCAAGGATGCATACAAATGCCACACCGCATACTAACGCTTGCATTAGGTCGCTTCAATAGACTTTGAGTCGAGTTGGATATTGGATCAAATATACAAAGTGCATGCAACAACATTTAGCTTGCAGAAAATATTTAATAATTAGCCTTACTTAACTAAACCGGATGTCCAATATCGACAACAATCAAACGATCAGTAGGTAATTCGCACCCACTCAATATGAACTCATCAAACCTCAATTAATAGTCCAGTAAAATAAGAGTTTGCGGAAGAAAAAACCGCCGAACTTTTATTCTCAATTTTTATTTTCAAGTTTTTATGGGAGCTGAATACAAATCTAAAAAGTTTGCTACCACGGTAGACGTCAGCTTCATACCCAAAACACCGCCCAAAATACTGGTTATTTCCTAGTCAATTTAATCAGCTTTAAGCTGAAAAAAAAGTAATTTTGAATCGGACGACAAATATATTATAGATTCGGATTCAGCACCCCAAAAAACATAAAGATCCGTTGGAAATAATAGTTCGGCAGTTTATTCCTGGAAACGAACTTTTAGAGCCTTATTTTACTGGAAAACAAGGGTATAACACCAATCACTAATGACCGAATTTCCAGGTAACTGCATATCTTTATTACATAATTAAAATTTAAAGTAACTAAAAAAAAAATCGAAAAATAAAAAGTACAATCTACTGATCTTAGTTTCCTATCCCTTAGTTTACTTTAATAATATTAAAAGCAAACTAACTTAGGTAACTTAACTAAGACATCTTCGACATAAGGATGACTTGACAGGTGAGTCCAAAGTCTTAACAAAAATCTGCTACTCTTATATGCAGCTCTACATAAACTATCAACATTAAAAATTAGATAATGACTTAATACTTTCATTAACTTAGTAATACACAAATTAACGGAAGAGCCACAAAAACATGCATACTTTCTACTCGAAAACATTAAGACTCATAACACAATTACCCTGGTACGTCAGTAACAAGACATAACACAGCAACAAGAAATTTCAAGCTTTGAAGTTAAACATATCTGAATTATATTCTACTGCAGGAACTAGCACTATTGGTACTTCTTGGGTGTTATAGTTAAAAGTGTCTAATATTTATGAAAAAAAAATTAAATTACATACCAAGAAATAACTTTATAATTTAATTAATTTCTTGGCTGCCTGCTTCCAATGCTGGTATTACTCACCTAATGCTAGGTAGTCACTCAGCTAAGTGATAATCATGGTGGCTGTGCTGAACTTCAATATCTACATTAACTCCACTAGTCCACTTAACTTTATCTGTTTCACCTGTGAATAGTGCGTAAAATATAAATTTGTTTTATGGGTTATACCTAATATCATCTTTTTTTGTTTCTGTTTGTGTCTAATGGGCTAACTTACACGTTATTAAAGAGATGACTAATCATTTGCGATTATTTATTTTAATTTATTGAATAATTGTGTTGAAAAAATGTACTTATATAAATACAACAGCTTTACTAAACCTCATTGGATTTTATTACAATGAATAATCATATAACGATGCGCTTGCTTTTTAAAACGTTATATACTGATATTAATCTGCCGATTCCAAAATAATATGCCTCGGGAACCATAAAAAAGGTAATGGATGAAACGTAATATTTCATAGTAGAAAGCTACTATATCACTAAGATAATCCTAACTGGATATTATAGTAACCATAGTAATCTCAACAGATTATCTTTAAAATAAAATTTCTATAGGCTATTGTAAAATGTAATAAGAGATGAATTCTATCTTTATACTCTGATAAAACAACAATGACATAACGAAATGAGTAAAAGTAATATATTACTGCAATATAAGAAATAATTATATCATCCATTGCAACGATATCACATTCCAACCTTATGAAAAGTATCAGTTGCATAAACGGCTGATTAGGATTGAAAATCGTTAAAGATGTTATACCTAAATTGAATACAAGCCGTAAGTTTGAAAAAAAAGAATAATTCAATAAAAAATAAAATAAAATAGACTAGACTGACCCTTAACAATCTCAATACACTTAAATTTTGAAATCGTTTGAAAGTGATCTTATTGAGAATTGAATTACACGTATATTCAAGATAGCAGGGAAAAACAAATTAAGACAAAGTAACTTAACAATTGCATCATTAATACATCCAGATAACATATAAAACTAGAATGTATTACATAATTCTAAGAGTGCAAAACCTATTCTATAAACATACACATGCCTTGACGTTACAACCCATGAGAGGTATTGGATAAATAATGTGATCAACTTCCCCGCACAACTGCCATTTTTTTCCACCAAGCCAGGTACCCACTTAATAGCTACTGTACATATTAATAACACAATTTATTAACTTTCTTCATTAACTAGTCTTCACCCCTAATCTTCAACTATCCATAAAAATTTAGTTTAAAAATATTACATTATTTTTTTTTTTTTTTAAACTACCGTGGACTGGTAGATTCCATTATAAATATATATGCTTTATGGATTTTTCAAATACAAGAATCTCACTTCCTACTATTGTAATGTATCCTACTATTGTAATCAGTATGTTTGAATAGAGAATATTTTAAATTTATGTATGTTTATACTAATATTTGAAGTATTAAGTAAGTACTAATATAAGTATAATACATCAATCAGTCAATTTTCTTTTCCTTTCTTGCAGTTTTTATATAATTTTTTTTTTTCACTTTATTTATTGTATTATATATCATGAGGTTCTTTTTTTTTATTTTTTACGGTGCATATTGTGTGAATTGATCCATTAACCCATCGAAATTACTCATTCCCACTTTGAGGCAGATTGTAATACTTTCTTCATAGTAGTGTTTCTTTGCCTAGTTTGAATAAGGAAATGTTTTTATTACATCATTATTACTTATTGGCCTTCTGAATAATAGTATGTAACATGTGAAATAAAAAAATAAAAATAATAATGAGATGAAATAAAAATCATATAAATAAACGAATAAGTAGGCTTAATAGATTAAAAAAATTAAAGCAAAATAAGAAGTTTTTCAATGATTTTATTTTTCCAATTTTTCCTTTTTCTTTTAGGTCGCTTGACCTAAGACTACAAACAGTGGTTAAAAAATCACAGAACTCTTAAACCAGACATAATATGGTGTTTACACGTCATATTACAATATTTAATAGCTAAAACATAATAAACGAAAACAGCTTTGTGTCTAAGAACGTGAACGTTTTACCAACGTGATTTTCTATATATTCGTATTTATGCACAAGAATATTTATTCATATACCATGATAATAGTTAAGTTTGTTTGTAAAAATATATCTATACATATAATATATAATACATTACATATACGTACATATATTATAATAACTGTAATAATATTCAGTAATATCATATCCAATATAATAACAAAAGACAAAAAACTATCCCGTTACAGAGGGGCTGTAGAAGATAATGGAGTTAGCCCATACCATGGCCCTTTAGCCATCTTGGCACTTACTTAAAGGGTTGGGTGTCAGGTGGCATCTTAGTAATCTTAGCGACTTAGTAAGTCCTCAGAATAGACTTAAGGAAGTAATTCTAAAAGTTAAATATAGCATACATATTAAGACAGCAATTCTTGTATTTCATTCTGTAAAACTAAATTATAAATTTAGCTATATAGATTAATTAATGGAATACCGTAAAATACTATTGAACAGATAAAAATTTTAGATTCCATCTGGACTAGAAACACACATGGAACCATCATCCCAAAAAAAAAAAAAACAAAACAAAAAAAAAAAAAAAATAAAAAAAAAAAAAAAAAAAAAAAAAAAAAAAAAAAAAAAAAAAAAAAAAAAAAAAAAAAAAAAAAAAAAAAAAAAAACTCGTCGAAATCGAATACTCCAACATTTACTTGACAAATCTATTATTATCGTTATTTATTGCAAAATATCCGTTCTGATCACTAACAGACCAAATTGTATTTACGGCATAGAATTATGAAGATCCACTAAACCATCTAATTCAACTCGCATCTTTACAATCCAAAATCATTAGTAAAATCCTACATACTCCTTCCTATGACAAAACTGAACTAATCCACAATTACCTTAATACTCCATAGATAGCTGATTTGGCAAGAACCAGAAACTTTCATAAATACATACGCACCCTCACCCATTTATTTCTCAGCTTGCTCCCATCTAAAAAGAAGATGGTCTTGAGATCATCTAACATAGAGCTCGCCTTGGAGTGCTACCGATGGAATGTTTTTAAAAAAAAACTATTTTGAAACATCACAAAATTCATATAGGGTAACTGTACCAATATAGTCAACAGGTTAAGAAAAAACTCCTATTAATTAAGCACTTTGTACAAAATGTCAACTTATGGCATACTAATAAAACTCACATCGGGAGAAATAGATTTTTAATCTCCTAGCTCTCGTATAGGTTTAGAGTAATGGGTAGTATCTTCTTTGGAAGAATAAAGCTCTCATATATTGTATAAATCGATAAAGAAAATGAAAAATTGTTTTGTTTCGATATTAAACTGATAAATGTAAATAAAATATCCCATGGATATATATGGGAGACTGTGACACATTTTTGATTCTTGGCGTTTGTACCACCAATTTAGATGTATGAGTTTTTCTTCTGTCGATATAATACTAACCAATAGTTGTTTGTAAAGGATCAAATTTCCAATTTTTAGTGCTCTCCGAGAATGAGCAGCAAGATACAAATACGGTTTTTGTTTCAAGGTACGACAACCCTCCTGTACTTTGCAACAACAATTGTTGTTTCTTGAAACAGTTGTAACTTGAAAATATACACATCACAAATAGAATATTAGTATGTTTCATAAATTTTGTGTTTTTTTTTTTTATGTTTTGTTTTTTTGTAGCGTCTTGTTACTAAACAAAAAGTAAACTATATAAACTTGAACGACATAATAATACAATTAGAAAATTGATCGATAAACTAGAAACGTTTGTCTGAGTAAAAAAAAAAGAAGCTGAATACAAGAAAGAAGAACATCTCTTATCACTTCATATTGTATTTATGGATTGGAAAGTTGAATGACTTCTTCTCCTGAAATCACCTATCGACGGAGCAGGGAGTAAAGCAACGATGTCCATGTTGTCAATTGTGTCTGGACCAAGAACTACAGGGGAAAAAATGACTTTTCACCTTTCTTCTTCAGATATCTCATGTCAGATTCTGTTGGAGAAAGCTCTTAACAGCTAAAGCAGCGGACATCTGAAAAGGAATCACAGGTGGTCGTCTGATTCCTTCTTTTCATTTTCAGATATTCTGCAAAATGAAAAGTTTATCAAGGTACAAGAGGAGTTTTATCAAACTCCTTACAGGTCTGTTTAAAGGTACAACTTCTTCTTCTTCACTTGGCGCTACAACCCGCTTGCGCGAGTCTTGGCCTCCTCTATAGATGAATGCCAGTCATCTCGGTTCAATGCCGCCACCATCCAGTTGCGGACACCAAGGAAGTTCTTGCATCTTTTGCAACTGCATCACTCCATCGTAGCCTTGGTCTACCAACTCTTCGTACACCGTAGATATTTTCTCTCAATAATTTGAGAGGCACATCATCGGGATTCATCCTTCCTACATGCCCTGCCCAACGCAGGCGCCCCAGCTTGATGTGATCCACCACGTCGACATCATTGAATAAAGTTCTAAGTTCTTCATTATTTCTCCGCCTCCATGTCTCCCCCTCCAGGATGGCTCCATAGATCCTGCGAAGGATTTTCCTTTCCAACCCAAGGAGGGTAGTGTTTAAAGGTACAACACTACTAATTCTTCAAGATACAAGATGACACGCCATTATGAAAGAAGTGCTAGCGAGACAGTCTACATCCTTTCTTCATCCCGAATCGACTGGACAACTTCCCAAGAGGTATCAAATAGTATACCAGAGTAAACACTCGATCACTTACCTTAAAAAAAGGGTAGGAAACAAAAATATTCCGGGGCAGTGGAAATAAAAAAAAAATAAGATGTCAGTAGAAACAAAGAAGCTCTTTTCCGGAAGTGATGAAAGTACACTAACTAATGAAATAACTCGCAATCAAACATGAATAATTAACTATCAAAACATCTGCTAGAGCGCAACACCAACAAGAGCAATGTCAATTGTTTTAGTCTCCAGTCAATTATTAGAGTTATTATTATCAAATTCAATTATTTTTCCCTATCTATATTAACCAAGAACACAAAAATACAGAGGTCACACGCGCATTATTTCTCTACAAAAACAAATAAATATACGAATCGATTACATCAGTGTGCATTTAATCCACTTATCATAGCACCATTCAATGATAAGTTAATTTACAAAGAATGTCACTTCTTTGAGAAGTCGATTCAGTTCAATTACAGAATAATAAATCAATATTAAATCTGCTAGTTATGCAGAAGTGTTCAGTCGGTTGGAATCAATCAACAGTATTAACGAAAGTTTTTTAATTAGCGACTCAATTCCTGCGGGAGGAGAAAGTACTTGAGTAGCCGACCCCACTCGAATGGGTTCGATCCCTGTCCAACCGATCCCCTTTGCAATATTTGGCAGCGGGGCAAACAGAACCATCTCGCAGCGAAGCCATATAAGTGGCTTTGACTGCCAAGCAAACAGCTCACTGTATGTGGGCTATTCGAAAAGATCAGGAAACCGGCAGAAAGGACTATTACTTTGTTTGGACAGCGATGCAAATACGGTTTGTATTCACAGCAAATGCATTTAAAGAAATCTACAAACTGAAGCCAAACCATAAATATTTATCACATTCAGAACATGAATTGACCCATAAAACAAACAAAGAACAAATCATTCAGCCAAATAATCTTTTTTTTATGTATATCAATGTAGGTATACCTACATCGTACCTCCAAAAAATAAAAACAAATAAATAAGTAAAAAAATAAAAAATTGTGTGTCTTGATATGTAATAATCTTTTGGCTGGAGGTCTGTATTTATTTTTAAATGGATTTTCCACTTACCAAAATATAACACTGTGGCACGCCCTCTGTTGGTGATGCTCGTGTGGAAAATTTGTCTAAAGTTTCCTAATCAGAAATTTAATGGAGAATATTGTTTGTTATGTGAGATTTATCGTTAAGACGAACCGTATAGGACAGTGATGGACAAAGTACGGCCCGCGAGCCAAGTGCGGCCCGCGTGCCAAGTGCGGCCCTTCGGGCTAGTCAATCCGGCCCGCGACATGGTCAGTCACAATCAGACATAAGACAAAATTTATTTTCTAGAGCTAGAATAGAATGATTGTTGCTTTCGGGATCTTCTATCGTTGTAACATATAAGTTGAGTGTAATGAGATAGACTCAAAACTACAGTTTAAGTAAAACTTTGTTTTGTTCAATTTTTTCGGCCCGCCTAGATGTTTTTCTATTACATCCGGCCCTCCTCTTAAAAAGTCTGATTATGTCTGGTTTAGGAGCTCAATCCAAAAAGTCATGTTTGAAACCCCAATTTTCTCTTCTTTTTTTCGAAAAATCATTAATTGTTAATTTAATTTAGTCAATAAGTTATTATATTAAGTGTCCATTTATGTGGAATAAGTTTTTTCTGTCTCATCACGGGAAGCCATTTAAACAGTGTTTTTCGTTTCCAGCAACTCCAAAGTTTCGTGAAACAAATCTTCTAATAATTCTTAGTCCACAGGCAAAATCCAAGCCAAATTAATAAAAATGAAAACCAAATACAAATCACGCCCTCAGAAAACGCAGTTGAAACTATACTTTTCACAGATATAAACAGACTAAACAAAATGAGTAAAACAACGATTATTAATGTGAGAGGAAGTTCTATAAATATCCAATTAATACCTAAACAATATCTTTAACTCCAAATATTCTTCAAGATCGCAAGTGGTCGCA
The DNA here is from genome assembly GCA_003667255.2 of Euschistus heros. NCBI lineage: Eukaryota > Metazoa > Arthropoda > Insecta > Hemiptera > Pentatomidae > Euschistus > Euschistus heros. The sequence goes on from RCWM02000200.1 coordinate 365,896, forward strand.
GACCATTTCTATCTTGAGTTACTTTATATATTCGATATTTTGAATTAAAATGGGTTAAAACAAGTTTATATATTTTACAAAAATCAATTTTTGTGTGGAAATTTTCAAATTTAAATACATTTATTTTATTATTTTTTGTAATTATTATTTTCACAGGAATATGTTTTATTACCAATTATTTTATCGTACTAAAAGCAGTGGACAGCAAAAGATTTACACCGGACGTGTACACCGGAGAGAACCTTTCAAACAAACATAGGATATAGATCTTTTGTACTGTTGGTGCGTAATACAATGATGTTTAACGTACTGCTGTTTACCGACAATATAGCGCACATTTTATAAATTATTGAAGTCATAAATATAAATTTTTGTTTTTAACCAATGTCCAAAAAATTACATAGGCTCGTCCCACTGTGCGCAGCTCGGTCAGTCACGTCAATACATCTTAAAAAATTTCTTTATTTATAGAATACGATCATTGTTAAAATAAAGTAATTTCATAGGTCCATTCCTAATGAACTAAAAGAATTTTATTCATAATGTTGTCTTGTGGAAACCAGCCCTAACAGTGTATTATGCATGTACAGCACTAATGGAAAAACCTAACATCTCCACTGTACTTTTAAAAATTTTATTACGAGAGCTATAAGTATAATATTTTTAACAATATTTTGCCGAATCTCATATCCGATTCTTACAAACCAAAATCCTTCGAAAGATCTTCCACGCTCCTTACTAGGTCACAAAGAAGCATACCCATATTGCCGATTTTTTTTATTTTTTATTTGGTTATTGGTTACGTTCCATATGTTACTGATTTGGCCCTAATCACATGCATATCCTTCTATATAAACTCTGTACCCACCAGAATTCACTATTTTCTCATCTTACTTTCCTTCTGAAATCTGAAATCTGAAAATATGTCGGCTTAGGGACCTCCTAATATTGACTTTTTTTCAATGAGTTCCTTTACAAATTATTCACATATATTGAATTATTGCACTGTTATAAATCTTAATAAATACTTAACATATAAAAAAAATTATATTTTAATCACAAAATTTTTATTTTGCATACGTTATTCGTTTTTAAAAAAAGGTCTAACTCCCCATTATTATTTTTTATTCATTTACTTCGACATGTTTCAGAGCTATCAATTGCTCCATCCTTAGGTTCTACAATCATTTATGTTATTTTTACAATTTTATACTGTATTACTATTACACTTAACAATATTTGAATTATACCTTACCCTGTGATATTCTCACTAGGTCATTCTAATTCACACTTACACCACTGGGCAATGTTCAATCATTGTTTTGTTTATTTATAACCAACATTCTGGCCTATTTAATATGGTTCCTATTAACATTCCAATTTCATTCTATTAGCTGTTACTGTTATTCACTTTTTTATTATTTTTAATTATTAATGATTTTATTCTATTTATATTTTCAATCTATCTATTAATTTTGCATAGCTTGTACCTATTTTATGTGATAATCATAAGGTATAGTTGACTGTGATGTATATAGGAGATGTAGATAATTAGAGTAGGCAGTCAAAGATATTCAGCTGATCAAAATAAAATGTTTATTTCATTTCAGAATTAGAATGAAATAAACATTTTATTTTGATCAGCTGAATATCTTTGACTGCCTACCCTAATTATCTACATCTCCTATTTTATGTGTATCTATTTTGTAGTTTACAGCCTGGTCTATTGTTTTCTTTATATAAATTGCTTCCATTATTTTTCTATTTTTTGTTTTATTCTCATGATTTAATATTGTTGTATTTCCGAAGTCAAATTCATGTTTGAATTTGTTTGTGTGTTCGCACAGTGCAATCTTATTATTTTTCTCTTTGTTATTTGTTCTTTTACAGTCATATCATGCTGGTTCACCCTTTTAATTAAATTCTGTTTGGTTTCACCTATGTAATGCATTTCACAATCTTTGCAGTTAATTTTATAAATCAAATCTTTTTTAATCCACTTGTCCATGATTTTAGTATTTCTTATAATGTTATTATTTTTATTATTGTTATATAAAGCACCATTAATTTTAAAGTTCTCATTATTTAATTTATTTATTAATTGTCTTGTTAGTGTTGGGATGTATTTCACTCTGTTATAAGGTTTCTTTAAATTTATGTTAGATGTTTTTGGCATTGTTTGTACTGTGTTCTCATTTATACTATTATTTAGATCTTCCTCAGTACTTTTTTCTTATGGTAGAAGTCAGTGATTTTCAATTGTTTATTTATCTTACCTATTTTACAGCTTACTTTGTCTGTGTTGATACTTTTTTGCTGTTGTTACCTATTTTGTTTATCTATTTATTAGGAACCATATTAAATAGGCCAGAATGTTGGTAATAAATAAACAAAACAATGATTGAACATTGCCCAGTGGTGTCAGTGTGAAATAGAATGACAAAGTGAGAATGTCACAAGGTAAGGTATAATTCAAATATTGTTAAGTGTAATAGTAATATAGTATAGAATTGTAAAAATAACATAAATGGTTGTAGAACCTCAGTATGGAGCGATTGATAGCTCTGAAACATGTCGAAGTAAATAAATAAAAAATAATAATGGGGAGTTATGCCTTTTTTTTTTTTAAGTAATAACTTTGTTAATCTCCTTAAATGAAACAATTAATATTTTACATACTTTTACAGGAATAAAATATTCTAAATTGTACGTTTGTATTATTCTTACTGAATAAATAAAAAAAAAAAAGATTTGTAGTAAAGTTTTCTGTTTACAGAATATTGAAGAAATGTGGGCCAAATACTGCCCAAAATACCTGGGTGCCCCCAAGCAGGTATAAGGGACATTAGTTTTGCCAGGCTGAAGGGGCTTGCGGTTTCCGTCTCCACTAAGTAGCACATAGCATCATCGAATTACTCAATCAACAACGATCTTAAGTTACAAGAAGTATAATTAATCCCCAAGTAAATATTGCAACTTGAAACTAATAGTTGAGCATTGAACAAATAGTACATGATATAAAGAATTAGTTCTAGTGTAAAAAGAAGATCAAACCCAATAAATAATACTTACTGATCTTGAACAGTAACCATAATTCATAATTTGAATTCCTTCAAAAAGCTTGATTAAGATGAGTTATGAAGTCAAATAAAACAACACATACTTATCTTTTGAAAAAAATATACTCATATTTTGTTTTATTGATAGAAATAACCGTCACGCAGTAGTTGGAATCATCGATTTAGCAGGACATAATTACTTTATCAACCTATCCTAAAGAAAATTGTACATGGATAAAAAAGAGTCCTACAAACATAGGACCACAAATGACTTGGTTACAACAAACTAACCTTCATTTAACCTCATAAATCTAACTATTTAAATAATATAATGACAAACTTTAAAAAAAAATATTGATTAAAACAATTAAACTTGAATTGTTTATTGATAATTGTCATTTAGGTTAGTTCATCAGAGGAGCAAGTTGATATTGATAAATAAGGTTCTTTTAAAAGCAACAATACTCCTGGAGAGAAATCTATGAGGTTGTGCCGATGTTTGAGAAAAATACTTGACAAACTTAAACTTGTCAATAGAATAAAAATATTGTTATTGCAGCCCTAACGTACAAAAGTTAAATACCAAGCAATCAATTATTAAAAAAATGGTATTATTAAAGAACGATAGCAAATTTTGAAAACTTTCAATGGGACACAACTTTCAAAAGGTTTTAAATAAAAATAAGCTAATTTTTTTTATAGTTGCAAGCAGTAGGAAAAAGTAATTAAGGATTGTTTTTAAAAAAAAAACAAAGGATTGTATTTCACTTGAGGACACATCCAATAGCAAATATCTGTGGCACTTGTGAATAATCGGTTAAGTGTAAAAACTGTATTTTAGGAAAAAGGCAATTTTCACATAGTATTCATCTCGATGATAGCCTCATAACTAAGTTCATTAGACACAAATAACGTGAAAAAACGCTAATTAGTACCAGTTTTTCGAAATTCAAAGATAAAATTTTGACACTTTCAGGAGAGTACTACTATAACGTTTTCGTTATTGAACTACCAAGTTAACAGCATCGAACAGTTATGTATAAGAGATTTTACCTTGAAAAGGGTTGTTGGGGAAAAATGAGATATCAGACCTCAAAATTATATGTTTTCAATCTCAAAGATAGTTATTTAATTTTATTATTTTTTTAAAAAATACATAACCCTTCTACAGTAAACAAGACAATAGGAAATATTTGTTCGAACATTACTACGGGATGGCTGAAGAACGGGGAGGACGGTCAACTAGGAAACGAATCGACATTAACAATTTCTCGTGAAGAAGGGTTCCTTTTCAGCTCGGTACTGAAGGTCGCGGGTTCGAATCCCACCTGGGCGTGTTAACATTTATTTAGTGGCGAACCCACGAATAAATTTGGCCTTCCCACCCTGGCTAGAATAGGTTGGTAACCTGTAGGATAACCCTTCCTTCCTGCCCTAGTTCCTAGTTAGAGTACATAAGTACGTCAAGCCCCCCCCCTTCCAAAAAAAAATGGGTTTCTTCGGTTAGACAAGGCACTTCAATATCTGGAGGGCAGAACTGGAGTAACTTTGTTCGATTTGACGGTTTTTAGACAATAGAGAGATCTTGCGGCGGTAAATAGAATGTCGGTACTTAAGAACAAAAAATCTTTTTTTAATATTGTTATTTATGTATATTTTTATTTTATTCGTAATAAGTATTATTATAAGAAATTCCTTCTTATGTTCATGTGATTTCACACAAGAACAAAATATAAACCACCTCATAGATGAATGCATACTACTTACTGACTACAGAACTATACTACAGACACTAGAACATTGGCCGGTGGATAGACAATACTTGATAATGATGTTTAAAGACCTAAAAATATTTTTAAAAAATTCTATTGTAAAATTGCTGATATTAATATGAAATAACTTTGATATCCCCATAACTTAAAGCTATATTATTCTAGTGTTTACGTTGTAATAACTTTGTTGCTGAGTTTTGAGTAATTCTGTAAAACTACTCGTTCTTTATTAATTTATTTTTTATTCTTTATATGTAACTTGTAATACAAAATTATAATAATAAAAAAATCATAAAAAGTACATGTACATTATATACGATAAAGATGGTATGTACAGAAATGAATAAAATCCCTTCCAACAGGGTTAATGCTGGAAGGAAAACACACAATAAAAAAATTAATTATTTTATTATTAAATAGATATACATCAATTGTCTTGCATAATTTTTTTTTGTATACATTTTCCTTATTATTTTGGGGAATCGATCAACCGCTGATTAGGTTATATAGGTACCAACGTCGACTGATATAGTCCCAAGTGTATTAAGATATAATATTAATGTGTAAATGGGTTTCAACAGTTTGGATAATTATAAAGAGACGGCCTAGCGCTCAAACCAGAAACTTTCCCAAGAGCAATCCCGAATTCTGCTCCGTGGACCAAATGTAATTCCCCCGGTTCCCAGGGGTACAAGAGACGGAACGAGCCCATACGTCACGTATCCTTCAAAGGCAAAATAAACCCCGCGAGGAGAGAGATAGAAATGCTAACAGTTCTCCTGTATTAGGTAACATAAAATATATATTAGCCGGCCAGTGTACACACCGGGGACGTGGCGGAAGGTCTCACCAGTTGGCGCGGTCGTGAATAATTCAGGTCACGGTCACAATAAAATGGTCCTAATTATACAATAGGAGAGTCCAGATTGAATCTAAATGTGTCTCTGGCTCTCAATTGGGGCCCTGCGCCTCATGAACACCGGTGCGCCGAATATCGCGTCATTGTCGAAGCGATTATCGATGACCGTTAGGAATTCTTTCAACGGGATCGCTTTCAGAATCTGACCTCTTAAACCAGTAACAAATCTTAATAATTTAAAACTCAAATTAACCCAACCACTAAACCACCACACATACATCATTTTATTACAAGGTATGTAAAACCTTTTTTAGTCCAGTCAATAAACTTATTGTAGAGTACATGAATTGTGCGAAAAATTTTGACTTCATAGCTTCGTTACGAGCAGTTAGAAGATAAATATACTGAAAGTCACCGCCCCCAGGAGGTGAGCTAACGGCGGGGAGAGAGGAGAAGGTCCCACTTTTGGGTTTTTCGATTATATCTCGAAAGCGAATTAAATTTCCTATAAAATTGATTTCATACATGTTTGGAGAATTTCAACGGTTTTCAAGACATACGATATTTAAAATCGGTTATTTTCGAGAAAAAAATTATTACCCCACTTTTTGTCACACATTTGCTTCAATTGCCTTAAACGTATATATGAAATTAAAGTAAATTTAGTGCTTTACAATTTTGATTCTGACATTTAAGGCAATAGAAGCAAATGTTTGACAAAAAGTGAGGTAAAAATCTTTTCTTTTTTTTTTTTCTCGAAAATTACCGATTTTCAATAAAGTATATCTTGAAAACTGTTGGAAGTTCGCCAAATATGTATAGAATCAATTTTATAGGAAGTTTAATTAGCTTTAATTTTGATTTAAAACATATTGTTCTAGAGTCTACCATTTTCGAGATATAATCGAAAAACAAAAATGGGACCTTCTACCCTCTACCCTACCGTTAGCTCACCCCCATGGGCGGGGACTTTCAGTATGTTTACTATCTAACTACTCCTAACGAAGTTATGAAGTCAACATTTTTCGCTTATCCATGCACACTACATCCCTCATTTCTGCTCTCATTGACTGGAATACATATTAGACTTATCAGTTCTTTAGACCAAAAGAACCGGCCTAATAAAAAAAATTGATTAATAATAAGCTTAAATTTTCCACTGATGCCTTTCAAAAACTAAGAGCAAAATTGAATTAGAGTTCTACTAATGCGGAAGCCATGGATCTGATTTACCGAAAATCTGAATTAACTCTTATCTGGGCAAGGGAAAACTACAGTTCCCCTCAACTTAGGTCAAAATATATGAAGTCACCATACGGATGGAGACCTCACAACCAGTATTATTCCTTCTAGAAACCCATCGCATCAAGTTTGCAGCCCTACAGGGTGAATAAAACACTATGAGCTCACCTGTTCGACGATATTCGCAGTTGTCGTGTTGAACTGTGGAATTTGATTGGCTTGGATAGTCAGATATATTTACAACAATCTTTTGTTTATAATTCGTTGTTTCACAAAACCGTAATCTGTTAATATTTATTAACTGAGTTCCCATCGAAAGGAACTCAACTTTTAAAATAAAATAAATTGAAAAGAGAACCACAGTTCCCAATGCCAGGTTACCAGTAAAATAAAATCTCATTTTTTTTGGTTTGCCAGGAAAAAGATTAAACGATAAGTTATGTGATTTTTTGTTTCATAAATTCACTTATTCCATCAAATAAATTTGGTTTCAATACTAAATAATGTATACTTAATTAATTAAAACTTCAAACAGTATTCGAAATGAAGACCCCCACCGACTTCTGATATAACAGTCTTATGCTTAGCACCCTGTATATTTTTAAAAATATTTTTTTTTTATATTGGCTGAATTTAATGAATGTTGAAAACCCTTTGGCATTTCAGAATTTTAAAAAAGTTCTAATCTGAGGACATTAATGTGATAATGGCCGACAACCAAACAAATAAGCTATTAAAACTTTAAAAGAGAGAATGAAAGGACATGAAATAGACAAGCCCCGGAACGAGACCGCTACAGGAATGATCCGGAAACAAGATCAAATATTTAATGAAGAAATTCTTCCTTGAAAGGGACAGGGTTCTAAAGGTCAAAAGGCCTAAGTCCAAAATAATGGCTGATTCAATATAATTGCCGATTCCCAGTTTCTCTTCAAATCTCATTTTAATTAGGACCTTTTCTTCGCCACTTTGAAGAGCTCATTATTTATAGCTTCATATTTATTGCTTATTCCCTTTGTGAATGTTTAATCGTATTAGTAAAATTACTATGATAATCAAATTAAGACGATCATGTTTTTATATTAAAACAAATTGGAACTAATATAGCAATAATACACGCTTTATTAACTTTGCTATTAGATATATAATCAAAATAGCAGTGAATGAAATTTTTTTATTTATAGATGTTTTCAACTGTATATAGCTACATCTAGTGAATTAGAGGAGCTGTGAATACATTGATATATCAGAAACTTGTAAAACTACACATTTGTAGCACTTCAATAAAGATTCTATAATAGAAGCTCCCTAGACCATCTTCTATTCAGACGCCTCGGACAGTTATAGGAAATCATTTTAGAGACTAGTGGATTCAAGTGGATATGGAGCTTATCATGGAAGGATTGGTATATCTGTTTTGGGTCAAATCACCAACATACAGAATTAATTTAAGTTAAAAAAATTTTCAATAAATGATAACTTATATGTAGATGTAGAAAAATATATTACACAGGCGAAAAAATCAACTTAATTTATTTTTTCATTTTTTTGGCTTAAATGTTTTTACGTCCCAATATTAATCAGGCCATATGAGACTTATCATGATTATTAAAGAAATAATATTATAAAAATAAGCAGTGTTTAAAAAAAATAAACAATTTAAATTTACGAATTCGTTTTATTAACAAAATTTATATCCCCGCTTGTGTTTATTATGCCTTGCATTCGATTAGTTATAGTTTTTATGTGAATAAATTCTTGGGGGATTCAGTCGATCTAATGCAAAACTGTCATGAAGCATATATCATTTGGGAAATCATTTATTTCATGCAACAAATAATTATAAGCACATCTTAAAATTTACTTTACTTTGATACAAAACGACAATTTTCGAGCTTTATTCTCTTTATGTTAACATTAAAATAAATTATTTACCTACATTATAATAAGATAATACCATTAGTTAAATTTGTTTTTATAACTTTAATTATTTAAAATGTAATTTATTTAATAATTACTGACCCAGACATCCAAGTATGCTTCAAAGACCAAGTATGTTTCCACAAAAATAAAAAAGCTCAGTAAGACAGTATTTAGTCAACAACACGTAACGAAAATTATTGTAAAACATGGAAGTACTGCATTACATCAGTATTGTCAATCCTAAGATGTGCTAGAATTGTTGATTACAATTCAAATAATAAACATACGCACCTTAATTACCAATTGTATTTGCCATAGATAAGTTTTAACTCACCTGAAAAATAGATAAAGAAACATTAATGATTATTAATGAAATTATAAAAATTAATTAATGTTTAAAAAAAATTAAATAAAAATAAAAATCTGAACTTAAATGATTAAAAAAATCATAAATTACAAAAACCAGTTTTCATTGAATAACTACCACAGTCTGCACCACTCGGAAATAAGAAATAAGGATAGTAACAGCCTGCCAAACCCCAAATTACCCTATTCCCACTTATGGGGAGCCAAACTGCATACAAAGCGATCCTCAATTAGCTCAATTAGCAGATCATCCAGACTTGAGTAGAGAAGTTGGACATTGCCAGATACCCAACATCTATTTACCTAAGGTCCAGAGGCCACTGGCATTCCAATGGGGTAAGAATGTTACAGAAATAAGGAAACTGAATAAAGAGTGAGAAGGTTAGTGGAGTTTTAATGGAAATTCAAACAGTACGTGGTCGGAGGCGAACGATATATCGAGATCGTTATGTAAAGACTTGTTTTGTGCATAATAGGGAGTATTTAAAACAGTGCGAAAAACTTTGTATTGGAAGGATTAAATCATTTTGGTATTCCATTGTTTTTCAATACATTACACAGTTTAAGTTTTTAGATCAAAACAGGTCTCTGGTTTTCTATTTAAGAAGATGGTTATCAAGGAATAGGCGAGGCACCCTATTCAGACAGTTCCAAAAAAAAGATTTTACGGAATTAACACATTACCATAAGTAAAAATGTTTATCACTTCATGCGAAAGCATTAGGACATTTAATTAATTGCAGTATTAGTCATCACGTAAATGATAATGTATAACTAATTAATAGAATAAAAAATAGCGACTATAAACCAAAGAGACATTGCTGTCATCTCACCCACTAAAACAATTTTAGTTCAGAAGTTACTTCAAGTAAAGAGGCTTGTAATAAACCTTTACTGGATAAAGAGGGCTTCTATATTTTTTCTTACATTAAAAAAAAAAAATAATTTAGTGGAACTTTTACCATTGGATACTTATTGCAACCATACAATGTCTAACATATGTCAGACACATCTAACCATATTTCAGTATAGATAAATAGCAAGATATATCAGTTATGAAAACAGCTTCTATCAACCCGATCTTCTAATACACGGACACAGACAAAGTTTGTCCTTTTTTAGTATTTTTTTCGCTATCGGATCTATAACCATATTTCATAACCTATTAATCTTACAGCACTATAAAATAAGAAGTTTATCTGTTCTGCATCAGGAATGCACATAAAAAAAAAGATATTATTGCCAGTAATGAAATAGGTTAAATATAATTTGTTTATCGGAGGGGTTTTTTGAGAGGCAGAACAGAATAGCGATACTGATAAACGCCCAAATTATACAGCAATTATTGAAAAAGTCAACAATTAATTCGTACAAGAAATCAGCCGATAATCCAATGACTGTTAATTGTCCTCAATACGACTGATAATAGAGGCAAGAGGTGAATAGATAAACCTTAATAATCAACACTGGCTAGACACTCGTAATGACATTTCTACACGCGACCTCGATAGGAGGCAAAACGAATTTTACGGTTCACTCAATATTATCATATTGTAATAAATAAAGAGTTTTTCATTAATTAAGATTTATTTAGACGGTACCGTCTTTGTTATAACCTTTCAATTTCACTTTTTCCAATGTAAACCGTTTCCAATTGTTCACTGTTTATGAATTTGGGATTACCTTTTATTACACCCACTGCTTAATATATACATAAATATATTAAATCCTTAATTAAATATATTAAAATGCTGAGTGTCGTATTCAAATTCGTTCAATTTTATTATATGAATTTAAACTTGGCAACCGAAACCGCACGAAACATATGCTCAATGTTTGGGGAGAAGGTACTCACTCTCTTAGAGTAAAGAACAATTTTGGGTTTCTTAATTTCGTAAAGCGATGAAAAACATGATGATGATGCTCGTTCTGGAAGACCTCAAGTTGTGTTCGGGGACTCGATGGCCGAGCGACTTGGCGCGCTGGGCTCAGTACGCTCGGTAATGAAGTGGGTTCGAAGCTCACCTAGGTGGGTTAAACTTTATTTCGTGGCGGATCCACAAAAGGAATCTTGACCTTCCTTGGCTAGAATAGGTAGGCAACCTGTATGATAACCCATCCTTCCTGCCCTAGTTAGAGTACATAAGGGCGTTAAGGCCCAACAAACAAACAAACGACCTCATGTTGTTAATGAACAAGAAATTCGAGAATTATTTGATTCGGATACACGTCAAACATGTGCGGAAATAGGTAAGCAGTTGAATAGTTCACAAGCAACAGCCTGGAGATACCTACATCAAATGGGACAAAATATAAAAAATGGATAAATGGGTCCCACACAAGGCGAAAAAGAGACCACATACAAAGTTGGCTAGTCATAAATCATGGAAATTGGATGGAAAACATTGCCTCACCCATCACATTCTCCCAACCTTTCACCCACTGATTATCACCTTTTCAATTCCCTGAGCAATTGTCTCCGGCAGAAATGTTTTGATAACCAGAAAGATGGAATAAAAATTGAAATCAAGTGAAACATTTAATATGTTATTAATAAAACATTATTAGTAAATATTTATAGTGGCGCTGCGAAAAATAATATGTAAACAAGATCATTTGCATATACTCAATTAAACGTATAAATTTGAATTGCTTAATAAGATAATAAATAAGTTGTTTTGTTTTTTTCAAGAAAGGACTTGTTATGTTACGGCACGCTAAAAGCCAAGGATAAAGAATATTAAATTGAGTGAATAAGAAAAGGAATAGCGTGTATCGAAGAAAAAAGGAAGAAGCGATTGAAAGAATAAGGAAGAAGAAGTGGGAAGAGAGAATGAATAAGGAAAGAGGTATGAAAAGACGTGAAAATAATGATATTCACGTGGTCTTTACGGCCGTTCCGTGAAAAAAACAACAACAACTAGATGTTAAACCGAACAAATACATAAAACGAAAAGAATTGGAAGGCCCAGAATGCGATGGACGGACTACGTGGCTGGCGATGCAGGATCCCTCGGCGTCAGGAACTGGATGGTGGTAGCACAAGACGGGAAGCAAGGCGCTTGTTTTTGGAGGAAATCAGGACTCCTGCGCGGGTTGTAGAATTCAATTTTTAAAAAATAATAACAATAAAAGTTGTTAAATTATCAATAGATTTTTAAAGTTCTTGATAAAATAAAGGTCCAAGGGTCGAATACATTATCAGAAATTAATGCGTAAAAATGACGATGAAAAATTATTACATAAACAGAAATTAATAAAAAACAAATTTTAAAAACGTATTTACAAGGAACCGTCTTTAATATTAATAAAGTCAATAGGAGGTACTGATGACTACTCTATTGTGTCCCCTTGTGCCTCAAATGCAATCGTTAACTCAATGAAATACCATTATTTTTATATTTAAACACACTCGGAGGGTTTCTTAAATATATCGCACATGTGTTTCTCAAGTGACACAACTCCAAAATTAAATACTCTTCTATCAAATGTAAATTTCACTTGTAGTGGAGATTAAAAGTAAATTCAGGTGCACTTTTGATACTTCACACAAGACCATGAAAATTGTAAATTTTTCTTAATCCGGCTTTTGAGCATTGTTACTTTTGAAACACATGTGCGATGTAAAGTTGTAAAATTAAAAAATCAAAATGTCTTGCGTGGAACAGATTTTGAGGAACCCGAATGAACTGTACAAGAAACGTTTTTCACGAAGACATAGCAGTAAAGTCTTTCTTGCCGCCCTTAATAGATACTTAATAGTAGCATAAAATCATAGCTCTCCTCACCCCCTCGTGGCTTCTTGGTTCCACAAGAGATGTTACAAGCCTACCACAAACTGTAAATAGATTAGGCCAAGACAAGAAGAGGCGGGAACACAACAAAATGTTACAAAAACGGGACTAATAACAGCCTGACCTGCCCCAACTGGGCAAAAAATGAGGTACAAAGCGCTCACATCAGCTTCGAGGCAGGGCTGTGGTCTAACGTAAGCGGGGTCCTTGTAACCTTTCTTTAGCAGGTAGTGAGTCATAATTGTTTATTAAACTCATTTTTAAATCAGAGGAAAACTATGTAATAAAACTATATATACATGCATAATTTGATAATTTATTATTATCGATTTTTTAAAACATATTTTCTATATATACATATAAAGATATATTTAGCTTAAAATTTAAACTAAATTCATCTAAAAATGTTCAATAAAAAACTAAGTCCATAAAAAAATAGTTTATTAATACATAAAAGTTTAAAGGTTAAATGTATACAAAAATATAACTCAATTTTTTATTTTTAAACTTCATTGATATTTAAAACTTTATACCTACAATATATACAATACGTAAATGTGCGGGAAAATGATTACGATGACATGTCAATAACCTGCGAAGAACTGCCCATTAGTTGCACTTCTATAAATGATCTACATGAAATAATTGCTAGGCCAACTTCTTCTGTTAAAAAGTTTATCACGAACAGGGATAGGTTTCTTGGCTTTGCCACATTACGATCATTTACTATTATTTGTTATAAAAAAAATCTTTAAATTGAAATTTATCTGACCTGAAATTGTTATAAAAATATCTGAGTGTCAAATACTTTGCTCACGGCTAGAGCTGGCTAATTTGAAAGAAGATTAGGTTAAAACATATTTTTTTTAACGATAATCAATTGGTTATTAATTATAAAGTTTATAATACTTTTTTTCAGCTTGGAAGCTCGAGACATGAGTTGGTAAGGTCGTAGACTCCTAGCTCTCAGGCCTGAATTCGAATCCGGCTGGAAGCAAAAATTTTCTTCAGGCACAACCAGCCTCAATAAAGTGGGCATCCTTAATTCGGAGAAAATCTGATAGTTGAGTGGATTTTTGGGGGAGGAGATAGGTTCACGACCGCTGGCCTTCATTAAGAACAGTAAATTGTGATAGATTAGCCGTAAAAGACTAATGAACTATTTTATCAGATTTATTTTTTGGTGCTCCAAAAAACTGAAAAACTGAAAAAAAAAACCCTACTTTCATGACCTCCTTAACTTGTGCTTCTCCATCCACCTCTTAAATACTAGAACCCAATCCATCAACCTGTACACTTCTGCGCATCGAACTGCATCCTTCGAAAAATTCTTGTCACCCTCGCTTCCTCTTTACCGAGTTCATTGCCTATCTCAATTCAGAATTGCTCCTCTCTAACTTCCTTTAAACATCATCTATTTCTTTACCTCTTGAATTTTCAATCTTCCGAGCAAATGTATAGATGGATATTTATAAATTATATATTATAATAGTATACGTAATTTGTCTCTTTTTAAAGATTTGTCTTTTTTTTCTATAACTCATAATGTAATTATCGATCAACTATCTTAGCCAGACGAATGCCCTATGTATTGCACTCACATGTTATTCTTAGGGGACAAGTTGTCCCAGAATAAAGTTTATTTCCTTACTACATGGATTGGTTCTAAGTTATTTTTATTATTATTTTTTAAATCTCATCCTTTTGTTTTTATCAATATAGAATCTAATGAGTTAAGTATTGCATGTTAAGTATGAATGAACCAAATATTTTTTTTTTACATTTAATCTTTATCCACACCTGTTGATAATATAATTCTCAATAAGTAAATTAGAAAAAAGATTTATATACCGAGAGAAGCGTAAGAGGAAGTATAATTTTTCCCAACTTAGTTCGGGAGGTGTCTCATCCAGCTTTTTATTTTCATTTATTATAAGCACTTTTAGATATTTACTAAAAATACACACGCACACACACAAAAAAAAGAGCTATGAAATGAAATGGCTACGAACCAAGTCTATAAGAAGATAACAAAAACATTCCTCCCTCCACAACAGGAATCAGAACTGACCTCAGAAAGCAAGAACAGTTTACCAAGCTGACAATTATAGTTTCTCGATTACCGACCGAAGATTCTCTAATTAAACCTTCACTGGCTTTCACTATATCTTATAGCCATTGGAAAACTGAGTTCTAATTATAGAGTCCTGTATCTGGTTGTTTTTGTTGATATCCAGAGATCAATAGTCCCGTCTAATTCTGGAGATCTAAGAAGGAAATCAGCCTTCTAAACTTAGATCACCAACTACGCCGCGCACGTAAGAAAGAGGTAACCTGACGCAATACGATTCGGCACAGTGTTGACATCATCCGCTTTAAATGTGACGCAGCAGTGGAATGAACTTGTAGCATTGGGGCTAAGAAAACAATTGTGAAGAAGACAATTTTTAAACTATTCGGAAGACGAAAGGAAAAATGTAAGATATACAAAATAATTTTATACTGTTTTATCTACATATTAAAACAATAAAGTGGTCTAGAGCTTATGATAATTATGAATAAATGTAATATTTATAAAAGTAAACAGGGTTATATCAACTATAAAAATGTGATGCCTAACCTTCATTTCTTTGAATGTACTTTTTCTTAAAAATCAGCATGGTTGTTCTATATGATTTTTTAATATCGATTATTTTTTTCAAAAGCTACAATTATAACTCATTCTAGAGTGGGAAACTGCTGATTGACGAGGGCAGTTTGACTTAGCTAGCGTATCCACAGAATAAATGCTACTTTTGCTCTTTATAGCTTAAGTAGGTCGTTAACAAGTATCTGCCATTCTACCTCTCTGAAACTATAATGATAATAAATTCCTTAGATCAAAAAAAAACAAAATTAAGTAATGGGATATTTTTCTTTTTATGTTCTCCTTCGCTGACCAAACCGATTGAGACCAGTGTTGAAACATCCAATGTTTTCATCATCTAGATCGCTTTTGAATAAAGCATTCTTGAGGTTAGAGTTACACAAAGCGATATTCCTTGGTTTAATACTATACACACACACACACACACACACACACACACACACACACATATATATATATATATATATATATATATATATATATATATATATATATATATATACATATATATATATACATGAATCGCCAACAGTCCTTGTAAGGGTTTGCCCGCCGACATAATCCTCATTCATCCACTCTTCGTTCCTAACAGTTGCACACCTTGTAAATATCCATATATATTTTCTAACAACCTACATCGGTCTGCTTTCACTTCTTCAATCCATCTCAGAGGTGGTGTTACGAGCGTTTTCATTTCCTCTGATTATATATAGAGGAAACTTGGAAGGCGACATTCTGGGCAATCATAAGAACAGGGCACTGTACTCCAGCTATGTTGATGGACACAACTATATGTGATTTAAAACACTCCTCTATAACCTTACGATATATATATATATATATATATATATATATATATATATATATATATATATATATATATATATATATATATATATACAGATCATTTTTTTTTTTATTTCATTATTTTTTTTTTTTTTGTCATCACTATACAGATTTTTTTTTTTAATGCATATTTCATTAAAATTGGAGATAGAGAAGGAAAGCGAATATAAATTCTATATATAGAATATAATATATATTCCTTATATATATATATTATATATATATATATCTATATATATATATATATATATATATATTATATAATAATATATATAGAAAATTTATGATATATATATATAGGGAGGTTGAGATAGAGAAGGAAAAATGAAATCGATATTCGATTTCCTTATATATATATATATCTCGTCCAATAAGACCAAACAGCACTCGCGTGTCTCCACTGGATGGCATTTCATACAATACTAGGTATATTATGACCATATATAAGCCAAGAGTAATATTTTAATGTGCTCAAAAAATTTCAAAAAATCTTCAAGCAAACTGTGAAGATAAGCTTACTTACTAAATACGCTATGTCTCATATGAAGAATGCTTGCGACATTAGCGCATTCTGCCCCTAATGGCTTCAGGACCAGTGACGCGGCGAGAAGGAAACGCTACAATCTCTTGTATCCAAACAAAGGTAGTTTGGGAATCCTCAGAATAAGTTTAAATAAGTATTAATGTTTTTTGTTTTTATTCATTGATTATATCAATTAATTTTTTTTAATTCACTATTTTTATGTATGCAATTTATTTTTAGGCTAGGGCATTTACAAAGAATGGAAGCTAGTAGGCTCCCTATAATGATAATAAAGAGACACCCGGGTGGAAAGAGAAGGAGAGGTAGGCCTCGATTTCGTTGGCTTGAAGATGTAGAGGACGATCTTCGGACTCTGAGCGTGACAGAATGGAGAATGACAGCGGAGGATGGGTCTGCATGGAAGAGAATTGTAGAGGAGGCCAGGGTTCTGCAAGGGCCATGAGCGCCACATAAGATGATGATTTTTAATTTTCATGGATGCATCCAGGCATTATTATTTCTTTAATTTGTTTTAAAATAAGAGATGAATGAGAACATAAGATCTTTATTCTATGAGACAATTATATCGTCAATTCTTCGTCACTGCAGCAAATTAAAAACAAATGTCATTATGAAAAAAAAGTAAATATAGGTATTGAAAATTATCATTCCAATTACATATAACGTTTTACCTTTCATGATTAAGATAAGTTAAAACAACAATTATAAACAAACTGAACAAACCAATATACATTTAAATATACATATTTTTATTATATAATAATTAAGTATAAAAATCAACCCAAAGAACTTAGATTTATAAATTGAAAAGGATTCTTTAAAACCGTAGTTACTCAGTACCATAAGAAAACAAATTGTGTGAAATTTACCTCTAATGCTTCTATAAAGTCGAGTTAAAAAGCAATTATTTGCCAATATTTCAATGAGAAAATTTGTTTCCACATAAATATTTATTTTTATTTCAATACATATTATATCTTGCGTGGCAGCAAGATTTTTTTTTAGCCTAAAAATTAACTCGGCAGTTTTTTAAAACTAAATTATGAGGATATTTTGACTTCTATTTTAATATAACTATTTGAAATTTTAATCGAAAAAATTAAGTTTTATAATCTCATAAATGTCTAAATAGTTATTAAATAATTCCTTGCTCATCACGATATAATTACCTAATCGTCCACCCCATGCTACAATAGAAGCAGCTTACAGCCCGGCAATATCCGAGAGCTCAAAACATGAGAAATTTTTAAACAGGGAGTCGAAAGGCTTGCTCGATAATCACGGAATTAGGGGCTGCATTCTTCATGAGACTCCCACTGACGTTGGAAATGAATAAAAAATAAAAAGAAAAAAAGAAAATTCGAAGACAGAAAGATAAACAGAACATTAGTGAGAGGACTGGACTAATGAGTACACTCCAGTGTTTAAAACATGATTCACTGAAACACATTAATACAGAATAAGCTCGGCATTTTTATGTATGAATGAATGTATTATGAAACATATTAATACAGAATAAGTTCGGAATTTTTATGTACAAATTTAAAAAATGAAGAAGGAATAATAAATGTGTAATAAAAATACTAATAAATAGCAAAAACAGTACAGTTAGGGATAACAATAATTATTCATAAACTGAGGGGTGAAAAATTACAATGAATTTTTTTTGTTTTTTTTTACTTTCTCGGCTAAACTTTTACTTCTTTTTAAGGCGATCACGTTTCCAAATACTTATGAAACAAATTAGAATTATTAAAATTATTAATTAAATGAATGCAATCAGTATATATAAAGGAAATTTTATTGTAACTGTGAATATATAAATATCTGAGCACGAAGCAATAGATAGATTAAAAAAAAGTTTAATCATACATAAAAAGGACTTAGTCCGATGAAACTGAATTTAATAGCTCAAAAAAAAAGAAAATAAACAAATATATATATTTCCAATAGTGTCTATTACTTCTCAGTTCACTTTATGTATCAATAGTTTTAAGAAGCCCCTTCTTACAATAGATGAGAATCAACATGTGTGATTTCTTGTCTTTTATTAAAAAAAAAAATTAGTAGTGCTGATGTTTTAAATTTTTATATTATAAATAAATATTTAGTATTACCTATTTCCCCTCAGTTAACTTTACGAATCTATAATTTTAAGGAGCCCTGCCATATATATATATATATATATATATATATATATATATATATATATATATATATATATATATTTATATGTTAATATTTCTATTGTGTGTCTCAGACAAATACAGCTCCGATTCAGAGTATCTATTAAACGCTTTGTAGAATAACTATTTATTAGTCTTCAAATACAATGTACGCGTTGATAACAATTGTAATTTATTAACCAATAAACACTTTTAATATTAATGAAAATTATACTATCGCATATGAGTAAACCATATGAATTCAAATTGGAAGATTCTAAAACAGTTTTCACTGCCTACCATTTGGCACGTCATAATGTTCACTATAATATATATACAATCTATTCACCAATTTGTTGACGTTTAAAATTTTTATATGTTTTAAGTACTAATGATAAATGTTTAATATCCAAAACTACTCTTGAAATAAAAAATTACCAATCACTCACTCACTCACTGTTGGGCGCTACAGTCCTTGTAGGACCTGGGCCTCTGCCACCGTTCTTCTCCGAAAAAAAATACCAATAGAGGAGATAAATAATTCATAATCTAAGGGCGCGTTTATGTTGGAGCCTTAATAAAGGATAAGAGTGGCGACACTAACGAAGCAGAGAAAACCTTCCTATGTTTGTCACTGTTGTGTTTATATTGGAGCTGCCAGTTGAGCTGCGAGTAACGATAGGAGGTGTCGACAACCACCTCTCCCATTTTCTTAGATCTTATCAAGTATGGACGTTGATTTATTAATAATTGAAATTTTTGTTAGGGCGCCGTTATGGAACCAAAAAGACAATAATCATCATAACAGATTTACTTTAGACAAACAGTGGAATGACGGTCAGTCACGGACAGTGGCAGTTAAATCAAATTTTTGATAATACGTAGTCAAAAGTTTCGATTTTCATACACATATATTAAGTAAATTTTCTTGGATGTTGCCTAAAATCTTTATAAAGATGATGGAATACCCCAAACGTACACCTTTCCGAATTAATAGGGTGAGCTGCAAATTCGCGCTCTTTCCGCATGATATTTTATAGCACCTGATGATAAAATCATTTCTTCTTTTTCGGAATCACACATTATATACTACCTCGGTATAAACTATTTTTACTATTTAATTTTTCAATGACACTGTTATCGCAGCTCCAGCATAAACGCACTCTAAGCAAAAATAATCCATCGACCATAGCAAAATTTTTAGTCTGTTCAATAATACACTTTAATTTTTACAGCCTATCCAACTATTTTTAATCTTATTCCATGTAAGTTTAGTTCAATTAAGTATTTTAAGAAATTTACCCAAGACCAGTCAAGGCTTCAACAGATTCTTAAAAAAAAAAAAATAAAAAATAAATCAATGCTCTGTTTTCGTTTTTATCAATTTTTCAAAATAGTTGCAAGTATGTTAGTTTATTTTACAGGTATAATAATTTAATAGTATAATAATAATTTTACTTTCAAGGTATCAAAGGTTTTTTTTTATGTATTAATTTTTTTGTTTTATTTATTTATTTATTTTATTATTTATTTTTTTTTAACGTGTTAGTAAAAGTATAAAATTCTCCAAACCAACCAAACTGTAGCATGTAGTACAGGAATAACACTAAAACTAGAAAGGCAGCAGAAGAAGACAAGGAAATATAGGAGATCCACGGCTATTCTTGAAGATGAGACAATCTTGGGATCAACCTGTAGAGCAGCCATAAAACCGAACTCGAGAGAACATCGATGGAGGACGAAGTCATCTTCCGTCGCTTTACGACACGGCGGGAGCCCCATATGTGCTAAGCTTAGGCATAGGATCCTACCTTCCCGGAGATAACCTTGCGGAATACTGTGACAAAATGCTGGCAAAAAAAAAAAAAAAAAAAAAAAAAAAAAAAATTGGGAAAAGATTAAAGGACTTACAGCTTTATGTTGTCTACATTTAAGAAAATTAATAAATAATCAGGTTCCAAAGAACAAGGTATTATTAAAAGACTACGATAGTTGCAAATAAATATTATTATTGTAAATAAATACGGAAAAAAAAAATTAGAGAAATGGAAAGAATTCGCAAGCAATAATGATACCAGGATTGATAGGTAAAAAAATCAGGATTGAAGAAGGCAACGTAATCACACCAAGAACTCAGAAATGAGATACAGAGAAAGTAATAAAGATCAGAATGGTAGTTTTTTTTTGTTTTTTTTCCAACTATTTTTAATATTTACAACTGTATACATTATATCTAAGAAGTAAATTTGAGGAAAAAGATTACCAGGGCTCGTCAATAACACGTAAGTAACTGCTCACAATTAGCACTTCAATAGCTCAATATTAGAAAGTCTTTTGGCCATCTTCTTTTCAGAAACCTTGGAGAATTACTCTTTTTTAACCCCAAACCTACAATCCAAAACCTTCCGTAAAATCCTCAATGATCCATATTACATCACAAATAAACTTACCCATAAAGATCTCAATCAAGAGTCGCTGATTTGGCCCAGACTAGATACCTGTACTTTCAAAGTAAACTCCATCCAGAAGTCACCCGAATTCGCAGTCAATTCCCAAAAACCTTCCGAGGCGTTTGAAAAGAAGAAATGGCCAAGAATTCTAATGTAAAACTTCTATTGAAGTGCTACTAGTGAGTAGTTCTTAACATGTTATTGACAAGTCATTTCAATTATTTCCTCAAATTTACTTGTTGCATATAATCTATTAAGTTGTAAATATCAATACATAGTTTTAAATAATAAAAAAGAATAGTAAAGCAGCTTCAATTATCAATTCGCAATTGTTATAACTATTTATTATTATATTTTTTTTTTTAATATCCATTTATTGAAATTTACAACTGTACAAAATATATATATCAAGTCTATTTGTTGATATCGATTACAATTATACGTCAAAACTTGAAAAGAACTCAGTAACACTTCAATAAAAATTCTACACAGGCCATCTTCTTTTCAAACGCCTCGGAGGATTATTTGGAGTAGAGTTGGAAGCAAGTTGTGAAAATAGTGGATCTGAGTGGTTATGTAGCTTACTATGAAAGGACAGGTATCTGGTTTGGGCTAAATCAGCAACATATGGAACATTAAGATCATTATGGATATGTTTATTGGTGACAAAGTAAGGAGCATTGAGGATTTTTCAAAGGATTTTGGATTGTAAGGATTGGATACGAGATGAATTGGATGGTTTAGTGGAATCCCAAAGCTCAATTCCATATGTCCAAATAGGTCTAAACACAGTCAGGTAAATAAGTATTTTGTTATTAATTGAGTTTTGAATGTCAGTCTAATAAATGTTGAAGCAGTCTGTAGTTTAAAATCAGTTGAAAAATTGAAGGGTATCACATCGAACCAGTGGAGCATGGGTTCCAATCCTATAACAATCAGATCAAAGGACATCAATTACTAGTAAACAATGAATCCTTTGCATAGATATATAGTTTTTTTTTATAGTATTAAAAGGCCTATTGAAAGATTATATAGAAAAGTAAAAAGTGCATAAAAATACTTAAAGATTGTTCTCCTCATGTACTTTTTTCTTCTTCACAATGTATTTTATCGACTACATAAGGAAGGTACTCAGCACATCCAGAGATTTAGCAGGAGAACGAAGACAAATATAAAAAAAAGAAATGAAAAAATGGTTTGAGCTGTTCTTTGTGAAAGATGGGCCAACACAAACAGAGCGCTTTCACAACCTCATTACGGTGGTTCCACTCATTCGCAGCATGTTCTTTTGTTAGGCAGACTTAGGGAGCAAGAGCAAAAGCCCTAAACATAAAAGGGCTTAAAGAATAAAAGGAGAAAAGGTGCCGCTCTACGGCTTTTTCCAATCCACTAAGGAATAGTAGTTTACGTCCCAACGGTCAGATTATCGCATACTTAATAAGAAATCTATGGAACTATCACTTTCATATAGATTTGGTACCGTTACACAAGCATGTCTCCAACCCCTACGCGCACCCAGAATACCTTTTATCGATTCTAAACTTGTTCCGATTTATTTAGACGCTACTTTTCCAGGAGAAACGTTATTCTACTTCATTTACGGAGAAACTCTAAATCCCTGTTCAAAGTAACATTAACTTCTGTTTACCTTCTGATATTAAGATGAGAAATGAGAAAATAATGAAGTGGTAATAGGAAAATATCAAAAGATAAGACAATAAATCAATGTTGAATTAATATTACATTAAATCAGAATTATTATAATGCTAAATCACCAGTAATGTTAACTCCTGATATATAAAACAGAGAATCCTTGTTGAAAGTTATGATGTTAACTTCTGCTATATTTTCTCAAGGGAAGTGGAAATAAGAAAATATGTAATTAATATAAACGACAAACAACTAGGATGTTTTATTCTTCATCTTTATACTTTATATTATTATATATTATATTTTATTTCATTTCTTGTTTCTTCTGATTTCATAATTAATAGATTTTAAAAAATAAATAAATACAATTTCATACTTTGTTTGCTCAATGAACCTTAAAGAACCAAGCGGAGGTCTTCGAACTAGTAAAATTTACTATTTGATGTGAATAGGCTATTGATCGACAACACTCCTACTATTGTACTGTCCTACATTTAGCCCAGTAATAATGCAAGTCAATGGGCCGTGATCTTGTTCTGGATCGATGTCTCTGAAATAGGCTACAGGAAGTGGATTATTTTCATTATCCCCAAAGAGATCTAGTTTAGATAAATTTCGATAGTAAAGAAAATCGATATAATTTATCTTTTTATATGAATATTCTTAAAGAACTAAATATTTTGATATTATTAAGTCGATATACTCATGTCTTAAAAAATATACTATATCCCGAAAGAGAAAAAATTATCCAATTGAATTTTTTTCAGGCTAGTCAATAAACATATTGTAGAGTGCAAGGAATATGAGATTATTTTTGACCTCAGGGCTTCGTTAGGAGTAGTTAGAAGATTGACAATCTAAAAGTACCAGCTTCTGAGGGGTGAGCTAACGGAGGAGGGTCCCATTTTTGGGTTTTTCGATCATATCTCAAAAACGGCGGACTCTAGAAAAATATGTTACAAATCGAAATTAAATACAAGGCTAATTAAATTTCCTATAAAATTGGCTCTATACATGTTTGTCGAAATTCCAATGGTTTTCGAGATATGCGTTATTGTAAATCGATAATTTTTCTTGAAAAATAATGTTTATCTAACTTGTTGTCAAACACTTGCTTCTAGTGCCTTCCACGACCGTTTCTCATAAAAAAAAAAGCAGAATCAATGTTGTAGAGCATTAAATTTACTTTAGATTCATAAATACGTTTCTGATAATTGAAGCAAATTTCTGAGAAAAATTGAGGTAAGCACTTTTATATTTCGAAAATAATCGATTTTTAATAACGTATCGAAAACCGTTGAAACATTCGACAAATATGTATAAAAGCAATTTAATTAGCTTTAATTTTGATTTGGAGCATATTTTCCTAGAGTCCACCGTTTTCGAAATATGATCGAGAAATCCCAAAATGGGACCTTCTTCTCTACCTAACACCGTGAACTCATCCCCCCCCCCCCCCCCCCCAGGGGCGGGGACTTTTAGAGTGTTTACCTTCTAACTAATCCTAACGAAGCTGTGAAGTCAAAAACTATCGCATTTCATGTACTCTCCATCCCTCATTTCTCGGTTAAAATATTCGATCTTTCTTAGGAGTTTACGTCCTTATACACTTTAACCAAGTAATATAAATAATATAAGGATTATTAAAAATAATAATTAAATGAATGCGATCAGTAATTAAAAATAAAAGCTGGGAAATCTTAAATTAATATGATTTATTACAGTCTTATATCATATGGGGAATATCTTTCAAGATTACTCAAAATCACATCAGAACTATACCCAATCGAATACAATAAGTTATGGGGCAGCAGTAAAGCATGGGGTGGATATTAAACTTTTTAATTAATTTTCATAAATTTACAATTACTTTTTATTTTTTTAAATAGTGCTTGCTTCAGTTTAATTGATTTTATAATGGTTCTAATTATCAAGTTCCATATACCCTGGTTAAAGCGTTACTCTCTAAAAAACATTCAAAACTTACAACCGAGAAAATGAAACAATCAATCAAATGGAACATTTTGTCAAACAATGTATACTATATATAGTTTTAAAACAAACTTACTTATCAAGGATATGCTTATACCATCTGGTTCAAGAGATTTCAATCAGGTAGTTGTGAAAAGTAAAGTAATGAACACAAAGATGAAATTTCAAATAAAACATAAAACTTCGGTAATATAAATGAGAATGTTGATTTAAATATTAAAAAAAAAAAATTATTAATAAAGTTTTTCTGCTAAAAATCGTATAGATATTAGTTTTTTTATAAAGATTGTTTTGTTTTTTTATTACTAGTCCAAAGCCAGCGCGATCCAATTAATTCGCGTATAATCCTTTGTATAGAGTTCTATACGGTTTCGACCTGTCGTCCATATTTTTTTATAATAACTTTGTAACTTTACTCTTTGAGTAAGAAAATTCCCTGACAAGGCTTCATCTCCAATGAAAGAAAACTTCGGTGTTTGTATCTCTCGAGGGTGCGTAGTGACTGGAAGTACGCACTACAATGTCTATGCTACATAAAATTAACATTAGAAACACTGAAATGTAAGAAAATAATTCAGAACATCGAATATAGGTACTAAGCTATTAAAGAATATATCACATGTCGAGAAATCAAAGGTCAACATCAATGTTATGCGATCCATTACCTTTGGAGTAATGGAACATTGCCCGGCACCTGCTAGCGCACGATACCAACACACAAGCCTCATCCTAGCGAAAATTAGAAGCATAAAGAGGATGCTAAGCTGATACTGAGGACATCAATCAAAGAGACTTTCCACGCCACTTAGGCCACCTCCTCCTCCTCATGGGACCATTAGTGCTAAGCCCTTCCGTCAGCCCAAAATTTATCACAAAATTTATTGATCAATCAAGTGCCTTTTAGAAATTGACGAAGACGATCCAGTAGGTGTATTTTATTTTTTCAAATATAATCTTAGACATTGTGGAATACATTGCAGGTAATCGTTTTGTTCAATTTTGTTTTTGCGGGCTTCCAATAATTGTGGAAAAATTATTTATTTATTTTTCTACAATATGTTATTAAAATTCTTAGGTCTTAATGTTCCATATGTTGCTGATTTAGCCCAAACCAGATACTAATCCTTTCATAGTAAGCTGAATAACCACTCAAATCCACTAGTTTCTCAACTTGCTCCCCACCCAATTCCCGATAATCCTCCGAGGCGTCTGAAAAGAAGATGACCTAGAGATCTTCTTGTGTAGATTTTTATTGAAGTGCTACTGATGAGTAGTTCTTTTCAAGTTTTGTCATGTTATTTACCACATTTTCTTGATGTATATTTGTACAGTTGTAAATTCAAATAAATTGTTAAAAATATATATATATTTTTTTTTTGGATATATTGTCAAAAGACTTCATCACAGATTGAACTGCGAGAACTGTTTGTAGGCGATATCTGAAATATCACTTTATCCTTCCAACAGTTTGTTGTCCATAAAATATCGTGGAGGATTGATGAAACCCTCATTGGATTAATAAGGGTTTGTAAAACCTGTAAAAAAATAGTAAGGAGAAACAAAACATTTATGGGCGATATAAATGTATTGTTAAATATTCTGACTGCTGAAGGTTTACAAATAATTTTTTTTAAGGCAATGATCATCTCTTAATGGGTAAGTAAGATAACCACAACTATTGGCTCCTTCAGAGCATTGGTAAAATTTATTTTACTATAAGAATTAAAAAAATTGTTAGACATAATAATGAAGAAATAGAGAAACATAAAATAATATTAAAACTTAAAAAGTTATTCACTTCTATGGTCTCTTATTAATGTTTTACAATATAGTTAACCTTTCCTATTCCTTCTTGATTTTATCCCTTATTGTGCTCCTATCCACTGAGCTACCGCGCCATCCATATACCAGGATTAATTTTAATTAACAGTAACAAATATTTTCTATCCACTTGTTCAATAAATAAAGTTGTATTGTTTTTTTTTTTTACTTACAGGCAAATGACAAATATTAATAATTAATATATGGCTATGTAATAATCATATAATAAGTGGAGGTAGCATCAAATACCACGTAACAATACTAAGGTACAAATGTAAAGCACTCAATTATGAGCGATTATTAAGATGGCAGATATTATGTAATTCTTGCTAACTAGCTCGAGAGATAAGAACAGATAAGGACGGCTAAGAAAATATTGGCTATAAAGTTTCCACCACGAATGAAGAAAATTCAAAGGCAGGAAGATGAGAGGATAGTATAATATACAGAAGAAAGGAAATGAAAGATAAATGTGGATACATTAGAAGGTATCTTGGCCATCTTCTTTTCAGACGACTCAGAGGGTTATCGGGAATCGATTGTGGTGCAAGTTGAGAGACTAGTGGATGTAAGTTTACTATGAAAGGACAGGTATTTGTTATGCAATAAATCTACAATGCATGGGACTTTTAGAAAGATAGGGATAAGTTTATTCGTAACATAATAAGTATCATTAAGAATTTTACGAGAATTGGAAGGTATAGTGGATTTCCAAACCTCAATTCTGTATATCCAAATGGGTCTAATTACTGTCCTGTAAATAGGTCTTTTGTAATTAAATGGGAGCTTTGAACGCTTGCTTAGCAAATATGGGAGTAGCAGAAAACAAGCTTTTCTGTCGTTCAAATCTCGTTAAATAGATAAATAAAATAAGAAAATCTTATGTATCAAGTTATAAACTCAAAACCCCAATTTAATCGTCCATTCTTCGTCGGATTTATCATTAGAAGAAAATAAGATAAAATAATAAAAAACAACAACGGCAGAAACGGGCAATTATTTTTATTGGGGCAAGGCGAAGTTTAATAAGTGAGCCCATGAAGTCGGTCGTATTTCAATCTCAGATTCAATCCACCGTTAAATGATCTGAAAATAAATATTCTGATACAACTGATGTCAAATTCATGTCCAGATATCAGAAATTAAAAAACACATGAAGAATATGACTGACAGACGGATGGGGATACCGAAGATGATTCTAATAAAACAGTCTATCAGTCAAATATAATGAATGGTATACACCTATCTGCAGCCTAAGTAAAAAATTGTTAAAATCAAGCATTTCACCTTTTTAAAAATAGGACATATTAAATTATTTAAATTAAAAAAAAAATTAACAGTAATAACAACATTAATTTGATACTGAGCAAGCGTTTTCCCCTTCATGAAAAAAAAAAAAAAAAATTCGGGGAACGACTCTTTTCCTTTTATCCGCTCCCTCTCCTATCTCCCTCTCATCTTGTCCTGGTTTATCATCTTGTCACCTTATATATATACACTAAATAAAAATGGTACATTCAAATGCCAGAACAAAAAAACAAGAAACTGTCCGTTGTTTCCGACTACTCCAACATTTACTAGACAAGCGTTCAAAGCTGCAAACAGATTAAAAAAGATATATTTACATGACAGTTAGCCCCATTTGAAAATACAGAGTTGAGCTTCGGGACCCCACTAAACCCTAAAATTCTTCTCGTATCTTATCCTTACAATCCAAAACCCTTCGTAAAATCCTCCATGCTGCTTATTATGTCACAAACAAACTTATCCATAAAGATGTTCCATATGCAGCAGATACGCATCTTTCCATAATAAACTCCAAACCCACTCGAATCTACTAGTCAACCAACTTGCGTCACACCCAATTTCTTATAATCCTACAAGGCGTCTGAAAACAAAATGGCCAAAAGACCTACTAATGTAAATATTTTATTGAAGTGCAACTAGTTAGTAGTTCTTCACATGCTATTGACCTAGTGTTCCTCAAATTTACTTTTATAAGGTATACAGTTGTAAATATCAATAAATATTTTTTAAAAAACAAAACAAAGTGTTAAGTATTAAAAATAAAAACTATTAACATAGTTATGATAAAGGCCTGGATTGATATCTCAATACATACATTTTTCTTAATTTTTTATCTTATTATTTTTTTATAACTTGAGTTATAAGAATCAAGCTTTTCTAATGAATGATTAAATAATTAGTTTTTCTAAATCGTTTGACATATTTTTACGACTCATAATTTTCATACTTAGCCTAAATTTCATTAATGTATTAACTTAGGTTTCATATGCTTCCACTGTACATTAATACGTGCTACTACTGAATAGTTCTTTACATGCTATTGTAATTTTTTTCTTTAAAATTTACTTGTTGTATATAATTTATACAGTTGTAAATAACAATTAATTATAAAATCAAATTAAAAAATGTTATATTATTAACTTATAGCTCTGAAACCTCACTTGAGTATATAAACTGTTTCAGTTCTAATTTAAACTTTTTTAAAACTGTCATCAATCTCCCAGAAACGAAGTCGACATATAGAATAGGAAGGCGTTTTGTTTCATTCCTAAGAGACGTATTTCCCGGGTGGGAAGAGAGCTGGCGGGAAGGAGGTTGGCCAATGTGCAGCTATACGTGCGTTCTTTGTTTTCTTTTTTTGCTCTTGAGGATGTCTTTTTGTAAAGATCGTTGAATACAGGCTCATTGTCCAGTAGCGAGCCTAATCCATCGGCCTATTCAAGTGGACAACGGTAGAGTATCCAATCTGAGTCTACTTAGGCTCCTGCTGCAGAGACGCCAGACCGTTCAACAGATACTGGAAGGGCGGCGTTGAGTGGGCCAAGGAAGCTTCCAGATCTTCTAGAACTAGAAGAAACTAGTGGCCTTCATGATCGGAGAAGGATGAATGATAGTCGATAGTACAAACGATGTATTGAAAATCCATAGAAAACTACATCAGCGAGATTATTTTATCCTCTACTTACTTAGTAATTACAACGAACGCCAAATATTGCTGATTAAGATTAAAATATTTATATAGTTTTCAATTTTAGTTGTTGCTCTTTACTATATTCTGTAAAAAATGTTAGTACTCCACACTTTAGGTACATGAGAGTGGGAGGGAACTGTTGGATCCTATCTTTCAATGGGTTTTCTCTAATACCTCGGAATCTACCGCAGAACGTACCAAATTAAAGATCGCGAACTTTGGAATAACTTTATATTAATATAACCTAAGGTTTTTAATTAAACGTATGCAATGTCAATCGAAAATTCAAGGCATTTGTTTTTTTTACTTTGAACCTCTGCTCACAACTGTCAAACAAAGAGATTAACAATCAGTGAATATGAAATAATGCTGAATTACCTGGCGTAAAAGGCCTAGAACCCTCTGAATAACACGATTTTTTTTTTTTTTTTTTTTTTTTGTCAGCATTTGTAAAAATAGTATGTTCTAAAAATATTTTGAACATATTTCAGTGACTCTTCTACTACTAATAATAATATTATAGTACTAAATATGAATCGAAGTCTGGTCATCAATGAACATATTTTCGCAAAAGAATTAAACTGCAATATGCACCACGTCATTTGAATTTCCACCAACATTAAAAACGTTTCCAATTTTAAGTTTTTATGCTTGTAAATGGTTTGACACATTTGCGTGCGTGAGGGGGGTACCAGAGGTATAAAGGAAGTAAACAGAGGCACCCCCTAGCGCCCGTAACTAAACTGATCAAAATCTAAAATAAACTAAAGTGTATAGAATAAATCTAAACTTAAATCTGGAATGTGAGTTGAGGCCATGCCAGTTACGAGTATACTGGAATTTTCATGTAATTTTTCTTGAAATCGTTTGAAGAGAGTACTTATTCATTAGCAGTTGGCAGGCAAAGGTTAGGATGTAGAGTTATGTTGCTTACGTACCAGGGTGCTTTTGTGATAGTCCTAAATGTTTCGTCTGGAGAATTTGGAATTTTTTAATACGTCCTTTTAGCTGTTTCATATTATAAGTATTCATTTTGTGCTTTGAATGTTTTGAGAAAAGAGAGTATAAAATTCTTAGCATTTGATTAAAAGTTATACTTTTTTTCTTGATGTGTGAACCCCGAGTCATTCTCCTATCAAAATGTCAGAGCAAGGTAGTGTAGATAAAACTTGAAATTAGCAATATAGAAATTGTTGTCTTCTAATCCATAACCTAAACTACTGAATAAACAAAAAAAAAATCTATAATAACAAAAATGTTGGTGTACTTCAATGTTTTAAACTAATAAAGTACGTTTTGATGAAATAGTTCCTGAGATAACTTAGAAAAACAATAAAAAGAGGAGACACTAAACATCTGTCACCCCTCAGGCTCATCACAAAGGGATGAATAATTTTCATATGTTGTACAGAACAATCCAATAGGCAACTATACTAAAATTCATAACTATATATTTTTAAATTATTCTTTTATTGACAGGACTATATTTACTCTTCAAATAAAAGAGAAAAATAGTTTTAAAAGATGAACGAAAACAAGAAAAATGAGAATGCCACGAAATTTATTAGATTCTATTTTACACCAGATAAATCAAATCTACAATACTAACATAAAAATAATTTCAAATGAGAGACACCAAAACTTCATTTTTCAATAAAATCCTGGATATAGAGCCCGAATATTATAGATCAAGGATAAATAATGTCCATTCATATCTGATAACTTGAATAAACGATTATCACTGCTAGAGAAATAAGTAGACGAAATTAGGTGAGAGGGAGTCAAAATTAGTCCCCCAAACAACTTCTCCATATTGAATCTTTCAGTCGGCGGAGCTGAAAATCCATCCTTCTCGACAAAGGGCTACTTTACCCCACCTGTGGTTCGATGTTTTATCTGTTATTTAATTCTTATTAAATAACAATAATCGTACCAATATCCTAAGCTATGTATAATGAGATAATTATTAAATTATTTTTTATCTATTTATTGCTTCCAACTGGATAAAAAAAAAAATGTAGTAAAAGTGATAATAATGTTGATAATAAATAAGCCAAAGACTACCTACTGGCAGCACTTCAATAAAAATTCTACACGAAAAGGTTTGATCTTCTTTTCAGGGGCCTAAGACGGTTCCAGGGAATCGAACGGGAAGCAAGTTGACATATTAGTGAATTTTAATTATTACGGATTGACTGTGAAAGGATAGGACCTATCTGGTTTGGGGTAAATCAGTAACATATAGATCATAAAGGATTTTGAATTGAAAGGATTAGATACGAGATGAATTAGACGGTTAAGAGTAGCACAACTTACACAACTCCGTATGTCCGTAATCTGATGTATTTTGTAATTAATCGGAATTTTAGAGCTTCTATCAAATATATATTAGAGTGGTGGAAAACGAGGAGCAAATTGATAAAATTATAAATTTAAAACAAACATAACATTCACATTACAATAAATCATATATTTTGAAAAATAAATATTAACCACACAGATATAATCAGTAAAAATGAATTAATAGCTATACTTTGAAAGAAAGATAAGAAACTAAATCGTTTTGACATTCACTTAAGTATAATCCTAAAATTATATAAAATCAATAAAAACATACACACGATCACTTCAAGCTCTACACACTCAACTTCAGAACTTTCCTTTTGTCGAATAGTATCTTTTAACAACTGACGAAAGTTAGAGTCTACTTATTTACATAAGAATATTTTTCATTAAAAAATAAAATAAACAATCAAAAAGAAGCTTGGAAACATTACTTATTTAAAGAATAACTGAAATCCAGCATCTTTTAGAAGTTGGCGGGAAATTAATTGTTGCCCATTACTCAACCAATCTTGGGACTGCCTTGATCAAGATGAACCCTAAGATGATGAACGGCAACCACGAAGAAAAATTACCAGAAGAAAAACATGAACAAAACAAGCAATGGAAGCATTCCGTAATGTCAGAAATAGATAGAAATTTATTTTAAGAGTATCTTAAAACAACGAATGCTATTGGGCGCTTCATTAAAATTATGATAAAGAAAAAAATGTAACAGTTAATAATACATGTAAATAAAACATATAAGAGTCGCACAAGTTTTTATTTATTTTTTAAAACAAACTTTTGTGATATGCTTTTCTGTAATGTGTTAGCTACGCAAACGTAGTACATTAATTAAAAATGAATAGCTGTTTTTTCACATTAACCAGCCAAAATATTTTATTAAAAAAACTTATTTTAGAATCAATAGTTAATATAAAAGTGTCTTTTGCAAATTAAAATTAAAAAATCAAGAATATTTTATAGTACATAATATTATGTAAAAATACTAATACTAATACAATTTATAATACAAAAGTAGCAAATCTCACTACCACACCCCTCCCCCCATTCCTGCCCTCCGAGACGAAGTGCTATAAGCAGATCCCAAGGATTTTCCCAGTTCCAGGCAATATCCAACTGGGAACTGAAAAGGCTTTTTCCGGAATGATTTTCTGAATATCCTTTAGGAACAGAAATATTTTCCATCTGTGTTGTATTTATTTATATTTCAAAGGTTGCTGAGTGCTCTGTTGTGGTTGTCTTTATGGACTGGTTATTTTAATATTATAATAACAAATTTATAATATTAAGATATAGCTTTGACAAAGTAATTATATTATCGATAAAATAGTTCAACAGATCTATTCACTTATTTGTTTTGTTTTTTTACTTAACATTGCAAAATGCCACTTCAAAAAATATAATAAATAAATAAAACACCTAGATATATCCTATAATTTTTCCAGGAAATAGCAAATTGGGTCACAATATATTTGCAATTAGGATTGATCCTTCTATACCACCATGCGTACCTCAAGTGACAATATATTTGCAATTTCAAAATACTACATATTAGTTTATAACATCGCCAAGTTTCCTAAAGCTGTTACGTGTCATTTATTTTTTTTTTCTACTTCTTTCATCATAATATTACACATTTTTTACATATATTAATAATCCAGCCATTAGTATAGCTTTTGTTCTAGTATCAGGATATTCGTTTTTTTGTTGTTGTTTTTTGCGAATGAGGCCAATCGGAACTACGCAAAGCACTACATGCGTTTCCTCGCCTTCCTCTGTTTCTCTATATTTCCTTCGTTCTCTAGCTATGGGCCTCCTTTCTTTCATCTGTCCAAGATCTCCCAGTCTTTTTCTATGGTGCCTCCTCTCGGTCAACCTTCCAACTGCGGATTTTGGATCAAAATATGTTTCTGTCCAGGATATCTTCCTGAGTAATTCCTGCCAGTATCAGGATTTTATTATTTGTTTTATTCTCATATTATATGTTTAATTTACTTCTATAACATTTTTTTTCTTTGCTCACACTTTACAAACTATTACTTTCGTTCGCTGTTATTATCTTATATGCTTTCCCATTAATTCAATGGTTGTCGCGAAGAAGCCTATAAGTCCAATTACCTTGAAAAAGAGTTGACAATTATGTAATAATGTGATTTATCAAACAGTCATTCAATCCAAGTATGTAATGAACCAGCAAGCGGTCTTGGGTCACTGGGTTTGAACGAAAAGTTATTACGGACATCTGGCCAACAACTAACGGATTTATGAATAAAGTTAGGAATGTGAATAATGAATAATGATTGGGCAATAATGGTCCCTGGAAAAGGAATAAATGCCGCACGCAACAATCGAACGAAGGGTTTGAATTCCTCAGGGCCCAATTAGGGCAGGTCTTAATTAGAATAGTTTTCTACGCTTAGGTCAACTCTCATCAGTTTTCTAAAAATCTCGGAATATAAAACCCAAAAAAATTAAAATTTACATAGCAATAAATATTAAATTTAATTGCCACATTTGCTCAAGTCTAACATAAAGTATTAGAATAGAATAGAATAGAATAGAAGAATAATTTTATTCTGGGACCAATTCCCTTAAAAATAACAACTTGGTACAAAAAGAAATAAAATTAGTTACATCTGGTCAGAGACATAATGAATAAATAAAATGAAAAAAAAAAATAAAATAAAATAAAGAAAAAATAATAATATAACAATGACAATGTATACAAAGATACTAAATAAATATATAAACAGGAAAATGAGAAAACATTCTACAAATGAAATAATAAATAGATTCGTTTGATACAATGCTTATTATATAAAATAGAAGAACCTAAATATTATATTCAGAGTGAGAACAAATTATTTTTTTGATTGGTATCTATTTTGTGTAATATATATATATAAAAGTGTTTCAGAAAGAGCGTAATATCATTTAATGAGTATGGATAGTATTGATAGCAAGCGTAAAAGTTATTAAAAGTGTTTCAGAAAGAGCGTAATATCATTTAATTGAGAAAGAAAGTATTGATAGCAAGCGTCACTTTGGATGAAAATGAGGTACTGGAAATAGAGGAATTAAAAATGTTTTAGCTGGTACATATATCAACAACTACCTATTTTGAATATTTTTTCCGCCTAAAAAAATCAAAACTGATTGTACATTCGTTAAGAAAACAATTTACCAATTAATTATACACACGAAAATAAAAATCCATTTCTCCCTGACTGGGGATATGCCAATCTATAATCTACAGCTTTTCCCAATTTACATTATAGAATTAAAAGGATAAAATAACATGAATTAATAATTAAAATAAATTAACAATCAATGCTTATTCGAAATAAACAAAATTGCAAGAAAATAGTGGTTTCATACGAGACCCTTCCATTCAAACCAAACAGCAGATCCTAGCGACAAATGTTATAAAACAAAAAATATTCTCTATTAAACTTCAAATAAGGAAACTGTCGACAAATTTTTGATCCAAACAACACCAATATAGCTACAGCGTATCAAAAAAAGCCCAACACTTAAAAAATGTAGACAAAACGTGAAATTTCTCATCCAAACCAATATAGCTACTAAACGGTAAGTCCTAGCGAAAAATGTTAAATAACAAAAAATATTTTCTATAAAATTTCTCATTGGAAAACTGTCGTCAAATTTTCGATCCAAGAAAAGAGTTAAAGCGTGTCAAAATGTTACATTTATGATAGTGAAGAAAACGTTTCATCAAAAAATTATTCACCCCGAGCCATAAGACACATACATGCCATAGAAATATAAATATTTTTTACACTAGTTAATTATATTCTAGCAGATGGACAATGTTTTGACTAATTCTTGGTGAAATTTAAATAATTAACTTACATAACATAATAACAAGTTTTCCTAATTAGGTTCTTTAAAATAAAACTATAATTTTAATGAATACTATAATTTTAATGGTTGATCTCGAATATTCTTAGATCGACTTCGTATTTAAATCGACTATATGCATCGACCTCTTGTTTTACGAGAGCACATTTAAGAAAAAAATAATCGACTTATATTTGGGCAGATATGATAAATAAAAATCCCACTTCCAGACAGGTTCTGCAAGGTAGATTTTCCTTATTCCCACTATCGTCAGTTAGCATCTGGGTTTTCCATGAATCCAGGGCTTCCCCTCAACAAATATATATTTTTTTAAGCTCTTCATTTTATAGCAAATTATGTTTTCACGAACATAGTTAAATACCACCAAGGAAAATAAGGCCCAGACTTATGGCAGAAAATAAAGTAAAAAAAAATAAACTGTTTTTAGAGAAAAAGATGGAGGAGGAATTGATGATTAAACAAAGTGATCTAAGTTGACACGTTTATCTACAATTCATAACAGAAATATTCGACACTTATTAAAAATTTTACAATATTAAAATCTCAGAGTAAATGAATCACCGGTAATTTAAAAATATAAATGTTCATAGGGAGGATATAATCTCAAAAAAATAATATTTACTTAATGGCATGTTTTCAAAATAAAAAAAATATATTGGTGGGGAAAAAATGAAAATAATTAAAACATTACAAATAAACTAAAAACCTACCTAAACTCATACCATTCCTTAAATTACACTTTTATTTCCTAGTTAAAGAGTGCAGAAACCAGAAAGGAATCCCACCAGAAAGAAAAAAAAAGGTAATTATTTAAAAAAAAACCTTGATTAAGAAATATTATACGACCATTAAGTATAATTGCTAGAGAACATAAAATACTTATTCTTATTTTATGTGATGTATTTAAAAGAATTATTGTTTAAAAAACAATTTATAAACAACTACTAAATTACTAAATGTAAATTTCGGATAATCTGTAATTTAGAAGTAAAAAAAATATTGATTTTTTAAAAATTATTACTCGTGTTTTTAAGAGCAATGTGATTTTTAAAAACGGTGATTAAATTATAAATCTTACATCTTAAAGTTAGGCATGTAAAGAGATTAGGTAAAGAAATGGAATTTTTATTTTAAAAAATAAATAAATAATTTGAAATTTTCTCCTAGAGCACTTATTTTACTGTTGCTTTTTAGCTAAATTAAATAGAAAATAGTAAAATATAAAAATAAATATTTTATTAGTGAAGAAAATAAAGATAAATATAATATAATAAATAAAAGAAAAAAACAAATTAAAATTAAAAATTACATTATTCTATTTTTTGCACAACTTTCATAGAAATCTCCATGTAAAGAGTACATGTATTACACATAAAATGGTTTGCATAAAGGATTAATGGCATTTCTGGTCCTGTTTAAAAAATATTACAAGCGAAAATATACATTTCAAATACGCCTAACTTCAGTTTTACAGTCAATATGATCTAAATAGTACTCAAAAGAAAAAAAACTACAATAATTACTTATATAAGTTACTAGTCCTTAAAACAACAGCTTTCACGGTTGTCTAAGTTTAGTAAGAAACACATCTTATTCTAATATCAGAATATAAGTTGAAGCGGCTACCATGACACAATATTATTATCATTTTTTTTTTTTTTTTTTTTTTTTAAGAGATTAAACGGTTAAAATATGTGAGATTTCCAGACATGAAAAAAAAAAAAAAAAGATTGACTGATTACCATAATTCGTCTACCTGAGGCAGGTTCTGACGTAAAACTGGTACTAATAAGACAAAAACCACATTTATTTAGTTTCAAGATGGTATCGAAAAGTATTCTAAATATATTAAACCAAAATATCACAGAACGCATCAATACTTAAAAGTTCGCACCGATTACACCAGTAAAAACATGATCTTGTCTGGATGCTTCGAGATAATGGTAAATTTGAAAATGCATATAAATAAATATAAATGTTATTAACAAGAGGAAACTGATGCATATTCATATCCTGTGTGGGATCGATGATGCTAAATGTCAGTGAGTAAAGGGGAGATGTTACATAAGTTCGTTCACCTTTACCGCGGCATATTAAAAGTTTCTTGAAATATTTTCGGATTATGCTACGTATTTTACAGGAAAAAGAAAAGGAATTACGAAATACTATTTTTATGTCGAATAAATTAAAATAAAAAACTTATTAATTTAGAGCACTTAAGATTCCTAATATTTTAACAACTAAATAACGTAGGTCCAGGTAACGTAAGGCCTTCGGAAACTACTTACTAAAAACACCACTGAATCATTCTTAAAAGAAACAATCATATCAAAACTATCAAAGAACAGAAAATTTAATCTTTATATTGTTGGGAGATTTAACAGATAAATATAAGTCTTTGAATTCTAGAGAAAAGGTTCCGTGAAATTAGGACATCAGTACTACGAAACACTCGAGGTACAACCTAAGTCTGAAAGGAATTCAGAAAATTAGGTTTAAATCCTTCATTTATAATAGATAAACCGTTGTCGTCTTATTTCTACTTACCTAAAGATAAAATAGACCCTTTTCACAAAAGCGGTCAACATGAAATCAAATGTAATGAATATGAAGCTAAATACACGGGAAAACCTGGACATTCATTAAATCAAAGATTAATAGAACATATAAAAGTATACAATAACACCCAGAATTCAAACTTCGCCATCCATCTAAATGAAAATAAATAAATTCAATAAATACTCATAAATGCATAATTAGGGCATTTAAAATTTTAATGTATGAGTTGGTAATCCAGATGGACAGAGACTATTAAGAAACTTGCGGATAATGGACTGCATTATCACTGCTTACATCTAAAGGCCCATCAATCATATTTTTACTCACAATATTAAAAAGCCAAGGATCGACATATTGATTTGGTAATAATTTTTATTTGGGAGAAATAATTCATCTGGTTGGTGGATTTAGATTCCTAACCATGTAAATGAAAGTGTGGCAAAACCTCGTTCCTGCAACTCAACATTGTACATTTTAAATTTTATTACTGCTAAACCTTCCTAGATCTATGGAAATGATATAGTTAAAATATGGTACAGATCGGTTAATTATTAAACTTCAATTGGATCAACATGTGGCACCCCATATTTAAATATTTTTTAATAATTTAATTGAAAATAAGTAAATTTTATCATCAATTTCAAGCTATAGATAACACCGTAACTGTATAACCTCTCATGTAAAATGGCGGTCACAACCTATTGGTCAATTTACAAACTTCACTGTTATCCACATATTATGGCTTTTTTTAAAAACAAATTACTAAAAAATCAGTACATTTTATTATTGCTAAAACTTCCTTGAGCTATGAAGATGGTGTGTTAAAAATTCTGTATAGAATGTTTAATGAAATAGTTTTCGTTGATAGTGATCACAATCAAAAAATTGCTAGTCCTTTTATACAGTGGTGTAGATATATCATATGAGAGATGTTATTAAATATATTGCTATAACATATTGCTATTCCACATACGTGGCGTGCTACTTAACCCAACCATTTGACACAACACAGATGGCGCAGATCCAACGACTCGAAAATAATTAATACGGCGCTATCAATGGAGTAAGCCAGAAAAAACACGGAGCTAGTTGCCATTGTCTACAGTGTTGCCCCACGTCATTTAGCCACTCAATGAAGAGAAAGGGCCGAATTTACATCTGTATAGGGTTGGCCAACCTGATGCTGTATTATTTCATCAGCGAACGCCATTACATTGCTCAGTAGCCAAAATAGATTCACTCACACGTACACACACATTATTTACATAATATTGAGTAACACATCTCTCATTTATAACCTCTCAGAATTATAAAACTTTAAAAAGAAGTTAATTGGAAATTCTTCAGAAACAAATAACAAAAAGAATAAGGATAGAATTCTTAAGATGAATCAATTTCTCCCTGACTAGAAAAAAAAGAAAAAAAGATCATGAATATGTCTATCAATAATCTACTGATTTTCCCAATTTATATTTTTAGAATTAAAAGGATCAAATTATTTAAATAAATAATTAAATTAAATTAAAAATCAATGATTGTTCGAAATTACCTAAGTGAAAAGAAAATAGCGGTTTCAAAGGCGACTTTTTTCATTTAATTTAATATAGCTCCTAAACAGTAGGTCCCAGCGACAAATGTGATAAAATAAAAAATATACTCCATTAAATTCCTCATAGGGAGTCAAATTTTCGATTAAATTTTTGAGCAGCACTGACAGAACTAGAGCGTATCCAAAAGCCCTGACACTTAAAAAAATGTAGTTAAACGTTACTCTTTTCTATCTTTCTAGCGATAAATGTTATATAAAAAAAAATATTCTCCATTAGATTTCTGATTAGGGAACTGTCGGTAAATTTTCAATCTGAGCAACACCGACAAAGTTAGAGTATGTCAAAATAAATGTGAAAAAACGTTACACCAAAACAGTACAGACCACCAGTCAAAAAGCATATCCATCTCAAAATATGCATAAATAAGAAAAATAAAAAATGTTTTTTAAGGTTTTTTCCTTCAAGTGGTAGAGATTTCGTAAGTCGCTAAGGCTTGAATCTGGCATGGGCGGGGTTGAAATTTCTTTAGCGGTAGAACTCAGGAATGAATCATTATCTTCCCATTGGGTGGAAAAGATCGGTAACGTGTAGGTTAGTCCTTTCTTCTTGCTCTAGTTTGATATATAAAAGGACATTCAGCCACTACCAATAACAAAAAATTGAGTAAAAATCAATGTTGCCTTTAAAAAAAGTACAGTAATAGAGATCTATATTTCCTTTTAATCTATTAATTTATTTTTTTGTTACCATTTCTTCATTTACACTGGTCCAAAATTGAAATGGACATCGAAAAAATGTCTGAAAAGTAATATATAGCACCAGATTATTAGCATTACAGGTACAGGGAAGGAAAAGATATCCAGCTACAACTGTTCCCGAGGTCTCGCATCCACTTCCTTCTTGGTGATCTTATAATGGGAGATAACAGCAACCATATGTGTTATTACTATATCAAAATTTTTGTATTGTTTAAGCAGTTTATGATGTGGTCATTAAAAAAAACATACGTTTGTTTTCTTAGGAGGCGCGGTAGCTCAGTGGGTAAGGCACTTGACTACCAAGTGGCTCGTCTTCGGGGTCGGGAGACCCTCCTGGCGCCCACCCAGCCTCTACAAAGTGGGTACCCTTAATTGGGGGAAAACTTGCGGTTGAGGGTGATTTAGAACAAATCTCCTTTCACAACCGTAGGCCTAGTAGCAGTATATCCTTACCTAAGTACTGAACCCTAATTTATAATTCGATTTTTTTTTCATTTTTAGTCACCGTAATATTACAAAATATTAATAACACTAAAAGAATTTCAACCTTTTAAAATTTGGAAACGATTCTCTAGCGTTGTACATTGATATGAATAAATAAATTTACGATGGTAATGTGTGAGCCTACAGGCTCCGTGAGGGCCAATCATTATTGCCTTGTACTTTCCCGCCTTCTCATAAAATCCATCAAAACCAAAATTTACAAGATCAGAACAAAGTTCTCCCATTTACGTAAAAGTCTACTAAAAGCCTATCCTTAAGTGCCTTTTAGTGATTCGTTATCGACTTCAACAATTTTACAAGTTCACTTCAGTCAATGAAGCGTTATTGTTTTCTTAAGTACCGTTTAGAATTCAAGAAAAGTAGTAAATACAATCGCTTTGTAAATTTAGCATCACAAATATAATGTTTAAATAAATATTATAAACAGTAAAATAAACAAAAACATATTATCGTGACGAGCAAAATATGATCAAAAATCGCTTGGTATTCCTTGTTAGTGTCGAAGCCTGGACCTGGGGGTTCCGATTCTAATGGAGAGAAATTCAAGGGTCCTTCTATCTACTCGAAATTCACCCCTCTAGACTTCAAGAGATCATTAAAATCTAAACATCATTTCAATCATCAAAGACGGTTTGTTTTTTTTTCATCAATGATCACCAACAAACCTTGAAAGTTTAAAACAGCTCAGATAAACTGCTTTAAATTTATATATTTAAGCTAAATAAAATTTCAGAGCATAACATCTAATGCTCTTACAATGGACGATAATATTCTGTAGTTTAATATTCTACACAATGAGATTTCCCTATCTCCAATGCTTTAGAGAGGTGACGTGGTAAACAAACTGCTTGCACACTCACACAAGATTGTTAATAATCCAATTTGGGGCTCCTGAAGTGTTGATGTGAAAAACTTTGATATTTTCAAGCTTAAATATATAAATTTAAAGCAGTTTATCAGAGCTGTTTTAAACTTATATATTTAAGCTAAATAAAATTTCAGAGCATAACATCTAATGCTCTTACAATGGACGATAATATTCTGTAGTTTAAAATATTTA
Source organism: Euschistus heros (assembly GCA_003667255.2). Lineage (NCBI taxonomy): Eukaryota > Metazoa > Arthropoda > Insecta > Hemiptera > Pentatomidae > Euschistus > Euschistus heros. The sequence goes on from RCWM02000200.1 coordinate 408,686, forward strand.
AAAAAATAACTTTCTAAAATTAAAATAAAAAACAACAAAGAAAAACAGCCCTTTAAGTCAAAGGGGCTATAATTACAGTGAAGTCAAGTATTTAAAACTGGTCATAACAAAAAGATATAAATTATGATATTAACTTTTAGTCTTTATTTTTTTATTTTTTTTTTTTGTTTTGGTGATTTTCATATTCCTGTTTTCTCTATATATATTATTTTTTTTCAAAATCTTATAGTTTTTGTATCTTTTAATTAATCAAAAGTCATCAATTACCAGGTTGTGTAAAAATCTGTTGTGAATAAAAATCGCAATATTATAATTAAATCCATAATCAGAGGAAAAGAAGAATGTTGAGAAGAAATCAACCTAGAAACCACAAAGCGGAAAAGAAGGATGAAATACTACGGACAGTTGATCAGAATAAATCAATTCAGGATCAACAATGTTTTTTAAAAAAAATATTCATAGTGAAAAGCTATACAAAACAAATAAAGATAGAATTGCAAAAAAATAAAATAAAATAATTAATAGATATAACAAGGACAGAGAAAATTTTAGAAAACATTTCGTACAGAAAGTTTGTTGCAGATAAGATAATAAAATGCATACCGGCAGAAAATATACAGAATATGTCACACTTTTGAAGAATGAATATAACGTGGTCCATTACTGTTCGCAAAAAAAAAAAATAAATAAATAAAAAAGATAGTATATAAATAATATTAGTATACATTAAACACGCAAACAAATATCTAAGCCTCCTTATTCAAATTTTAAAGAAATACGTCACTTAGGAACTCTATTCTCTCTAATCGTAAAGGCACATAGTTCAACATTAACCTAATGGTTATGTGATTACAAAAATAAAATAAAATAACCAAAAGAAGAGAACATTTAAAATTATTTACTTGTTTGACATGTATATGTATTTGGCTGAAATCCAATAGTTTTCTTGAGTAACGTTTTTTACACAATCAAAAATGTAACACTTTGACACGCTCTAGATCTGTTGGTGATGCTCGGATCGAATATCTGACGACAGTTTCCGCATCAGAAGCAGTAGGTTATATGGTAGATAGATATAACCGTACAAATAATCTATTGTTTTCCCAGTCATGGAAAAATTTCGGTTTTTTAAATTTTATTTTAATAATAACATAACATGCATTAACTGTCACAATCAAAATAATCCCTGTAGTAATACTTCACAAGAACCATACTTTCACTATTAAAATTATAATCATTCAATAAAGTTGAGGATGTCATCACTCAAAATAAAACTATTTCAGTATTCGTAAAATTAATTTTATTATAAGTGTCAAGAAGTTCAGGCAATGAACTAACTATAAGTTTCCTACAGAACATTTGATATCTGATCGGAACGGGTTCGAATAATTAAAACTTATCCTATCAAATAAATCTCTTTTCAAAAGTACCTAATCATATTTAATTATAGTTTTGAGATTAATGTTTTGTTATTAGTAAGGCCAGGAATTATACGGAATAAAATACATTGAAATAAGACACAAGTACTTTTAAAGTACTGCAGAATAAAAAGTACAATAATATTCAATAAATTATTTTAATATAACAGAAAAATAATTTTACCATTTGAATTATAGCTAATAAAACCGACACGTCATATATGCTAAATTACATGTTAGTTTTTTTTGTAAATTTATATTTAAAATAATGTTAATCATATGTTATATGATATAAACAAGCGATAATATAAAAATAAATAAAAAAATTATCATGGTATCCGTATACCATTCGAAAGTTGTTTTCGAGTAGTGCAGGTTTCTATCTAAGATATTTAAAAAAAAAAATGCTCTTAAAGTTTTGGAACATAATTAGAAACCTTATTATTTCGTATGTTTGGAGCACAAAGTTAAATACACAATTTTTAAATTCTGTATAAACGAAATTTAAACTCATTTCTACAGAAAACTACCTTTTAAATAAGTAGTAATTTCTTGAAAAAAATATATACTATAATATACATATTATATATATATATATATATATATATATATATATATATATATATATATATATATATATATATATATAATCCGATAAGAATCGAGCCTAAATGAAATTCTACATTACAACTGATAAATTTTATATTCATCATACTGAATCCCGAAGTTGCTGCAGTGTAATGATGAACACTGTTTTAATGTTATATATATATATATATATATATATATATATATAATTTGTAATTATAAATCGATTCAAACTCACTAATGGGATAAAAACCCTCATAGATCCGGGTTGACTGACTTAATATGTTATAGTCTATTTATTTAAGTCAATTGAAGCCATTGGTGGCAGAAAGCGTTACTTATTTCCACTTGAGGTAAGCATGATGGTATTGAAGTTACTATACAATTAGTATTAATAAATTAATCGCCACTTCTATTGGAATTATTTTACTTGAAAACTAGTTAAGAATATTAAGCATTCATAATCAGTAAACACAAACGAAAATTATGTATGTAACAAAGTGCTGATGGATTGAAATTTTTGTGTATTTTTAAGACTCATGATGAACTAGTTTTAAAATAAAATAATTCCAATAAAACTGACAATTAATTAATCAATCCTAATTAACACAATTGTATTAAAATGTTCAGGAGATAATTTTCGCATTGCAGGGGTGGAACTTTTCCTGACGAAATTCATTGGATTGAGATGAACCATCTTTTAATTTGCAATTTAAGCTAATTCGCACTATCTATTAACATTTTTGTCTATTAAAACGATAAATAGAGGTGAGAAAACGTGAATAAACAAAAAATAAGTTTTTTGAAAAAAAAAAAAAAAAAACTGAGCTAACACCTCCTTCCAAAAATGGCTTTGATTGTTGCTTTATGGGTATTCCAAGATACCCTTCGTTTACATATAATATAAGCCCGTAGGTACGACTTTGAAAATTTTAAATTGAAGAAATTTTGTTAAGTTTTAGATCTGCTTTGTTTTAAAAACTTTTCCTTCAACCGGGAGGCAGTTTTGCAGTGAATCAGAACCTTTTTAATGAATAAAATTAACGGCACTCACTATAAGATGGCCCCAAAAGCCTAAGATGTTATCTTCTGGGTCCCATTCGCAAGGAAACAAAATTCTTAATTTAAGACGTCTTCACAATTTACTACAAAAGGTTTCTGCAGTGCTTTCGAAATTTAGTCCGCTATTGAGAGATGATCTTACTAGAGGGGGATTAAACGAGCTTTATAATTCATTAAATCCGAATAACGGCCTCCATTGTCGTTACTTCTTGTACTCCTTATTCTGCCTTTATGTAAACAGCCCTTTCACGAAATTGGCCCTAGGATGCGAGTCGAAATCATCCCTTAGACCTAAATGAACCACCCCTTTTCATTAAGGCAGAAATCTATTCTTTGTGGAGGATCTGCTTTGATGGAATTTTCTCCCTCCTTTCCATGGTTTATTTTTATTTGCGAAGCGTTGGGGGGAGGGGGGACTTGTTTGTCCTTTTCATTGGCTTGGGTAATTAATGATGGGCCCTTAGTACAAGTGCAAAAAAGGCGGCCGGCTCTTTCTATTTGAGAGCAAACAATTTGTTAAGAGATCCATCCAGTTTCCTCCCATCCAATTGCAAATATTGGATTAAAAAACCCCGAGTACAAAGGTCGTTGAGGAAATGGATTTCGGAACTGAAAACCCACACGAATCTTTGTTTAACTGTTCCAAAAATCGAACTAATAAATTGTTTCAGAGTACAGTTTTATTCCTTTAAAAATACCAGTACGTAACAAATATAAGTATACTCAGATTTCCAAATGAAACATGTTTTCCGTTACATCAGCATTTAAAAAAAAAAAATTAATAATTTGTTTTTGTTCTCTTTCAAATTTTCATTCACACCTGTTATTACGGTAGCAAGAAGTGAATTTGATGAAATTATGTAATACTACAGGCCTTGTAGATATGGGTTAAAGAGATTTATTTGAGGAAATCTCTCATCCAGCTTCTTTTAAGCCTTCTAAAAGTATTTCCAGGTATGTTAGTCGTAGCCATATCATTAATAGGAATAATGTTAAGTCCATGACGTCTGTCGTGAAATCGTCAATAACTATAAAGGTTATGTATATGTTCCTTTACTGTGGGTACTTCTAAATCAGCGTGAAGTGTGTGGTTTGAAATGTACCAAGGGGATTTCGTGATTAGTTTTAGTATTTATGATTGGAATACTTGTATTTTTTTAAGGTGTGTATTTTTTGCAGTCCCGTATATTTGTATGGCGTATGTCCATATGGGTATAAGTAAGTTATGTATTGTACGTATAAAAATTTAAAATCATACAAAATAAAAATACATTTTACTTGATGTATGATATTTTAGTATCAAGAATTATTTTTTTTTTTTAAATAGGGTAACCGTGGAATGGAAATAGTGAATATGGATTTTTGAGTGATTCAACACATTAATGTTCCACTGAATTTTCTATATGAGATAAAATGAATACTTCATTGAGTAAGGACGTCAAACAATTTTTTTTTTTTTTTTTTTTTTTTTTTTTTTTTTTTTTTTGCATATTACTGGTCGCAACTTTGTTTTTAACACCTCAGAAAAACCCCAAATTGAAATAATTTAGGTGAATATAAAATTAAAACGTTTTGATTGAACTCACTGAAGCGGGAACCTTTCAAATTATTTTCGAAATTCAAACAATTGCCTATACTTCTGTAAACCTTATATGAATTATTTATTTCCACTTGAGTGATCCTACATTTTTTAGAACTTACGTTATTAGCAAAAGGGATCTTGATTTTATTTGTATTCATTTGAAAAAAATGTTTTTATTTTTCAATCAAGTTTCTTAGACAGATTTTCAAAGTACCACCGTGATTAATAATAGAAATAGAAAGCATAACTTTTATTTTCAATCACCCAAGAAACGTGGAAATAGAACCAACTTACAACTTGATACAGATTCTCAAAATGAAACGTAAATGTATGTCCTTTAAATTTTGAAAAGGTAAACAAAAAAAGCACAAGCTGTTTCCGATGGTAAATGTTCACGAAAAAAATCTATAACCCTAGTTTTGTAAATTTTATTTTACAAATTTCACCGAAAAATAATGATTTTTTAATGTTTACATAATTCAGTAAATCTACTTTAAAACAGAAATATTTAGATGAAAGAATAATAAGGGTAACATTTTTCAAAATCGATATATAAAATAATATTTTGTTATATACTTTTTTTTCTGCTACTCCCTTTGGATGAAAATAAAAAAATATGTATAAAGTTTTTTTGAGGTACAGTCACTAAAAACATTTGGATCAAAATCGGCGCCCGGACAGTCCGGAAGGTTCCCTGGTTAGTCCATTATATCTAAGTATGTTACAGCCATGAAATACCAATTGGAGGTAGTTAGTCAACATTGATCTACCACAAACACAATAAATGTCCAATTCTACTTCAGGTTCTTATAGAGAAGTTAATGTCTACTTAAGTGTTAAAGTTATGCTACCGGCTAGTTAGGACACGTCCCAGAGCTAGTATTTCGCTCCTCAAGAAGCAGCTTTCAAGCCGTCTAAAGAAATATAATACCTCAAAGCTAAAGGACGAAGATATCTGTATCACTTATGAGAGATGCTGGGTGAAAACCTAAAAGCTCTTGCTATGTTAGATCTTGTTTTACAATGAAGATGAAAAAAAAGTAGGAGGCATATTTTAAGACACCTTCAGAGAACAGAATAACATCTATAATCTTAGCGTAATAAAAGATTTCACTATGAACATACAAGTTTCAGATCACAAATAAATAATCTATCAATTTGTACAGTCTTCTAGGATTGAAACTGTTTTTAAAATAAATCCTTTCCGACAAAGCATACGAACTAAGCTGCTAATACTGGGAAGCTATATACAAGGGAAAACTGGAAGATCACTAATCCAGAGATGTGAGGATTTGAATTCCAACTTCGCAATGCATTTAAAATAATCATAAATTTAGCAAGACTTGAAAGCAAAACAATCATCTGATTAGGATTGATGAATTATTTGCTACATCCAATGGTATTCTTTGTATTTGAAAACTACTTTCGAATGTTTAACATTCCTCGTCATTTCTAAAAACATACAAACAATTTCAAAACTTCAGCACTTTGCTACATAGATTATACATATTAAATTATAAAAATATAAGGCAATAAATAATAAACATGTTAATACTTTTAGCGAAGGAGGCAAAATATGGGTATTAGAGGTCTGAATGAATAAAAGGTCATTCAGACCTTTTACACCTATCACCATATTCCGTCCCTTCTGGGTCCTATTATCTTTTAGACGTCATTCCATTTTGCATCCTTAGGCAAGTATCAACATGTTTGATTTTTTGTCTTATATTTAAAAAAAAATTAATACATATAATATGTGTTGCAAACGGCTGATATTTTGAATTTTTAGTATGTTTTAAGAACTGATGAGGAATATTGAACACTCAAAACTTTGAATGAACGTTAAAACTAACAACATATTATATTCTAATGTCCAACTTTCGGACATACCTTCGATGTCCATCATTCTGGCCAATAGAGTAATTAAAAATTACTAAAATAAGAAACAACATACTGTCAAGAACTGATAAGTTGGGACAATAAAATAATGTGCCGTAATATTTTAAATTATTTTTTTCAATTCCTTTGACTCCTCTCAATAAAGAGAAATAGTTTTATATAAAGATATAAAACTACAAAACAATAATACAATTAAACTAAACATTTTCTAGCCTAATAATTTTTATTTATTTAAAAGGGAACCTCGCAAAAGACAAAAACAATATATCAATATATTATTATAATTTAAATCATTTCTTTATTTTGTGTTCCAACATAGATTTCGAAAATTCGAAATAGTCGAGTTCCCGTTTACCCGAACTATCGGGACACTGCTGTACCCAGAAATCGAACAAAAAGATATCGGTAAGCTTCTGAAAATATTACTTTAATGAAATATAAAGACTTAAATACGCCAGACGTTAATAAGACAGTTGTTTAAAACATGGAAGTTGATAGGTGGTTGGGATGTATAGTAAAAAAAAAAATTACAATATCATTGCATTATCTATTGTGTCGACGTTTCGGTTAACAATGCAAGATTTCTTCAGGGCTAGAAGGATGACGGAAAATGAATTCGGAATATTAAAATTAAAAATACAATTGACAAAAGAAAAAAAAAAAAAAAAAAAAAAAAAAAAAAAAAAAAAAAATATATATATATATATATATATATATATATATATATATTATATTGACTGAATATATATTTATATATATATATATATATATATGGATATATTTCTTGCCTGTTACTATTAGATGTTAAATAAGGTTCTTGAGGTTCAGTCAATAATTAGTTTTTATTGACTGAACGACAAGAACCTTATTTATATATTATTATATATATATATATATATATATATATATATATATATATATATATATATATATAATTTTCTTTATATATATATATATATATATATATATATATATATATATACATAGGCTATATATATATATTTCTTCATCTTGAATAGTGTAGGATGTATGTATTTTTTTTTCCTCTTATGGTAACCCCATAAAAGGAACGTTTATTAATGTTTTTTTACATGTTCCATGCCGTTACAGGCATACTACATGTATGATATGTGTTACATTATATTATTTTACATATCAGGGATTGTACTTAACCAACAGTTTATTTGCGTGTTGTTACAATAATGTAATGAAATTTAAAATTTTATGAACTTTGTGTGGTTGTAAAAAAAAAAAAATATGTATGTAAACATATAATCGTTGGTTGGAGGAAAAAAAAAATCATAACATTAAAAAAAATAAATAAATAATAATTTAAAGAGCAAATAAACAATTAATATTTAAACAAAAAATAATATCGAAAAATAAATTAAACTTAATAAGCATATAGGTTCGTCAGCAAATCAAATCAAATATATATATATATATATATATATATATATATATATATATATTATATATATGTATATGTATGTATATATATTCTTATATATATGTATATCATTTTGTTCTTGTTCTTCTTCTAGCCCAATAAATTAAAGCAATTTTATTGAGATATTTTTGCCTGCATACCCCATATAGGTACTTACTTTTATATTACTACGGTCAACAATATCACAGTTGTTAAATAACAGTTATTTAATATTTTCGAATAGAAAAAGGACATAAAACAGGAATTTTAAATTACTAATGTCAGTTATGAAGTTAAAGAAATATTACCGGTAAATATTACTTAAACATTTAAATAGTAAGTTTCACTTCTCTCAGGCTAATAATTATTGAGTTTCTAATTTTTCATACCAACATTCCATTTTTGTTTTATTATAGATTATTAAGAAGATAACATGTATACATTTTAACCTTTGGAAAGCGTATGACTTGTGTGAGTTATATAAACTTCGTTGAAATCTATTGATCATACTGTCACAGATCTTTTCTTAAAAAGCATTAAAATATGCCACACTGAAGGGCAATTAGTATGGGATATAAAATACTAATAATAATAATAGGAAATAACAAAATTATTTAAAAAAAATAAACTAAACATGACAATAAAATCAAAATTAATTTAATGCCATTAAATATAATGTTTTTTGTTAATTTTATTGATAAATAAATAAAAAATTAATTTATAGATACGATTCATATATTACATTCTTAACATAAGAAATAGGATAATTGAAAACAATTCATATACCCCTTCTTCTTCAGAGAACCTGATTAGTTGTAGGTAACTTGAGCGTTAGAAAAAATAAAAAATAAAAACAATATTGACGTAAATTAATTTTAATTTTATTATATTAAATTAATTAATACGAATATCCGAAATACAATAATTGCCATTGTAAATGTATAACATAAAAATAATGTAATACGTTTGTCGACACTGGTTGCCAGTGCTATGACAGGTGGAAATAAAGAATAGAAGCGTACATTTCCTAAAATTAATAAATGAAAGGATAAATCTCACTCGAAATAATGATAAAACTGGGGGAAGCTAGTTAGTTGTTAATACTCTCGCATTATCAAGCTGGTATTGGAGTATACAGAAGAAGGTAATGGATGGCGAATTATCCCTTTATCTTTTATTTGAAAATATTTTGAAACTAATTATCTGTCATAATGGAATTTCAATAATTAATTATTTAGTATTCTGGTAATTATAAATGAAAGTAAACGATAAGTAAGATATGATTTTATTATCTAGTTTATATTTCGGAGGAATCATAACAGTCATCTTGACATATTTTCATCATAAATACAACCATCCAACAATAAAATCAATTCAGGTACAATTATTTCTCAAACGAAATTATATATTATAGTTAAATAGTAAAAATGGAAAAAATATACCAGGACACTACCGGAATTCCATCCAATGTTGGCGGACCTGTAGACCGGGGACTGCCGCAATGAAGGGTGTTTATACCGCGCAGTCCTAGCACGTGCAATGCTGTCGGACCACCAGGCGGCACTAACATCCTTTCCACGGCTTTATTAATTAGGATAACCGGAAATAATTGAATTCTGATTCAAAACAACAATAACATGTAATGATTTATGTTATCGTCATTAAAATCCCTACAAGAATAAGAGTGGGAAATGATTGAATACTCTCATTCCAATGAGATATGATCCCATTCGAATAACTCAATCATTATCATAACAAAGAAGGCAAATACAAAAAAATAACCAGAACATAGATAATAATATTCGTTATTGTTTCCAAACAATTTGTGAATGATTTTCAGTGAGTGAAGAACTTGAATAGTTGTTATCAATCAGAAAGACGTTGATACTGTCAAACGACTGGCGTTTACAAAATTAAAACTGATAAAAACTGATGGAACTTCCTGAAGGGCGAGCCATGGTATAAGAGGTGAGTTAGGAACGGTTGAGGCAGGTTTGAAACGCAATAAGATCTTTGGTGGGCCAAGGGGTGGGGGCCACCAAAACAAACAGACGGCGCGTAGACACCGCATACATACATCGCCTCCGATCATACACTAAGATAAATAAAATAAACAAATACATCAGAGATAACATACCGTTTGTTTTGCCAGCTATCAACCCGACGAGAGACGCAATGCCGATGAGTAGCACCCGGGCCGCCATATATTCACACACATTTGGAACTGGGTCGTCACGGAGGGCCCCGTTTGATAACCGCCATAGACGCTGTTAAAGATACACTAACGATCACTTGTCACTCACTAAGTGTCACTCACATCACTGACCGAACCAGACTGGACGCCGGCCTCGCTGGCAGTGCTGCGGAGCGGCGGCCATATTGTTCCCCCACCACCCGCCGAACTATCGGCTGTCTTCGGCCGCCTACGGAACAACCCGAACCCGAGGTATTAAGCCCATTCTCCACTTGGCGTAATAAACTTGCCATTACTGCAATTAGCAATATGACAAATAGTGTTGGATGTTATTAGCTGACAAGGCGTCGGCTAATTTTATTACAACTGAGTTCTACTTGTCTTAATTTGATAATCCGTACATAAACCAGAACCATAAATGGATAAAATATTTTTACGAGGTCCGATCATTGAGGTGAAAACGTGCCTTACTAAAATGTACCTTTTTTTAATTTCTAAATTGTCCAAATATAAGGGCTACCAGCAAATATGTTTGGGATTGAAATATTATAAGTTAAAAGCAATAGAAGCAAGATAAATATTGCTGGTACCTCCATCTCTCTTGGTAATTATTTTTGGTAATTAATTTAAGATATTTCTTACCCAATTTTCCTTTCATCCTTCTACAGACCTTGTCTAGGATGACAGAAATATTTTCATTCTAGGTCTGTATGTGTTCTTGATAGTAATTAAATATATATGATTTGTTATGGGGTGCCTCTGTGATTATAGGAAACTATATCGACTGAAAAATCTTAAGTTTCTGTATTGTTAACAATTACATAAATTTGTGAAGTGTGTGTCCAAATCAGTCGCAGTTAGTTTGTGTTTGTATTAAGTTTAGAGATAAGGGGATACAGACTTAGCCGTTGATTTAATTTCTCAATCATTTAATGTTTGACGTCATGATTGAGACACCTTCGGTCAAAAGTTTGCCTTTGGTGAAATAGCTTCAAAGTGCGGGTTTAATTTTTTGTCAATACATAATGACGGAGGGAGGGGTTTTCTTGTTGAAATAAAAATGGAATGTTATGACTGTTGTAGTTCAGTCTTAGTTCCCTCATTCGCGCTAGTTGGGTTGGGGCCTTGCTCAGTTGCAATGCTTTCTTTTTGCATAACCGCAGCAACCTTGATAAATCGAAGATCAAAGATTCAAATCCGGCTGATATGCGTAATTAATTCTACGTAATCATAACCAAACCGCCCAGGCCAGGAAAAGCTGTGTTGCCGAGACGAAAGTAGTATTCTATAAAGGGATGTAGTAGACAGGCAGTAGATATATCTATAAAATTTGATATAACAAACATAGTGGTATCGGGTCTTAGTTTAAGAAGAAGGGGCCAAAAAAAAAAAATTATAATTTTGAGTTGAGATGAAATAAAATAATAATGAAAAATATCAAAATTAGACTTAATTAAATAATAAGTGTTTACAGACAAACGCATTTACAAAAAGTAATCAATTTATACAAAATAAATTTAAAATAATTTACAAAATAAATTTAAAATAATTTACAAAATAAATTTAAAATAATTTACAAAATAAATTTAAAATAATTTAAATAATATGAAAATGAAATGGGTCTTGGGTCTCCATCTTGCCTCGCGTGTCTTTGTTGATCTTTTTCTTTTTTTACTCCAGCATAGTCAATTATTGTCGTTATCTTGGGACACATGTGAATCATATGATGTTATAAAAACAAGTGTATATGGAATTATAAAAAAAAAAAAAAATATATGTCTTACAAGGCATGGATTTATGGAAAAAAAATACTTTCCTATAATTTAAATGAAGTCAGAATAGTTTCAAAGATATATTTTGTACAACTAACTCTAGCTATCACAAATCATTCACCTAATATACCGAAAGATAAATCAAGAATTCTAGAAAATAGAACTTATTCTGGAAACCCAAAAAGCAACTAGAAATAATGCAATGGAATGACTCATCCACATCGTACACCGTTTTTATTTATATCCTAAAGAATTAACTACATATTAATCTATCTAGGCAAAACATTAAATCTCCAAATTCAGAAATCGGTATTTCTTTTCAATTTTATTAACATTTTTGACTTACATGGTACAATGGGCACCACTCAAATTCTTAGGTAATCCATAATTTCATAATGTAAATATTATAAGAGCTAATGGGTGTAAATTTGCTGATTCCACTAGTGCCAGCATCATGAGAACCTTTTCCTCACCTGCCATGTTTTTTTCTTCCATTTCCGGAGTGATACGATACCATCATGTCCACCTGCTTTTGTGTGCTTTAATTAGAGAATAGTTTATTTTAGCCATTTTCTTTTGATTCAGTATACCAAGATTTTTTTTCACTTTATTTTGTTCAACTATGAAACATTTATTTCCTAATAGAAGTAATATATACGAACATAGTTGAGTGCCGCAGATCAAATTCTGAGCGATCTTTGAAATCCCGATTTAAACAGAATTTTCTGAAATAAAAACATGATAAAATTGTCTCTATTTTTTATTTATTATTATTATTTTTTTTTTTTTAATCATTCTTCAGATTACTTTTATTATCAATTCTACATAATATACACGTAGATATAAAATTTTGATCCATTAACTTACAATTAGTTAAAACTAACACAGAAAAAACCATAGTACAATTTTAAAAAAAATTGGAGTCCGAACAGGACTATACAATAAAAAAAAGTGGCTTACGGACACGAAGTTTGAAATTTAGGCTTGTTTATCAATATGTATAATATTTTTTACATTTATTTTATTCCACTGATCCCTGCTGAACAGATCCGCTATCTAGGACTTCAACTGGACAAACGTTTTTCTTGGAATCTCATACAAGACTAAAACGACATGAAATTGTTCGTCGTTTTCGACTTCTTCAACATTTACTAGACAAACGTTCAAAACTCCCGATTTTCTACAAAAGACTGATTTACATGACAGATATCAAACCTATTTGGACATACGGAGTTGAGCTCTGGGGCTCAACAAAACTTTCTAATTATTTCAGTATCTGATCCTTACAATACAAAATCCTTAATGCTCCTTACTATCGTAATGTCCCATGTGTTGCTGATTTAGCCCAAACCAGATACCTATCCTTCCATAGTAAGCTCCATAACCACTCCAATCCACTAATCTCCCAACTTACTTTCTATTCCATTCCTGATAATCCTCCGAGGCGTCTGAAAAGAAGTTGGCCTAGAGGCTTTTTAGTGTAGAATTTATTGAAGTGCTACTAGTGAGTAGTTCTTCACATGGCATTTACATGCCATTTTATTCACTTTCAACACATTTACTTGTTGTATATATTTTATACAGTTGTAAATTTCAATAAATATAATAAAAAAAAAAATCTATTTTTATCTGTACCAGTTGATTATAAATGAACAATGAGCGTATTTTATTGTACATAAATAATAAAAGCGTGACAGGCATGAAGAACAAATAATAATTGAAATTAAACTTTTATTAGATTTTTCCAAACCTGTCCAAATTCAACGAGCGCCCAATCAGAATCCCGATTAGGGAAACTCCACTCGGCTATAACCAACCCTTGTACCTATATGTTCCTTCAGCATATACTGACATGCAAAAAAATGATTTTTTTCATTTTCACGGCAACAAGTATTATTCTTTTTTAGCTGCTTATGACCTATCGAATACGAGACGCAAGGGTTGCAACGAACCTTAATAATTTATAATTTTTTGGTAATATTTTTAAATACTTCTGTATTTTATTTAATTAATATTTTTAATAATACTAATACGTTATATATGCCTTGGTTAAAGAATATGGGAACATAATGATAATTCTTTTAGCCGAGAAAAAGAAAAAATCTAGATGGAATTTTTTGTCTGTCAATGAATTACATTGATAGAATGGTTTCTTTTTTTATCCTCAATAAGTATTAAAGTATGATCTAATGTAAAACTACAAAGCTAGTAAACATATCTTAACAAGCCATTCATAGAGAAAAATAAATAGAGAATGCTGAAGTACTTAGGCAGATTGTAATTTCGTGAAAGAACCTGAAATAACCCTCTCTAGTACACCCTGTTAAAATATTACATGTCATAAATATCAATAAAAAAACAACATAATATTCATAGACAGGGATTCAATTAAGGTAAGGAATAACGAGATTATTCCTGCTTCTTGCGGAAAACAACTCATACAGATAATGGTCGACAGAAAACGACCGTCTATCATGAATGTAACATTTTCCCTATCTATGAGATAAAAGGTCAGAACATAAACAGTTAAACTCGATCACATTAATACAAGAATAAACTAAACGACTCAGCTGATAATCTTAAGCTGAATTATAAAATATTTTACTTGTTAATAGAAGTACTCTAATCGGAGTCAGATTTGGAACTAATGACAACGTTGGATTAGTAATGGTTTCTCAAGATTCTGATTAACTGGATCGATCTAGCTGTTCACAGCTCAGCGTAACATTTATAGCCAGGCAGTTGAGATTATGTATATCATATATATTTTTAATTAGATTTAATTATGCCTAAGTATATATATATATATATACTAGCATCCTCCAAACGCGGCTTCGCACGCTCTCATAAATAAAGAACTTCGATAATTTAAACTAGTAATTGAAGTTTTATTTGTTCATGGATAATTCCTCAATGATATTTGCACCCAATTGCAGTAATTTTTAACCTGGTTAAAATTATACGGATTAGGTGGTTGAAGATTAAGTAAAAGCATAATAACTACAATTTCTAATTTTAATATATGAGTTGGTTATCCAGATGGGCAAAGACTATAAAAAACATTCTTGCATACTGAATTATCACTGCTTACAACAAAAGGCCCATGAACCAGATTTTTATACACATCAAAAAGCAAGGGATCGATATTTGAATTAGTGTGGCAGAAATAATTTTACAGATTTTATTTGATTGGATGTTAAAATCTAACCATAAAAGTTTTAAATAGTAAGACAATCCACGTTTCTGCCACTCAACAATATATTACATTATTATTATAGTAATGTTTGCTGTTTTAAACCTCCCTAGAACTATTAAAATGATGCTGTTAAAACTTTGTACAGATGGGTTCAATAGTTTTACTATTGTATACTCAATTACGGGATGGTGCTAATCACATATCGGTCAATTTTCAAATAAGTAATTTTTTTTATCAATTACAAGCTCTATATAACACTCTACCTTTGTAACCTCTCATGTAGAATGCCCTCGCCACCTTCCTTTATTAATGCAAAAAAAAAAAAAATTGATTATTGCCAAACCATCCTGGAACTATAAAGATGTAGTCAAAAATTGGTACAGATTGGTTCAGTAGTTTTCGCGGTTAGTTATCATAAACGAAAAATAGCTTGTGTTTTTATATAATTGTATATATATATATATATAGAGAGAGAGAGAGAGAGAGAGAGAGAGAGAGAGAAGAAGATAGTCAGGGATGCAGTCAAAGTAACACCACGTGCTAAATAAATAAATTTAATATAATATAAGGGACGTAGCTCAATGGTTAAAATACTAGACTGTCAAGATTCCAAACCCAAGTTTGAAACTGACTGATAGAAGAAAATTTATTTTCTGTTGATACAGCCGAAAATCGACTTCGACCCGCCTGGAACTCATCCGACCTCTATAAAGTGCGTACCCTTAGTTGGGGGAAAAAAACTCGCGATTGAGCGTGATCTTTTCCTTTCACAACCCTGTATGAATGAATATATACTCTATTATATTAAAAAAATTACAATTACAGGAGCTCTGACTTCAAAACAAAACGCAATCAGTTTAAACAAAAAAAATCGAATATAAACACCCACTGAGATTTAAATTAAACGCAATAAATAAAAATTGAAACGATAATATATATTTATACAAAACAATGAAACAGTACTCAGTATTTAATCTTTATTAACGAAGACAATATATATATATATATATAGATATATATATATATATATATATATATATATATATATATATATAAATAGTTTACTTGATTAATTTAACTTGATATAACCCAAAAAAAATGATAATGTGTATATATTATATTATAACATCGTAAGTTAAATCTTTTCTAAGGAAAATAAATCTCTGAGAAAGACCTCGTACAAAACTTTTTATAAAACGATTGGGAGTCGTAAAAACCAAAAGGGTTGGAAAAATGAAGTCAAATGAGATCCTTTCGAGGCATTCTGGATAGGGACGCCTCTCCCGACCCCCCTCCCTCAATCACCCGTTCCTGGGAACACTATATTTCAGGGCATTGCTTGTAGATTCCGTCCAGTTTGTAGTTACTCCATTCGCGGACTTAACAAGTAGGCTATTTACGCTACTTCGCTTACATTAAGACATTCCTCTAGCATTATCCTTTCTTTTTTTTTCTACGACACAATGTGGTTCAACTTTAAATCGTATTATTCCAGGTTCAGAATTTGGCATTGATTCACTATCACTACAATTTTTTTTTCTTAGTTTTAATATACTTGTACGAATTAGGAGGTAATTGGTTATTTAAAATTATGAGATATAAATATTAGTAAAATTAAAAACTCGTAGAAACAATCAAAATCATAAGATACGATTTCAATTTTCATTACTTTTTTTTATCACAAACACAGTATTTTTATCCCGTATTTCAGGAACATTCTTACATTTTCTTATTCCTAAGAGGTTAGAAGATAGCGCAAAGTGGTCGGGGATTGAAATTTAAAAAAATTCATTTCCGAACATGTCGGGGAATTTAGGCCGTTCGAACCAGTGTGTGCCGTTTCAAATTGTGAGGAGGGTTATATCGATAAGGATAATGATTAAACCTGAGAATTGAAATGAATGGAAAGGTTTTGATGGAATTTCGAAAAATTAAGGGGCTTGAGGTTGAGGAAGAAAGATTCAGATCATTATATTATATAGGAAATTATTAGAGACACAGTACGTACACTCATAGGAAGGATATATTTACACTTGTATTATATTGTAATAACACATAATTATTAAACATAACTCATACCTCGTTTACAACAGAAAAATTTTTTGAAGGAGCTCCATACACGGGTGGTGGATACTCATTGCCCACCACGCACCCTTCCCGCTTTTATGCGATCAAAGTGTTCTCATTAACCACTGAGAGTACTCCCCTAGCCGGCATTGTTTCCGAACGTGTGCACACTTTTTTTTAGACTCCGATGAGCAAGGCTTTCATTTATTCAGGACAATCCCTTCAACATAACAATTTTCTCATATGTTCCCTACTAAATTACCATTGCAGTAATAATGGCTATAATTAAAAAAGCTCAATTTTTCCCTAGTCTATCTATAATCTACTGCTTTTCCCTATTTACATTTTACAATTAGAAGGATCAAATTACTTAAATTAATAATTGAATTAACAATCTCTGTAATTTCAACTTTATGGAACTATTCTTTCAATAATTATAGTGTAAATATTTCCTTAACCCTTTAACGGGCAGGCCGGGAATTTTTGAATTTGTTTCTTTTTTTTTTTTTTCCTTTGAACGGCTATAGCCACGCTAACCCCCACGCATGTATCATGAAATTTAAGGTTGAATAAAGGATATTAAACGATAACGAGTAGGATAATGCGTTGGATGCTGTCATTTATTGAGCAAAAGGCATTAAATATGTGTATCCTGCAGGATACATTGCCTGTTAAAGGGTTAAGGGTGTCAATAACTGTATAGTTTATCCTACTACAAAGGGACATTATGTATCCAATTCAATATTGTCTTAGTTATTAGTAATAAACTACAAAAAACATAATGCACATAAAAGTATAAAATTGAAATAAAAAAAAAAAATTTAAAAAGTCATTAGGAAAATGTTTCTAAAAAAAAAAGAAAATCTTTTTAAATCAATTCCTCCCTGACAGGAAGAAACAATTGATCATCAATAAGTCGATTATTCGAAATAAACAAAATTGAGAGAAAATAGTGGTTTCAAGCATTACTTTTTTTTTTATTCTAACCAATATTACTTCAAAACAGTAAGTTCTAGCGACATTTGTTATATAACCAAACATTACCTCCATTAAATTTCTGATTAGGAAACTGCCGTTTTATTTAAACTATATGCAAATTTTCAATCCAAACAACACCAACAGAATTTGGGCGTTTCAAGAAAGCCCTAACACTCAAAAGATCCTAGCAAAACGTGATTTTTTTTTTTCATTTAACCCAATATATTTTGTAATCTACGTCAAAATGTTACATTTTTGATTGTGAAAAAATAACACATTTGAGGATGAAAAAAGCGTTACAACGTAACTTTTTTCATTCAAACCAATACAACTCCCAAACGGTGGGTCCTAGCACCTAATATTATAAAACAAAAAATATTCTCTACTAAATTTCTAATTAGAAAAATATAAATTATAAACTAACAACAGAGCTAGAGCGTGTCAAAATCAATGTGATAAAAAGTTCCACCAAAAAGATATAGACCCCCAGCCAAAAGCTATATCCTTGGAAAAAAATGTACACGAAATTGTTTATTTTCAACGCCTAAATTGTATCAACAAAAAAAATTGATTATGAAAAAAAATATTGCTCAATAAAGATGGTTGAAAATTTTGTAAATAAGGGTTTCTGTGACGAACAACAAATCTTCTTAGCGTCTATAGTTTTTGTTGATACCATTATTATTATTTTTTTTTTTTTTTTTTTTTTTGGCTAACACTACCCTTCCATTTACAACATTCCCAGTAGAATTGTCATTGAGACCGATTCTTTCACATAACTCACATCTGGCCGCCAACTGAGACCGATTCCCGTCGTCGTCTCATTCTTAAGTTATGAAACGTTAAAAAAATAATAAATAAAGAAATAAACTAAAATAATCGATAAGAGAATGATCATTAGTCTCATTCTGAGAAAATTTTTAGTTAAAATAACATGGAAATAATAAATTTTAAGAAAATGATTAGGAATAAAAACAAAAAAGAATCATAATTACACATAAATTCTCATAAACTGAAAAAACTACAGTAATTTTTATAAATGCCCATGACATTTAAACACCTCCATAAATATTTATTTTTATTTTTCATTATATCTAACTACCTACGTATATATTAATAATTGTAGTAATTATGACTCTAATGACATGAAAAACACTTGTTAGAAAATTGCCTGTTGGTCACATAACAATGACAATATATTCGGTATGATATGGAATCTTATCTTCTTGAATATTAACATGTGATTGAGGACTTACAAATGATTTTAGGTAAATGTAAATCGTAAGGATTAGTTTACGAAAATAATTGAATTGTTTTAGGGGTTTCAAGGACCAACTCCATTATAGGTCTAACTATTGTCATATAATTGAGTCTTTGAAAATTAATGGGAAGCTTCGAGTGTTTGTTAATGATTGCTGTAGTAGTTTCAAACGTTGAGCTGTCTCTTGTCTTCCTTTTCACGTATCTAGATTCCACTGAAAACCTATGTACAGATGTATAGTCCAAGGAAGAATGGAATAGAAATGGGAATTATTCCTCTAGAAACATTTAATGATTTTGTTTCTTCGTTTTTGATTTTAAAAGCTCCCGAATTTTCATCGAGTTGTGTTAGTTAAAAACAAAAATTGAGGAAAATAAAACTATTTCACATATATATTTTTAATATCACTTCTGCTAATATGCAATCATAACCTGCATTGCAGTTCGGAGAAACTGTGTAGCAAATAAATAAAAGAAAATTACAAGGTTTTGTATATCTCCTAAAAAAATTAATTTACTGGGACACAGTGTAACATCATGATTAGCTCTGTCCTTTTTAAATTTAACTATGGAGTCTTTTCATTTGTTAGTCAATCTCATGTGCGATCATCTTAAACAAATGCCATTGGACGTCAAATGCAGTATAAATGGAAGAATTTATGTTTTTAGTAAAACAATTGAGAACAATTTGACTGGCGAAGTTTTTTTCTTGTGACTAATTTGTTAATGAGTGTTGTAGTAGTATGAAACGTTGAGCTGTCTCTTGTCTTCCTTTTCACGTATCTAGATTCCACTGAAAACCTATGTACAGATGGCTTTTTCTGGTGGTTAGGGGTGGTTCTGGTGGCTAAGTATAAGTCTCGTTTAATCTCCAATAAGTTGGTGGTTGAATAGTAAACAAAGTTTCTTGCAATTTCTAAAAACATAAATTCATAAAAGTGTAATGTATCCAACTTATAATATACAGTGTAAGTATCTCTTAGTGTAAAAAAAAAAAAAAAATGGGTGAAACTAGATCAAAAATGTAACAAAATGCCGTAGACCTTACCTTTCTATTCCAATCCGTTGCAGATGTACGATAGATCAAAGACTTTTTTGAGGAAACCACGTTTTTTTTTTTTTTTTGTTTTTTCCCATAAAAGCTGTAATATCTCCAATCTGTTTAAATATTTTTCAAATTTTGACCATATTTTCGGATTTAGCATTAAATGTTCTATAATAGCTGAGTACTTGTAACCTTGAATTTTACAAACTTGGTATCATAAGAACAGCTTGAGCTTCACCTTATTTGGGGAAGTCACAATGTCGTATTTACTTTAACGCTCACCGTTTTTCGAAAAAACTATTCACAAAACGTCAAATTTCACGAAAACTTGTAAATTTAATTAGCTTTCGAATGATATATTAAACGTATTGATTTTGTTTCAATTTCATAGAGAAATTTACTTTTGAAACCGAAAAAACATGGTGTTCTCATTTGGCATACAAATCAGTTACTTGTGTAAATAAAACATTAGGACAATCCCTTAATGGAAATGTGCATTTTAAACATAATAAACTCTTCATTGGAATCAAAAGCAAAGAAAAAAATTATTGTTTAATAGAAAATAAAGGAACACTGTCAATAAAGCGACACCAGATCAGAGGATCTTATGTTATTACATTTATTTCTTTATTACTATAATTTAGGATTTATTTTATTAGATTTTCAATGTAAGGTTTAAAACTCAATGATAATGAACCTCAATTTTGGTATTAGCCTCTGAATGCAGATGATATTAAAGAATACTACTTTTTGAGGTAAATTTTATGGGCAGATGAGTCTGTTTTTACCGGGGAAGCCATTTCTACCTATCTATGTATATCATTGGTTTATATTTTTATTGCTCTCGAATAATGTGGACGAACAGCATGGTGTTGGAAAATCATATTTTGCCGAACTTCAGGTGGAATATCGTGATGAAGTTATGGTAGGATGTTTTGTAACAAATCTTAGTAATCTCATCATTCGATCTGTTGGGCAAACTACGATTTTTCAACACTATTCGACAACAATACAAAAATGAAAAAACCAAAGATACTCCACTTGTAACGGTAGAAATGCCTTCCCCTATAAAAACAGACCCATTTAGCCATAAATTCACCGCAAAAAGTAGTATTCTTCAACACAATCTGCGTTCAGAAGCTAACTGCAAGATTGAAGACTGTTCATTATCATTCGATTTTAAAGATTACATTGAAAATTTAGTAAATAAATTCTAAATAATAATAATAAATAAATAATTGTAATAACATAAGATCCTCTGATGTGGTGTCGTTTTATAGACAGTTTTCCTTTATTTTCTATTAAACAATAATATTTTTCTTTGTTTTTTATTCCAATAAAGAGTTTATTATGTTTAAGATAAACATTTCTATTAAGGGATTGTCCTAATGTTTTATTTACATAAATAACTGATTTGTATGCCAAATGAGAACACCATGTTTTTTCGGTTTCAAAAGTAAATTTCTCTATGAAATTGAAACAAAATCGATACGTTTATATATATCATTCGAAAGCTAATTAAATTTACAAGTTTTCGTGAAATTTGACGTTTTGTGAATAGTTTTTTCGAAAAACGGTGAGCGTTAAAGTAAATACGACATTGTGACTTCCCCAAATAAGGTGAAGCTCAAGCTGTTCTTATGATACCAAGTTTGTAAAATTCAAGGTTACAAGTACTCAGCTATTATAGAACATTTAATGCTAAATCCGAAAATATGGTCAAAATTTGAAAAATATTTAAACAGATTGGAGATATTACAGCTTTTATGAGAAAAAACGTGGTTTCCTCAAAAAAGTCTTGGATCTATCGTACATCTGCAACGGATTGGAATAGAAAGGTAAGGTCTACGGCATTTTGTTACATTTTTGATCTAGTTTCACCCAATTTTTTTTTGTTTACACTAAGAGATACTCACCCTGTATATAGTATGAGTATATATGTATACGAACTCTGCGGGAACGAGGCATTGACGCAGGCCTTATAGGGGCAATCCATATTATGTACAGATAAAGTACGTACAAAATTAAACAAGGCAAAAAAATTATCAGCTGATTTTGAATTCTCGAGAGGTTTAAAACAGGGATGCTGTTTATCCCAAATCTTATTTAAAATATACTTGGAAGAAATGATGGAGCAGTGGTTTAAGGAAAGTACGAGGGTCTCTTCTGGAAAGTTTCCGACCTAACAAAGATACAAGACATTTTTTCTGATTTTTTTTTTTTAATATAGCCTCCTTGAACTCTACACACTTCTCCCAGCGATGCTCCCATCTCTGTAACCCGTCCAAATAGTACTCGGCGTTTTTCCCAGCAAATTAATTGTTTGCGAAGGTGATTGTCTCTTCATTTGACTAAAATCTGTGTCCTCCGATCCCAATTTTTAGATGAGGGGACAAAAAGAAGTCGCTTGGGGCTAGATCTACTGAGTAAGGCGGATGGTCAAGCAGTTCAAACCTTCCTAATTAATTCCTAGATTTTGCCATGGCAACTGCTGAGGTGTGGGACAGAGCGTTGTCTTGCTGAAACACAAGACTTCATTTTCTGCAAATGTGGCCGTTTTTCCGCAAGTTCTGTTTTCAGCTTGTCAAGTAATAATGCGTAGTAAGCTCCTGTAATGGTTTTTCCTTTTTTAAGATAATCAATTAAAATAACTCCATGACTATCCTAAAAAATAATCGCCATCACTTTCCCAGCGGAAAAAACAGTTTTTGCAGCCGGTTACCTCTTTCCAGTCCACTGTTTGAACTGTATTTTTGTTTCAGGCATATAATAGAGCATCCAAGTTTCATCTACAGTAATTAATCGGCGCCAAAACTCGGATTTATTGCGCCTAAACTGCGGCAAGAGAGTGTTGGAAATATTCATTCCAGTAAATGCACCACCCAAAGTGCGAACAGGTTTTCCATACCAAAATCTGATTTAATATATGACAAACACGTTCTTTTGGCATGTTCATAACCTCTGCTATTTCTCTCACTATAATTCGGCGATCGTCTAGCACCATTTGCTGAACTTTGGCGATGTTTTCGTCGGTAGTTGCAGTTTATGGGCGTCCCGAACGTTCATCGTCTTTCAAGCACTTACGGCCACGTTTAAATTCATTTGTCCAAAATTTCACTGTGATAAATGATGGCGCAGAGTCCCCATACCCATAATCCAACTCATCTTTGATTTGCGTAGGCGTATTGCCTTTCAAAAACAAATATTTAATGACAGCTAGATACTCGATTTTATCCATTTTCACAAAAACACTCACATTAACTCACTCAAACGACTGCTACATAACAACTGCGTGTCCAAAATGGCTGAAACTTTGGTGAGTAACTGTCAACAGATAAACAACGAATTCACCACACTTTTATTTACGAGTGCTGCCATCTTCACGTGGAGGTCAGAAACTCCTCAGACCATCCTCCTAAAAGGATGGATATTCCTATTGAAGAGAATTTTTTTTGTACAATCTTCTTCGCGGACGATCAGGTGGTTATGGCCCAGGATAAAGAAGACCAGATGTTGATGTTGAGGAAGCTCATGCGATGTACATCATCATGGTTCATACAAAGCCTGGGGTATGAAGATATGACAAAACCAAAGACATGTGTATAGAGGGGAATGAGGAGGAGGATCTATGGATAGAAGGAGAAAAATGTAAACAATGGCTAGGAAGGTAATACGCATCTTGCATCCGGTTTTGTGGAGCAGGACCTTATATTTGAGGTGGAGCTGGACCAAAAATAATAAGAAACGGATTTTTCAAACATTGATTCAAAGCATCCTCACATATGGCATAGAGACATGGTCCCTTGCCAAGAGTATTAGAGATAAATTAAATGTAGTTGAGATGGGCTAATGGAGATGTATCCAGAAAACCTGAGCAGATCGCGTAAGAAATGACGATATAAGGAAGAAAATGGAAATTACGCAGATCGTGACGGAACATGTTATGAAGAAGAAGTTAATATGGTATGGACATGTATGTCGGATGCCTCCTGGAAGATTGCTTGAAATGGTGAGAAAATGGAACCCTCCGATAAATAGAAGGAGAGGACGACCAGCAAGGAGAATGGAGAATGAAATAGCGCAGCAATTGGCAGGAAGAGGTCTGAGGGACGGTGATAGGTGGGACAGGGAATAGTGGAAAGAATGTTTGACCTGACGGAAACCGACGAAGGGAAAAACCGTTTCAAAGAAGAAGAAGAAGAAGAAAGAAGAATATATATAAATTTTTAGGTGTAAAAAGTTCGGAACAGGAAAAGGAAGTCTGACACAATTCTGATGTCATTAAAGAAGAAAATATAATGTCATATTTTAAATTTGTTTATGCTTAATTTTGATTACCAACATTTTTTTATGATAGACAATATAATAAAAAAAATTAATGTCCAAATAAAAAGGGTTCAAAGAAAGGTACAAAAGAGGGACTGCATTACAGCTGACTTCGACTCGTTTAACACCAAACGAACCTCTTATCCATTAGTCTGCATCCACAGAGCGACGAGACAAGAGACAGGAATAGCGACTTAACAGAAAAGAAAAGGTCGCTCATTTGTCGCTCGACGCCTCACTTTGTGCGCTATATTTCTATTCCAGAGACCAGCCTTAGATATCGTGGCATTGTCAGCGATCTTTTAACTTTGGATAATTCAAAAAATCTATTACAAATAATGTTTTGAAAATTTAAAGAACATATTTCAAAGGCTCATAATAGCACATCAATTTTTATTCAGTAATATTACTTTGGTATTAAATATGTAACCCTTTATGGAGTGAATAATTAAAACTTAAAAAATCGCTGCATAACAATTTTTAATTTTTTTAATGTAGTTTATTATGAATTAAACAGCTGGCAGGGAAGGTTTAGCATTAATAAAATCTGTGGTTGGTCTTATTTTTTTGTAGTTATACAAAAAACCAAAAACTCACTCACAAAAAACGAAAAATAATCTTTATTTATCTAATTAACACATTACATTATCTATCGAGGTTATATTAGGTTATCACGGCACTCAGTGTTGCCAGCTTCTTACAAAAATATTATTTTTGACTTTTAACATTTTATAATAACTATTTTATTTAACTTTTAAAATTATTCTAACTAAACAAACAAAAAGATTTTAACACATTTCAGTGTGTGGTGCCGCCACATCACTCTCCCCCCCCAGTAACTTTGTTACGAAAGGAGTCGCGTGGGAAAACGCACTAATCTTCCTGAGCGTGTCTTCTTCAAAACTGCTTCAGGCTGCACAGGATCTTTTGGTTCATCAGTAGCTGGTTTAATAGGTTGTTCCCATCCTAAATCGCTATCGTCACATAAAAGATGAGCTGGTTTTAACCGATCGAGTGTTTTACCCTTTACCGATTAAGGGTTTTACCCTTAATTTTTAATGTATAATACTTGTTTGATCGACGAATGACCATATACGGGCCTTCGTATGGTTTTTCCAAGCTTCTCCTTACGCGATCCACTCTAACAAACACGTGTGTGCTGGCGTTTGACAAGTCTTTATGGATGAAAGTAGTTACCTTGTTTTTATGTGTCACTGGTCTTGGGCGCAGGCGGTCCATCTGCTGGCGTAGCATACTGACGAATGTTGGCAAATCTGAACTAGGCTTGGGTGTTTCGAAGAAATCACCTGGAAGTCTCAAAGGCATTCCATATACCATTTCTGCTGTTGTCGCTGAGGCATCTTCATTCAAGCAAGTCCTTAGTCCTAAGAGAATAGTTGGTAATATTTGTGTCCACTGTGGTTTTCCATGTGCTTTGATCGCTGATTTCAACACTCGGTGAAAACGCTCAATCTTCCCATTTGACTGCGGGTGGTAAGCAGTTGTATGGTGTAGTTTTATACCACAGATTGATGTTAACGATTTAAATAATTCACATTTGAATTGTTTGCCTTGATCAGTAATTATGGTGGTAGGTTTTCCAAACCGACAGATCCAATGTTGATAGAAATTCTGTGCAACATTTTCAGCTGACGTATCTTTCAAGGGAATAACTTCAGTCCATCCAGTAAATCGGTCCATGCACGTTAAGCAATGGGTATATTCTTCAGACGGTGATAGGGGTCCAATTAGGTCTATATGAACGGTGGCAAATCTTTCGTCTGCTATTGGATATTTTTGAAGTGGTGTCTTCACATGTCTGAAAACTTTGCTTTTTTTTGGCACGCAATACAGGCGTTTGCCCATGAGCGCAAATTATTTTTCATGTTGTTCCAAACTGTCTTAGAACATATCAGCTTAACCGTAGCTCTGATTCCAGGGTGTGACATATTATGGTAATGTTTGAAAATTTTATAACGGAAATCTTTTGGAATATATGGTCTAATATCCTTTGTTGAAACATCGCACCATAATTGGCTTCCATTTTCAAGAGGGTAGGATTTAAAAATCAAACCAGTATTTGCAGAAGTTCGAAGTTGCTGTAGTTCTTCATCATGCGTTTGCGCTTCTGCTATATTGGTGTAATCAATTGCAGAGTATTCCTCTAAACGAGACATGTAATCTGCGATCATATTGTTTTTTCCTAAGACATGAACTAAGGTTGTTGTGAACTGGGAAATATATTGTAATTGTCGATGTTGGCGAGGTGATGCTTTTTCGTTCTTCTGTTTGAATGCATAAGTCAAAGGTTTATGATCTGTGTATATTACAAATGACCTTCCCTCCAACAAATATTTAAAATACTTGATTGACATATAGATGGCTGTCAGTTCTCGATCATATGTTGAATATTTTCGCTGTGTTTCAGAAAACTTTTTGGAGAAAAATCCAATAGGTTTCCATGAATTGTTTTCCCATTGTTGCAAAGCAGCTCCAGCTGCTAAGTCGAATGCATCTACAAATAGTGAGAGTTCACGATCAGGATTTGGGTATGTTAATAGAGTTGAATTACTTAAGGCTTGTTTACTCTGTTCAAAATCTTCAATAGTTTCTGGTGTCCATGCAATCTTAGTTTTATCATTTTTCCTAGCACCCTTAAGAAAATTATTAGTGAGATTCGCTAAATTACTTGCAGCATGGTGTAGATGCCTGCGATAGAAGTTCAGCATTCCTAAGTAAGATCGTAGTTCTTTTATAGTTACTGGTAATTTGTGACTAACAATGGCACTTACTCTTTCGGGATCAGGTTTTGTACCTTTTGATGAAATAAGATAACCTAGAAAAATTATATTTTTTACGCCAAATTCTGATTTACTGATGTTAATCCGCAGTCCATAGTGGCTGAGTCGTTGAAAGACTTGTGATAAGTAATGATTATGTTCTTCAGCATCTGCAGAGGCAATAAGTATATCATCCAAATATGCGAAACAAAAATCCAGTCCTCTCAAAACTTCATTAATAAAACGTTGAAATGTACTAGGCGCATTGCGCAGTCCGAATGGCATAACATTAAATTCATACAATCCAAATGGTGTAATAATGGCTGTTTTTTGTTTATCATCTTCATTAACCTGTATTTGATAATACGCTTGGCAAAGATCTAACTTTGAGAAAATTGTTTTATTTAGAAGGATTTGATTTACATCCTCTATCCTCGGAATGGGGTACCTATCGGGTAGTGTTCTGTCATTTAATCTTCTATAATCTCCACATACTCGCCATTGACCATTTTTCTTCGTCACTAAGTGTAGAGGGCTTGCCCATTGTAAACTGGAAGGTTGAATAATTCCATTGTTAAGCATGCTCTGAAATTCTTGTTTAGCAACTTGCAGCTTCTTTGGATCCAATCTCCTTGGTTTGCAAAAAACAGGTGGTCCATCACTAGTAACAATGTGGTGCTTCAACACATGATTTGCATTTACCTTCAATGAAAATGGTTTGGTTAAATTTGGAAAATTATTTCACAGTTGTGAGAATTGACAAGTGACTTTGAAAGAACTCAATGATTCCATTTCCTCAATTGCAACTACCTCACCTGTAACAGTTAGCTTTGTACTGTTATCAATAAGTTTTTTGTTTTTGAGGTCAATAAGTAATCCAAAGTTGTGCAAAAAATCAGCACCTAAGATACCTTTATTGTTTTAACCAGGAAGAAATTCCACTCCATTTGTCGTCTGAGTCCCAGGTCAATTTGAAGAATTTTGGTTCCAAATGTAGGAATCTCTGTGTTGTTGGCAGCGAATAATTTTATTCCTGTATCTTGATTTGCTTTAAATTTATTCGCTGGTATAATGGATACATCAGCGCCACTATCAACGAGAAATTGAATACCTGTATTTTTGTCTTGTAAGAACAAACGATGTTGTTGACCTACAATATTTACAGCAGCACAGTTGGTCAGTTCTGTGTCTGCTGTGAGGAGTTTCCCTTCTCCGAATTCCATTTACATTCAGGTGTACAATTGGACGGTATACATTTCTTTCCGTAACGATGATGGCCAAAACAATACTTCCCTGTTGGATTAAAACGTCTATTTCGGCTGTTACTACGGGAACTAGAGGACGAGTTCGACAACGGTAGGGGGCCAACGATGTCGATGTGAATAAAGGCAAAGCGTTCATCTGGCGGTGTGAAGTGCTGAAGAGGGGATTTCTCGTGTCGCTGTATCTTTGTTTTGTTGACATGTAGCCACAGTTCTTTACAAAGTCCGTGACAAATTTAGACATATGTGGCCAGACGAATCTTTTTCGGAGTTGATCAAGAGTAGCTCTACGGCCAGGGTGTGAAAGATTGTGAAATTTAGCGCAAACTGCCGATCTTAAGGATTTGGGAATATAAGGTCGTAAGTATCCAAGGGACGTATCGCAGTAGAGTGAAAAGTTTGCCTGGCAGTGTGGTTGGTGCTAGGACTAAGTTGGTCGATGAGTCGTGGAGCCTTGGTAGTTCCTGGTCTTCCGTTTTTTGAGCCTTGGCGATGTCAGTTTCGTTCAGTAAACTATTGCTCGCTAGTGCTTCAATCCGTGACAAGCAGTCGGCTACTATATTCTCTACGCCTTTGATATATTTGACCGACGTGGTGAACTGAGAAATATACGAGAGTTGTCTGGATTGTCTTGGAGCAGCCTTCTCAGTCTTTTGTTGAAACGCGTAAGTTAGCGGGCGGTGGTCGGTATAACAGGTAAAGGGGCGGCCTTCCAATAGATATCTGAAATGTTTTATGGTTTCATACAAGGCCAGTAACTCTCTGTCATAAGTAGAGTACCTCTGCTGCGTGGGTGTAAGCTTCTTTGAGAAGAAACCCAATGGTTCCAACGTCGAATGGTGGATCTGGTGGACTACTCCGCCAATAGCTGTATCCGAAGCGTCTGTTGTGACCGTGAGCGGTGTACCTTGTCTAGGGTGTGCGAGAAGAGTTGCTCTACAAAGGTCGCTTTTCGTGCGTTCAAAGGCGTCTGTCATCGATTGAGTCCATTCTATAGACTGATTGTCGGTTTTATGTCATGAGGTAGGTGTAGAGGAGCCTGTGTTTGCGCTGCCTGAGGCAAAAACCGACGATAAAAGTTCACCATTCCTAGGAAGGTACGGAGTTGTTTTGCTGTCCTCGGCTTAGGAAAATCGGATATAGCCTTAATTTTGTCTAAACGAGGGCCCGCAACCGTCTTTTGTTATTCTATGACCTAAAAAGTGTACTTCCTCCTGAGCGAAAAACACACTTGGAAATGTTCAACTTTAAACTGTGGTTCGGTAAGTCGCTGGAATATGCTACGGAGATCGTTTATATGTTCTTCCATAGATGACGAGGCGACTAGGACGTCGTCCAAATATGTAAATTGGCAGTTTAGCCCGCGGAGGACTTCGTTAATAAATCTTTGAAAGGTTTGTGCAGCGTTACGTAATCCGTATGGCATGTAGGGAAATTCAAATGAGCCGAATGGTGTTGTAATGGCAGTTTTGCAAACGTCTTCTGGTGCAACTGGAATTTGTTGGTAAGCGTGGGCCAGGTCCAGGGTTGAAAAGATGGTTTTGTTTTCTAAAAAATTAGTACAATCTTGAATATTAGGTAGGGGATACCTATCAGGTATAGTTATGTCATTTAATTGTCTGTAGTCCCCACAAGGTCTCCAAGTGCCATCTTTCTTCCTTACTAAATGTAGTGGGCTGGCCCATGGACTATCTGAAGGTCGACATAGCCCCAAGTCGAGCATATTGTCAAATACTGTCTTAGCTGCTGTTATTTTATCTGGTCCTATCCGTCTGGGTTTGGAATATATTGGAGGTCCTATAGTTTTTATGTGGTGTTGCGTGGAAAATGGACGGGATAGCTGAGGCGGGAAATGACCGGATATTTGACCAAATTCGTGAAGAAGGCAGCTTATAGGTGACGTCGGGTTGAATTTGCTGATAGGAGTACTTGGGTTATGTGGTGAGCTGTGCTGGATGGTGGAAACACATGTCATGTTGAGTCCGTCTATAAGTCGTCGGCCGGGCAAGTCAACTACAAGATTAAAATGAATTAAAAAGTCCGACCCGATAATCGGCTGCTGGACATCGGCTAAAAGGAAAGTGTAGGTGAAATGCTTTTCGGGGCCGAATGTGAGCGTCAACTTTCGTTTGCCGTAGACATTGATACGGGAGTCGTTAGCTGCATAAAGGTGTTGTTGAACAGGGTTCAAGCGATCCGAAGATCTCGGAGGCAAGAGAGAGACGTCCGCTCCTGTATCAATGAGAAAACGAAGTTTTGTCGTCGTATCAGTTAAGAAAAAGGCGACAATTGGGGCCGTGGCAGGAACAGGTCGCCGCTGAACCCTGGCTATTTAGTTTTTTGAAATGTACTTGCAGGGAGCTACACATTTCCGTGCCCTGTCTCCGAAAGAGGAATGGTACCAACAAAAGCCGTCTTCCAACGGTCTCTGACGTAAGATGGGAGAACGCCGGCGTGATCTAGAAGAGGAGCGAGAGCGGTGGTATCTAGTGAGATTTCGAATTTCTTGTGTTAATGCCGCGATTTCTGTGTAAATAGGGTGGTTTTGACTTTGTAGTTCTACATTGGATACGGATGGCTGAGGTTGAGATACATCTAAAATTTTATCTGCGGCTGTAGCTAATTCATCAAGAGTAGCGGTATGCATAACTTGTAGTATGGATTGTGTAGTTACGGGTAGCCTCTGGATCCATAGCTGCTTTATAATATCCTCGCCGGTATTGGGAGAGGCTAAGGATTTCATATTCCTTAGTAGTATAGAAGGTTTTAAATCTCCTAAAACTCGAGGCCGGATAATAGTTTTCGCAAAGCGTTGTTCTTCAGAATCGCTGCAACGGGAGACTATAGCTTTTTTAAGTTCGTTATAAGACGGGGGGGGGGGGGGTCTCGCTTAATAACATCGGCAATAACGGTCAGCATGTTGCCGTCCAGTGTGCTGATAATAGATGGTTATATTTAGTTTTGTCTGCTGTCACATGGGCGAGTTCGAACTGGGCCTCAAGCTGATTGAACCATAAAGTTGGGTCCGGGGCCCAAAAAAGGGGGTAATTTTTACGCTGACGTGATTTAATATTGGGTGCTGGGGCCGCTTATCTCTATTGGAATTTCGGGATATAATATCTTTATAATCTGCCTGGCAAAACCAGATTTCGGGTTTGTCCTTCCAAAACGGTGGTAATTTAACACTCACCTTTTCAATGGTTTTTGAAGTTTTAATTTCATCTTCTTCCATAATTAATTTTCATAAATCACGTCGGGGTCACCAATTGTGGTTGGTCTTATTTTTTTGTAGTTATACAAAAAACCAAAAACTCACTCACAAAAAACGAAAAATAATCTTTATTTATCTAATTAACACATTACATTATCTATCGAGGTTATATTAGGTTATCACGGCACTCAGTGTTGCCAGCTTCTTACAAAAATATTATTTTTGACTTTTAACATTTTATAATAACTATTTTATTTAACTTTTAAAATTATTCTAACTAAACAAACAAAAAGATTTTAACACATTTCAGTGTGTGGTGCCGCCACAAATCTATTGATTTTCAATTACTTTGTTATTAAATAAGTGGATATGTTAATGACAGTGAAGTTTAGAAATTGCTTGACGAGCGCCATTCTGCATGAGAGGTTACAATGTTACGGTGTTATATAGAGCTTGAAATTTATAGTAAAATTTACTTATGTCCAACTAAAATTAATATGAGGAGCAAAATATGGATCCCGGAAGTTTGAAACTGATAAGTGATTAGCACCCTTCTGCAATAGAATTAACAATGGTAAAACTACTTAGCCCATCTGTACCAAATTTTACCTACATCATCTTCATAGTTCTAGAAAGGTTTAGCAATAATAAAATCCGCAACAAAAAAATTCAAGTGTAAAATGTTGATTAGCAGAAACGAAGTTTGCAACACTATCGTATTTTTTCATGGTTAGAAATTAAAATACAACCAGATGAAAGAAATAAAATTTTTTCTGCTGAATAAACATTATTACCAAATAAAAATGTCGATCCTATGCTTTTTTTGTTTATTGTGGCTTAACGTCCTTAAGTACTCCAAATAGGGCAGGAAAGACGGGTTATCCCACAGGTTACTAACGTATTCTAGCCGAGGTGGGAAGGCCAAGATTCAAGGGTGGGTCCGCCACGAAATAAGGTTACTAACGTATTCTATGGCGGACGCTAGGTGGGAATTTTGGCCAGGTATAATTAGGATAGATCTTTTCAATCGGGTCGGGGGTCCCTTCCGCCACTTTAAAAAATCCTAAGGTCAGTTTAAGTTTTAACTCGCCCCGGTGGGATTCGAACCCACGAACTTAATCTATGCTTTTTTATATTGTGTATAAAAAGTATCCATGGATCTTTAGTTGTAGGTATTGCCTACTAGGCACTGATAATGCAGTCCAATATGCGCAAGAGTTTTCTAATAGTTTCTGTCCATGTAGATTTTAACTTATAAATTAAAATAAAAAAATAGACGTCTAATTAGGCTTTTTTGTAATAACCAAACACCTAATCAGTGTAATTTCAACCAGGTTTAAATTACTGCTTTGCGTGAAAATATCATTGAAGAAATAATACTCATTTGCATACTTTAACACAAGATTTTCATCGATAAACAAATAAAACTCCATAATTAGATAAAATTATGTAAGTCCTCTACATATGAGGGTCGGCAAAGGTGCAGCGGGATATGCTAGTAGCAGTACAAAGTTATTTGTATAGATAATGCATGGATTTTAGGGAGTCATTCCGACCTGTTAACATGCTATGCTTAGTTGGAAAAATTATTTTAAGTTTGATCCAGTATTGGGGTACAGAAGGGAGTACACAGCCAGTCGAAATCAGTTTCTTCTTTCGATTTAGACAATATAATTCATATTAAATGGGCGAAATCAACCTTCAAAATTTCGCGTGAGTATACAATAACTTCAATAACCTGTTTTAACACCAATATTTGTTTGAATATTTTTTTCTCTATACTGCTTACTTTAAATCTAAGTTCAATGACAGTAGTTCAAATCTCTAAAACTAACAGCAGCTGTGATAGACCACCCTCTGTGTCATATCATATATCACCTTAGAACATTAACACCTACGAAACATAC
This sequence comes from Euschistus heros, assembly GCA_003667255.2. Classification (NCBI taxonomy): domain Eukaryota; kingdom Metazoa; phylum Arthropoda; class Insecta; order Hemiptera; family Pentatomidae; genus Euschistus; species Euschistus heros. The sequence continues at coordinate 442,662 of RCWM02000200.1, forward strand.
ACGATCTACTCCCAAAATAGGACATAGTGGCACAACAAACAAACGGCTTAGGCCCGACAATGACGTGATAACCCTAACAAGAAAACAAACAACGGAAATGAGATCGCGTAAACAGAAACACGGCGCCGACCAGAGCCGAAGGGAGGCGAATGTTCCCGAAGACCGAGCCCTAGATTGTGACCTACAGCCTTGGTTGCCAAAAGCATTTTATATGCTGGAAGAGGAGTAATAAATTTTACATATTTATCAATTAAATAATAAAAATAACAAATAATATAAATGAAAACGATTAAACTAATAATTATATACATTAGCTTATTAAAAAAATCACTATTCCAGGCAATTTATTATTTTTATTTCTAAACTTATGAAATTCAAGATTGACTTACAAAGAATGTGAAATAGAGTAAACCAGACAGTTATTGACACCACAGATAGTTATAGACACCTTAATTTAAAAATTAATAAAAAAAAGTATTTATCCAAAAAAATAAAAATAAAATTCCTTTTATATCCTACAACTTGACTGTGTAAAAATACCTTCAATTCTGTCCATATTTTAAAAGTTACCCTTAGCATATCAATAACTGATTTTACAATAGTTATTGTCACTATTTTGTAAACTACATTCCAAGAACAATGCTTAGTGTAAACTTTCTTATTATCTTAAAATATAGTAATTAAGGAAAAATTACTGTAATTTCAACGTTATGGAACTATTCTTTCTATAATTATAGTATAAATATTTCCTTAAGGGTGTCAATAACTGTCTGGTTTATCCTAATACAAAGGGACATTATGTATCCAATTCAATATTGTCTTAGTTATTAGTAATAAACTACAAAAAACATAATGCACATAAAAGTATAAAATTGAAATTAAAAAATAATAATAATACAACAAGCCATTTACAAAATGTTTTGAAAAAAAAAAAAATATTTAAATCAATTTCTCCCTGACTGGGGAAAAAAAAAAAAAAATCATGAATATGTCTATCTATAGTCTACTGCTTTTCCCAATTTACATTTTAGAATTAAAAGGATTAAATTAATTAAATTAATAATTAAATTAAATTAACAATTACTGATGAAAAAAGAACTATAGACCCCCAGCCAAAAGGCATATCCATATCAACAACAACTTTACCAAAGTTTCTTTTGCAGGTCTAAAATCTAGAATACATTCTGTTTGAATATTACTTTATAGATATTGAAGATTTCTTGAGTAACAAGAAAAGAGTTTTAACACAACTCACAAGAAAGAGTGAAAATTAATATTATTGGATATCATGGAAGTCAACTAGGCCGCTATAAGTGCACCATAGAAGAAAAAAAAAATACTGTAGAATTCAGAACCCCCAAAGAAAAAAAAAATTAAGGGAAAGCTTATTTTTAAAACAGATGTTATTTGTCATGAATCAATCATAATTTTCTATGAAGCGATTGGGTACTGAAACAATGATGCAGTGCATTTCAAGCAACAAAAGAACCAACTGTTAAGAGAACATTTGGCAAAAAATATAATAAATCATTTTTATATTTATAATGATGGATATATGCCATCTATAAATTTGTACTTCATAAATATGATTCTTCATTAGATTCAATGCAACACGAGATAAAAATATATCCTGCTTTCAGGGAACCATAAACTTTATCAAATCATGAAGTGAAGACTTCCTTTTATTTTAATATTTATTTTTAAAGAAGGAACATTTTTTCGATAAGTTAGATTTTTTTTCTTTCTTCAGGCTAAGTGCTATCCACTGGATGTAAGAAAGCACAACCCAGCAATCAACCTTCTTAAAACAACTATCTAACATTTGCCATCCTAATCTATCAGAGATTAATTAATTAATTAAGAGAGTTTTATTAATTAATTAATTAATTTATTTTATTTGTTTGTTTTTTTATGGCAGATCACTGAGAAATAAATATTGATCCAGATGGTAATAGAACCCATTGCAAACTGAGATTATGAAATTGGTACAAACATCCTTTGTCAGAGCAACTCTATACATCAGATTAGTTACCGCTGTTTTTTTTTTTATTAAAAAAAAAAAAAAAAAAAAAAAAAAAAAAAACACAAAAAAAAACATCCAATTCTACAAACTTGTACCAAAGTTTTGAAAAAATATCTGAATTGTCATAATTTTATTACAAGCATAATGAATTTTCCATACAAAAATTTCATCCTAACAGTCTCACCCACTGTATTTTTTTTTAATTTGAACTGCTGGCCATTGTAGTAGTTCAATGATACCAATATATACATGAACTTGTCAAGAACAACATAAGTATATAGTAGAAAATATACTTAAATATAGAATAGAATAATAAATAGAATAGAATAGTAGAATTCAGCTTTCTTCTTAAAATTTCATGAAAATCTAGCTAAATTTAATAAAACCGAAAACTTCCTATGAATTTGAGCAAAGACAATCTTTGAATTGTATAATTATAATAATATTATTATTCCATAAACATATTATATCCATAAACACTTATGGAAACAAATTCAGTACTCATAATATGACAATAATTATATCATCTAAATGTTAAACATATTATTCATGAAAAGTGATCTCAGAGAATATCCTTTGGATATCTTATTGTAATAATGTTATATAATGGAGTAGTATTGCAATAACAAAGACATTAACGACATATCACATTGTTGAAAAACTATCCTGATTAATTAGGGAAACAAGATAACCAGTTAAACAATAAATTTTCTTCTTTCTATGTCATATAAGCTATTGAAATTGTCAATGTCTATTTATATACAAGAACTAAAATAGTATTCTCAAAGTGAAATTTTAGTTTAAAATATTTTGTTATCTATTTTAATTGAATAATAAAAATATTTGTATATGATTACACAAATAATATGTTCTTTAAAACATGATACATAAAATTTAAAGGGAATAAAAATTTATATTCCGTAGCCTGTATCAATAACCAGCAAGTATATGAATAGGATAATTTTCCTATTTTTTATTATACTATAATGAAATAAGTATAGTTGACTGTTATGATGAATGGAGAAGAGATGATCAGGGATGCAGTCAAAGAGGAACACCATGTCTAAGAAGAAATTCTTTAATATGTGCCAACGTTTCGACCTGCCTTGCAGGTCTTTTTCAGTACCACTGAACCACACTTGTGAGGAGACAAACGATCTATATAAATCATTTGGCTCCTCACAAGCGTGATTTGGTGGCCCTGAAGGCAAGTCGAAACCTTGGCACATATTAAAGAATGTCTTCTTAGATGTGGTGTTCCTCTTTGACTGCATCCCTGATCATCTTCTTCTCCATAAAAAAAATAATATTTTTACGAATCTTCAACTTTTACTGAAAGAGAATGTTTTGAAATTAGATTACAAACTCTAAGTGAATATTGTTCCAGAATGTTGCCAACATCAAATTAAGGAAGTAAATAGACCAAATAGGAAACATCCTTTAAACTATTTAAATCTGATGATAAATATATTATTTAATGTATATGCAATGTATGATATATGTACAAAAAATTAAATTTCGCAGAAAGATAAAAGCCAAAAAGGATTTCAAGGAAAACCCTGCTTCATAAAATGATATAAGATATTATGAAAATTAAAATGAAGGAGTGAGACAAGATAACAAAATGTATAAAAGTGAAAAAGAATATTAAAATTAATTAAATAATCCACAAGTATACAAACTTCCAGAATAATGAAAAAAGTCAAATGTTTGTAATACTATGTATTTTTTTTTTATATTCTAATTGCTAAGATTCTTATTCAATATAACTAACTGAATGGCAATAATGCATGGCAAAAATAGTTAATGCAATTGCTTAAAACCGCTAAAATAGAACAATTATTTATTAAATCAAATATTTTTTTAAAGTATATCAGATATTGCCCATTCCTTGTGAAAGATAAAATTGAAAGAAAAAAATGTGAATAACAGTTCAAATCATTTATGAATATTCACCTTAAATGATTCTTGTTCAAAATAGAAAGCAGCCTGTACAGCAGGAATATATAATGTGAATCACCAACTTTAAATTTAAGCCAAATCACTAAAAGCTATCTAAAACATTTAGAAATAAAGTACCAACATACGAATATGAACGATAACTGTGCGTGATTTATTCTGTTTTCACAACATAAAAAAAGTTTTAAAAAATTGTTCCATAACATTTAAAGAATGAAATTTAAAAAAATCATAAATACCATTGTTTTCTTTTTATATAAATGTAAAATAAAATATATATCAAATGTTCCGTTTTTAAATTTGTTGCCAATATGGGAAAACAAAATATACCTATCTACATTTAATATTTAACTGTCTGCTAAAAATCAATATTCAGTTAATTTCTTAATGCATTATAAAACATTGCTATGTATAAACACTTGTTAGGACCTGATTTTTACTTGCATTACAGGCAATGCTTAACGATAAGTCTGTTACTAGCCCATCGAACGGGAGTAACTAAGAATCCGATGAGATTCCCCTTACACTCGGTTTTTTTTCGATTTTGAATATGAAGCCGATGGTTGCCGTGGTAGCAAAATTCGGATTCAGCACCCCAAAGGTCATAAAGATCCGTTGAAAATAAAAGTTCCGCAGTTTTTTCTTCAAAACGGCCTTTTGGAGTCTTATTTTACTGGACTATAAAGTAATTTAATTTCATATATAAGTTTCTGGTATTTGAAGCAAATGTTTAACAAAAAGTGAGGTAAACTTTTTTTATTTCTAAAATTATCGATTTTAAATAACATATATCTCGAAAACCATTGGAATTTCGACAAATATGTATATAATAAATTTTATAGGAAATTCAATTAGCTTTAATTCCGATTTGTAGCATATTTTTCTTGAGTCCACTGTTTTCGGGATAAGATCGAAAAATACGAAATTGGGACCTCTCTTCTCCCCCCAACCTTAGCTCAACCTCCAGGTTCGGAGACTTTTAGTAGGTTTGCCTTCTAATTGCTCCTGGCGAAGCTGTGACATCAGAAATTATCGCATATTTCATGCAATCTACACCCCTCATTTCAACACTCTTTGACTAGGGTCGCACTTTTCTGCGAAAACACCTATATCATCATTCATTTGGCTACAGTTCCGAAACTAATTGTTCGATCCGAAATTTCTTTTTTTTCATCTGAATATGAGGGGACATTTTCCCCTTACACTCGGTTTCTTATGAAATTGAATAAAGACTGATAAAAAGTATTTACCTGTGAAGGAGTGAGACTCGAACTGCACAAAAAAATCTGTAATCACGTTTATAAGGATTTAACATAGTGGCGTGACTACATTGAATGGCGTCGTCACCCCGCGGAATTATGAGGTACATGCCACCCTCGTTGGAAGGATGATGAGCAAAAACAAAAAGAATACTATGTCATTAAACATCAGACTTAATTAACAAATTGAGGCTTTGTAATTTAAGTTAAAAATATATATTAACTTGTTTGAAATATCATTTTCTTTCAGCTACGTGTTACTTTGATAAGTGAGGTCAAACTACAGAGGATATGGAAAATAATGATTAATGATTGTACCTGAGAGGGTGATAGAATTTTCAAGTCGCAACATTATAAAGTTGTAGAGGGCAACAGCACACTGTAGCCTTAACAGGCTATCCGCTGAAGGTAAAATACATTTGATCGGAGGGTCAGCATACAATAAGTTTATAAAAATATTTCAGGTGTTATAGTTATCGATGAGTGAAAAATGTTTTATGTAGTATTATAGAAAATACTGTTTATTAGGTTTTTATTAATGATAATTTGACAATAGCTGGCTATTTGTTTTACTAAATAAATATTTTACATTCGTTTTAAAGGCGCCGCCTCCCCCACGCATAGTGGGATGTTATTTATGCTCACAATACTTAGCGTTTGTAAATTTGTATTAACAAGTCGAATATAAATTTACTTGTATTAGAAGTATGCTTTGTACCTTGTTGTTTGATGACTGAGAAACATTGCCTCGTTAAGTCGAACATACCATAAAGAAGCACGATTCCGGAAAGTTTAATACAACGCTTTTGTGAGTTGGAGTCCCTCTCAAAATTTGTTTGTAGTGTTTTTAAATTTACAGTCAAGAGAACCTCCATGGGCGATCTCCTCAGTAATGAAGATAATTCATTATTTATGAACCAATCTTACTAAATCAAGGGATTTGATTTTTATGTTGTATTAACATAGAATAACCAGGAACCCAGTTTACAATCAGCATTATTTGCCTCACAAGCTTATTAAGGACAGGACCTATGTATAAAAATAAATCTTTCCAACGTAATTTTGTTAGTAAATTCTTGACACATAGAATTCTAAAGATAAAAATTTTCCTACACTTTGATCTTAAGCCAGTAGGCCAAGATGTAATGTAAAATGCTTTTCTGGTACAATTTTTCAAGAGTATCGCCACATCATTTTTTCTTTCAGATGATAATCACTGGCGTAAACAAGGAGGGGGGGGGGTTAGTGGCTGGACCCCCCCCCAGACGACCGAAACGACTATTTTTTTTAGTCCATAACTATGATTTTCATTTATCTAGTCTCGAACGTCACCCATAACTTGTTTAAGTTTAACTAGAACATAAAAAAATATCTTCCTATATATAGGAACTGACCATCTTGATACTCCTAGATTTTTCTAAAGCATTTGATTCCATTGACCATCGTATCCTTTTTACCAAATTAAATGCTTTAAAATTTTCCAATAGTTCAATCCACTGGATCCGATCTTTCCTCTCCGACCGCACTCAAGCTGTAGCTATCCCTAATCTACCCTTATCCGACTTCCTACCTCTGTCTTCGGGAGTAGCCCAAGGTTCCAGCATTTCACCCCTCCTCTTCAACTCCTACATTAATGATCTTCCCCAGTCAATTTTACATTGTTCCCATCACCTTTATGCAGACGACTCTCAAATTTATTTATCCTTTCCTCCAAACGATTTACATGAAGCTTTAACTGGGATCCAGGAAGAACTCGATAGAATCTGTACTTGGGCCAACTTGCATAATTTAAAGCTAAATGCAGGGAAAAATAAAGCTATTGTAATCGGTTCAAATCCCCTCCTCAGATCCATTACCAACTTTCCTACCCTAAACCTGAATAATCAACCTATCACTTTCTGTCCCTCTGCCAAAAATTTAGGAATCATTATTGACCAAAACCTCTCCTGGGAGCATCAAATCGCCCAAATAGCCCTAAAATCAATAGGAATCCTCAAATTATTCCATCGTTACCGTCATTTCCTTCCTCAATCCACGCGAAAACTCCTAGTTTCCTCATTCATTTTTCCTCAGTTTGATTATGCTTGTGTAGTGTATGGGGGCCTCTCGGTGGGTCTCCGGGACAGATTACAACGAATCATGAATAGTTTTATCAGATTTGTTACCGGTACCCCGAGACGTTCACATGTATCACACCTCTACACTGCCTTAGACTGGCTCCATCCATCCTCCTGTAGACAATATTTCCTGGGCACTTTCCTGTACCATGTCATTAATAACCACTGCCCACCCTACATCAATAACCTGTTGAAATTCAAGTCTTCTGTCCACTTCCAGCTCACAACAAGATCACGTTCCTCTGACCTATATACTCGTTTCCACCAAACAGCATTATACCAACACTCCTTCCAAGCTCAATCCACTACCCTCTGGAACTCTATACCTCCTGAAATTAGACATGCTCCTTCCTTAAACTTATTCAAAACTCTCCTATTCCAATATCTCCTTAAATCCCAGTTAGACGCCACCAATATGAGTAATAATTAAAAATCCAGTCAGTAAATCTCAACTATATCTAATATCAATGAATTACTTCAATAATTATATCATTATTGGTAAATTTGTCAATTTTAATCATTTGTCTGTCTGAAAAATTGCTTTTTATTTGTCTCATATAGCTATATAATATAAGAGGACAGTAAGTAGATGTGTAAATATATATTTTCAGCTATTTGTAAATATTCTGTCTTATTAACATTCAAATAGTTCATTTTTTTTTTTCCTCTATATATCTTTTCTTTCTATTCACTATATTTGTTTTATTTCATGGATTTATTAGTTTATTTTTTTCATCTTTCCGAATGCATTGTAATTATTATATTAGCATATTAGTATTAGTTTTTTTTCTTTTCTTGTATATAAATTCATAATATAGTTCTATTTTAAAAAAGATACAAATGCCATTTTTTACATGTGTATGTGTGTGTATATATATATATATATATATATATATATATATATATATATATATATATATATATATATATATATATATATATATATATATATATATATATATATATATATATATATATATATATATATATATATATATACCCAGCCCCCCCCCCCCCAGATAGTAATCCTGGTTGGCCACTAATGATAATATAATACCATCTCTCCCAAAGCAAAACTTAATTTTGTTAAATCCAATTTAAGTTTTCTAAGGTTGTAAGAAATAAAATTATCAAGGGATGAACCTCTCTAAATCATACAAACAACTCTACCAAGAATATTTTGAAAGCATTAATTGAGACCCTTTCACAAGAAGTATTGTATACACAGTGACAAGAGAACTTAATTGATGGCCACTGTTAAAAATTATAAATTTGAATTAAAAATCCCAATACTATTCAAAGCAGGACTTCAAAGGACTGCATTAAAGCATGTTAAAAAAAAAAAAATTAAAGTATAATTTAAATTGAAAAAAGAAGAATATGTATAAATTTTATTTTAAATAAATAGATAACTAAATTACAAGTATTGATAGATTTTAAATAAATATACTTAATTATGCTAAACATTTTACTTTTGTAGATATTAAAACATTAGCTTTAAACATTAGCTGTAAACATTATCTGTTTACGAATTTATGATTTTACTAATTTTGGACAATGTTAAGTTATGGTGATAAAACATATATATAAAAAATATATTAACTTTTGCTATTTGTCCCATGAGTAGTTTTTATGATCACTTAAAAAGATGGAGCTTCAAAAACAATTGTAAGTTAAGGTTTACAATAAAGTAAATAGTTACAGTTTTTATTAAGGTCTTAAAATAATCTAATATACTGTTTCAGCTTCAATCTCCTCTTAAGTGTAGCCCAATTCTTTAGCCTTTTTAAATGTCTAAAGTGGAGATGTTCTATTACTAACATATAGCCTCCTAATGGTGGTTCCATTGAAAAGGGAAAATTCTTTCCCATCGCACAGCTTATGGAATATGGAATCCTCTTCATCATTTTTGATGTTGAAGAATGGGAGAGGAGGCAGGATAAAAAACAATTCATCTAAAGTAGCTCTTCACCTAAAAGCTTCTTTGTCAGCCATTTTCACCACCACAACCTGTCAAACATTATGAATTTGATTTTTTATATTTAGCGGCAGATTCTACATATATTTTAATAACTATTTGTACTATACAAAGAAATTAGAAGAATCGAGAGGTTTTAAGCAGTCAGATTAAACATAATAATGTTATAAAGACCAGACTAAGTACAACTGCAACAGATTGTGCAAGTTTTTAAAGGTAATTAATAAAAATATATGATTGGTATATTGTAATCACTACTAATTATTGCTTGCAACATTGTAATTTTAGATGCATAAAATATTACCATACTGTTTAAAATGGAAGAAACATAGCTCTCAATCTTAATCATGCTCACCCTTATCATAATTACCAACACTACATTTAATGATCTAAGTCTGATTTGGCATAAGAAAAGGACACCTAGGGATTGGGAGATCGCAATAATTGTGCCCATCAACAAGAAAGCAGAAAGCAATCCCATCATGGCATATCCCAGGTAAATGTATTGAGCTCTACACTCCTTTCAGAATTAAGGATGAGAAAAGTGGTTCAATGCCAGATCAGAGAGCGGCATGGATATAGAAACTCAAAAAGTATAGGACCTTGAGGTAGGCCATAGAGAAATCTATTGAGAAAGGAAAAGAGCTTCCTGTTTGCTAAGTGGATCTAAAAAAGGCCTGTTATCACGTTGGAAAGAAAGATATAGAGCAAGTGTAACCTGAATAACAAGTAGATGTTGGTATGATCTTGGCTGTGAGTCTTTACCGGTTAACAAGGGATATCATGAGAACCAGTATTTGAACTTACAAGGAATTCAAGAGAATACAGTTAAATCCCCTGCTTTTTACGCAGATAGGTCCAAAAGTTTCCGGCCTGGGATAGAAGGAAAGGTGAAAGAAAAAACTGGTCTTATGTTTTTCAATATATTCTCCTTTAAGTTCAACACACTTGAAACAAAGCTTTGACAACATTTCTATACCATGAAAAAAATAATTTTCTGCTTTGTTAAAAAAATGTTTCTTCCACTGCTGCTTGGAGCTCTTCGTCGGACACCTCTGCTTAACTTCCCCTCTTTAATGGTGTCTCATAACCGGTGAACTAGGGCTGCATAATACTCACCATTCATTGTGGTATTCCTTTCTTTAAAATTTATCAGTAGTATTCCTTTTCAGTCCTAAAAAATTGTGGCCATTACCTCTTTTGTTGATTGCATGACTTTTGCCTTTCTCCTGGTCTTCTCCATTCCATGGACTCTCTTTTGCTGAGTGGGTCATAATATAGAACCATTGTCTCATCCCCAGTTACAACTGAGTCCAAAAAATTCTTTGGGTCGGCATTATACTTGCGTAAAAATTCATTACAGCAGTGAACTCGTTCCTGTTTTTGAGCAGCTGAAAGAATTTTTAGAACCCATCTTGCACTAACCTTGTTCATATGCAAATGTTCTTTGATGATCCTCAAAACACTTGTTTTTGAAGCCCCACCTCACTGCTATTTCCTAGGTTTTCAGTCGCTGATCAGAAGCAATTCAGATTCCACAAGTTGGATTGTTTCAGAAGTGACAGCTTCCAATGGGCGACTGAGACACGAGTCAGCTTCTAGACATTCTCTCCCTAACTTCAATAATTTTGCCCATTCTTTCACTGTGGAATACGAGGGGGAGGACTGCCCGTATACACAATCCAAGCGCTCTTTAATTTGTGCAGGAGTAAGACTCTCTTTACAAAAGAATTAAATAACTGCACGGTACTCGAGTTGGAACATTGTAAAAATAGAGAGTTTCCTTCAAGGCTGGACACAGACTCCAAATTCCACACGATTTGGAGAGCTTTCTTCAACAGAAGAGGGGTCAACTTTACCTCCCATCCTTGTCTATTCCTAGAAGTCAAGTACACTCACCTTGAAACACTGGAGTCAGGTCCAGGCAATGGAGGTGAGAAACCTTAGGGAAATACGCAAATCTGCAACTAGAGTATAGAGTCAAACCTTGAGGTGCAGTCAGCAGAGACCACTTAAGAAGAAAATTAATTAAAATGGATTGGGCACTTCTTCAGAATGAACTGTGATAGAATACCAAAGGTCAGTATGAATAGTGAGTGGAAAAAAACCTCAGTTGGTCTGGAGGCATTTGGGAACCGAGGTCTCGACTGGAGCTGGAGAGATAGTACAATAAAGGGGCACTTGGTCCAAATTCTATAAATGGCAATCCCAAAACACCTAGAAGAGGGGATGAAATTATGATGACATTTACGGAACGAACATATCATCATAAATAACACTGCAATCCACAATTATTTTCAATAAAGTGCCGCAGGTACCTAACTAGTTTATTTAAGGTTTCACACATTATTGTTGACACCGCCAACCTATCTAATGGTGAACCTCCTAAATCTTCTTATTTGCTACATTAATTCGCTTTCTTCCATTAAAATTCTGCCCTTCGTTAATAATTCAATATTTTTGGCCTTGGCCTTGAAATGGCTGATATTCTGGTTCTCAATTTGATTTGCCTTGATTAGACTAATGGTTCTTATATTTCACTCTCAAAACTTGTGGTATCCTATTACCATCAGCCTCAGTCCATGCTCAATATTCAGATTTATTAACTGGTATTAGGCCAATTACAATTTAGTTCACACAATGGATTAATCAAAGATAAACCTTCTTTTGAAATGTTTAATTAACCCGAGGGACATTATTGCATCTGCTTCCTAACCTATAGAATGCAGTTCTTGTTATCAATTCAAAACAGTTTGAAAACTAGGTAATTAGTTTTCTTTAAGGCAAACTTTGTTACCATCCCAAACAGTGACACATAATAACATTGCACTACAAATTTCCCTGACAAAACATACAACCATATAAACATACAACAGCTGGATGAGAGATCTGGATAAGTAATAAATAACCAGAAATAAAGTCAGGAGGAAGCAGGAATGGGTACAGGTCTCCCTCATGCCTAACCTGTTCTCTGAATCTGAAAACAGAGGGAAAATTCTCAGTTAGCCATCAATCAAAGTGCTTCTAGAAAGAATCAGTTTTTGTAATTAAACTATTGAAAATTCAATCATCAAAAATATTTGTATTAGGTCTTGAATTAATAAATATAACTGACATATTTCTAGAGCTTCATTAAGGAACATAACTTACAGCTTCAGTGGTTTTAATAATAGATGATTAAAATCAGCTGTCAGCTTTAAGTCTAAATTTTAATATTTTTCATATGATCTCATCTGAAGCATGCTTCAGTTGGTACCTCAGCAGACTGGGAGGAAGTAAATATGTGAGAGAATGTTTGTGGGCAGGATGGTAGGACAAAAAGAGCATGGTAAAAATGTTAGAAGAAACTGGTCAACAGCACAGACAAAACAAGGAATTGATGAATAACAACAAAAATAGATAATCATTTATTTAATACATCAGTGAATGTTACAGGAGTATACATAATAAACAAAACACTAAACCTTCACAGGAATCTATGCAAAGGTTATAAAAGTTTACATACACAACCACTCTCCTAAAATGCTATAAATAAACAGATTTTTTTTTTTTAAAGGTTTGCACACTCTTCCCAAATTTATTATAAAAATTCTAAAATTTCAAAATATATACTACATATATTTACAATTTTCTGATAAACAATCTCAAGGATTACTCCAGTAAGATTAGTTGTAAGCATTACATGAAGATAAATTATAAACCATTTGTGTTGACTTAAGGAACAACAATTTAAAAATAACTTATGGTTTTCAAATATTGATTGATTAAGTTTGTGACAGCAGCAGCCATACCATTGGCTAATAACAATTTATTTAGAAAATACAAAAATAAAAGAAAAAACAGTAAAATTTTATCTGCTTTCAGACTTGCAAGATTTATATTTTTTTAAATTTTAGTTTACTATAATTGATATTATCATGACTAAAATTAACTCTTCAATCAGATATCTTACTGGTCCAACAACAACAAGTCCAATAGTATTTTATTTCGTTACAGTTAAAATTAGATCCATTACAACTTTTCTAAAACATGTGCATCAAATCAAATACATAAACAGAAAATTGAATTTGAAAATTTCTTTTTATATACACTCTTAATAAGATTTCCCAGCATGATTAAATTTAGTCATAATTCATTGCAATAAATTCCACTAAAATAGCTGTGTTAAACATCTATTCTACACTCAACTGAATCAGGAATTTTGACTACTAGTATGCTTCTGTCATCAGGTGTAAAACAAATAAGAAAAAAATACAGTACTGATAAAATAAATTTTTTTAGAAGAATGTGACTACCTCCTACGCCTTTTTGACCTAGCTCCTGATGAAGAACTTGAAGATGAAGAAGTAGAACTTGAAGAAGATGATGAAGAAGAACTAGATCTTTTCTTGCTACCTTCTTCCCATCGAGATTTTGGTGGTTCGATTTTTGTTCTTTTATCTCGAGACCTAGATCTTCGGTCTCGTGATCTTCTTCTATCGTCTCGACTTTTATCGTTCTTCTGCAAATAATTCTTAATTAACATATTATGAACCATTAGATAATTAAAATTAATTAGAATAAAAAATAAAGAAAGGTTTAAGTTCTTCATTTAGTTAAAAAATCGTTTTATCAACTATTTTTTTTTTTTTTATTGATTTATAGTGAATAGATAGGGATATAAGCTTGTTAGGTTTGATAAGTAACGAATTATCTGTTTGATAAAAATGAACTGAGACAAGGCATCAGCCAAAGGATAAATCAAATATTAGATGAGAAGACTGTGCAATGTCTGATCTGACTTTGACAAGGTTTTAGGAGTGTGTGAGCAGTCTATGTTAGTATCATCATTAAACTCTAGCAACGATCAGTCTTATTCACAGAAATGTGAGGTTGAAATGTTAGACATTTTTGTAAGTAGAATAAGTGTATATATACAAAGCTAGTTGAGTTGATTCGAACTTTATTAAATTTGACTAAAATTATTTATGAAATTGTAATTCGTAAATTACAAGGAAAATTCAGAAATTTTTTTTTAATCATTGATAGCTAATTTTGAGCTTAGACAAATATTAATCAACAAAACCTAAAATAGAGGGATTAATTTCAATGAATACTGTAGTTATGGCACTGAGTTACCTTAGTAGGAAAGGCAATGGAGTTCTAACTCCTGGGTTCGATTACAGCTGTAGAACAAATTCTTAATTTAACTGTTATATTAACCAAGGATTGACTCCAAAGCCAGAAGAACCTGAAGAGGCTTCACCCTGACTTCATAAAATGGGTACTTGACTCGGGACAAAACCCGGTGGTTGGGAGAGGGTGCCGACATCTCCAAGTTTAATCACTGATTATGAAGCATTACTCCCTTGCAAAGTATGAATCCAAGACCCATCTGGTTGCAGGTTGTACTGGTAACAGGTTTTTTTTTTTTTTTTTAATGTAGTTTTAACGAGATATGAAGAAAACATTTTACATACAAAGTAGACTTTAAAACAATATTACTGAACTATAACTAATAATTTTAAGTTGATTGATATAGGTTCAAGTTAATTTGAGGAATAATTATTTATTGATAAAATAATTCTGCTTGACAAAATTTAAAATATTGTGCCAAGTAAAAATCATATTATATTTTTACTAAGATAAAAAAAACCCTGTACCACTACAACAGAGGGTCTTAGGTTCAGTACTTAGGTAAGGATGTGCTGATAGTGGGATAACAGTTACAAATGGAGATTTGGCTGTTTGTTCTCCAATTAAGGGTACCCACTTTGTAGAGGCTGGGTATACTCCACTCCTGGCCTTGATGACGAGGCACTGGTGGAATAACAGTAGATAAATTTTCTGCCTTGTCAGACTCGAACTCTGACCCGGAAGGGAGCTTGGCAGTCTAGTGCCTAACCCACTGAACTACTGCGTCTCTAATTTCCTCTAAGTACAAATTTAGACCCCTCTAAATTAGAACATCTGTTGATAACCTTACAAATTGTTATTAAGAATGAAAGAAAGATGATTATCAAATTTCATTAAAATCAGCCGAGTCGTTCTTATAGCACAAATTTAGACCCTCCCCCCACCAAATTAAAACAACTTTTAGCGTCTAGCTTTTTTTTCTTTTCTTCTTTTTTTTTTTTTTCCTTAAAATAAAAGTGTATTCACAAGTTATACATGAGAATATAATTATTATGGTTTATTCATTTAAATACTGTATTCACATTGGAGCCATGTAAATACAACTGTATTCACAATTAATACATATGAATACAACTATTCATATTTACACATGTGAATATGAATATATTTATATTCATATTCTTAGAGAATAATCTGTGTGTATATATTTGTATTTGTATTTACGAATATAAATATGCCCACCACTGCCCTCAGGCACCGAATACAGCAATAAAAGTTGATAATAAAAATATTTTACACAAAAATTTAAAAATACTTTTTTCAAAGCATCAAATGATTTAGTTGTATACTGACCCTTGGTTCAGGATTCCTGTGCCTGCTGTCTTTCTCCTTATGAGGCTCTAAAGCTCGTCGCCTGTCTCTCTTGTCATCCTTCCTGATGTCTTCCTTTTCTTTATCTTTAATTCTGTTTTCTTTTTCACGTTCCTTATCCCTTCCCTTATCTCTGTTATTTTCTTTCTCTTTTTCCTTGTCCTTCCTGCCCCTGTTTTCCTTCTCACGGTCCCTATCTCTAACCCTATCTTTTTCACGAGTACGCTCTCTTTTGTCTTCCCTGTTATTCCTCTCTCTATCTCGGTCCCGCCTTGACTCCTTTTCTCTTTCCTTTTCCTTATTTTCACTCTTTCCTATTGCTGCAGCCATTTTTTTCTCACGTTGTTTGGAATTGCTCTCATATTTATCATTAAACCCACTGGAAAAGAAAACAAAAGTGAGTAAATTATTTTTGTTGGCTCTGATCTACAATAAAAAAAAAAAAAAAAAAAAAAAAAAAAAAAAAAAAAAAAAAAATCTGTAGATTAAGAATACACTTAAGAGACGATAAAATAAACTCTAAGCACAATTTAATTTAGATTTATTTTTACTTTGATTAACTTAATATAGCTAGATTTACATTAGCCTCACAATTTACTAAGCAAAATATGCCTACAACTTCTTCAAATGAGCAAGATGATTTATTTTTTTCTAATAAAAAAAAATATATATACATCAACACTCAGCATCATGCGAGCTCTATGGACCATGTCTCTGAATGAACTCCTTACAAAAAAAAAAAAAAAAAAAAAAAAAAAGAAGAGGAAAATGGCTTTGCTAATCAAGTCTGAGAAGCAGCTACAAGAGAACAACTTAAATTAAATTAAAAATTAGCATTTGGACAAACAATTTAAGAAACTTCATACTGTTGTTTTGATTTTAAATATCAATTACACTATTCTCCATATTTAATTTATGTATGAATTATTAGATCAACTTTGGAGAGAAAAAAAAAATTATTAGATCAACTTTGGAGAGAAAAAAAAGAATAAGAAATATATATATATATATTCTATATATTTATCCTTTCCTCCTACTGAATTATATGAAGCTTTTTCTAAGATTCAGGAAGACCTCAATAGAATCAGTGCTTGGGCCAACCTGCATCATTTAAAGTTAAATGCTGGAAAAACTCAAGCTATTATAATCGGCTCAAATCCCCTTCTCAGATCCATCTCCGATTTTCCTACCCTAATCCTGAATAATCAACCTATCACCTTCTGTTCCTCCGCTAAAAACCTAGGAATCATTATTGACCAAAACCTTTCCTGGAAGCCTCAAGTCGCCCAAATAGCCCGTAAATCAATAGGAATCCTCAAATTATTTCATCGTTCAAATTATTTCATCGTTCCCGCCATTCTCTTCCTCAATCCACACGAAAACTCCTAGTTTCCTCATTCATTTTTCCTCAGTTTGACTACGGGTGTGTGGTGTATGGGGGCCTCACGATGGGGCTCCGGGACAGATTACAACGTATCATGAACAGTTTTATCAGATTTGTATTCGGAGCCCCGAGACGTTCCCATGTATCTCACCTCTACACTGCCCTGGAGTGGCTCAATCCTTCCTCCCGCAGACAATATTTCCTGGGCACCTTCCTGTACCATGTCATTAATAGCCATTGCCCACCCTACATCTGTAACCTATTGATATTCAAGTCTTCCGTCCACTCCCAACTCACAACAAGATCACGTTCCTCTGACCTATATACTCCTTTCCATCGAACAGCATTATACCAACACTCCTTCCAAGCTCGATCCTCTACCCTCTGGAACTCGATCCCTCCTGAAATTAGACATGCTTCTTCCTTAAATTCATTCAAAACTCTTCTATTCCGATATCTCCTTAAATCCCAGTTACAGCCCGCCAATATGAGTGATAATTGAAAGTCAGTTAATCAAATTAAGCATATCCGATGCCGATGAGTTTGCTTCAATGAGTATATCATTATATAAATTTAAATTCGTTTCTCCAACAATAGTTTCTGTTTTGTTTTTTTTTTTTCTCTTATAAATTATTGTTATTATTTCTTTCCTTTTTCTTCTAACAGATAAAGTGCTATTATCAATTGTATATATATTACCTTTTAGATATCTGTAAATATTTTGTTATATTATCATTCAAATAGGTCTTATTATTTTTCTTCTCTATATATCTTTTCCTTTCTTTTCACTATATTTATTTTATTTATTTACTTTTTTTTTTTTTTTTTTTTTTTTTATATTTCTTTTTATTTCTGAACGCATTGTAATTATTCTATTAGCATATTGTTATTATTATTATTTTTTTTTTTTGTTGTCCTACTTTTTTTTTTTTTTTTTTTTTTTTTTTTTTTCTCTCTCTCTTCTTTTCTCATGTATATATTTATCACTAAGTTCTATTTTCAATTGTATATTCATATATTACCTTTTATGCTTATTATTGTCCATTTGAAATTAAGATAGCCAGACTATTGTACAACTTATTATACATGTCTGTTATTCTTAGGGGACAATTTGTCCCAGAATAAAGATTTTTTTTTTTTCATTTCATTTTCATTTCATCATATATATATATATATATATATATATATATATATATATATATATATATATATATATATATATAGGTACTCACTCTGTTTGTGTATTTTCCTCTGACTCTTTTTCTTCATGCCGCTTTTTACGTGCTTCTTCTCGCCTCTTTCGCTCTTCTTCTCTTCTCTAAAATGATTAGAAATACTATTATAAACAATGCAATATATTCAATAATCTTAACACTAATATTAATGTGAATAACTAACTTTAAGGATGGCAGAGAGTTTTAATTTATAAAGTACATATAATGAATTATAGAGATTTAAAATTCTATTATTCTTAATATTTTAATTCTTCATTGGACAGAATAAATGTAACTTAAAAGGGTCACTGATAAGTTTAGTAGACTCCCCTAAACCTATATTAATGTAGGTAAACATGGTGAGATCCAGACAAGATAGAAACAAGAATATGAGGTTTGTTAACATACTGACATCAGCTGTCGAATGGTGTTCAAAAGGGGTGATGTCTTCCTAATGGCGGAAGTCAAAGTGTCTTCAACACCTGTTAGTGCGAATTCAATTCATTATGTGTTCGTCGACCATCGTAGTAATAACTCTAAACTTGTTCTAGCCATGATAACAGGTCCTCTAAACACCATTGACCATCCCAAAAACGGATTTTATTAAAATTAAATTTTGATGAAATCATTACATCCAAAAAAACTTGTAAAGCTACGGAAAATCCTGTTTTTTATTGTTTTCACTCAATCCTTTCTCAGATATGTAGGAATACAATTTTTCGTATTAGTCACTTTCAACAAAAATATGAATTTTGACAGTTGAAATAGAACTTTTATCAAATTAAATATTAAACCTATTTTTTATTAAAAATAATTGGTCCAATCATAATAAAGGAAAGTAAAAAAATAATATTTATTGATATTAGGAACATTATCTATATATATAGTTCCTGGGGCATGAATGGATTTAATTTCCCTTCTTAATGGCTGCTGTCAATGGGTGTGAGACGTGAATTTTTTCCAGTGAAAAATTAAAAATCAAAAAAATTTGTTATGGTACATTCACAGCATTGCATTAAGATCAAATTTTGATAAAAAACAATTCAGGCACAGGATATGGGTTTTCTTCATACGGCTCAGGTGGCGTGTTAAAAAAATGAGAGGACTACGAAGAAACCACCCGGATATATGGCAAAACAATTCATGGCTTTTACATTATGATAATGCAATTGCTTACACATAATTGCTTGTCTACAATTTTTAAGCCAACAAACAATACCATAATCATACCTCAGCCAACATATTTAGAGGACATGAACACTAGAGTCTATATCTCAGTTCTCGTACTAGGTAGGTGGAGTGGGGGGCCATCGGGTTTATTCGGAAGTTGTCGGCGGTCATGGGCACTTGCGTCTTTGTCGTCACTGAAGTTTTTTAACTAACTACAATCAACTCTTACAACTTTTTTCTTAGTGAAATACACAAGTTTCTTTATTCTCTTGAAGCATCCATGTAAGAACTACAATTAGTGTAACTTTCAGGCTTTATTCTCCAGTCCAATTGCTATTGAAAGACAAAATGAACGATTTAAAAATAAAGACTGATTCTTTGAAAGTTCAAAAAAAAAAAAAAAAAAAAAATTAGGGGCTTTATTATACAATTGATATTATATGTGGTTATACTGCAAACCTATATCAACAAATAAAAAAATTAATCACATTGCATTTGACTCTTTTTCTCTTGAAAAAAATTTACGAATAGTAGAATTTCGATGGATGTTATATTCAACTTGTCCTGTGATTTTCACATAGAATACGGAATGATAGGTAAATAAACTACTAGTTATGAATGTTATAGACCCTTATAATCGCGAAATAAGGTGTTAGCAGCAAAACGAAAATTGCCACCGTAAATAAACTGTTTGAGTTAAAAATTAAAAAAAAATTGGTTTGTATGTCTTGAGACATAGAAGAATCAACTTGAGATGTTTCATAATTTTTAAAAATGATCAAGCAGTCAATTAATTATTTTTTTGGATCACTTTAAATGTAATGACACAAGTGACCGTCGGTGATCAATTCTTGATTGTGTTGCGCCAAATTTCAGGCTTAACCACACACTAATGAAAACTTCTGGTCACTTGTGCCTTGACCACGATTTTAAAATATAAAACAGTAACTTTTTGCACAGCTTTTAGCATAACCCAAGGAACACCATGAGGAAGTATCTGTGCTAGTTTCTCATGTAAGAGAACCATGGTTTTTTTGCCATTTAGACAAAAATAAATGTGACTTAAGGTGTCTATATACAAAAATAAATGTGACTTAAGGTGTCTATATACAAAAATAAGGAACTAAAGTTGAAGAAACAACAATGCAATGAATCATGGTATATAAAATAATAATAAAAAAACAATTATTATTCAAGATGAGTCTATATACAAAAACGAAGAACTAAATCTAAAGGAAAGGGAAATTGATTGAGTTATATACAGTAATAGAACAGTTGAAAATTCCAGCAAAATAAAAAGACAGAGGAAGAAAACTAAGCGTGAATGGTCATTGTCAATTAGCATCTCAATGGTTGGTAGGATCTCATTTAAGAATCATATTTAGAGCGATTGTTTCTTTTTCTTCGTTTGTTGGTTTACTAATCGCGGCTGCTTGTTTTTTTTTCTGTCTTTTTGTTGAAAAAAAATTTCGCTGGGGCTTAATTTTACTTTGGTTTATTTTTTCTTCTTCTTGGTAAGTAGAGGAATTTGACGACATTGCAGCTTCTAAGGTTTTTATTGTAGTGATCATATGTTTTAAAACCAAATTTTAAAACTCACCTGACCTTTCTTGATCGGTTGTTGCAATATTAATCAGAGAAAAACACTGATCAATAACAGCTTGTTTTAACTGCTCCACAGAAGTGTCAATTTGTTTTTTGCTTAGCTGTTTTAAAATACTAATGTTTGAACAAATTATCCTTCGGATGGAAAATCTTCGAGCATGTAGGGCATTTAAATTGAAGTTCAACACTGTGAATTCGTTAATGTCTTTTCAAATTAAATGGACATGAGAATGTTTTAAAACATTCCGTACAAGAATAATTTTGTCCTTTATGTTTTGTTTTGTTATGGCGATTTAAATTGCTCTTGTTGTGAAATGATTTAATACAAATCTTACAAGACCATTTATCCATGTCGCAGCAAAAACAAATAACCTAACTCAAGGAGTGTTGACAACGGAAAGGCAAGAACAATGAGGCATGCTGAAGCCGATGACCGCCGACAACTTCAGAATGAACCCGATTGCCTCCCACTCCACCTACCTAGTCCGTCTCCGAAAACTGGGATATAGACTTTAGTGACATGAACAACTCAGACTTTTTCCTGTTTACCGAAGAGACTGAAAAGACCCATGAAAGGAGGGAGATTTTCCATGATAAGAAGATTAAGACCACATCAGAGAACAATATAGGATTAAAGCAATGAAGTAGTAACATAAGTTAAGAGATTCAGAACCAGGATGTAATATTACTGCAACTTGAGAGAATGGAAATATTTACCTATTGAATATTATTTAGTAAACATTTAGTTGATTTATTCATTATAGACCCTTTACCCTTGATCTGATAGGAAGAACAAGGTTATACACAGGTTACTGACCAATTGTAGCTGAAGTGATATCAACATTCATAGATGATAAGAGTAATCCTTAAATCATCTCTCACATTCATTCAACACTTAAAAACCAATGATAAATAACTAAGGCATTATTTAAAAAAAAAAAAAAAAAAAAAAAAAAAAAAAAAAATACAAAATATTATTAATCAGAATTTTATAAAAAGTGTTCAATATTTAACAATTGAATAATAAAAAACTTGCCTGATATTCAGAAAATGAAATAGTTCTCTTCATTTCCTGCTTCCAGTGAGGAGGAGTAAAACTGCGTGAACGACTCCTTGATGGTGTTCTGTATCTCTGTAATAGAAATCTGAATTATATTACTGCTAAATATAATATTTTTATAATCAATATGATGTACTTTACTTACTAGAATCCCCCTGCCTTTAATTTTTTTCCCAGATTTGGTGTAACCTCGGAATGGTTGCCACTTTTGCCCCCTCTTATCCCTACGACCTGATTCTCCTCTGTCTCTGTCCCTATCCCTATCTCGACTCCTGTCTTTGTCTTTCTTACTACTCTTATCCTTCTCTTTTTCATCTTTTTCTTTTTCTTTATCTCCACGATATAAATAACTAAAACAACAATATATGAAATGATTTTATACACTACACAAATAATATCCATTCATGGTGCAATAATTAACAAAGATATTTACCTTTTTGGATCCTCAGGAATTTCATCAGGGTTAATTTTAGTAACTGTGACTAAAGGGTGCAGCTGTGTTTCATCTACCTCCGAACTTTCATCACTTGACCCAGCCCTGAAAATAATTTGACTTCAAATGAAATTCATATACATTTTTACTGATTATGATGACCAAATCAATCCTGAAAAAAATTCAATTTTTTTAAAAAGAAAAGTTGGTGAACATAGCACATAATGTGACACTAAATTTTTTGGGGAGATGTTGTTTATCATTCACTAATTTTTCTCAAAACTACTATAAAATAAGATACCCGAGTAGTCTTCTTATAGACTTAAACCTAATTGAACATGGCAGGGACCACTTTAAGTCAGAATCCAGACCCCAGCGTTGTTGAGGAATAAGGAACCGCTGTTTTTTTTTTTTTTTTTTTTTTTTTTTTTTTTTTTTTTTTTTTTTTTTTTTTTTTTTTTTTTTTTTTTTTTTTTTTTTTTTTTTTTTTTTTTCTTTCCAAATTATTAGGAAGATGTGATTCATGCCAGTATCCGTTATTGACTTTATAAAAACGCGTTTTCTTTTAATTTGATTTTTAAAAAAGAAATTGAATGGATATCTTTGAGGAAATGTAGAGTGGGCTAATTTCATCCATCAGTGTACGTAGATTTTTTGTTCCAAACTGAAGTCTAATTTCTTTTTAATTTCTCAGAATACCACCAAATAAAAATTCTGTTGCAACTGAAGTTAAAATTTGTTTGTTCATTATGATCTACTTTTTTTTCTTCATTAATTTAGATTAATTTTTAAATGATGCAAGTTAGTAAGAAAATAACAAAAAAATTTCTATAGTTAGTTTCTAGAAAGAACTATTTTTATATTAAAAAAAATTCAGTTGGAGAGCCAAAAGTTGAGTTAATAATATACTGCATTGTATTATGCAGAGCTCCAAACATTAAGTATTGATAGTCCAGTCAATGAGTGCTAAAATGAGGGGAGCATGGAATATGCGATAATTTTTGACTTCCTAGGAATAGTTGGAAGGCAAACATACTAAAAGTCCCCGCCGCTTGGGGGGGGGGGGGGGGGGGGGGTGAGCTAACAGTAGGGGGGGGGGAGGGGAGGAGTTACATTTTTTTGGTTTTTCGATAATATCTCGAAAACTGTTGACTCTAGAAAAATATGTTTCAAATAAACATAAAAGCAAATTAAATTTACTATAAAATTTATTATAAATAAATTTGTCGTAATTCTAACCGTTTATGAGATATACGTTACTGACAATAGGTGATTTTCGGGAAAAAACAAATGTCACCTCACTTTTTGTCAAACTTTTGCTTCTATTACATTCCACAATCGTTTCTCAGAAAAAATGTCAGAATCAAAATTGTAGGGCATTAAATTTACTTCAATTTCATAAATATGTTTCTCGTTTTTGCTTCAGATGTTTAACAAAAAGTGAGGTAAACATTTTTTTTATTTCTAATATTGTCGATTTTTAATAATGTATATATCGACAACCATTGGAATTTCTATGAATACGTATATAATTAATTTTATAGGAAATTCAATGAGCTTTAATTTGG
Source organism: Euschistus heros (assembly GCA_003667255.2). Lineage (NCBI taxonomy): Eukaryota > Metazoa > Arthropoda > Insecta > Hemiptera > Pentatomidae > Euschistus > Euschistus heros. The sequence goes on from RCWM02000200.1 coordinate 466,918, forward strand.
ATCTGCTACATATTTTTCTAGAGTCGACCATTTTCGAGATATATTCGAAAAACAAAATGGGTAGCTTCTCCCCTCCCCCCACCTTTAGTTCAGGTAAAGGTTTAGGGGCTGGAACATTTAATATGTTTACCTTCTAACAACTCCCTAACAAAGCTGCATACTAGCTGAAAGTGCCCGTGCTCCGCTACGGTTTAATATCATTAGGATTAAGGACAACTTAAATTAGTAAAAGTTAAGCTTAACGTTGATAATTATTATTACTTAAATAAACCTAAAGAATTCCATTCTTAGAATAATTTAATAAGTAAATTTGACAATTTGCAGAAGTTAATTTTTTTTTATTTTAACAGTCCTGCAGTGAAGCTTCGAGGCAGCACTACCTTATTAGCCGGCTTCGATATCAGACTATCAGCTTTTCTTATGGCATCCTTCCAGTGAATATAGTCTCCACTTCCCATCATTTTTTGTTCTTTTCGAATAAAGTTTAGTGTTTCTTTTTCTATTTGTCCTTACATATCAAGCATAAATTGGTTGAGATTTTACGAAAGTAAAGTAAATAAGGTCTTTCACCTTCTCACTCCATCAACATATAGGTGTAAAAATCAGCAGCAGACATAGTTTTCTTAAGTGGGGTATTGGTGTTTGGGCCATGCAGAGGGATGTTAATACTGTACCCATCTTCTGCATGGCAGAACATGAGATGATACTGAAGAGAATCATACGCTCGATAGAACTCACTAATACTTAACAGCTGAGAATAATGTCTTGCTTTTCAAACACCTGTCCAACAATCAAGCAGGCAACTTCGTTAGAGGTAAGAGTATTTTAATGTCCTCAGTGAGCATTTGAAGGCTTTTTGTCAGCATTGATAACTACCTGGAAATCTTGTAGATCTTTGGGAACAGACTCAACAGCAGCTCTGAAGTCCTCGATATACTTGTTATGTTCATGAACAATTTTCTGGAATGGCCTCCCAATGCAGGCTTCACATTCTGAAAGTAACCACAGAAAATGTCTCTTTCATGGTTGTCATCACCAACAAAATTTATCTGAATAAAAGATGGCTGCTGTTGTGTTCGAGGCATCAAACTCCCTATTCTGTGGTATACCTGTCCATGCACCTTAAATGTTGGCATGAAATGCCCCTCTTTTATTTCTTTTGCTCCAAACAACGGCATTTGGAAACAACTGTTCTTTTTCCAAATATTATTTAGAAAATGCTCAACAACCTCAGGATGTTCGTAAGTAAGGAGGTTGTGCAAGAGTTCAGCATATTCTTGAAATGGAGGAAGTTGGACTTTCTTGTTACTGCAGCACGACTTTCATCGTGTTTTGTTAAAGCTACACGTTTAACATGAGGATTATTTTCTGAGTATTTTTTTGAAGACTTTATATGGATTTCAGGATGGGTTTTGTTATACTTCTATGTATTACAGCCCCTCCATGTATACTTGGGTGATCCTCAGTTTATGTGTGTACAGCATTTCTTTTAACTTCGGGTTGGCTCTCTTTATATTTGTTAACCACTTTTCTGCTAATGTTTTTCCAGGATAATTTTTCCTGTATTTTTAAACAACTTCTCTGTTAACCTCTGCATGTGCTTGACTATATTTTTGCAGCCAATTTCCTTAGCTGTTTGTTGTGAACTTAATCTGTGAATCATTTCCTGCGTTAGTCTCATCTGAATTGAGAACAAAGGTAGGTTGGTTCAAGGAATTGAATTCAGAAAGGCTAGGCACAACTTGTCCAGATTCGAGAAATACAACATGGGCCAGGTTGAGAAAAGCCGATTTGAGAAGGGCCAGGTTCAGAACAGTTATGTTCTGACCGGAAAGCTGAAGGAAGAGCTGTTAGGGACGAAGCTACTGGTGAAGCAAGGTTGGTAGAGTGCTCATAAGGAATAAGTAGATCCAACTGGCCTACCATGTCATCACCAGAGAACATAAGTCTTTTAACTCCCTTCCTCTCCATAGCAGGCTAATAGCTTCTCGTCACGAAACAACTCAAACTTGTAAGGGTACACTACACCTCTGCAGCCACCATCAGTTCACAGAAAGTACCATATAATAAGGTTTCCACATGCCAGTATCTTATTTTTGTTTGTTTACTACAATAAAGAACTTAATTTGTGGTCAAAGTGTGCGGTTTAGGCATCTAACCTATTTTTTAATTTAGCTTATCACCATATACCATATGACAATAAATCTATTATTATTTGCCCAATTAAATTATATGAGTACTTATATTTTACCACTTTTTAGTACCGATACAGGGCAAACTACTTAAAAAATAATTGTTATCGTTCATCTAACATCTAATAAGAAGCAATGTACTAACTTTCATTAAGATCCGTAATGTTAACTCGAAGTATTTCCTATGCATAAGAAATTGCATTTTTCGCGAATTACACGCGATCCAGACCGATTTTTTAAAAATCCTTTCTTAGCGAGCACCTACGGCCCTAGAGGAAGCCACATACGAAATTTTATTCCAATCTGTTCAGTGGTTTTTGAGATTTTGTGTTAAATGAGTGAGTGGTATTTGACAAATATATAGTAGATTTCATGCACTCTACACCCCTCATTTCGGCACTCTTAATCTGGGGTCGCACTTCTCTGAAAAAAACACGTTTATTGATACTCATTCCGAAACTAATTGTTGGATCCAAAATTTCTATTCTTGATCTGAAAGCTCCTTAAATTTACTATAAGAATGTATATTTGAAATTTTGATTATGTCAGGTTATACACTCAAACTTTTCAACGAATTTCAGACCTGACAAATTGTTTTGGTGTTACGGTGAAAACTATGCCAAAAAATTTGGACTAAAAGGTTTTTAGCGTGCTGGTATGGGTATTCAATGGGACTTGATAAAAATTTTATATATTTTGAATAAATTTTGTTTTTTCAGAGAAGTGCGACCCCAGATAAAGAGTGCCGAAATGAGGGGTGTAGAGTGCATGAAATATGCAATAATTTTGGACTTCACAGCTTTGTTACGAGTAGTTAGAAGGTAAACATATTAAAAGTCTCTGCCCCTGGGTGGGGGGGGGGGGGGGGGGGGTGAGCTAAAGGTGGGGGAGGGAAGAAGGTCCCAATTTTGTTTTTGCGATTATATCTCGAAAAGGGTCGACTCTAGAAAAATATGTAGCAAATCAAAATTAAAGCTCACTAAATCTACTATATATTTGTCAAATACCACTCACTCATTTAACACGAAATCTCAGAAACCACCGGACGGATTGGAATGAAATTCAAATTGTAGCTTCCTCTAGGACTGTAGGTGCTCGCTAAGAAAGGAATTTTAAAAAATCGGCCTGGATCAGGGCTAATTCGCAAAAAATGCGATTACACTTTTTATTGGGTGAATAACAATAGACTAATTGTCATATGGTATATGGAAATAAGCTAAGTTAAAAAACAGGTTAGATGCTTACGCCGCACACTTTGGTCACAAATTAAGTTCCTCATAGTTGTAAACAAACAAAAATACGATCGATGTCGAAACCTTATAATATGGTACTTTCTGTGAAATCATGGTGGCTGCTGAGGTGTACCCTTATACATTTGAGTTGTTTCGTGACGATAAGCTATTAAAATACTTATGTTAAAGAGGAGGTTAAAAGACTTATGTTCTCTGATGATGGCATTTTAGGCCAGTTCTATGTACATATTCCTTACGAGCAACCCACCAACCTAGCTTCGCCAGTAGCTTCATCCCCCAACTACTCTTCCTTCAGCTTTCCGGTCACAAGATAATTGTTCTGAACTATAATTGGTCCTCTTCAAATCAGCTTTCCTTGAACCTATAATCTACCTTTTCCTCAGTTTAGATGAGCCTACCGCAACATTGAAGTAAACTCATCAATCTAAAAGTAAACAACGTAGGAAATAATTCACAGATTCAGTGATTTTCTTCAGTATTGTCACAGGTTCTGCCATGGAGAAGATGGGTACAGTATTAACATCCCTCAGCGTGACCCAAACACCATTACACCACTTAAGAAAACTGTGTCTGCAGCTGATTTTTACGCTTATATGTTGATGAAGCGAGGAGTTGAAGAACCTTATTTACTTTAATTTTGTAATCTCCTCAACCAATTTATGCTCGATATTTACGCAAAAATAAAAAACAGTAAGACTAAATTTTATTCGAAAAAATAAAAAAAGTTGAGACTAAATTCACTTAAAGTATGCTATAAGAAAAGCTGATGGTCTGGTATCAGAGCTGGGTAAAATGATAGTGCTGCCTCGAAGCTTCGCTGGAGGACTGTTAAAATAAAATAAAATATAAAATAAAATAAAATAAAATATAAAATTAACTTTTGCAAATTGTCAAATTTACTTATTGAATTATTGAAATTCTAAGAATTGAATTCTTTAGCATTATTTAAGTAATAATAATTATCATCGTTAAGCTTAACATTTACTAATTTAAGTTACCGTTAATCCTAATGATATTAAACCGTTGCGGAGCAGGGTTCTTTCAGCTAGTTTCCTATAAAATTAATTATGTACATATTCGTAGAAATTCCAACGGTTTTCGAGATATACGTTATTAAAAATCGACAATTTTAGAAATAAAAAAATGTTTACCTCACTTTTTATTAAACATTTGAAGCAAATACCAAAAACATATCATGGTGTCTACTAATTTCAGCTTTCAAAATTCCCGACATATTCCGGACTTCTTCAAGAATGTTTCTAGAAATTCCCGATTTTTTCAAAAATTTTTTTTATAAATTCTAGCCAATCGATATTTTAATGGTGTTTCAATAATAATCTAAACAAATCAATCTATGCACACTTTGCTACTTAACATATCACAGTTAAACAACATAAAAAAAAAATTTATATTTCAGATTACTCTAGATAAATTTCAAGAAACACATCAATGTCGAGTATTGCCATTCGGTTTGAAAATAGTTAGAAGGTTACACGAGGTTGTTGGATAAAATAATTTCAAAAATATATGTCCGATCAGAATATTCTTCTTTTTTTTTTTCCATCAGAAAGCTGGTTAAATTTACTATGAGACTTCATATATGAAATTTTGATCAAGCCCCATGATATACTCACGCCATCACGCTGAGAATCCCATACTCTTGTGAAATCCACTTTTTTTTCAGTATATTTCTCGCTATAACTCCGAAACTATTTACGAGGATTGTACTGAAAAAAAGTTTTTTTCACAAGAGTATGGGATTCTCAGCGTGATGGCGTGAGTATATCATGGGATTTAAAACACATTTCATATAAGAGGTCTCATTGCAAATTTGAGCAGCTTTCAGATGAAAAAAAGAAATTTGTATCAGACAAATAAGTATAGATTTATAGCCAAAAGAGTACCGACAAACGTGTTTTCGCGATGTGTTACTTACCGCAACTTAGCCAATCTTTAGGCGTTGGTAGTGGCCAAAACGCTGAACCGATTTTAATGTAATATTATTAAAAAGTAAGTTTGATGTGACATTTTACAGTTTTCAACTAAATATTGTATAGAAACAAAAATGAATAGAATCAAATTTGTTGCAAATTTGATTTGCTTTAATGTGTCGATGACAAACTTTGAATGATTATTTTTCTTTATAATTAACTTTTTAATTATAATTACCTAGTACACGTAAATATTTTCGTTATTATTGTTTGATTTGTAAACATTTAAATAAAAGTTATAACTGTAAAAATGTTGAACTATAGATCCAGTTAAAAATAAAGTAGCAAAGTTATACATAAAATTAAATTAAATTTAATGCTCAATCAATTTGTTTCTAACTATTCTTCTGAGTGCAGAAGAAGCAAACCTAGTGCCGGCCACGACCGTTTGGCGAAAAGTGAGGTGAAAATGATTTTCTTTTTCTTTTTTATCAATCAATTATTTCAAATAACAAAAATAAATTAATTTTGATTGATAAATAAATCATAAAAAAACAGAACAGTATTTTCCCCCAGAACCCACTTTTGACTGTTTTTTTGTTATGTGCCGTATTTGAGAGAACCGCTGGGCCATTCATTCTGGTCTCAAATGATGTATTTCAGGAGATATTTCACAAAATAAGTGACCATATCGAAAAAAAAAGAACTTTTTGGAAAAAAATTGTCTCTTTTCGATGATGATATACCTGTATCTTGTGAACCAATGGCTATATAAAGCTCTTCCTGATCTCAAATTGTAGCAAATTTAGTTTACTTTAAAGTATGTGGAGTGACTATACAAATCAGACGCTGCCTTAACTCACATATTGAGCAAAAACTGGAAAAATTCTGAAAATTTTAGCATTAACCACGACTTTTTCCCGACTTTCACAAATTTTTTGTAAATTCCCGACCACATGAAATTCCCGAATTTCCCGACTAGTAGACACCTTGCATATATATGAAATTAAAGTAAATTTAATGCTCTACAATTTTGATTCTGACGTTTTTCTGAGAAACGATTGTGGAATGTAATAGAAGCAAAAGTTTGACAAAAAGTGAGGTGACATTTGTTTTTTCCCAAAAATCACCAATTTTCAATAACGTATATCTCGTAAGCGGTTAGAATCATAACGAATTTATATATAGTCAACTTTATAGGAAATTTAATTAGCTTTTGTGTTTATTTGAAACATATTTTTCTAGAGTCAACCGTTTTTGAGATATTATTGAAATATTAAAAAAATTAAAGTTCTCCCCTCCCCCCACCGTTAGCTCACCCCCCCAGGGGCAGGAAATTTTAGTATGTTTACCTTTTAACTATTCCAAACGAAGCTATGAAATAAAAAATAATCGCATATTCCATGCACTCTACAATATGTTTATTGACTGGACTATAATGTTAATCCACATTATGAGTCCTTCTACAGAACTTTTTGCTATTCATAAGAATTCAAGATCATTAAATAAATTATTCAGATAACTGCTATAAATAATCTACCCACTTTTCTTTCTTCTTCTTTGATTTCTTTTTATCAGTCTTCTTCTTCTTCTTCTTCTCTTCCTCTTCTTCACTTTCAGAATCAGAAGATTCTGAAGATGATGATGATGATGATTCAGATTTCTTTTTAACTGCAACAACATAAAACTGTATCATTAACTTGAACACTATACTAGCTCTACGTTATACTTTGTAATGAAATGTTTTATTAATGTATTTAACTATTTTAAAACTATAATTGTATGCTAAACATGTAAAACAAGTATGGAATAAACAATTCAATATGTGAGTAAACTAGGATAATTTAAATAATATAAGACAAATATGAACCAAGGGAAAATAAGAGCTAACCTTTTGCTTTCAGCACTAATTCTCCACAATTGACGACCTTTGCATCTTGGAGAGGGCGACTCACCCGGTCAACTGGCAAGGACTCAACGTGCTTCACAACCGCAGATCCAGACACCACTTCGCCGAACACACAGTGCACACTAATCAGAAAAAAAAACGAATTTGATATATTAAAAGGAATAAAAGAAGTCAGGGTTTCATAAAGAATGCCCAAGAATAAGTCAAAATATGATAACCTAATTATATGAATTAAATAATCTTGTGATGAGAACATTGAGTAATCATGGAAGTTAAAAAGTAGAACATTTCTCTGTTAAAACAAATTTATAATCTAAAAAAAATCTTATTTTAAAAAACTACATTTACAGCAGACTCTGTTTAAAACATCTCCACCTTGCTCGAGAGATAGAAGACCCCCCCCCCTCCCCACAAAAATAGCCTTAAATAAACTGTTTCTTTAGATTATTTTGTCTGTTTTGTATTTATTTTTTGTATTTTTGTTAAATTTAATTTATTCTTGTGCCGATTCTCGACATCATCAATTCTGGAGAAAAGTATTGGAATCAAGAAACAATGATCAAAAGTTTATTCTTAGGTATCCAATGATACTGCAGATATTCAGTTTAGGGTAAATAGATCGTATGTAAATTAAAGGGGTTTATGGTATTTTGTTGTATGATCCACCATAGTTTTGTAATATCTACTAATATGCCAATTTTTATATCTAATTAAAGAAAAGTGTGTGTACTCTAATTAAGGCAGGAAGGACCGGTTACTCTGCAGGTTACCAAAACATTCTAACCAAAGTGAGAAGGTCAAGATTCATTCCGTGGTTTCACCATAAAAAAAATTTTCATTCAAGCCCAACAGAGAAGCAAATCTTTAGAGACACAGACAAAACAAAGAAATGTATGAGTTGATACAAATTATTATTAAAACCATTTCTAAGCCAGGTTATTGGCATTGAGAATCAATTTCTTTGTATCAGTATTGGAAATAGAATAATTTTGGAGTTGACAAATTTTTATTTACATCATAAACAGTAAACTCTCTCTAATATGGGGCTCACAAATGAGGAAAATTCTAACCATATATCTTTAAAATTAATAGAAAAACTCACATTCTCCCTGACTGGGAAAAACAATAGATCATGGATATGTCTATCTATAATCTGGCGCTTTTGACAAGATAGCTGTCGTTAAATTTTTGATCTGAGCAACACCAACAGAGTTAGAGCGTGTTAAAATTTGCATTTTTGATGGTGAAAAAAACGTTACATATTTCATGGTGGAAAAAACGTAACACCGTGACTTTTTGCATTCTAATCAATATAGTTCCTAATGATAGATTCTAGCAACAAATGTTATCTAACAAAATATTTTCTCGTTTTAATTATTGACATGGGAACTGTCATCAAATTTACGACCCGAGTAACAACAACAGAGCTAGAGCGTGTCAAAAATCCTCTACACTTAAAAATAGAGGCTTCAACTGTGACTTTTTTCATCCAAGACAATACAGCTCCTAGCAATCAAAGTTACTACAAAAATTCTTCTTCTTAAATTTATGTCTGTCATAGAATTTTCGATCAGAGCTAGAGGGAGTCAAACTGTTACATTTTTAAATGTGAAAAAAACGTTACAGCAAAAAAGTCTAGACCCCAGGCAATAGACATATCCATGTCAAAAATTAATATTTTAAGTGACCGTAACAAATAAAATGAAATTTACTACAGTAAAATAGTATCTAATTGTTACTTTATCTGTTGTATCATATGAATATATATGAGACATTACATTTAACTGATCCTTTTGTGATAAATACAACAATAAATAAAACAGTATTACAAAATTTAATTACAACATATGTACTTAATAATATTCAATCAATAATTCATCACTAATTATAATTTGATTAAAAAAAAACATTTACTAAGAATGTTTTCTGGGAAAAAAAAACAAAGCTTTGATAGAATTTTGTCTTATAGGATTCATAGCTTACACATCATGTTCTTCACGGAAAATCTAATCTAAGAACAATTTTTTTTTTATTTATCGAAATTTCATAAAAACTATAATTGATTTCTGTTATTCAGTAATTCTCTCATACAAATCGCTGTCGGTCCCAGTAATGCCCGGATAGATCAAGTCTGCTGCATTATTAAACAAAACATTAACTACAGGCAATAACGTTTCACTACTAAACAACATATTCCCTTTTAAACAATACCTAGTACTGACTAATATAGCCAACTGTGTTATAATTACACTTACTCAAGTAATTTGAATTTAGTTAGTTAGTGAGATCCTTACAAATAGAAAATGTTAAATAATAAAATTGTTACTTACCCGTCGAGGTGTGGAGCAGCCTGTGTTGTTCTACAACAAAACATGGTTAAGAGAGTTAGAAGTCACTACTTCGTCACCGGACTCTAGCAACAGAGCAAAAACTCTTAGTATCAAGATATTTAGCAGAAGCATAACTACTTTCTTTCTCTTACTCTACTATAAATCATTCTTTAAAATATTAATTAAAAATTCGATGCTCTTCAGGATACAATTAAACAAATTTAATGGGAAATTTATGATTTTTTGTTAATATTCTTTAATAAGGACAATAATAACTGTCCTACAGATAAAAAAACAAATTAAAAGACATAAAAAAGAAAAAAAAAGCTTATGCCACTGCTTCACCACCACCAAGAAAGAGTATGTAAAGAAACATAATTGCTAAAAAAATGAACTGGCTTTAATAGATCTTAAAATAAAAAATCTTTTAATTGCCAATTATTTACTAATAGGTTTTACTTAACCTTATTGTTTACTGATAAAATTTCATAAATAAAACAAGTGAATGATAAATAAACACATATAGTTCTTAAAATTACATCTACCGAAAACTACTTGTAATATAATGCTACTTGAAAATTTAATGTAAAAAGGACTACTATCCCTTAACTAAAAAGAACATATTTCCTGAAAATACTTTTCAGTAATCAAAATTTTAGTTTCTTACTTATAATAGAAAAACATTAACATCCTTACAAAACTGACTCTATAAACATGAAAAAAAAATTATGACTGTTCTCAATTAAAATTACAGGAAAAACTAGTATTACCATTAACTGGAATAATATAATTTAATTGAAACATTATTTAAGTTTATTGTTAATACATTTTAATTAAGCTTTGTCATCAGAATTGCTATAGAGTGACAATTATTAAAATATAAAGAAAATAATTCCATTGATTCTTCATGTAAAGCCATCTTTTATCAATTCCATGAATCTAAGTTCTGTATCTCCTTCAGCTGAATCATTAATTACAACAAAATTAATTTCTTCAGCTCACAGAAGGAAGAGAAAATATGGTTTGGTTTTAACTGACATCAAAGCCTTAAATAATTATAATGCAAATTGGAAGGTCTTATGTTCAAAATATGATTGTATAACAAATGGAATTTGGTTTGACGTTTTTTTTTCTTCAAATGAAGTATTCCATGGAAACAGAATACAGACAAGAAAGCCATAAAAAATGTTACAAGAATATCAGCAAAAAATTAAATGCTACAATCTACGAAAGTTATAAAATATGTTGCTAGATTATTAGCAACACGGGTAATACAAACAATTACTTTTCAAAAAATTCTTATTGTATTACAAGTGATTTTACTATAAACAGTTTAATTATTTTTTTTTTACTTGGATAGTTATCAGTCCCCAAGGAACAGTATTCCTAAAACTAATAGAACCATATCAGTTTCACCTCACCCGTCTTGAGTGCTTACATGAAAAATTGGGATCCGTTAGTATTTTTACCCCTGTTTGCCATCGACAGTAAGAATGGTCTATCATGTTTCAGTTCTAAGTTCTCATCTAAAACATCATACAAACTCAAATAAATCACTATAAAAACCTTATTAAAATAAGAAAAAATAAATATTCAAGAAATAGGAATATTAGTTCAACAAAGTAATTTAAACAAAACAGAATACAAACCATCAAAAGTTCCACCATAAATTGATTCTCCACCAGTCCCATTGCCAACAGTAAAATCTCCACCTTGGATCATAAAATCTTTGACGACTCTATGAAACACAATTCCCTTGTAGTGGAGTGGCTTCATACATTTCCCAATACCCTTTTCGCCAGTGCATAGGGCTCTGAAGTTTTCACAAGTAATAGGGCACAGATCAGAATACAACTGGAAAACTATTCTTCCTATGGCTATACCGCCAACCTCAACATCGAAAAATACGCGAGGGCGCACCTTCTTCATTTTTTTCTTTCTGAAAACAAATTAAGCCAATTTAATCAACCACAAGTTTCTTTACAAAGCTAAATTGTTCCTAAAATGAAAATCTCAGGTGGTGTTTAGTAAAATGTTTTAACCATTATTGATTTCGGTACCATTACATAAGCATGCCTCCAGCCTCTACGCACTTCCAGAATATCTTTTATGGATTTTAACCTTGCTCTGATTTATTTTGGTGTTTTAGTTGCAACTTTTCGAGGTATTCTCCTTCCCTTACAGAGAAACTCTAAATCCCCGTTCAAATTAATATCAACTTCTGTTTATCTGATATTAAAATGAGAAATTAGAGTGGAAATAAGAAAATATCAAAATATAATACATTAAATCAATGTTCGAAATAATGGAGGACATTTTGAAAATTTAATTAATAAATTAAATCAGAATTGCCTCCCAGACACTCCAATCCCATATCATAAAACTTGAAGAATGGTGTAAAAAATGGGGAATCAAAATAAATCCCATCAAATAACCTTCACCCTTTGTCGTAAACCTATGACTTCCTGTCCTACAGTATCCTTCAACAATGTTCCACTAATCCCCATTGAAGTGATCCGCTACCTATGACTCAATCTGGACAAACGTCTTACTTGGAATCCACATACAAGACTAAAACGACATGAAACTGCCCGTCCTTATCGACTACTTCAATATTTACTTGACAAACATTCCAACCTTCCAATTAATTACAAAAGACTTATTTACAAAACAATAATTAGACCAATTTGGACATACGGAGTTGAGCTTTGAGGCTCCACTAAAACATCCAATTCATTTCGTATCCAGTCCTTACAATCCAAAATCCTTAGGAAAATCCTAAATGCTCCTTACTTCGTAAAAAACAAACTTATCTACAAAGATCTTGATATAGCTTACATTTCTGACTTAGCTCAAACCAGATATCAATCTTTTCATAGCAAACTCGACAACCATTCAAATCCATTAGTATCACAACTTGCTTCTCATTCAATTCCAGATAACGCTCTAAGGCCCCTGAAAAGGACCTTCAAATATAGTGCTTCATTATACAGAACCTTTATAAGTGCTTCCAATGGGTAGTTGCTTTAAAAACAACTGACATGTCATTTTATCTATGGCATCACATTTACTTGATGTATTATATTTTATATTGTATATACAGTTGTAAATTTCAATAAAAAAATTAGAATTAATATAATGCTGTATTAACCCTTTAACAGGCGATGTATCCTGGAGGATACACATATTTAATGCCTTTTGCTCAATAAATGACGTGATGTCTGACGCATTATCCTACTCGTTATTGTCTAATATCCTTTATTTAACCTTGAATTGCATGATACATATTTGGGGGTTAGCAAGGTTATAGCCATTTAAAGGGGAAAAAAAGAAGAAATGTATTTAAAAATTCCCGGCCTGCCCGTTAAATGGTTAATCACTAGTAATTTTAACTTCTGATAAAGTTTCTGATGTCAGGGAAGTGTGAATAACAAATTACAAACATATAAAGCACAGAATCCTTGTTGAAAGTTATGATGTTAATTTCTGCTATATTTTCTCAAGGGAAGTGTAAATAAGAAAATATGAAACCTGTGATATATGTTCCCACATTCATTTTTTCGATCAATGCGTTTCATTGAATTGATAATACAATCTGTCTCACTTTAGGACAATAAATAATATGGACGACAAAGAATCCATTCACAAAATATGTATACTGAAATTTTCTCACTTAAATTGATACAACAAATATAAATATATAAAACACCAAACCCATGTATAAATTAATCTTATAACTTTTATAACACTTTCACACATAAGAGAAGAGGAAATAAGAAAACATCAATTTATAAAACATTAAATCCTTTATGACTCATGTTGTAAACTTCTTTCACCTATTTACATTTAAGAAGACTAAATATCAAACTAACCAACACAATCCAAGTCGAAACTGTAGAAGTGATTGTTTACATGTGAGGTTGTAGGAATGAACCATTGATAAATGTAAAGGCGAAGTGAAGTAAAGGATCGAACTGGTTGGTGTAGTGGGGGTCAGGTAGGTTTCGTGGAGACATGCTTGTATAACTATACCTTGATTTGTTACAAAGAAATGTTAGAATAGAAGAGAACTGTGGAACGTTAGCTGTAAGAATGTTGCCACAGTAGTCTCAATTTATTTTAAAATTGCAATCAAAATTAAATTGCTACCTTTTTACTTATTGATTTTTAGAGATGTTCAAAAAAAAGTGTAAAAATATTGATTTTAGAACTCTATATTTCAATATTTTATAACCCCTCTCCCCAACCTCACGATTTTTTTACAAATCAAGCACTGGTTTTACCAATATTATAATAGTATTACTTATGATAAAACAACCAACCACCTAAAAATTACAAGGCTGGACAGCTTCTGTTTTAATTATAATTATAAAAAAGCTTAAAACTTTTTTAAAGCATAAATGCAAAATATCTGGAGATGAACATATATAATATAAAGTTGTGGAACAATACCTAACATACCTACATGCTATGAGAGTTATTACATGGAGCAAATAAAGTTGTTTCAAATATCTAATAGGGTTTCCTTCATCAACTAAATAAATTCAACAAAGTAAATCTGATAAATTTGGGATTAAACTAACTAATAACTTTGATCTCTGTATGAAACCATGAAAGCAGATACATCACCGAACAGTATGATGTAGTATAACAAGGGAAATACAAAGTTCAATAACAATTATCTCCTCAGGAATTAAACATTGTTATTTAGAACTGAATATTACTAGGTAAACAGTTTTGGGATAAACTAACTGTATGCAACTATGAAAACTAGTCTCAGTTCTAATAATAGAAATGATGAATAAATATAACTGACAAAATTATTAGGCACAATAAAATCGAGGTTCAAGAAAACATCAAGTTACTGATAGTCACACACCGGGCACAAGATTATGAAATTCACTTAATCGAAATAAAAGTTGAAACTAAAGTAAATTAAAAGCAGTTTTAATTTCAAACTTACTATATCTGATAACCCACTTACTCTAAAGATCGGTAATTATTTCTGATCTAACAATAACCAAGAATGAAGAGCGATAAACACACCAACAGTCCAGAATTAGCCACTGCAAGCTTATATCAGTGTAACCATCATCTAGTTTTTTTCATTTTTTTTTTAAACACTATATATACTAACTAAATCAATTTCAAAATCAATAAAAATAAAAATTATAAATATTTTTACAGTATCATATTTAGTGTGTCCATTTACTTATAAAAAAATTGAAGTTGTTATTAAATTGGTTTGGAGCGGCCCCCTTGAAAAGCAAACATTTCTGATTGAAACATTCTAAATTAGATTTGTTTTCCCCTCCTATCTAGTTTAAAATAAGTCTTGAACAATTCCTATTAATTAAATAAGTTACGAAAACCTTTAATATTAATTTGAACGTTATTTCGTATTTTCGAGAAATTCGAAAACTGGAATAGGGATAGCTATGAATTTTTCGAAATAAAGTTTCATAGTTTTTATATTAAAATTTTATTCTAACCAAAGATAAATAATCATAATCAGAAAAAGGACTAAACAGGGAAGGCAACATTGTCCTACCAAGAAGAAAAGCAGTAATTCAAAAATTGTGAGACAATGACATTGGCTTATCGTTGGATTTGTTGTGACATTTTCGATTCGATGTTCCGTAGGAAATCAGTGATTAAAAAATAGGCCAACGATAAGTCAAATAAGGCCAATAAGTCATTAACTCACAACTTTTGTGTTACTTCTTTTCTCCTTGGTGGGACTGAACAAGCATCTGCTGGTAATAATGAAGCAAATATTATTTTCATGAATTGGTGATTAGTAAAACATTGTCGTAATATTTAAACATTTTATATAGTTCGGTTGATTTATGACTTAGCAGAACTATTCACATTTACAAATACAAAAATATATGTTCCATAGGAATCCATCCACTCTTAAGCGGAGTCTTCAGAAACTTAAGTGAGATTTTATTATATAGTGACTTTAATATATTGAAGATACGATCAGGCAAAAACGATGTAGTATTTATCACATAAAGTAAAGTTCAGAATCAACGTGCGTGCTGAATAACATCAATAGTTCAGATTACTGATATCGTGCATTCGACAAAGCCAGTCAGAATCGAACCGGGATGGTCTTCATCAAGAGTTTTTGTGTTATTTTTTCAATACGTTTAGGTTCTATCATTGTCGGAACAGCCTATTTTGTAAGTTTACTTCTTAAATGAATGCCAATGGAAATATCATAATACTTATGAAAGTTTCCATTTATTAATAATTCTTATCAGCTTTCAAAAATTATGTAAAATGTGTTAATAGATATATAAATGTGCCAAAGAAATATTTCATCAGATTTTTCAAAACAAATTATAACTGTTTACATTTACGATGACCTGTTGATTTTGATTACTACTTGATTAAAGGGTTTTGGAATGATTTCTCCTTTGAATTAAAGGAGCTTCATCCTAAATTTTTAGAGTTTAAAATAAGTTTGAGATTCTCTGGAGCTTTTGGACAATTTTTTGTCTCCTGTCAAAATTTAAAAATTAGCTCTAGATAAAACCTGATGAAAAAGTAGAAACTGCTAGGAAAGAAGTAGGCACAAATCGAAATGATGTAACATAATAAAGACTTTATTTTTAATAGTTTACTTAGGAAATGAAAGAATTGAATATTTTTAGCTGGTGTTCTATAAATTCAATCTCTCCCTACTTATAGTTCAACAAGCGGAAAGAACGAAAATTGTGGTAAAAATAGGTATACATGAAAAGTCGGTAATTTTTCTATCGTCAAATAGGATAGGTTAGTTTTACCATGTGGTTTAGGTTAGGTTTATGATATAATTCTTAACTTTACAACTCATAAGAAAAATAAATAGATAAGGGAAGAAGTCATTACCGGGACCAGTTTTTGAAAAGTTAATTATGCTTGATCATGTTATTAACCTATCCTGACATCAAATTAGTGTTGAAATGAGTACCCCTCCAAGTAATAGGACTAATAATTACAATGATTATCAAGCTTGTAGAATATAGAACTCTAGTAAAGAAGCATTTCATGTTATACAAATTCCAATGAAAAATAGCTTTGTTTTAGAATAATTAAAGATAAGATTAAAGGGACACACCAATCCATTAATATTGAGAATTCATTTCAAAGTCTGGGGTCAGATAGTATTCCCAAGTTTCTGAATCATATTAAATAATTTGTAGTTTGAATTCAGTAATAAGTTCCAAGTTAAAATTCAAACAGAATTAATTACCATCAACATACCTCTCGGAAGTATTTTCTTTTTTCATCTTCATTTTTCTTTTAGGTTTCGAGACTATTTTCTTCAGTTTTTCAGTCTGTATAGAATTTCGACCAATGGCCATTGTGTTTAAAATAGTAACTATCAGTTTACTTAAAAAAAAATAAGTATCAGTCGGAATGAAAAGAATAGTTTACAGTATGATCACTATCACAAAAGAAAAAAAAAATGAAATATTTAACATGTGAGATGAAAGTGATAAATAAAGACTTTACTTAACTAAATAACCTTCGTTTATATTCTGATTATTTTTTTAACACATAATTTTAAATTAAATGAGACAGATAAAGGGGACTACATCTTTTATTATTGTTATTTTTTTTTTTACAGCCAAACGTTTTATTGATTGATGATTGATGATTCATTAAACCATGATATATTAGAAACAAAACTTGTTCTACGCACAAACTGCAACCGAGCGGAAACCGATTTCAACAACTTACAACAAGGTTGCTTTTGTGAAACCCTGTACAAAATTAGTTTCAAATCTCACCAGCTACTGCTCTCATTTGTTTCTTTTTTAATTAACAACAATACTTTTTTGCCGTCGTAAACTAATTTTAAAACTGTCTTACTTTTACAACGGCAAAGAAATACACGCGTGCATTAAATCTGCAGGACAATCGACAGCAATTGCTTTGGGCCTTGAGTATGGCACACAAAAAAAATGGCTTTCTTCAATAGAAAAGTGGTGATAAAGTCCATGCATACATGTCTACGAGTATATCACCATTTACATACTCCTCAGAATCCTGCACAATATATACAGAATATAAATGACATATCGAGGCAACGGGAATGCGTTACCTGAAGACGCTGGAAGGAATAACTAGAATTATTAGAAAAACTGTCCATTCTCAGTGAAGATGAACAGCCATAGAAGGGAATATCGAAAATTGTTTTCCTCTCAGATGCCGCGTCAGTATTACAATCACTCAAGTCTATATGGAGTACGAGATTAATAAAACCGGATAAAGAACTAGCAAATAAAATTATTATTTATGAGTAGATCTTGAGGCAGCTTCGAGCCCGCAGTTTGGCTGTGCCCTCAGTCTTGAAGAGGTTAAAACATTTATTAAATCGGCAAGCATCCAAATCATGACTCAAAAGATGCTATTTATGAACTCATTCGGCTAAAACAGGTCTTAATCTTCCAATTACGAAAAGGGCATAGTAGACTCAGAGCCCATTTGTACAAGAAGTTATATATTGATTCTAATCCACTCTTCGAGTATGGGGAAGGTGTGCAGAATGCTGAACACTTACTCGAAATATGCAGACTGTTTGTGGTGACAAGAGCATTGATATTGTCCTCTCCATCTGAGGTGCGAAGAAAGCTATATGGGAGCCGGAGAACCTTAGAATGAATCACAAAATTCTTCATTTTGAATCCCGATATGGCCGTATAAAGGGAAGAAGCAGCATGAAGGGGAATCCCATGAGGGGTGGTTTGGTCATATCCTCAGAAACCCGAACCACCGTTTTGCCAAAGAGGCCTACAACAAGAACAAGATAGAAGAAACCCTACCAAGACGGTGGTCTGGAATCACATAGGAACAAAAGGTCAAGGAGACTTAAGCTGGTAAGAGAGAACAGTAAAAAATTGGTGAGGGAGACAGAGTAGCTTTGAAGCAGATCCCTATGCAAAAGATAGGCAAAAGGAACATCGTCTAGCCGCAGCCGCGAAATAAACAAACAAACAGATTGGTGAGAACGTGGCAAACAGAGGATTCTGATTGTTTTCTCTACACCAAACAAATCTTTAATAATTTCTTCGTACTCAATGAGTGTACATTTTAATGAAATATAAGACATAATTTTCCACAGTAACTGAGATTCTGTGATTTGCAGATCGAGGCATTCATCTGTTTTGTGCTTGCAGTCACATGGGTAGCCGCAGATCCTGCCAATACAGAACATTTCATCAAGGAAATTTTGGATGAGTCGGAACTCCTACATTTCTCGGATGTGATAAATAGGCTAACCAAAAGTAAGATTTGTTTATAGAGAACAATAAATATAATTAAGTAATTTAGTGGTTAAAAAAATATTAAACAAATCTATCAACTATGATGTATAGGATCCAAATTTATTATTATATCTATTTTTGGCTGATAATTATCGTGTTTTCAGATCCGTCTCCATTCAAAGAACTGACACTGGCTGTCTGTTGTATTAGACTACTTGTCTGCCTCCTGCTCATATATGGTGCCTATTACGTAAGTCAATCATAATTATAAAACAAATTAAACAAATATATATTAATTTAGTTTTTTTATATTTACATTATTAAAAATCTTTCGTTGCTTGTTGTACATGCTGATGATATCCTAGCCCCAAATCGTACGGCCTTTAAACCCCATTAGATATATTTAAATTTTAACTGTAGTAATGAAGAAATTGTAATATCAACCTTGTAGAGATGAAAACAAATATTTTTTAACACATGGAAAAAATTGAGTATAAATTAGAAATTAGAAATCAATGATAACTAAATTAATTTTACAACATTAGTCAGAAGAAAATGTATCACTTCAAATTATTTTTTTACGGTAGACAATTAAATTATTAGTTGAGGTGCTATCGTTAGTGGAAGGTATTATCAGTAGAGATAGTATAAAAGGATCAATAAAAATAGATATCGATGGATTATTTGCTGGTTCCTTGATATTGAGTTTATTAGAAGCTAGTTTTAAATGTTAGATATCTATCTTCAGTTCCAAAAATGTTTGAATGTTTATGTTTATATGTTTTTAGAACTGGAGATAAATATTTAGCAATTAAAACTAGTATTTTAATAAACTAAATAGTTCAGAAGTGGGAAAGAATTGATAAATTTATAATCTATCTATGATCTTGTATAAAATCTAAAATATAACATTCGCGTCATATCGTAGATTTTAAAACTAGTCGTTGAAAATATTTGTTTACTAGGCGGGAACTAGCTTAGGACGTCGGGTTTCAATTCGTAATCATACCTACTTTACCATACACCGCAGGCCACTTATTACACTGGGCGTTAATGATAAAAAATAACTCATCTCTAAATATCATTTCAACAGGTGTTGTTTTCTTTTAGTTTTAAGACCTCTTCCTGAAGACAATTCAGTTATCTGATAAAAGTTGCAAAATTCTTTTAAACAATTTTTCTATAAATTCGAAAGACTACAGAGGGAAAGGTTGTAGTTTTTTAATAAGATATATATTGTAATAGACTTACTATAATAAGTATTATCTTATTAATTTTACTATAGCTTACTATTCATCTTTTTGAGTTGTTGAAGACCCTGAATATAAATCGAGGATAGACTATATTCAAAACGTATAACATATTATCAATAAGTTAATCAAAGAAAATATCAGGTCTATTCAAATTTATTATAATTACTAGTAATAAAGAACAATTAATTTAATATAATAATATGAAGTTGGTGGCTCCGATGTGAGAAAGTTAGGCGGCAGCGATGGTTCACAGTCACAATGAGGTGGTCTTACAAGAGGAGGACACACTCAGTCTCTCACGGATCTTGTTTGCAATTTTTTTGGAGGTTCCTGGTCAAAAAATATTAGACACGTGTTTTGCGTGTCAATAAAAACACTATAAAATAGCATTAAATTAAAATATTTTATATCTCGAGTTTAAAAAATGATATCAACATGCTTCTTGCACCGAGATTTTTATCTTTGATTGCGAATTTAAGGAAAAACAAAGCTATCCATAGATTTTGGTTTAGGTTAATTAAATTCTAAAAAAATGATTAGATTTTTAAGCAAACTACCTCTATAGACTTTTGTACACAAAAATTGACGTCAGATTCTAATTCAGCAGCCTCAAAAACATTGAAAAACGTTTATTCAATAAAAACAAAAAATATCATTTTATCATTGAACTACGTTCAATATACTTTTTCCACAAGAACCGACATTGGATTCGAATTCAGCATTAAAAAGAACCCTTATATACAAAATTTCATCCAAAAATAAAAATAAAATTCGTA
Source organism: Euschistus heros (assembly GCA_003667255.2). Lineage (NCBI taxonomy): Eukaryota > Metazoa > Arthropoda > Insecta > Hemiptera > Pentatomidae > Euschistus > Euschistus heros. The sequence goes on from RCWM02000200.1 coordinate 487,822, forward strand.
AGCTTCAAAATGTGCCTGACCCATTTGGCCTGTCATTTACAGGCAATTTTTGTTTAAATTGACAAAAACATGAATTACGCTTAGACGGTTTAACATATCAACTTCATATTTTTATACAAAATATAGGGTGGTAATAGTCTTGAAATGTCTTTGGTTTAATTTTCCTATCTGTTGCAAACTCAAGTTAAAAATAACTATGTTTTTCAGATTTGCCAATTTTTTTAATAGGTTTTTGTTTATCGAAATTTGCATTAATATACATCAAAAGAAAGCTGAGACTCTCCTCTTTCTAGCGGTACCAATGAATCAATTGCGTTACAAAGTATTAGCTATTTAAAGGAAAGTAACCAATAATCGTTGTAAAAATTTCTTCCCCTCGAAGAGGGTGAAAAATGATATTTTTAATAAAATCTATGAAGCGGCTGTATTTTTTCTTAAATCCGCAATCAAAAATAAAAATCTTGGTGCAAGAATCATCTCGATATCATTTTTTAAACTCGAGGTATAAAATAAATTAATTTAATGCTATTTTATTTTTTTTTCTCGGGTTCTAGGGCCCCTTGGTCGGAACGGCAAAATACATGTCTAATATTTTTTGACCAGAAACCTAAAAAAAAAAATTGCCTACAAATCCGTGAGAGACTGTATCCTTCCCTTGTTATTGTAAATTTATCTTGGGGGATGTAGAAAGTAGTTACAGATGCTGCAGATAACTAAAACCTTTCTACTGTTTGTATCTCAATGCAGATTCATCATTGTGTTAACGAATTGTGTAGATCTTTTCACACGCCGGAGTACTTTTGTATCTTCGTAGGTTAAGGAAAGGGGCGTATTAATCTTTCTTAAGATACATAAGTAGCTAAACAACCGAATAAATCAGATTCTTTGCAGCAATTGGTCGGACAGGTCTCCCCTCTATTAATTGCTGAAGTGCACGAGATTCTATCGTTTGATGAGCCGTGATTCAATACGGCGGCACGCGAACTTATTGCAATAATGCCAATGACAAATCAATATCCGCTATAGAGAACGGCGCTGGATAATGGAGGGAATAACTACTGCCGTCGGAAGAGACCTTCAAAAGCGGATTTCAGAAGCCGGAGTTAAGTGCCTATCAATAACCTGGGTCTCCTCTCTTAGGGCGGCTTATCAGGAGTCAAACAGCAGCAATCTCCCCTCACAAAAGGCAATCACCGCCATTGTTTTGTCCATGAATATTGGTTTTTATTGTCTGTATTTGTTCCCTATTGTGTATAAAACGCTACCGGCTTATTTTAGATATAAGCTGGAATTTGATGAACGCTAGAAACAAATTACCAATCTTTCTCGTAATAAACTAAACACCCGCCAAATTCTAATTGCTTCATATTTATTTCCCGAAAATCATTCGACGAGACTGAAACGAATAAAGGACCTAAGATGGATCTTCTGGATTATTATTAGCGAACAATGATAGTAAAAAAAATGTTTCTACGTTTGTTATCTAGCTATGTCCACACAAAGAAACCAAGTACTGCAATGTATTATGGGTAAGCGAATTAATGTTTTATTAATAACTAATAATAAAACGACGAGATGAAAGAGGGGTGGTACTCTATGAAGTCTGGAGTATGGGGGTTATGCCCTAAATCCTTCAAGAGGGGTCCAAGCCAGACTAGGCCAAACCTTCGGGGCAGTCGCCGCCGATACCTGATAATATTTCGTCAACCAAAGTTTCCTGCAGATAGAGAAAGTTGTGAACACAGAAATGAAAACTTTTAGACAAAGAAATCTAAAAGTGAAATGGTAAGGAGAAGGGTGTTCATTAGGATTGCCCTGGAAACGAAGAGGGACAGTTTGATACAGTCTTTTGGAGACAGAGTTAATTGATAGACGGTTGGAGGTGAGAAGGCTGAAGGCGAGATACTGCAGGTCCTCGGCGATGTTCTCTTGGATGGTACAGCCTAGAGAGACGGACCGAAGAAGATCTGATAGAGACAAGAACCACTATGCCGACTCAAGACCCAAACATTGTATACCATAGTTAAGTACCCGATCATGTTTGTAATAAGTAGTTAATGGTAGATTGTGTGCTGACCCTCACATAGATTAAATATAAAGTTCATCCTTATTTTTAAATATCTAAAACGATATTAAAAAAAGTATGTTCAATAATAATAATTATTATTCTATTTCCTAAATGCCACTAACTAATATTGGTTTAATTGGCTGAATTGGTTTACACATATTGGGTTAGAATCCAATAAAGGTAGTAAGTAAGTTGATGGGACTATGACATCCTCAGGAATATATTTAATATTAACATAGTATTTTAGAGAACCCAAATAGCAGCATAGCAGTTTGTATTTTGATTTTATCAAAATGAAAAGAAATAAAAGGTTTAAAATATTGTGATGAACGATTTCAATATACTCAAGACGAAAATTAAACAAACCAATAAGACAATTATTTTCCAGATTGATTGATACAATGACAATTAATCTGTCTACATTAAACCTTCCTTTGTTAACAATAAGAATATTATATAGAACATAATGATGAGATATTTTTATTTTAGAGTTTTAACTAAATATTTCATATTTTTGTAAGTAGATAAAATTCTATAGATGAAGCATCTTTTCCTGCTGCCATTCTTAGTGACGGAGGCGATACGACTTGGTTTCCTTGTCTTTCTTCACATCAGTACCATGCAGATTGTCAAACAGAACAGTCAGGATTTAGGTTTGCTGATCGGAGCCACACTAACTGGATTCTTCCTCTTGAGTAAGGAAAATCATTAGAATAAATTATATGTTTAATTTTAAATAACAGTTTTCAATAATATTATATAAAAATCAAATAATAATGTATAGATTGAAAATAGAAATGCTCATACAATTTAGGGTAGCGTTATACAACGATAAGCCAAGCAGAGGTGGTTATAATCTGGATTTAAACTTGATTTTTAAATATTTTTTGTTTCTTCAAACAATAACAAACTTACTTCTCTTAGAGGGCAGGAAAAGAAAAATCATTAAATTCTGTAACACTGCCATAGAGTAAGAATGGATACTCAGGAATATGCTGGCATGGTTACAGGAAGAGTTGGTTTGTTTAGAAATTAATGCAGATATTTTGCAGTACTAAAGTGTTTGTATTATTTACTTTTTTTTGGGTTTCTATTATTATTCCTCTACAAAACCAAAATGATTTTTCACCTCTTTAGCATTTAGGGGAATAGAACTCAAAGAGCCAGAAACATTAATATAGTGTGTAGCTTCGAAAACATGAGTGTGTGTAAGGTTCAACAATGGTTTAAACAATTTCGAAAGGGAGACTTTAGCCTTCAAGACCAAGAGGAATGACAATGTTCTGCGAGTTTTAGTGGCATAATCGACCACAAACTAAAAAAAAAAAAAATCGTTATGAAATTGTTGGGGCATACATATGTGTTTGCATCAACCCTCCTTCTCTCCACACCTTTAGCCTACCAAATACTCTTTCTTTAAGGACTTGGTTCACTTAATAACGATAAAAAAATTATTGATCAGAAACGGGGAATAATAGCGTATTTTAATTAATAGAAGTGCATTCCAATCATTAATCTTACAGTTTCCTTTTAAAACTAAAACCCTGCAGTAATTTTCGGACAATCTATTAAGTACCAGTGATGAAAAGATAATATAAACCTAATATTAGTTTTATATATACCATACCCATTATTATTCTCACCATCAAATTCGTTTCAGTACTCCTGATCTACGCCTGGGTCTGTGTGTATTCCCTCTATCGTGTCTTGTGGAGGCTCCGGATAAAGGAACAGCCGAAGACGTTCAATCGTCAGCCTCTGGGCACTCCAGAGTTCCCTCCAAAACTTTATCCAGCGTACCCAAGGAATAGCTACCGCAGTACGGTAGCTCCCATCTACTGAAGCACCATTGGCGAGAAATGTCTTATTTATATTTATTATTTTAATATATCTGATAATTAATAAGTTAAAATAATTAATATATTTATAGCATATTTAATATCTCATATATCAATTATATATAAAAATAAAAAAAAATATCTTAGTCATGGTTTTTTAATACCCCTATTGTTTTATGATTTACAATATATATATATATATATATATATATATATATATATATATATATATATATATATTCTTGTTACCAAAACAGTAGGTAATCTTGGGCTGATAACATGAAAAAATATACTACAGCAGATCTCTCATCCAGCTTTTTTTCTTTTCATTATTCCAGATTATTTCTAGTTATGTCAGTCTTGTGTTATGTCATGTCAAACCTCTAATCTCAAATTTCTTCATATTCAATTCCTGAAAGCAATCTGAAACATCTGAAACGGAGATGTCTCAAAACCTTCCAATATAGAACCTTTTGTATAGAAGTGCGTCAGAAACTTCGACATGTTCTTTAATATTCTTAATATTTACTTTATAAAAAAGAAAAAAAAAAGCCACCTAAAATCTTAGGTTGAATTTTTTAGCAATAAAATGCGGAAATATATTTATCATTTGGAAAATCTAAAACGATCTTATATTCGTCAAAGGAATGTCTATGTTGGATTCACGTTTAATGAAAAGCATTTTTAAACTTTTTCTACATTTTAAAATTAATATTTTATGATTGTTGATATATTATAACTTAATTTGTTTTCACTTTGGTCGTAATACTTTACAATCAAAGAGTTTTAAATTTTGATACTATACCAACTTAAGGACATTAATAAAGTGATTATCGTCGGCGAAAATAATCTATCAACTTTGTGCTTCACCTTCGTTCCTAGTAGCCCTAATGCAAATGAGAATAGTAAGGCCCTTTTTAGCTCGCCCCATATTTCATATCCACGTCGTAGTTCAACTCCATATTTCATGGTTTCCAAATCCCATGTTTCCCATTACTCTCCCTTGTACAACTCCGTAATCTGAGAAGGAAACCACCGCTATCGTTGCCCGGGCACGATACTCGACATCTTTAGCGTGACTTAATCGATTCCCTGCATAAGAAACTAATTTGCATCCATGACAAATGATTTTTTTTATCCTGAACTTCGACCTAGAGACCGTATTTTAAATTATCTAATAATTTATTATAGTCTATGTTAACAAACCTTTCGAATTAAATGTGTAGATTTCGAAAGACATAAGATCATTATAAAAGTGCATTGAATCAAAATTAATGTAAGTATAAATTAGTGATATGAGGGTACCAAAATTTATCGATTATCGATACTACTATCGGAACCAAAAATCGATCCTCGTTCTCGATATATTAAAAATTAATTATTATTGCAAACCGTAAACAACATGACATCTAAACAAAAAAAAAAACAAAAAACACGGTGATTATCATCACCTAATTATTAATCAAACTGTATTATTAGATAAACAAAATTATGATAAATAAAATATCGTCGCTTAAGCAGTGAGAACAAGTAACTCGAAAATGACTAAATTACAAGATTCGAAAAAACGTTAAAAAAACGTTTATTGTGTAATATAGGTAACTATTTGAACCCTAAACAATGGTTAAATCATTTAAAAAATGAAATAAAAAACTTTTTATTGATTCTTGTAATGTCATTTTGGAGTTTCTTGTTCTCTCGGCATGAGCGACGATATGACTCCTTAAAATACAAAGAAGCAATAAGAGGAGAATGGACAGAATTTTATATTAGATAAACATACAGAAGCAGAGGGTTTTAGGAAAAAAATATACAAGAAATAAGCTAGTAAACAAGAAATAGTATTTGTCTTTAACATAGGTATAATGTATAAGTTAATTACAATCTAGACAATGCACAAAAATTTAAATCATTATGCAAATTCTTATTTGTTTTTTAAAATAATCTTTATTCTGAGGTAGCTAAAATCTTATATGAATAACAAAAGAAGTCTATATTCTAAGTTTCACAAAATGTTGTTATTGTTTAGATAGCTGCATTTACTTCTACAATGGTTCAGCTTAGGCAGTTTAAAAATGTGATCTTATTTCTTTATTTTACTATATTCAATGCATAACTTCAACATATATAAATATCTATATATGTATATATAGATATCTACAATAGTCAATACATATAATTTAAGTTCCAAAGGGAAATTTAGGGATAAAATGTCTTCATCATCATCATTTATCATAATGATCTTTCTAGAACTCTGGTTGTGGTCCTCCTTGTGGGAGGATTGATTGTTCCTCTACTCAAATTCTAAGTTTCACAAAATGTTGTTATTGTTTAGATAGCTGCATTTACTTCTACAATGGTTCAGCTTAGGCAGTTTAAAAATGTGATCTTATTTCTTTATTTTACTATATTCAATGCATAACTTCTATATATGTATATATAGATATCTACAATAGTCAATACATATAATTTAAGTTCCAAAGGGAAATTTGTCCTTACTCTGGTTGTGGTCCTCTTGTGGAGGAGAATTGGCTTATCTGTCCTTAGCTGCCCTTCTCTAGCCTCTTACATCCAGAGTCCGATAGTCGTCCTCTTCATCTTCCAGACAACGAAATCGAGGCCTACCTCTCTTTCCCTTTCCATCCGGCTATACCTCTAACACCATTTTATGAATATAACATACTTCAACATTCTTTTCTTTTTTTTTGGATGAATTGAATAAATTCGTATATACATATCCGGAACCGACATCTAATTCTGGCTGAGGCAGATAATTATTATATCAGCGGAGGATCTACCTTAGGGTTGGCACACTCTCTAAGGCATACACATGCTCTCTAAAGTGGGTACCATTCATTGAAGAAAATCCTGGCATGTTGAGATTCTGTCCTAATATCCGTTATTATGTTAAGTGTAATGGGGTCACCTGTGGTGTAGTGGTTAGCATAGTAACCTACTAAACCCAAGATCGCGGGTTCGCAGCCCGGCAGATGACCTTAGGATTTTTTAAAGGGAGTAAAAAATCCTTAACTATGTCGTCCTTCGGAAGGGACGTAAAATGGGGGTCCCGAGCCTGTACGATGTCAGGTACTCGTTAAAGATCCCTATCCTAATTATACCTGGATAGGCAAAATTTAGGACTCCCACCGTAGCATCTTCCGATTAGCCATAGCAGCATAAAGTGACGTTAAACGAAATAAACAATATGTTAAGTGTAATATTATTTTTAATTAACGGTTAAAGAAAAGTAAAATTACCAACTGATGTAAAGTCGAATATTTAGGAACTATCCGCGTTTTCCGAGGGACCAGCTGTACCCTGCTGGCTGAAGGCAATAGACACTTTCCAAAAAGTAAATCTTGGGCTAGGTCCATAGCGAAACCATCCCGTGGGTCAGTGGCTAATTTATACCTAGGTCCCGGCCAGGAAATTAACCCTCATAAATACATACCTTCCTCGCACCGTCCGAATTTTTTTTTTTTTTTTTTTTTTTTTTTTTTTTTTTTTTTCCAGAGGTAAGTTACACCACCAGATTATTTCCTCAGATATTTATTGGCCCTTTATCATCCAACGGCTATTCGTTGCGAGCCTCATTCCGGTTTCTGGGTCAAGCCCGAGGCATATTTCGCATAAGATTTGGTCATTTTTGGCTTAGCTTTGTGATGCATCATTGTGATCGTATTAATAATAATCATTAGTTATGATTTAATACAATAAACACTAGAATAAATGTTCGGGGATAATATTTAACACGTTTTTAATAGTTTTGTGTCGATTTCCATTGTCTAATCTTTATCCCAACGATTATTCAAAAAAAGTATCGATATCCAGAAATGATCGAATTTAGGTGTCCTAAGCCAATCCTTAAAATCAGGTTGATACTGCTATCAGGTTGACGTTGACGATAGTCTTGTGATACTTTATTATTCTACTATGAAACGAAGATACACAAGATATTTTTTCATCAAAAGCAATAGACCAATTTATCATGTACTTGATCTACACTGCCTGATAGCGAATTTCAAACAGTTATCTTCAGTAATCAAACATTGCTACTGCTAGCTAAATGTCTAGATGTTGAAGATTTGTATTTTTTAATAGTAAAATGAAGTAGGATTACAATTTTGAACTGCCGTAACTAAAGCACTAATGAAATAAATCAAATATAGTGCCATTCCATAATACTTTTTCGTTATTTTTAGAGGATTTTTTACAATCCCAGAATAAAGATTATTTATAAATATTCAAACAAAAAATTTTAAAATTAATTTATGTGTATATAAAAAAAAATCTTGAAAACCTTGAAAACATGAAAACACCTTAGTTTCTCATTACAGGTACATTTTTTTTCTTTTTTTCAATTACAACTAGATTTCACCTAAGTTTATACTTTCCTAAGAAATGTCTAGTGCTTGAGACTTTCAGCTAATGGAATCCCCACTGAAACAGCTAGGAGTCGCTTCCTAATGTTGCCAACTCAGCTTGGCTGTGATAATGCTTTGTAATTTTGACGGAATGTGTCAACATCATTTTGGTTTAGTGCTAACTAAGACTGAAAGGGCTGGTCATAAAGTAAAACAGTGACAGAACAAACACCTTTCCTCGTTACATTTTCCAGAAAGCCCTACATGTTACATACAGAGAGGAAAAGTCAGTCCGATGATACAACGTTTTTATAAGTCTTACTTTGGTATTTGGTAATTATAACAGCAAAAGAAACTTAGAATATTGCAAATTTGGAAATTGAAGTTCATTAGAACCATTTGAATTCTAGGATAAATGCCTCCAGTCGCTCGTCCAGCGAAAACTATATCCTCAATAATATTTCTACCCATAGCTGTAATTATTAACCTGGTAACATTGAACAGATTAGGTGGTTGGAGATAACGTAAAAACATAATTGGGAATTCTATTTTTAATTTTAGTTAAGAGTTGGTAATGCTGATGATCAGAGAATATTTAATACATTATTAGCGATATATCGGTCGATTTTTAAACTTCATATATTTATTTATTTTTAATAACAATTTAATTTAAAATAAGTAAATGTCATAATTAAATTCAAGATCTAGATAACACCGTAGCATTGTAATTTCTCTTGAAAAAGGCGCACTTCGCCTATAGTCAATTTTCGAACACTGGAATCCACTTATTTATCACATTTGTAATAAAAATTTAACTTAAAACCATTAAATTGTATTATTGCTAAACCTTCCTTAAACTATGAACATGAAGTTTGGTACAGATTGGCTCAGTAGTGCTATGTATCAAACCAAAAGGTTTTTACTTAGCAAAATAATATTCGCGTGTTGTGTAATAGGGTGGCTGGCCCCTTCACAGCCTCTTGCGGGTGGTCCAGCAGTTCACACTCTTTGTTGGTGTGAGTGCCATATTTCTCTACCTGCCTATCCATTACCAGGTAATATTTGGGGTAAACGCGATATTTGAGAACAGTCATGGAGAGATTCTAGGAGATGTCTGGTCTGGTCCTGGTTCCTTCAGAGCTTGAGAGCTCCCGGCTTACCACCATGAAGCCGATCCCACCCACAACATAGCATCGCCCTCAAATTCAAGATAAGTTTAGGCTAAGTTCCTTATGTTAAATTTAAGATATTAGATTAACTAATGATTCTTATTTCTAACTGTAATTTTTATATGTCAACCCATAGTGGAATATATATTGTTTTAGTTCAACCGTCATTTATTCACCATTTGCATGCCACTCAATAATTAATATATTTGATTCCTCTCCTTTATAATTAACAAACCTTAATCATTGGCCCCACGATAACCTTCTGGAGAAGATATTAGATTAATTAATAATTAATCAATTATTTATAAAATACTCATTTATAAATTGTCAGGAAATTAAGTCCTGGCTGGCATCCCTGTTTGTAGATTAATGCATGATCCGGACTGGACACACAAAGAGGACATAGCAGTAGTTTCCATGGTTAGTGATCACAAACGAAAAATGGTTTATCCTTTTATGTAGTGGTTTGTAACTGTGCATTATAATTGTGATAATATAATTATATTATTGAAAAGTTGATAATGTGGAACATTTTAATGATTTCTTAAATTAAAATAAAAGTTATCCATACTAATAATGATTTTATTTTTTCAAATTGTAAGCAACCTCTAAATTTTTGGAGTTACCTGACATATAAATATATGAGTAAGCTATAATGTTTTTTATCGAAATAATAACAAATAATTTTAGTTTATTTGTTTCTATAATTATTATCCTAATTTATTTCACATTGTCATTTATTACATTTTATTTTCTTTCTTTTACAGTCAGAGGCTGTATATTTTTACTGTATTTCTTTAATTTATTTTTACTTTAATACATAATACTTTTTTTATGAATGGATTCATTGTCATCCATATACCTCATTACCCATGATTGAGACAGCTCATACTATTTAAACAACAATAAAAAAAAAAAAAAAAAAAAAAAAAAAAAAAAAAAAAAAAAAAAAAAAAAAAAAAAAAAAAAAAAAAAAAAAAAAAAAAAAAAAAAAAAAAAAAAAAAAAAAAAAAAAAAAAAAAAAAAAAAAAAAAACATTGCGCTTATATCTGTAATATCTTATCGGTTTCGTCTAAAATCCAAAACAATATAAGACAAAAAAAACTGAGAAAATTGACTGACAACGAATAGATAAAAATATTATATAAAATCCGCTATAATTCCACAATTGAATGGCTCCGCCGAAAAACGTTCTAAGCGACAAAATTTCGGAAGTGGCGATTTTAAAGTTTTTAAAATGTATAATAGTACGTCTTTGAATGATATAGTACTCTATTATGTTAATATACATTTAAATATAACAAATCTAAATGTGAATATATAATCTAACCTACAAAACTAACAAAAACTTTAAATTATGGTTTTCTTTCACTGATTACTCAAAATTTTATATTTGTCGCTTAGAACGTTTTTCGGCGGACCTATTCAATTATTATAACCAAAAGTGTAATAATTATTTATTACAGCTGGCATATTATCTCATCCAACCACTGTCCTCACCACTTATGCTGATGACACGTGTGTATTATCAGTAAACAATGATCCCTTCATTGCCTCCCAAACACTCCAATCCCATATCCTAAACATTCAAGAATGGTGTCAAAAATGGAGAATCAAAATAAATCCGAACAAATCTCACCAAATAACCTTTACCCTTCGTCGTAAACCTACGACCTCCTGTCCTACAGTATCCTTTAATGATATTCCACTAATCCCAGTTGAACAGACCCGCTACCTAGAACTCCACTTGGACAAATGTCTTACATGGAATCCACATACAAGACTAAAACGACAAGAAATAGCTCGTCGTTACAGACTACTTCAACATTTACTGGACAAACGTTCAAAGCTCCTAATTAATTACAAGACTCATTTACATGGTAGTGATTGGTCCAATATGGACTTACGGAGTTGAGCTTTAGAGCTCTACTAAACCATCCAATTCATCCCTTATCCAATCCTTACAATCCACAATCCTTCAAAAAATCTTCAATGCTCCATACTTTGTCACCAATAAACTTTTCCATAAAGATCTTAATGTTCCATATGATGCTGATTTAGCCCAAACCAGATACCAATCATTTCATAGTAAGCTCCATAACCACTCAAATCCACTAGTTTCTCAACTTTCTTCCCTCTCAATTCCTGATAATCCTCCGTGGCGTCTGAAAAGAAAATCGCCTAGAGATCTTTTTGTGTAGATTTTTATTGAAGTGCTACTGATGAGCAGTTCTTTTCAAGTTATGCCATGTTATTGTAAGCGTTTTTAACACATTTAGTTCATGTATATTTGTACAGTTTTAAATTTCAATATATTGTAAATAAAAAAAAAAAAAAAAAAAAATGTATATATATATATATATATAAAATATATATATATAATATATATATTTTTATTTTTTTTTTTTCCAAACGGGGCATTTTTTTCAAACATTTAATTTTACATTTACTAATAGGAAAAGAAGGAAATGCAAACAGTTTTTTATTTAATTAGGATTGATATATTAAATACCACTTCTATTGAGATTATTTTATTTGAAAACTAGTTTCGAATGCTAAACATTCATCTTCAGTTCTAAAACATACAAAAAAATTTTTTTTTTTTTTCAACACATCAGTACAATGTTACACAGATAATATATACTAAAGTTTTTTAAAAAGATAAGACAAGAAATCAAGCATAGGCACTCACCTTCGAGGTAACTAAAACACTGAATTTGTGAGAAGTAAAAAGGGGGGCACGTAGGTCAAGTTGTTAATAAAAAAGGTGAGTGCCTATGCTTGATTTCTTGTCTTATCTTTTTAAAAAACTTTTGTATATATTATCTATGTAACATAGTACTGATGTGTTGAAAAAAAAAAATTTTTTTTGTGTGTTTTAGAACTGAAGATGAATGTTTAGCATTCGAAACTATTTTTAAAATAAAATAATCTCAATAGAAGTGGCATTTAATTCATCAATCCTAATTGTATTGATCCTTCTTTATCATCATGCGTACCTCAAGTGAGTTTTTTATTTGTTTTTATTGTTATTAATTTGGAATAAATCGAGTAAGATCTAGAGGAAAAAAAATATCTGTAACGACAGTTCCTCTAAGAGCGATTTGAGGAAATAAAAATAATATATATAAAAACATAAATAAGTCCTTTGTCACTACAGAGTTGATTAGCTGATCCATCTTCCAATCTGATCCTTATCACTGAGGCCGCAATCAAGGAATGGCTCTGGGCTGCGAGTTAAATAAAATGGGGAGATAAAGGTTTATGGCTTCTATTGTTCCACTGAAGTGGGGAATAAAGAAAATGAAAGGAACTCCTTTCAATTACTCATATATTTAATTAGCCTCTTATTTCTTCTTGGCGGTTTTATGGGGCAACTCAACGAGAACTTAACCAATCCTTTACTGACTGATTTTATTCCTCTCTTATTGCTATTGTGATGTTAATTTATGTCGCGGAGTTATTGTTCATGTTTTTAGATCAGGGACATTATTAACAATTGAATCATTAAAAAAAATTCTAGAACATTCCAGTCAGGTCAGATCATTCGATATAAACATTATAGCTTACTCATATGTAATCTATTATATATTTGTCAAATACCACTCACTCATTTAACACGAAATCTCAAAAACCACCGTACGGATTGGAATGAAATTTCGTATGTGGCTTCCTCTAGGGCCGTAGGTGCTCGCTAAGAAAGGATTAAAAAAAAATTCGGTCTGGATCGCGTGTAATTCGCGAAAAACGCGATTTCTCACGCATAGGAAATTTTTTGAATTAACAATACGGATTTTAATGAAACTTAGTACGTTGCTTCTTATAAGATGTTAGATGAACAATAACAATTATTTTCTAAATAGTTTGCCCTGTATCGGTACTACAAAGGGGTAAAATAAAAGTACTCATTTGATTTTATTGGGCAAATAATAATAGATTTATTGTCATATGGTATATGGTGATAAGCTAAATTAAAAAATAGGTTATATGCCTAAACCGCACACTTTGACCACAAATTAAGTTCTTTATTGTAGTAAACAAACAAAAATACGATACTGGCATGTGGAAAGCTTATTATATGGTACTTTCTGTAAACTCATGTTGGCTGCAGAGTGTACCCTTACAAGTTTGAGTTTCGGGACTATTAGCCTGCTGTGGAAAGGAAGTTGAGGAGGTTAAAAGACTTATTTTCTCTGGTGATGACACGGAAGGCCACTTGGATGTAGCCACCAACCTTGCTTTACCAGTAGCTTCTTCCCCTACTACTCTTCCTTTAGCTTGATAAGATACAGATAGTTGTTCTGTACCTGGTTCTTCTCAAATCGGCATTTTTCAACCAGGCCCAAGTTGTACTTCTCAAATCTATCTACTTAATATATTTGTCAAATACGACTCACTCATTCAACACGAAATCTCAGAAACCACTGAGCAGATTGGAATGAAATTTAGTATACAGCTTCCTATACGGCTGTAGGTGCTCGCTAAGAAAGGAATTTAAAAAAATCGGCCTGGATCGCGGCTAATTCGTGAAAAAGCGATTCACAAGTAGCTTCTTCCCCAACTACTCTTCCTTTAGCTTGATAAGATAAAGATAATTGTTCGGCTTTACTACCGTATCGGCTTTTCTTAACCAGGCCCATGTTGTATTTCTCGAATCTGAACAAGTTGTACCTAGCCTTAATGAATTTAATTCCTTGATCCAACAATAACGCAGGAAATGATTCAGATATTTAGTTCACAACAAACAAGTAAGGAAATCGGCTGCAAAAATTTAGTCACATGTAGAAGTTAACAGGGAAGTTGTTAAAAAATACAGGAAAAAATATCCTGGAAAAACATTAGCAGAAAAGCGGTTAACAAACATAAAGAGAACCAACCCAAAGTTAAAAGAACTGTTGTACACACATATACTGAGGATCACCCAAATATACATAGAGGGGCTGTAGTACATAGAAGTAAGAAAAAACCCATACTGAAATCCATAGAAAGTCTTCAGAAAAATACTCAGAAAATAATCTTTATGTTAAACGTGTAGCTGTAACAAAACATGATGAAAGACGTTCAATGAAGAAGCATCCAGGTTACAAGTATTACCGAAAAATTGAATATCAAAAAGATAAAACAGTCGATATTGGACAACGGTCAACTTGCAATGGGTTTTATGATGTAAAATGGAAGGACGAGAGCCCCGTCATGTGCTGCAGTAAAGGGAAAGTCCAACTTCCTCCATTTCAAGAATATGCTGAACTCTTGCAAAACCTCCTTACTTACGAACATTCTGAGGTTGATATTTAATAATATTTGGAAACAGAACGATTGTTTCCAAATGACGTCGTTTGGAGTAAAAGAGATAAAAGAGGGACATTTCATGCCAACATTTAAGGTGCAAGGACATGTATAACACAGAATTTGATGACACGGAGTTTGATGCCTTGAACACAAAAGCAGCCGTCTATTATTCAGATAAATTTTTTTTGTTATGACAACCATGAAAGAGATATTTTCTGTGTTTACTTTCAGAATGTGAAGCATGCATTGGTAGGCCAACTCCAGAAAATTGTTCATGAACATAACAAGTATATAAAGGACTTCAGAGCTTCTGTTTAGTCTCTTCCCAAAGGTCTGCAAGATTTCCAGGTAGTTATCAGTGCTGACAAAAAGCATTCAAATGCTCACTGAGGATGTTACAATACTCTTACCTCTAACGAAGTTACCTTCTTGATTGTTAAGCGAGGTGTTTGAACCAGGTGTTTGAAAAGCGAGACATAATTCTCGACTTATAAGAATTAATGAGTTCTATCGAGCGTATGATTCTCTTCAGGAATTATCTCATTTTCTGCTATGGAGAAGATGGGTACAGTATTAGCATCCCTCTTAAGAAAACTATCTGCAGATGATTTTTACGCCTATATGTTGATGGAGCGAGAAGGCGAAAAACCTTATTTATTTTACTTTCCTAATTCCATCAACCAATATGTGCTTGATATGTAAGGAAAAATAGAAACAGAAACACTAAACTTTATTCGAAAGAAACAAAAAATGAGAAGTAAGGACTATATTCACTTGAAGGATGCCATAAGAGAAGCTAATGGTCTGGTATCGGAGCTGGGTAAGATGGTAGTGCTGCCATCAAGCTTCACTGCATGACTATCAAAAAAATATAATATTAACTTTTGCAAATTGTCAAATTTACTTATTGAAATTATTCTAAGAACGTTAAGCTTAACTTTTACTAATTTAAGTTTTCCTTAATCCTAATGATATTAAACCGTAGCGGAGCACGGGCACTTTCAGCTAGTCTCATATATAGCATCTAACAGTACAAGAAATCAAATAAAATTTAATAACTGATAATGTGAAATAAATTAGGATAATTATTATAAAAACAAATAAACTAAAATAGAGAAATTAAAAAAAAAAAATCTATACATAAAATATTTACAAGCGTCCCGGATAAACCCCGACCCAAGCCCACCACTAAAGCAGAGCAAAGCCAGGCTCAATGAGATCTCAGCACTGCTCTTTCAGCTGCGTCACTAGCAGAATCTTGTGGAGGTACAGTCGCTAGGGCTAGGGGCTTAAATAGAGAAGTTGTCCAATAGCAGAACTCCAATAAAATAAATAAATAAATACATTAGATCTCGGCGTCATTGCCATTTTAATTTGCTAGGTGGGTTATAAGGATGCGTAGAACTGGAAAATGAATGGGCTAAAGGGTTGGGATGATTGGTAACCTTTTTATGGATTTTTAGAATTTAAGGGGCTTGAGGTCAAAGACAAGAGGTATTAAGTGCAAAATTAAATATTCTTTGAAATAAAAAAAAAAATATATAAAAATATATATATATATATATATATATATATATATATATATATATATATATATATATATATATTTATATAGAACATTTTTTTTCTAGGTTAGATTTATGTGATCACTTATACAACTAGCTGCAACACTATTTTTTGTATACCATGGAGTGTATTTATTTATAAATCTTATCGATAATTTGTACAAAATTTGAGCATGAATCAGAATATCCATTCTTCCTTTCTAATCCTGATTGAAAAATAACTTATATAACGTTATTTTCTTTTTGAAAATAGATCAATAGAGTTTATTTAAATCTTCAGATCCAAAAACTTTTCATTCAAAAACGTTCTTTATAAATATAGCACCATTTAATACTCCAATTCCATCCAATAGCCATAACCAAGCACAATATTTGATGTGAATTTTATCGTTTCTTGCAACTTTAATAAGTTATCAACCTGGAAACACGGATTTAAAATTTATATAAAACTGTCAGGGCCAGGACAAGACATAAAATTCATTCCGTGCAGTAAAGGAGTTGCCT
Organism: Euschistus heros; assembly: GCA_003667255.2. Taxonomy (NCBI): domain Eukaryota; kingdom Metazoa; phylum Arthropoda; class Insecta; order Hemiptera; family Pentatomidae; genus Euschistus; species Euschistus heros. The sequence goes on from RCWM02000200.1 coordinate 504,619, forward strand.
TCCCCTGACTCTGACGCCAATTTAACAGATGTTTTAAGGCGTTTTGCCAGCGCAGCCTCAAGATCGTTAAGCCAACGCCTTCATTATTCTATGTTAATCAAGTTAGTTCTGTGATAATATATTCAAGAATTCAATCAATATTTAGGCAGGCCATCTTCCTGTTAACTGGTCCCTCCGTAACTAACCTCGTCCTAACCTTAGTTAAGTTTGTATTATGCCTTTTTGTGGCTTATAATTTCTGGCCGTGGGACGATCACAATTATTTTATTTATCTCACAATCAGTTGGTACTTGAGATTTATAAAGATTTACTTCCTAGCTTTAAGGTCGTCTATTACTTTTTACTGTATTTACATTAGACTTCCCCTTATCCGGCGTTACCGGGTCTGACAGTGCGTCGAATAAGGAGAAATGCCAGATTAAGGAAATAATCAATTATAACAAGAAAAATGCATCGGTAATAAACAATTTTTTTAAAAATATTTTTAGTGTAGAAGGTTTTCCGTGAATGACGTGTAGATATAGTAAATAGCTTTTTATTTATACTATATACTACATTTTATTTATACTGTATCGATTTTATGTATACCTGACGTATACATAAATTATTAATTTATTTTTATAAATTTTAAAGATATACAATAAGAATTTTCCTTGTTTCCGGATTAGAGAGAGATTACTTTACTTAGTTTATTAAACTTCTTCGCCACATTTTTTGTTATTTATAGCCCTATAGAAGACTGCAATGGAGGCCGAAACGTTGATTGTCTATTCATTTTTTAAAAAAATTTTATTTTAGTGTTCACATACCAAACTCAAAAGACAAGAAACTGCTCGTTTCCGAATACTCCAACATTTACCAAACAAGCATTCAAGGCTCCCAATAAATTACAAAAGATTTATTTACATGACTGTGATTAGATCCATTTGAACAAACGGAGTTGAGATTTGTGGTTCCACTATACCTTCAAATCCTTCTTCTATCATATCCTTACAATCCAAAAACCCTTCATAAAATCCTCAATGCTCTTTATTAGGCCACAGACATAATCAAGATCTTAACTTTCCATACGTTGCTGATCTGGACCAAAACAGATACCTATTCTTTCATAGTTACCTCCATACCCACTGGAATCCACTAATCTCCCAACTTGTCTCACACTCCATTTCCGATATTCTTCCGAGGCATCTGAAAAGAAGATGGCCAAGAGACCTCCTAATTAAGAAATAAAGTGCTACTAGTTAATAGTTCTGTTCGCATGTTCTGTCATGTTATTGACATGTCATTGTAATAATTTTCCTCAAATTTACTTGTTGTATAAAATGTGTACAGTTGTAAATATCAATAAATAATTAAAAAAATATTATTTTTTTTTTTACAACCTGACTGTTTTCTCCATAAAGTATACAGTCAACAATAATATCTTGATTATTAATTTTTTTTTTGTAGCTTGAAAAGAAATCAAGTTAAATTATTCACTAATCCAATAAATCTCATTCTAATTTTTTTCTTCATTTGAGTCAACTGTCAATTGATTGTATTGGACCAAAACGGATCTATATACACAAAAAATAACACATATACAAAGAATACAATGCAATATTATGTGAAATATTGAGTTTAGAAACATTTGGTCACTGCTCTGGGAAATTCTCTTTCTGATGGTTTATAATTTTAGTTGCGCAAGAGGATTGCAAAAGTTATATAAAGTTTTGTTTAAGTATACAAATGAAATACTGAATTATAATTGGTGAAAAATATGACTTGTACAGTATGAAATTTCAATTCACCATCAAAGTTTTATTTTTATTTTCTAGAGAACATTTTTAATAATTATTTTTATTTTACTTTTTTTATAGTAATAAATTATTAATGAGATATTGTTAAGCACATATAATATGTATGTATGTAATAAAATATTGTACATTTGTTTCATATATTGTAGTATGTACAACAAAATCATTTATTTGTAATAACTGGAAAATATACAAATGATACTAAAGATAAATTAATAATTAAATATTATTTTAATGTAGTAAATTTTATCATATATGTTACAGATATGTAAAATATAAAAACATATTTTTTAAATATTATTCAGACATATACTGTAAGAATATTCCTCTTTGAGGGCACCGGTTAATTGAGAGTTTACTATACTTATTGTTCTTTGAAGTTGAGAATTTCAATGGCATGATTTAATTAATTACTGCTGATTTAAATTTTTAACAATTTAATTAAACTATTTACAAAATATGTAGTATGTCTAAAAATCACAATGAGATGAATCAATGGAAATATATATATATATATATAATTTAACCTTTCATTCCCCTTCCCCCCCAAAAAGAAAACATTGAACTAAAATTAAACCATTACAAAAATATTCATAAAGTATACTCAACTTTGATGTATTTAGATATGTAGATAGTTGGGGTAGGCAGTCATAGATACACAGCAGATCAAAATAAAATTGTTTTTATTTTAATTTATAATGCAGACGTTTCAACTTCTTCAGTGTGTTTACCATTCTCGCTGAACCCCTGATGAAGGCTTACAATGCATGTTGAAACGTCGGCATAAACAATTAAAATAAAAACAATTTTATTTTGATCTGCTGTGTATTTATGACTGCCTACCCCAACTATCTACATCTCATTAAAAAAATAATGCCAATCTGATAAAGAAAAATCTAGAATTTCTGCATTATACATAGGGTAAATCGGGCAGTTTACATTTGGGCAACTCAACTTAAAAATTAAAAATAATATAAAATATATATATATATATATATATTTAACCAAAATAAAAAAAATCAATAAAGTTCCTTTTAAATCCTAAAACTTGACTGTGTAAAAATACCTTAAATTTTGTCTATATTTTAAATGATATCCTTGGATGTCAATTTTACATTATTTATTGTCAGTATCTTGTAAAATACATGTGAAATTTCTTGTTTACCTTAAAATTTAGTCATTAAGGAAAAAACCCAGTAAATTTCAACTTCATTGAACTATTGTTTCTATAATTATAGTATGGATATTTCAAAATTTTTCCTAAAGAGTGTCAAAAACTGTCTGGTTTACCCTATATACTGCATTATTAATCCCATTTTTGAATTATTTATTAACAAATAAATAATATAGGTTTGTTTTGTTTATTATGTAACAATATCAACAACTTTTTGAATATGGATTGTTGTAAAAATATTGTTTTGAACTTAGTTAAATACAGTTATATAAAGTCATTCGATATGTAATGTGAAGATAATATAAAATAATTATCATTTGCTCGAAGGCTAAGGAAAAAAAAAAAAAAAAATTACATTTTTAGAAATATTATCTTGCAATTTTCTTTATACTGGCAAATGTATTTCTTTCCATTAATTGAAAATAGTTAAAAGATTTATGACATTCACTATTGAATTTATGAAACTAAAAATATTATATTTTAATTTTTTTTTTTTTTCTATAAGTGTATGTTTTGAAAAAGAATCATTATCGTGCTGTACATGAAATAAATATTTCAAAATAAAACTTAACTAATTAACTACTCATCTCAAATTTATTAAGTTTATTTTTAGGATTCTGAAGGCAAATGTTTAAAAAAATATTTAAAAACTACTTAAAACATTTTGTAAATAAATATTAGAATTCATGGCTAAATCGATAAGTAATTTTGTTGTATGATATACTGATAAAAATCTAGTCAAGTAATACGATTTAAATCTATATTATTTCAAAATGAGATGATAGAACAGTTTTGAATATGCAGTTTCAACTGCATCAAACAGGTAGCAGCACTAGCATAGCAGTACTGTACAGAATCAATGCATTTTAACTAACTATATATTTTCTTAAGTTATTGATTTTGAAGTTAATTTGTTCTATTAATGGTATTATATTTAACTAGAATACATTTTATGCAATTATTTATAATAATTTGTCCATTAAAAAAAAAAAAAAAAAAAAAAAAAAAAAAAAATGAAATGAATTAAAACGACTTCCAATTTCCTTTAAAAATATACACAAATGCATTACTTTTTCTGTCATTTTAACTAACCCATTGGTATAATTATTAGAAGTCTGAAAAGATATTCAAATGAAAATCATCAGTTTTCTGATTATGGAGTATTCATCCATTGCTTCTGAGATGGTGGCACAAAATGTTTATTAAGGAAAGTATGTATGGTCTATTATAGACTAGATGACGACTTATTTCAAGTATAGGTAGGAACTTAATCAAAATAGTTTGAATGCTGAAACACGTGAGACATGGTTCGTATAAAAACACTAAATGGAATTTATGAAATAGCATAATCGTAATCATTATGCTAAATTAGCCTATCATGCTTATTCATTCATTTATCATTATATGTTAAATAAAATATGGAATAAGGCTGTATCCATAAAACAAATAATGAATATGCATAAAATAGTATTGGGACCAACAAAATTCTTTAAGTTATAATAATACTAAGAACGTGAAAAAGGCACTCAAGAGAAAATCTTTAGATTTTATTTCTTCAGACGTTGAGACTCAAAATATTTGTAAAGGGAAGTATATATGGTCTATTATAGACTAGATGACATATTATTCTAGGAGTAAGATAGAAAATGAATTAAAATATTTAGAATGTTGGAATACATTAGACAAGAATAAATAAAGCTTATTAAATAAAACTTATTTATTCATTCACTATTAAATGTTAAATACTTTTTAATTCAGAAGACTGTATCCATAAAACAATTAGAGAAGATACTCAAAGTAATACAGAGGTCTACCATATTCTGTTAGTTATAATGCTAGATGGAAAGATTTCATTAAATCATTTTTTGAGTAGCAAAAATCGATAGAAAGAAAGAATTAATTCAGGAGTAATAGCTACATAAAGATATCTCTGGCATATCATCTAATATACAAGTGTACACACATATTCCACTTACCAAAAATATTTCATCGAGATATTAGAGAATGGTATCAAATAATTGATAAATGTAGAATAAAATAAAATAAAATCAAAATAAAAATTTCCATACGATATATATTTTTGTAAACATATTATTATTATATAGCAGACATAAAATTGCATAATATATGTTTCATAATACATACATTGTAAATGCATAGAAAAATAGATTGAATACATTTTAAAAACAAATAAAAATAATTTAATACGTTTATTTGTTCGGAGTTTTAAAATGTCATTAATAGCAATAAAATTATATAATTATTTATTTACGCTTAAAAATATGTTAATTTTCTTCTAGAAATACATTTTCCATTTTTGAAAATTTGAAATAAATCACATGAATACACATGAAGCTCAGTTTTAAAGTGTTATAAATTTAATATGTACGAATGTGTTTATTATATACCAAACAATATATTTGGCTAATGGTTAACATCAACTATACATGAAATAAAAACAAAAAATTATTTTAAAAAATGTTTCCGCCCGGGATCGAACCGGGGACCTTGTGCGTGTGAAGCACACGTGATAACCACTACACTACGGAAACTGTTGGTACGGTGTGGTGATTTTTACTTTGTTTAGAAACCTAATAATTAAAGATGTTTAATTTGATGTTATTATTTTAATCATTTACCAAACGCAGGAATACATCTCATTGAAATTGGAAATTATTATATACCTAAAAATATAATATAAACTAAATTAATAATTAAAGGAGAAATAAGTTAATTTTTAAAAGCTGCTGATTGTTGGCTTCATTCATTAATTTATGAAATGAATGCCTAAAGTCTAAGGATGAACGAAATATTTGATAAATTGGAAAAAAAAAAAGAAAAATATAAATGAATGGATACTCTTCTTTTTGGTATAATTGTTTATTTATACTGTTATTCTGAATATTTTGTAATTTGTTTGATTAAAATCAGGAATATTTCATTGATAATAAGAAGCCTTAGGTTCTTAGTCTTAAATATTCTTAAATATTAATAACGAATAAAAAAAATAAGCTATTTGAATAATTGGACTATAAATAATAAATTGTTAACCTAAGAAAAAAAATGTAAACGTACAACTGAAGCAGCTTTTTCTATTTGGTTACAACTAGCTAGTTCTAATAGTCAATAAATTATTTTTTTTAAAACACTATTCTAATTGTAAATAATCATAATACTTCTGTCTACTTTGCAATTATATCTTTCATTTTTATATGCATATGTCTTTTAGCTGGAAATCTAAATTTTTGATGTAACATTTTTCCCACACTCGAAAATGTAACATTTTGACAAGTTCTGTTGATGTAGCTCGGATTGAAAATTTGCACAGTACATCACGTAAAATTATCAAGGGCCATTTATAGATTTGGTAAAAATCCAGTGTCGGATTCAGATATTATAATAAAAATTATTAATAAATAATCTGATTTTGGAAATTGTAATTTGTATCAGCTATATATGATAGTAACTTGTTGATGAAGCTTGAATAACTCTCTTTGAATATCTTGTGACAAACAATTTACGTTAAAACAGAAGTACAAAATAAAATATTTCAAATTTATTTCTTTTTCCTTATTTGTTAAATAAATAAAAAATAAAAAAATAATTACAAGGAAATGAGAAGGTGGAAGTTTAATTCAGACGAGGTACATATATCTTGTTGCTTGCTATCGAGTTTTTCCTCAAAGAAACCTTATTTACGCAAAGTTGTAAAATATAATTAGGATTGCTTTAGAGTTTGTTTTTTCACCGAACATTATTTATTTTATTAACTACATTTTACATGTTATTTTTATTAAAACATAAAAAGTCACGCATTTTTATCTACAATAATTTTAGATATTTTTTTAGGGTATAATAGCTCATTAAAAACACACAAAAAAAAAAAAAAAAAAAAAAAAAAAAAAATCAATGTTACTTGGACAAAATTCCGCTAACAAATTTGTTTCTATTTGATATATTGATTAATTGATTGTTGCATGTTTAAATAATTTTGGAGTGCATTATCGATTGTTCATTTATGTTGCTATAACTTTAAATTTTGTAGTATTTTAAATGCAAATAAATCTCATCTAATCGTTTTACCCTTCGTTGTGAGGCTCAGTAACCCTTTAATCTTTTGAAGACTGAAACAACAAAAAACTACTGATTGTGTCCGAGTACTACATTTATTTACTTGTCAATCGCTGTAAGCATTCTATTAATTATAAAGAACTCATTTACATGACTATAAGCAGACCTATTTGAACATATAGATCTGAAATTTTGGGATTCACAAAACCACCTAATTCTTTTCTTATCGAAACCTTACAGTCTAAAATCCCCCACAGCTTTAGGAATTGTTTTAAAATCTGTAGGACTTACTACAAGTATTTCAACCTTTCCCGCTCTCTCAGGGAAATTATAAGTAAGCGGTTGGTAGCATTGTTTGACTGTTGGAAGGCTATCAACGGGTATTTTTGTTAATATGATTTAAAGAATTTACAAAAATTTTACTTCTTGGCAGAAAAAGGGTTAACATCTCATATGTTGCTGAAACGGTTTTTACCTGATACCTAACTTTTCAAAATTAACTGTACACGGTAACAAATCCTGTGGTTTTTAAACTTGTTTTCATTCAGTTTCCAACAATCCAAGTTTTTCCAGATTTTCTAAAATAGAATTATTATTAGAATGCGCACAAAATATTTTTTCTTTCTACGAGTCATTGATCTGTTATAAGATTCATAATTCTTCCCGTGCTTTGGATATATTTGCATTTCATTTAGTTTTGGTTTCAACAAACAGTTTTAAAAAAAAATAAGATATAAATGAAAGAAAAACGTATGGGGACATTTTTGCTTGAAAACCAGTTGTAGAAAATCGTTTACGAACTTACTATTAAGGAAAGTTGTTTGAAGAACTTCGTGTTGCTAAGTCTTACTTAAGTATAGATTACAGCTGATACATGCCCCACATATTAAAAATAAGAACTTTTAAAAATATAAATCATTACATAATAGCTGCTCAGATTTATACTTGAATGTTTTCAACACCATTTTATTTATTTTATGAGCCCTTCTTGTTCGAAAAAAAAGCTAAATTTTCAAACGCTCTTAATTTAGTTTTTAGATGAGTCATTTTACATTGTTTCTGTTGTTTGAATTGTTTGATTTAATTTAATATAGTTTGTATCTATACCAAAGTAAAATGTTTATTTTCCTGTATACACCAGTTATTTATTGGTTCTGAAGGGGTATGCAATAAACATAATAGTATAGTGCATGAAATGGCGATTATTTTTGGCCTCAAGACTTCAATAGGAGTAGTTAAACGATAAACATATTAAAAGTCCCCGCCCCTGGGGGGTGAGCTAAGGGTGGGGGGAGAGGAGAGATGGTCCTATTTTTGGGCTTTCCGATTATATCTCGAAAACGGTGGACTCCAGAAAAATATGTTCTCAACAAAAATTAAAGGTAATTAAATTTACTATAAAATCGATTCTGTACAAATTTGTCGGAATTCCAACCGTTTTCGAGAAATACGTTATTGAAAATCGATAATTATTTAAAAAAAATTATTTTTATTTCACTTTTTATCAAACATTTGCTTTTGTGCTTTCTACGATCGTTTTTTTTAAAAAAAATGTAAGAATAAAAATTTTAAAGCATTGAATATACTTTAATTTCATATATACGTATCTGGGCACTCTGACGTCAAAAATAATCGCATATTTCATGCACTCTACACCTATCATTTCAGCACTCATTGACTTGACTATGTTATTTAAACACATAAAAATAACAACACAGTTATAGTGGAAAAAAAGCGGAAAATATAAATATTTTTGGATTTTATGATGTGTATATATGTAGGTATATATAGTGTAAGATAAACCCTGCTAAATTAAATAAAAAAGCACTTGCTAAAGGTTTATAAAAAAGACCTTTATCGATATCCAGTTTTTATTTCATACTATAGAGTAGTAAAAAAATATAATGAAAGTAATTTTTCATGTTTCGAATCCATCAAATAATTTACATGCCACTACAAAGTACATAGAAAACAACAATGGGCATTTTCAGAGAATTGAACGCAGCAAGGATATTTATAAAAAATGTTTACAAGCACCGTCACTTATCAGCTCATTATCTCTCGTCATTTAATTAGTTTACTTTTTCGTTTTTTGTTATTACTCTTCTTGGTAAAAAAAAAAAAAAAAAAAAAAAAAAAAAAATCATAAATCATACTTAATATTTTATCGCTTGTCACAAAATTCAAAATACGGTGAAGTTCAGGGTAACCTCTTTCATATTAATAGCTTACGTTTCATAGTGTAACTATTTTTCTTTTATTAAATACTAGCGTAGTAACTACTACCCGGTTGCGGCTTCGTCCGCTCTCATATATAAAAAAATAGAGATTATTTTAACTAATAATTGAATTTCATTTGTTTATCGATAAAAATCTTGTATTGAAGTAAGGGTTTTAGCATAGAATATTTTCACGCATGGCAGTAATTTTGACCTGGTTAAAATTGCATTGATTAGGTGTTTGAGGAGTACGTAAAACATTGTCAGAAATAATTTTATCGATACATCTGGTTGGATTTTAATTTCTAACCATAAAAGTATTTGATAGTTTGGCAAACCTCGTTTCTGGCAATCAAGAAAAAAAATTTTAATTATTATTATAGTAAACTTTATTATTATAAACCTTCCTAGAACTATGTTTTAGTTAAAATTTGGTACTGTCGGGTTTAATAGTTTTACCATTTCAAACTCTGTTGCAGATCGGCCACATATCGGTTGATATTTAAATTTCAATGGGATCCATATGTCCCTCTATATATTTATAGCTTTTTCAGTAAAAATTGAATTGAAAATAAGTATTTTGTATCTTAAATCTCTATCTCTATATAACGCCGTACCTTTGTAACCTCTCTTGATTGGTCCTCGCCACCTATCGGTCGATTACCAAACTTCACAGCGCACCACGTATTTATCGCTTTTTTATGGTAATATAATTTAAAAAATTTGAATTTTATTATTGCTAAACCTTCCCTGAACTATGAAGATGATGCGGTTAAAATTTGGCTTAGATTTGTTCAGTAGTTTTCGAGGCTAGTGATCATAAACGAAAAATGGTTCTTTTATATAATAGCATAGATTTCTCGAAAAATATTTTTGTAAGTAATGAAAATCGTGGTTCATAGTTACAAGAGTTACTAAAATTATTCTGAAAAAGTTTTCATAATAAGTATAATTATGAAATAGTCAATCAAACTTTAATTATCAAATGTTTTTCAATATATAATTGTGATTTTTTTTCATGAAATAATAAATGATTGTATGTACGGTTAAATTTAGCTGACCAAACGTCAATAATCCTGCATTTTTCCGATTTAGCAATATTTGTCGCTAGTAAGTTTTATGAACAATAAAATGTTATTTTGAAATACTTTACAATTGATTTTATAACTCTTAACAATAGATCATTCTTAAATAAAATGATAACTCGAGTTAGAATTAATATTGAGACATGTATGTATACCAAAACATGACATTCACATACGAATGTTAGAGTCAGGATATCATAAAGGTATAAGCAGGATATTAAAAATATGTAACATCAGCACTTTAAAACATTTGTTTTATGTATGATAATGTTATTTAAAAAAAAGTAAAATTGTCAAGCTTTTTGAATTATTAGTTTAAAATAAATTATAATTAGCTTTAGGCTTCGTTGTTAATTTTCTCAACATCCTTTTATTAAATAATTGACCTAGTATTTTATAGTAGTAAATAAAATACTGTTGGAATAAGAGGTTTTTTCTATTATTTATTTAAAAACGTTCTTTGTTTTCTCAAGTGTTATGGGGTTTGTATTTCTGAAACAAATAAAAAGTAGCGGCTGTAACAGTAAAATAATGTTTTAAATAGGAAATTTCAATTTCCACACAGCTAAAAATGTTAATTTTTGACGATTGACTGGCTGTAACTTTAGGCTTTTTCAATATTATTTATATTGTGTTTCACTGTCACTGTCACTATTACTTGTATTGTCTTTCGCTATCACTCTTACTGTGCTTGTTTACCGAACTGAACTCTACTTAATGAAATGAAAATAAAAGAGTAGGTTGTAAGGTGGAGTAAAATCAAATTGGAAATTCTACGAATGCTAGCACAAAGAAGACGTTTCTCAACATAAAACCATTTATTTAACGAGTTCGAAGAAATAATTGGAAGCCACGGTTCTTTTTTCTATCTTGGAAAATTATGTAGGTAAATGTTACTGTTTATAATCTCAAAATAAATCATTTTTCTTGAAATGAAACATAAAAATATACTTCAATATTTTTAATGAAATATCAAAAAATGCGCTTTTGTACACATTGCTTCATTGGGTTTGTCTTCGGAAACTCTCGTCCCATGTTTCGCATCTCTACACTGAGTTAAATTGGCTTTTCCCCTCCTTCCGCAGAAAATACTTCCTAGGCACCTACCTGTTCCAAGTTATCAACACCCGTCATCCTCCCTTTATTTACAGTAACCTGAAATTCAAGTCTGCTATGAAATCACTGTATACAAGATCTCTTCTTTCCGATATCTATACTCCATCCCACAGAAGTACTGCATTCCAACGTTCCTTCCTTGTCCGATCCTCTACTCTTTGGAATTCCCTCCACCCCTGTATCCGCAATACTTCTTCCCTTGGAACATTCAAAACACTATTCTTTCACCACCTTCTTTCCCTCCAACCCGACGCTCTCTAATTATAAGGATGTATGTATTATGTATGTCATCGTCTAATTTAATTACTAAGACCGTCAGACATAAAACATTAGCATAAATTTTTGTTTGATTAGGATAATGTTTTAATTTCTTGTAATGATAATTTTTGATTTTCTATCTTTTATTCTTCTTTAAGTTTATGTTTGGTTTTTTTCTCTTCTGCAATTTTGTTTACAATATTAACCTCTATTTTGTATACTTCTTTTTTCACTCTCTTTTTATTTAATTTTTTTTATTTTTCTAGTTTTTCTCTGTATTTTTTTTTCATACATATTTGTATTCAGTTTATCTATGTTATTTTATTTTTAACAGCCTCTCGGCCAGTTATGATCTTACTTTGTGTTATTTAAAGTTATTCTTAAGGGACTTTGTCCCAGAATAAAGTTTTCTTTCTATTCTATTCTATTCTAAAACAAAAAATGTGCAGTAGCACCCAAAACTTGCAATTTCCTGCAATTGCAGGGGAATCCGGTCTCTAGTTACAACTCTTAAATGTAATATCCAAACAATATCAAAACTAACAGTGTCATTGTCATGAACATTCAGCCTTTTATGAAGTGAATTTTTTCATATGTAAATTTGAAAGAGATTTTGTTTAAATGAAATAAATACTCTTGCGTTCTAATTTTAAATTACAATTAGAAATAAAGAAAAGCTCACTTTTTCAAAAACTTTATTTGTATCCTTAGACATGAATATGACTGACATGCCCGGAAATCACAAATAAGTATACATGTATAGTTACACAAAATATTCATAATAGTAGAATATATCTACTCGATAATAGTCAGAGACAACTGAATTTTGAAGTCAGAGCTTCTCGTGAGCCATGCAACCACTCTCCCATTCCACTTCATTCTCTCTAAACATTTCTTAATTATCCAACTACTGGTCGAAAGAAACAAGTACGAAATCGTGTATTTCTTCCAGCGGGATCGAGGAACAAGCACCGAACTGGGACAGCCTCAGGCCTTCTGACCCACTAATACAAATCAGCTTTCCCACTAATCTTTTCAATTAATCTAACCAGGGACCATCGATCCGGAACTGAACTTTTCCTCGACAGGGAACCAAGACTTTTTCACCACGTCATAGTCGGAAATATGGGAGTATTTCTTTGAGTCTGGTAGTCTACAGATGTCAAAACTTTTAGCAGTGAATATTACAAGGGCCAACTGCTATATGGGGGTTGTTCCTTGATGTTTTGAAGTACTTGATTAGTTATTCTGGTCATATGCTACTTAGCTAACAAATCTTAGTAGAATTTCCCTGAAAACATTTCTAATTTGATTATTTTACTCATTTGTAACCTATTAGATATGACGTTGATAACTTAATTTCTGGATCTCAATTAGGAGGATTTAATTGAAAAATAAACTTTTATTTATGAAAAGAATGAATGAGGCATAAAACCTTTTATAATTTTTATTCCAACCTTTTTATTTTAACCTATTTAACCGGAGGTTTTAATAGTGATCTCATAATGAACAATTGCTTAATCGTCATAATTACATTTACAGGCCATGCGATAGTTCATGTTTAGCAGCGGAACACCATGTGAAAACACCAGGTGTTAGGGAGTGGTCTGTCTCTTCGGTTTAGATCATTTGGAAATTTCTTTTTAGGGAATACTAGGATTGTGTTTAAATACAGGAATCCATTCAGCAACGGCATTGTTACAACTTGTAGAAAGCGGCATTGGATAATATGTAGAAACAGTCATATATAGTTTTAATATAAATTACATAATAATAAGTCTAGGGATACAAAATAGGCACTAATGCTATTCGATCATTGTGCCCTCTGATAATGCTATCTGTAGCAAGTACTGTAATCATTTCTGTCTGTGTCAGATCTAAATCTAAATACTAAAAGCTATTTTATTAAATGAAAATACCAGGTATTATATATTATATATATATATATATATATATATATATATATATATATATATATATATATATGAAGTTTTTTCAATTGATTTTGATGTTTAGGGGCGTTGAATAATAAAAAGAAAAATGTTTACTTTCTCATTTCCCAAAATATGGTGTATTCCGAAATGAAAAAACTACCAAAAGAATATTAATTTAGCAAAGTTTTTGATCCTAAATGAATAAATAAGCATTTTTATAGAACAAAGGTATATGAGTTTGCAACATATGAGAGATCACATCAAAGCTGTCCGTACATCAAAACTAGATGAAAACTTACAAAAACGTCGATCTCAAAGTGAACACATACGGAATACTCGGTGTCAATAGTCTGAAAATGAGCGACTTAGACCCCTGAGTGTAAACGCTCATGTCCAAAGATTGTTAGAAAATGAAGAAGAGACCGATCTTAATGAAACTTGAACTGTTCCATAAGTAAAAGTGTGCCTAACTTAAATCAAAAAGGATAATTTCGATATGACTTTTAGTCTTCGAGAAATTCGTGTACATACATACCCTAACGAAATTAAGCTACTCAAATATTATTCAATTCCAAAAATATTACATACATACATATCAAACTGATAACCGGCTTTCTTTTTTAAGTCGTTTAACAGTTAAGTTTAAAAATAAAGAAATCTCCTTCAACAAAAATAACCATTATAAAATCCTCAAATTAGTTGGTAAAAAATTAATATTAATTTTTTTCTTATCAATTGGTGTTCAATACACCTGTTTCTTGTGCTATTCAATGGCCTATTAAACTTCTACATAAGTTGTTTGAACAAATATGAATCGTATACAAGGCAGATCCTCGTTAAGATTTTTTCAGTTTTCTTCTACCTTGTCAAAATCACAAAAAATGTATAATCTTATAGACATGTATAAAATATTGAAAGTGTACCTGAACTTGATCCTAACTGCTGATACTCCCAAGCGAGATGTATCAGACGGGACTTGAAGTTAATGCGATACATTTTTGACATTTCATAGACGACTATTGAACTTAACAATGGTGGAAACTCAGAAATAGAGATATTTGAGTAGGGTAACTTTTGAAATAAATGTGCTATTTGTCCAAATTTCTGCTATCTTAATGTGCACTTTGTAATTTGTAGGCATCTAAGAGCGTTTGTATTGTAAATTCAGAAGTAATAAACAACAAGAAGTTGCATGTCGTTTCAATCTTGTATGTGGATTCCATACTTACTAGGTAGTAGATTCGTCCAACAGGGATTAGTGGGATATTACACATATAAAACTTCAAAATTTTATTTTATCTTCTCTTTTTAAATGACAACAAAGAGATAAAACTCCGGATTTTTTTTTTTCAGATTTATGTGATGCTTCCTCTTAAATGATAAATGGTTAAGCTGAATCTTCTCTCTTAAGCTATTCATTTTTTTTTTTTTAAGACTGTCCTAAATAATAACTTGTTAGCTCAGAATCTCAATTCTTTGTTATTTCATATATATATAACATTTGCTTCTAGTGTCTTCCAAGATCGTTTCTCAGAAAAAAATGTAAGAATCAAAGTTGTAGAGCATTAAATTTACTTTAATTTCTATGTACGTTTCTGGCACTTGAAGCAAATTTTTGTCAAAAATTGAGGTAAAAATTATTTTAAAGCGAAAATTATCAATCGTTGAATCTCTCGAAAGCGGTTGGAAGTTCGACAAATTTGTATGGAATAAATTTTATAGTAAATTTAATTAGCTTTAATTCTTATTTGAAATATGTTTTTATATACCTTCTCCCTCTTTCCCACTGTAAACTCACCCCCCCCCCCCCAGGGGCGGGGGCTTTTAGTATGTTTACCTTTTAACTACTCCTAACGAAGCTGTGAAGTTAAACATTATCCCATATTTCAAGCACTCTACAATATGTTTATTAACTGGACTAATAAAGGTAGAGATATATCTTTTCCTTTTTTACTATTTTCGCACAACCCAAAGAAACCTTCCCTAAATGATCCCAAATATCCAAAATGATTGTTTGCCCTACAGTGTCTTTAATAATATTCCATATAATAAACGAATTGAAAAAAAAATCTTATTTTTGTGACGATTTCGGGAGATGACCACAGAATGTCATTTATTATTCATAGGACACACCCAACTTCTATAGTGTGTACCTTTAATCGGGGATAAACCTAGTGGTTGTGTGTTTGTGCTGACCATATCATCGCATATATCTGTTTATCATGGAACAGTACTTGACCGCGTCTAACTCAAGACCATTCCTGGGTTTTATCTGAATAGCTTTTGTCAGAAAAATTAATCAAACATTGATTAAATTAATCAGTGTATTTTTCTTTTCATTATCCTAATAGTTTTCGTCTTTCCTTTATAATCAATAACATTTCCAGGTTGCTTTACACTTATATTTGTACAAATTTACTCCTTCGTCTGGCAGTAATGTTTTATGAAGTATGCACTTATGCAATAATAAAAAAGTTTATACTGCAAAATAGTCATAAATTATGAAAACAAAACTTAGAATAAAAACAAGAGATTATAACTGCCATATTAAAAACTTAATTTTGTTTACGATTTCTCAATTTATTTCATATTACTTGAGGAGGTATGCCATAGAAAAAAAATAAAGAAAATCGTTTGCATTTATAAATTGTTTTTATTTTAAAGTTAATATTAGTCTCGGAGCAATGCACAGGAGATCTGTAATATATAATATTCATGAATGCATTGAAAATTCACGGTAGAATATTAATTCGTATTGTGTTTAAATAATTATTTATATTCGCTCCATTCTATGACTCTGATTCAAGTTAATATTCACTCCGGATATTCGATTATAAATTTTATAAATGAAACATGTGTGTTTTCATCTTTTGGTAAACCGATTACATTGAATTTAGGTATTTTTTTTTTTTAAACAAAACAGACGGACTAAATTTAAATAAGCGTCAATGACTTGTTAATCTTGCTACAAAAAAGAACCACCGTGAAACTAAGACAGCACCTGACTACATACACTTACTGAAATCCATTTGGACTGTTAAGTCTGTGTTAACAGATTTATAGTTCAGCTAAAAAACTAACAAAAACAAACTAGAAACTTTCTTCATGGTACGTAAGTAATAGAACACTGCATGTACTACCCAATGTACTATATCTCTACAAAACAAAATACATAATAATTCACTACAAATTCTATGACCATTCCAGCTCACTTATACAAAATATGAGGCGTGGAATTCCAAGTCCGATTTCCAGATTTTTTGAAATGTATTTATTGAATAATATCTCAACTAAACTATCTTAAGGTGACAGGTTATATAAAAAAAGTAGTTAAATCAGATATAAAACGGCCATACAAAAAAATAATTTCTCTTTCTAATCCAGTCTTACTTTTACCTTGAACGACCAGCTGAGAAAAATTTAAAAAAATGGACTTAGCTGGTTTCGGAATTCTACGCTTTATATATCTACAACACATACTCTCAACAATACTTACCGAATGCTAAAAGAGAGCTGGATGGGAGATCTCCCTAAGTATCAACCTGAAATAATGTCAGGAGGATGTACCGAAGGCTACTAGTCTCCCTCATGCTTGTTATTTACTCACCACATCATCAGCTTGAAGACAAGTGTGAATTAAAAATAAAGTAATTAAACAAAAATCTGATTACATTCAAGTTATGGTGATAGGGATGATTATAATTGAGAACTCTTAAGAAAAATACTGTATTGCATATACATAACTCCAAAGACTTCATTTGTTGAAGAGGGTTCTACAAATCCCACGAGGATCCCTACCCATTCCTTCTGGACAGCTAATCAGAGGTGCGTTGATAATGTAGAATTCCTGGAGGTGGAGTTCCACCGGGTTATCCGCAGTTTCCGACTGTTGTGCCGGCTGATTAGTACTTTCAGACCTAAGATGGTTGGAAGATGTGACGGAGAGCACAAGAAAACAAAGGAAGAGCACGTAGCAGCACATGATTCACTGTCGCAGCTTCACGATCCTATGCCTTATCTTATCGCTGTCAGTAATGGTATCTAAATTACTGAGTGGACACACAGCTAATTTGTAGGAATTTTGTAATTGACAGCAGTTTCCTTAATTTTGTTCAATTCATACACGTTAAACAAAACTAAGGATCTCTTTGAAATATTTTAAGTATACAATGCGATAACTACCACAGAACTTCTAAAAGATCTTTTGTATAGTTGAATTATGTTTATTTATTTTATTTTATTTATTATTGGTAGGAAATAACTGATCAAGCTTTGAGGTTGAAGTTGCATCTATTCATAGTAGCCCAATAACCTTGAACAGTGAATCCCGCGTCAAATCAGTTAGTTCTGTTTTTTGCTGGGTTGTTTATGTTAGCCGAATGAATAATCAAAGTTTTTGATCTCGAGGGAGAAGTAGAAAAGTGGTTACAAGATACCTCAAATTTCCATTCACATTTTTATTTTTTATAAATTGTTTGTTTATTCCTCAAAAAGTGACAATTTTTTCGAAATAATGGGTTAGCAAATATGATATAGTCAAAATATCCTACAAAGTAAATCTGACAATGTTCGAATCTATAACGCGAGCTGTTTGGGAATTTGGAAGCTGACACAAAAGAGACAAAAACGTAAAGGAAAATAAGGCTTACGGTAACAAAATACAACCTACTGATCTGCCTAGAAAAGATATTGCCATCTTTAAGTAACGAACCGGACACGTTTATCAGCATGCATTTCAAAGACAGGAGTATCAGTTACTCTTTGAAGTCTATGGTATAAAGTCTGGTGGATTTCACAACCTCTATCATATACCTACGCTCAATTATAGATAAAACTATAGTGTTGGTTCATGGTATCGCAGCATTTGACAGCCCTTCCCATACCGCACAAATTGGAACTAAATCAAAAAAGGGAGTGTTCCGAAATGCTAAAACGGTACTAATTTTCTCAAAGTTTTATTCCCAAGTGAAAAAAAAAATATGCAGTTTTATTATTTTCATTTATGACTAATAATAAATAAAATAAAAAACATTTAGGATACTAATAAATTTTTGAATGGCTTAAGGCAGAAGATTTAGTCTAATTGTTTGTCATTTTGGAGGAAGCTTTGCATAAATCTGAAAAAAAAGAAAATACAAAAAAACCCTAGATCTGTTTTGATTGACATTTAAAAATAAGAAATAGAATAAAAGGATTATTTTTTTTTAATTTTAGTAATATGACTAAACCTAAGGTAATAGAAAAACTTGTTTTCATAACGTACATCAGCCTTTATTGAGTGGGTACCCCCTCCTTGGGGAAAATCTAGTGGTTGAATGTGGATGCTGGCCACATCATCTCATAATATATTAACAGAGCTGAACTCAATACATATCTTGGGTTGTAGCGGTATAGGTTTTGTCAGAAAAACGAAGTAAACATTAATTACAAAAAAAAAAAAAATATTATATTTTAATTTTTCTATTGTATTCTTCTATTTATTACTCAACATTTAGTATCGAGTTTCCCTTATATAATTATCAGCAATGCCAGGTTTCCTAATAAGATGAATTTGTACAACATTCTTCCCTAGATTGGCTTTAATATTTTGTAAAGTTTGTACATATATAATATCAAAACATTTTATCCTTTAAGACAATCATTATAAACTATGAAAACAAGACAAGACACTTGCCTTATTTATGTAAATCATAACAACTTACATAATTATGTTCACGATTTTATAAAACTCTTTCCTTATTACTACTGTGATGAAATATAAAATAGTTTGGAATAAATGATTATAAAGTCAGTTGCATCTATAAATTTTTATAATTTTAATAATCAATAATAATAATAATATTTTAATAATCTATAATTTTAATATCTATAAGTTTCATATCAGTGCATGAGCAATGCACATAAGATGATATCGAAGGATATAATATTCATGAATTCATTGAACTCACAATGAAATAATAATTTGTATTGTTTGTTTGAATATCAGTTTATTTCCGCTCCAATCTGTGACTCTGATTTAAGTTAATATTCATTCCGGGTATTTGCTTATGAATTTTATAAATGGAAACATATTTGCTTTTATCTCTTGATAAACCGATTACATTGAATTAGGGTGTTAATTTTTACAACATTCCAACAGGTAAAGTAATATTTGAGTCGGTCCATGTTATGGTGACCGAGTTGGGCAAAATTTAATAATAGGTTTTTGGCAACTAATCCTGGAATCAATCGCCTAATTTCATAATGATTAAGTCTTTCAGTCATCTTTTAGTGAACTAATAGATTATTTGACTGAAAGATTTAATCATGGGTATGAATTATTATATAAGTAGATTAAGTATTATATAAAGAAAATAAGCAATGATATCTCCCAACATTAATTTTATTATTCAATTGACGAAACTTTTAGTTGAAAAAAAATTTCTTTATTGACAATGAAGTAAATTTAAGGTAATACAGAGTGATAATATTTATATATTATATATTACGATTGTAATATTGTATATTATTATGATATAAAATATTATGATTGCCTTAATACAGTTTTTATTATATTATTATCTATTTTTTATTTTTGTCTTTTTTTGTTTGGCTTGAAAATATGATAAAGGCATGAAACAAACAATCGTTGTAGATATAATTTTTGAATACTTAAATTAATGTTGGGTTATTATTCCTTATTTTCTTTATATGATTGAACTATTATTAAATTAGGTTATAGATTTCAGAAAATTAGTTGTCAAATAGCTATGATTAAATTTGGCCCAGCTCTGTAGTGCTAATAGGGATATTTATTGATTGAGAACTACTAAAAAAAATACTGTATTCAATAATATACATAGCTCTAATGACATCAATTGAGGAAGATGGTCCTACAAATCCCGCGAGGATCTCTACGCATACCATCCGGACAGCTCTTCAGAGGTGCGTCGATTATGAAGAGATTCTGGAAGTGGAGTTCCATCAGGATATCGGAAGTTTCTGACTGTTGTGTAGGTTGATCAGAACTTTCGGACCTATGATGGTCGGAAGAGGCGACGGAGAGCACAAGGAAACAAAGGAGAAGCTCGTAATAGCACATGTTCCACTACCGTAGCTTCACGACTCCTATCCCTTATCTTATCACACAACTGTCACTAATGGTATCTCAGTTACTGAGTGGACACACGGCTGATTTAAATGGTTTCTGCAACTGACTGCATTTTCCTCATTTTTTTTAAAATTTGGAACCTGAGAATACAATGCGATTACTACCACCTAAAAGAACTTTTGTATGATTGATTTAAAGTTAATTATTGTTCAACTTTTATTTATTGTTGGGAGGAAAGAACTGACGTTGTTGGAATAGACGTATCATTGTTGACGTTGAAGTGGCATCTATTAATAGTAGCCCAGTGGCCTTGTCGCATTGAACGGTGGAACCCGCATCAAATCCGTTAGTTCTGGCTTTTTTGATGGGTTGTTTATGATTTTTTCGGACATAGAAGATATGAGGAAATATGATTTTGTGGGTGACTGAATGAATTGTTTGACTGTGGGTAGATTGGGTGAGCATACTGGATTTTCTTGAGTATCTAATATTCTCATAAATGTGTTTTGTATTGCTTCGAATTTCCTGTATATATAACTACAAACAAGTGATGAATATGTTACAACTGGACGGATTATAGTTTTGTACAATATTAGCTTTATAATTGAGAGTACTTTGAGTGTAAGGGTGGTAGCTCAGTGGGTAAGGCACTGAACTTCTTGCTCTGGATTCGAGTCAGGTCGAGGGAAGAAAATTTAATGTTTCTTTGGCCATGAACCGACTTCGGGATCCATAGACACTCTTGGGGCACACCCAGCATTAATAAAGTGGATACCATTAATAGTAGTTTCTTTAAATCGCAAGTTACACTCCACGTAAATTTGATTGGTACCGCTGGAAAGAGGAGAGCCTCAGCTTTCTTTTATTGCAAAATTAAATGAATAAAAAACTGTTTGAAAAGTTAAAAAAATCCGATATACATTTTGATTTTTAACTTTATTTCGAAACCAGATAGAAAGATGAAACCAAAGATATTTCAAGCGTATTACCACTCTATATTTGGGGTACAAATATGAGATTGATACATTTAACTGTCTTACCGTAATTCATGTTTTTGTCAATTAAAACAAAAATTTTCAGACAAATTTTGATGGTTACGTTTTTTTATTTTTATTTTTTGGTGGAATTTGTGTTTAAGGGTTCTTTTGAATAATAAATTAGAATCTGACGCCATTTAAAAAAAAAAATCTGTAAAGATAGTTTTATCGAAGATATAATAATTTTTTTAGAATTTAATTAACCTTACCCAAAAGCAATGAATTTTTCTTTAAATTCGGACCTAGAAATTAATATTATAGTGCAAGAATCATGCCAATATAATTTTATAAACGCGAGATATAAAATAAATTAGTGTAATGCTGTTTCATTTTTTTTTCTCGGGTTCTAGGGCCTATTAGTTGGAACGAAAAAAAGTATGTGTCTAATATTTTTTGGCTAGGGATCTCGATAAAAAATTCCATCAACATCCGTGAGAGACTGAGTGTGCCCTTCCCTTGTGTGTTCCTTCTACCTGAAGATGGGAAAAAGTTTTCCCGAGATATGTTGCATGATATTCAAGACATTAATCGATAAGGAGTAGGATGCTGAATATTAATAAATTAATACAATAACATTTCAGAACGTATTAATAAAGTTACCAATAATATTTTTTCTTTAAAACATTCACTGGTTTGAACGGTAGATGGAGAGTGAAGATCAAGAGCGCTATAAGAAGCAGTTTAGATTAGTTCCAGTTCTTTCTGTTCTCCCGCCACTTTTATCAGCTGGTTAATTCAATCTCGTCCCGCCGGCGGGAAACTGATAAGGCCTAACTAGCGCTGCCAGTCATTTACTTAAACTCATCGAAAGAAAGTTCCTTTTCCAAGCTATCTCCAAACTGTTTCTAGATACAATGATAATCACTGTTATTCAATAATTAATATTAATCTTTTTTTTTTATAACAATCACGCTTGTAAGCTACTTAATTATGATTTACTTATATTAATCATATATATACAATCCATCCTGATCCTCCTTGATTTCTCTAAAGCATTATAAACTTGAACAACAGTAGCGGTCATCGGAGGCGGAATCACAGGTGATCCCGAACAGTGAGTTAATAATGGCGGTTGGAAAAAAAATCTATTTGTACTTAAAACTGAAAATTTCAAATTTTTTTTTTTTTTGATCTTTGAAATTGCGTTCGTGCGGTGTGAGTCGCCTCCAGTATGCTGACGGGACTCACCCGAGGGGTGAGACTAGCACACTGGAATGTGCTTAACAGGAATTATGAAATGAATGGAAATGAAAAAATAATCTTTATTCTGGGGTGTCCCCCTAAGAATAACAAAAATGTACAATAAGATAGTACAATAAATAGTCTGGCTGATATAATTTTATACAAAGTAAATGCAGTTAATAGTAAATAAAATTGCATAAAGAACTTTCAGTAAATATACTAACGTAAGAAGAAGAAATGAAATAAAATAAAAATAACAGAACAGAAAAGAACAGAGACTACAGTACTTAAGTATAATATTATAGTAATTACGCATTTAGCTGTTAAAAATTAACCCAGCTTTAATCAGTGCAACAGTTAGCTATTAACAAAAATAAAAAAGTGGGGACTAATAAAGGAATTGATGACCCTAGAGTTTTATGCCTATAAACCCCAACAAACAAACAAGAAGCAATCAGTTAAAAAAATATTTGATGGAGCCATTGCGGCTTCCAAATAGCAGAAGATGAAAGAAGAACTGACAAAATTGATTTCGTTATTGTAGAATAGCATAATATTTAATTTTAAAATGACAGTGAATTTTGTTTGTTGTAACAAAGGTGCTGTAATAAAATTTCTAAAATTATTAAGTATTCATCCTTCTTATCCCCAGACCAAATTAAATTTTTAAATAAACGGTAGGTCGGTTTTTTTTTTTTAAATTATCCCAGAGCGGCACTAATATGATACTAACGAAGCCAGGGATAATGAAAACGGCCTAATCTTATGCTTAGAGACGCTATTTTTTATCCTTATTCCAGAAGTCATCTCGCTCCTATTAGTAAGGCAAGATACAGTTTTTCGCCGGAAGTTTATGATTAAAGGCCTTTTTTTCTTTTAGAAGGAGACCGCATTAATTAGCCCGGCCGAAGAAGGACCCTAGCCGAGGAGCGATGACCAAGTTTTTAGCAAGAGTTCAATCAGGGATCTAATCAGGGGGCGGTGCTAAGAGGATTAGGTGTCCTCTGTGGTCCTCTGTGGTCATCCCCCCCTGTCAATCTCCACGTCCATTCTCTTCTCTCAGATATCCGTCTTACTGATTTTAGGAGGATTCTGGAGAATCCTACACATTCTGGAGGAGATTCTGTTTCTTTGAGACAGACTGAAAAAAAGTGTTTTGTATTTTTTATTCTCTCTCTCTCTCTCTCTCTCTCTCTCTCTCTCTCTCTCTCTCTCTCTCTCTCTCTCTCTCTCTCTCTCTCTCTCTCTCTCTCTCTCTCTCTCTCTCTCTCTCTCTCTCTCTCTCTCTCTCTCTCTCTCTCTCTCTCTCTCTCTCTCTCTCTCTCTCTCTCTCTCTCTCTATCTCTATCTATCAATCTCTCTCTCTCTCTATCTCTCTATCTATCTATCTATCTATCTATCTATCTATATATATATGTATATATATATATATATATATATATATATATATATATATATATATATATATATAACTAGCTCTTCCGGCGCTATTGTCCATAGGATGTAACGAAAAAAGTGGAATTTTGTCGTTTTTTTTGAGTTTTTGAGCACCCAAAAGCCGGGTAGTGTCTTGAGCATAGCGGAAGTATTTTTATATCTAATAGCATGCATAACTGCAATTAAACGTAAAATAATCTATATTGACTGAGAGCTGAGAAAAAAAATAAAACGTGATTTTCTTATTTTTTTTTTTTTCTCGGCTCCTAATGCTCATAGGCGGCTATAATTCTAGTTTAGCACTATCATAGAACCCTACTACCCACACACAAATTGGCATTCAAATCTGTGAGTTACAACTCTAAACGTCGCCTTATCAGATACAGAGTTTCGTAAATCTTTTTTAATGAATTATATTGCTTATAATCTTCATAAGTTCACAAACACCTGTGAGGTGCATGTGACTTCTACATTATTATTTTGGTTCTAGAATCAAGCATGGCTTCACTGGAGAAATAATATATTTTTTTTTATACCGTTAAAACTAGAAATAAAATACATTTTGAGTTGTTTTTATTGAAGAAAGGTAAAAACACCACACAGGTGCCAAGCGACAACTCTTCTCCGCATTGGACACGCGACATACGGATGGCTAGACTCGTGCGGGAGACTTGAGAGAATTCAAGAGAATCACAATGCATTCTAGCAATTAGAGAATCATCTCTCGGCTAACTACAAAAAAATATACAGTGGTGTTCATAAGTTTTCGGCCACCCTGAAATTTCATTGTAACTTCCGTTTCTGCAAAGAAAAGAAAAGAAAAAAAAATTAGGACATTGTGCCGCAGTTTATTTTCTGAATCATTATTTAACTTAAGTGGCTGGAAACTTTTGAATACCACTGTATATCATCTTAATAATGCTCAGCTGCATTCGCTTTCATATGGAGCATTTTAAGTTCCTAGATTATCAGTTAAGCGTTGTGAGAAATTATCTCGCTGCGTACCAACAAATCGTCACTTTAACAATCGACACATCACTCTGTCAATTTAATTTGGAGAGGGGTTAATGCATTGCATAGTTTTAATCTTATAATTTTGATTTGAGAAACTTCATCCAAGTTCTTTTTCTGACTGGTTATAATCCAGTCAAAAGCTAACTGAATTTGTCTGGAACGGGCTGAATACGGTAAGGTTTGAACACAATAATACAATTGAACATTCTACAGAACAATACTTCAAACCTACACACTATTAGGGGACTTCTACCAACTTATTCAGGACACGGGCACAACTAAAACTCCAACAAACACTAAGGATAGCTAGAAAAGTTGTGTACCAGCCCCTTCTCCTATGATCTATTTTAGCAAACTAGTAACAAAAGAGCTATTTCTGGATAAAGTTCTTCTTATATTTCTGCGACAATAAATAATTACTTTTAATTTTAATAATAGTAAGTAATAATAGTTCATTCATGTTACTTTCATTTAAATTGTGTGAATTATAGACCGTATAAGACAAAACACAATCTAAAATTTCGTATACAAAAACACTAATTATAAAGTCATTAGTTGCCAAGAACTCGGGTAAATTAGAATATTCTCGCAAAGTAGATTTAGCATTTTCCGGTGATAAAAAAGGAAAGTTGGAACGTTAGGACATAAGTTGGCATCCCTAATTATTGCTGAAGTCTCTGTGTGAGGTCATTTTCATTCACAACGGGAGTAAAGTTTGCTCGTTTCCTGATCTAATAAGATAAACCGATTCACATTAGGTAAACCATTATGTTTTGACATATTAAAAAAAAAAATACCATAACGAACTAATTGAGAAGAATCAATTTTCTTATTACATTCCAATGATTTTCTTATTACCTACGTATTGGTGATATTTCCAGAGCGGTTCTATTATATCTAGAGGCCATCTTCTTTTCAGATTTGTTAGTGGATTATTGGAAATGGGGAGCAAGATTAGGAACTAGCAGATTGGAGTCAAGATTGATTTTTTACGAGGGAAAATTCTTATTTTGTTCTAGTTAAATAAAAATAATGTGAGATATAGATAATTTTATTTGTTTAATTTTAAGGAGCGTTGATAATTTTACAAAAGGTACTAGATTTTAATAACTAGATAAGGGAGCAACTATAGCACCTTACTACGTATATTATCTTACTATATACTTTAAAAACATACAAGTGCATATATAGGTGTTTGAAGATTACATAAAACCATTATTAGACATCCAATTTGGTATTTTAATATATGAGTAGGTAATCCAGGTGTACAGACTATTAAGAAACTATTGCGGATATTGGAATGTATTATCAGCAATTACGACTAGATGCCCATGAATAATTTTTTATAATCACAATATAAAAAAAGCAAATATATTTTTATTTGGTAATAATTTTTAATCGACAGAAATATTAATTCTATTGATTTCAACGTGTTGGATTTTTATTTCTAACCATAAAAGTAAATGATAGTTCGGCTAACATCTTTTATGTCAGTCAACATTGTACATTTAAATTTTAATTACTGCTAAACCTTTCAAAAACTATAAAGATGATGTGGTCAAAATTTGGTACAGATTCGTTTCGTAGTTTTCGCGGTTAGAGATCATAAACGAAAAATGGCTTGTCCTTGTGTTTAGTAGTGTATATATATAAAACCTCTGACAAAGTATTAAAAGGCACACAGCTTTGTCCTCGAAGATGCAATGAAGAATATTTTAGTAAGTCTAGATTTCGATCGAGTAGCGCGTTCCGAGTTCAGTCCATATTATAGAAATGTCACATTTGTATCAACTAAAAATAACTTAAGAGTACTCGTACAAATAAGGATGGCCAGCGATAACACACGATTATCAAGTATTGTCAAACAGAAAACTTAACAGTATTCAATCGTGTGAATTTTGTGGTATAGGTAATAACGATGATATAGATAATAACACTTTTTTACTGGATTGTTAAGTTTTTCGAAAATTTTATCTTGGTGTCTAACCTTGGTGTTTAACCTAGCTGAACTTCCACAATGTTTTGTACAAATAAAATAATACTTTATGGAAATTTCTAACATCGTTAAGATTAGTTGCTGGTTTTTGTTTGTTTGTGGAATTTTAGAAGAAAATTCTTTAAATAGAGGGGAGGAAAAGCGGGGTAAATTTGATTTGACGCTACTTTAACCACAGAGAGAGCTGTGGTAGCTAAAGGAAAATAGTTTTTTATTTTTTTTATATTTTATTATTTAAAAAAAGAAAAACCATAGAAAAAAGTACATATTATGATATGCATAAAGAATTATTAGTTTATTGAATATTTTTACTATATATAGAATTCCTCAATTATCATAAATACTAGTTTACTTATAAAGACTTTGAATTTTTTTTCAATGCACATTATTCAATATTTAAATGTTTTTATTATAGTTCAGAATAAACTATTTTTACATTATATATTCTATTCCCTCCTGTGTATGAAACTTTTGCTTTTGCTAATATTAAATGTTTTTATAAGTAGGATATGCCAAAGTCAATGTTAAAATATCAAAAATTTTCACAAGTCATAAGTCGGAATCAGATTTATTTTCATTCACATATTTCTTCTAAATACATACCTTTATTAAAAATTTTTTATTAATTTTTTTTTAATAAGGAAATCACTGCCTTCTATAGCTCCAAATGGCCAGTTTCTGTAATTATAAGTAAAGAGGAACTGTAATTACATCTTGTATATTATTAAATTTTAGATCTGATTCCGTTTGTTATCTTCCCTCGGTTCTTAGCTCACATGGAGTCTCTCAATAACTAACATCTCCGACGGATTCCAAACTTGTCAAGATATAAATCTACCACAAAGCAGTAGCAAAGTTTTGACGAAGATAAAGCCTAAGGTGACAGAGGCGGTAGATAAGATGTCCTGAGAAGTGTTTAGCCTTTAAGTTTGTTTCGTGTTCCTGTGGTTTGGCCTGACCACAAATCCCTGACCTGCGTGTCACACTGATAGCTGCCATGGTAACCCTATCAACGAGGGCGATCTAGAGGGGACAGGTGGAATTATGATTGACCGATAACGGAATCAATGGCCATTTCTTAGTCGACGGTTTCTTGTGTTTACCGCAACTCTGCCCTTCCTGCCTCTTTATGTTATAATGCCTAATTTGGTACAATCAAAATGTTAATGTGGATTACGCGTGTAAAGTCACACTAAGTAGCTGCGATCTGAAGCGAGGGCGTTTTGAATATCTTAAAGCGTTGGCCCCTCAAACATGGAATTAAGAGAAAATTCCGATATTTTATCGTGGCGATTTACATTTTATGTTAGCATAAACATAATTTTGGCTTTCGCCTTAATTGGCTGCAACAGTCAATCACTGAGGGCGCTACCGCTAAACAAGTTGAATATATTATGCTCAACAACTGGGGTATTGATTAACGTCAAGTTAGAACATTTTAGATTTTTCATTTTATCTTTAGAAAAATGTTTTTAGTGACATATATAAAAATCTACCAGACACAGCGGCAGTGAGCTATAGTTAAGGATAACTTGGTGTAACTATAATGAATCTGTATATACAATAGAAACAAATTTAAACAAAGAGTTACATAAAATAATGAAATCAAATAGATAATAGAAACAGATGGAGTAAAGTGAGTCTTGTTCAACAGGGATTAGTGTAACATTATTAAAAGATGCTGTAGTACAGGAATTCGTACGTTTAGGACGAAGGGTAAAAGTTATTTGATGAAATTTGTTTTGTTTTTGTTATAATTAAAAGTTAAGAATACAGAAAATTTATATTCTGTATATAATATTATAGAAAACATGAGTTGAAGAATAAAACTAATTAAACAATATCTGTATACTAATCAAAGAACATAATTTAATTCATATAATTCGTGATCGGTCATAGCTTAAAATACGTTTTAGAATAGCCTTTTGAAAACTAATACTTCACTAAATATTTCTCTAGTTGACAATTAAGTATTAAAAAGTTAGAAAGATACGTAAAAATCTGTGGTGATATAGCATACCTGTTCCTTTTCTTCTCAAAGTGATTCCTGACTTGCTTAGATAGACACCATCTTGTAAGTTATAAGGAAATCGACGATCCAAGGGCAAGGAGCTTCGGAGTAGCGCGGGACTACTTACGGCTACAGAAGGCACTAAATATCAAGGGACTAAGTTTATAGCCCCGAGGGACCCCGGCTGGCCTATAACTGACGCCAAACCGAATTACAGCCCGCACGAGTGCTAAGTTGCCCGCTTCACTGCCATCTTCAACCCTACCGTCGGCGATCTAACGAGATTTGATCCGACTTCTCCTTCAGTCATGCGTAAGGGAGGGCTTCAAATATTTCTCTATATTACGATCTTCAACCGATTAGCTTTAATTTATTTTATTAGTAGTATTAATAATAATAATAAGAAAGAAGACAACTCAATTTCTCCCTGACTAGAAAAAACAATAGATCATGGATATGTGTTTCTACAATTTACTGATTTTCCCAACTAACATATTTGTATTAAGACAATTAATTTTCGTAACCCTAAACCGGGCACGATGGTTGCTTTAGTCAACCAGAAGAATATTTTCCTTTTCAATTTTTCCGGACTAGGAACCTCTTGCTTCCAGTCACTAATACCCTCCCTCTACTCTCCCTTGACTCTTTAGTACCGTTTCAAATTTAATCTAGTGAGCAGCTGTAGCGTATGTCGCAATTGAATATCTGAAACCAAGCTATAGTATACTAAGTCAACCATGCGCCTGGTCATAGGAGTATTTTTTTTTTTTTTAACTGAAAACATCAACTTATTTTACAAGAGCTTAATGAGCAATCTGACTAGGAAAAATATGCTGGAACATGCGCAGGAAATTCAACGGAGCCTGATTCTTTTAGCTCCGAAGATGACATCATAAATAATTCTGACCTGGAACTAATAGTAAAACCGAGCAGGAAGCTGATTCTGAAAATGAATCAACCTTTGAAGATGATATGAAAAAAAGAATTCAACTTTGGAATTGATGGTATCATGAGGGCTACTACCGGCTTTACCAAATGTTTAAATTAAAAAAAAATGTAATAAAATATATAAACTAAGAATACTAAGATAATGAAATGTTTATTGAAGAATTATACCTTGTCATATAATAAAAAATTCATTTCTCAAATATTTTTTTAGTCTATATTTTTCCTATCTTAAAATAAAAAAAATAATATTTAGGTTATATTACTCCCATTACAATAAAAAACAATTGAAATCGATGTTAATACAAAGAAGTTTAGATCAGGACTGAATGTATTCAGATAGCAAAGAAAACTGCAGAGGTTGACAAAGTCAATTTCGCGCCCGGAATCGAAAATTACATTAACGGCTAATAATTATTCGAAATAAACAAATTTGAGAGAAAATTGCTTCAACCCTGACTTTTTTCATTCCATTACGTTTCTGATAAGAAAGATATCGTCAATTTTTCGATTCGAGCAACACCAAAAGAGTTAGATTGTGTCAAAATTTGGGGGTGAAAAAAAACGATATACGAAAAAAGTATAGACCACTGGTAAGAGACATTCATGTAAAAATTATAAAAGTTAATTAATATACAAAAAATTCTAGATTAGCTTGTATTGTTTCAAAACGTATTAATCGATCATATGAATAATTGAAAACTGGTTTAAACTTTTGAAAACCATAATAATAGAAAAAACTTACTCTAAAACGGATTACATTTGTAATTAGGCCAAAAACATCTCTCAGATATTTATTTAATATCTCTCAGATATTTATTTAATATCTCTCAGATATTTATTTAATATCTCTCAGATATTGTACCAACATAACAATTTAACAATACTGTTTTATTTGATATGCTCTATCTTAATTATTTTGTATTTTATATATTATTTGAAATATTACATTAAAATGAAGTTAGGAAAAGGCACTATTGGTACTGGTTTTTGTCATGCGTCTGCGTCCTGCAGATTTAGGTTAACAAAGATTTAAAATAAAAAATAAAATCTTCTTTTAATATAACTATTAAAACAGTTATATCATTCCTTTTTGAATTCGAAACAAATACGGAATATATTAAATAATAAACACATATAAATAAAACATACAATACTAATACGAAACAGTTTAATGTAACCGCTAGCATTGACCTTAGAATAGAGATGGATCGGTGGTATAGAAACGGACTAGCTTTAATGCTAGGAGCATTAACTATAATTACTAATAATCAGCTAGTAAGCTTGCCTACTAATGCAGCAGCCCTAAATAGGGTGGTAACTAACTACTAATGTGTTGACACTACTCCCTCCCCAATAGTTTACTCTATTAATTAACTTAATCCTTAAAATGAAAACATCATCTCCTATGTCTTGGTGATTGAGAACGTTCTCGACGTATAAGGATGTTGTAAGTATTTTTTTTTTTGCATTCTATCAAAATCAGTTTCGCCTGAAAACCAACTTTTCTCTTCTTTTTTTCAGTAGTTTTTCAAATATTTTTGTATATTCATGTTTTTAATAATGACCCAAAATTGTTGGGATTTCAAAATCTTGTTAACTATAAACATTCAATTATAAATTATTTTTAAAAATAGTTTGCTCGTACTAAAGTACAGACTATGCTTGTAACCTCTTAAATCTCGCTAAAGGCAGATCCAAAATTCAACGTTAGTGGTTATTGTTTGTTTATTTCGTTTAATGTCACTTTATGCTGCTATGGCTAATCGGACGATGCAACGGTGGGAGTCCTAAATTTTGCCTATCCAGGTATAATTAGGATAGGGATCTTTAACGAGTACCTGACATCGCACAGGCTCGGGACTCCCATTTTACGTCCCTTCCGAAGGACGGCATAGCTAAGGATTTTTTACTCCCTTTAAAAAATCCTAAGGTCATCTGCCGGGCTGCGAACCCGCGATCTTGGGTTTAGTAGGTTGCTATGCTAACCACTAGACCACAGGTGACCCCACGTTAGTGGTTATAAACAATTATCTCATAACTGCCGACAAAAAAGTACAAAATAAAAAAAAAAATAGATTCATTTCAGCTATTATGTATAACCTTCAAACAGCAAATGGTACGGTTATTACTCTTTCTGAATAAAGCTATTTATACATGAAGAGCTTGAGGCATGTAAATAGGGTTAATTGTAAATAATTGGATAACGAACTTTTAGTAAATATAATAACATTAGAAGGAGAAATGAATTAATAATGAAAAAATAAACTATATCTATATGTACATTGAATGAAGAATATATTTATAGATACCACGATAACTATCTAACAATAAGTTAAATGTTAGTTATTATTCATTAACAGGTGCCTGACAGGGATGTGAGGAGATATTGGAAAAGGAGTGTTTTAAATGAGAAGAAGCATGTCTCATTTCTGAAGGGAGAATGTTCCAGAGGGTAGCGGATCGGGCTAGGAAGGAATGCTAGTTTAAGGTTGTCCGATGGAAAGGCAAGTATAGGTCAAAGGAACGTGATCTTGTTGTGAGTTGGGAGTAGACGGAAGACTTAGATTTCAAAAGATTATAAATGTAGGATGGGCGATAGTGATAAATGACCTGATAAAATAATGAACCCAGGAAATATAGTTTGCGGGTGGATGGGTAGAGCCACTTCAAGACGGTGTACAGAGGTGAAACATGTATACCATCCCTTTTCTGTGCCATATTATATCTGAGAAATAAACGCAATTTCAGTTGGTTAATATTTTAATCACTGAGTAACATGATATTGCAAGAAGAAAAGAGTTCGGGAGACCCTCCAGGGGCACACCCAGTCTCTTTAAAGTTCAATAAAATCCCTAACATTCAAGATTACTGCGGTTTTTACTCTTACTGTAATATTAAGGGCAGAACCTGTTTGAAATTAACAAAAGTGGAGTACCTGGCCCTTCAATAATATTGAATAGTGTTATATCGATAGTATAGAAAGAAGTACAACATAATATCTGTGAATTCAAATATCACATCTGTTTTATTAATTTCGACCGAACAAATTTCCTATTGTTTACTTCCAAAAATTATAATCGAAAAATACTTGTAATTTTTCAACTATAATAAATACCCTTTATGACCTATGCCATAAATATAAATTTTATATATATTTAAAGATATTAGGATTGTTTTAAAAGTATATTTAGAATTAACAAAAAATAGGAACATGTGTAGATTTAGTTAGTAGTTAGTGACATGTGTTAGGAACAAAATTATGTTCTGAATTAGTTTTTTAATGTTTTAAATTTGTTTTATTTTATTTTTTTTATAGTTACTTGTTTTTTCAAATTTAAGGTGAGTATTTTACATAATAAGAATATATATCTGGTTTGTTTGTAGCAAAAATATTATGGACCTTCTAAATACAATAGATTGGATAGGAAGGTTAATATTTGCTTAACTTTTAATGCCTTAGATTCTCTAATAGTGTATTGCAATGTGAAGATATACTGAAATATCTGTGTGCAAACCATCCTCCAACAGTCCTTGCAACCAAATGATGTTACAAAATATACACATATTTATAAAATGACACATCACAGAAACCTTATTTTTTGAGTTTGATAGATTGCAATATTAGCCTTTGAAATATTAAGAGCTATTGAATTAATTCTGAATCCCATTTGCTACATCTCACTGGTGTTACTTTTCTTATCTTCAAGTTGGTCTTTGCACTTAGAACTAACCAATTTTAAGACTAGGTTATACTTAAGGTTATACCCAAAATAGATGATTTGAATTTTTTTGTTCCTATTACTGTTTCATAGACTAAACTATTTCATCATGGTGATAACTAAAAAAATGTTTTTGACCTGTTACTTTAGAAATGTAACTCTTAGTTTTGGTTCTTCAAAAGGGTGACAAATTAAAAAATAAATTATAATTAAATTAATTTAACTTATAATTAGAGTGTTGGACAAAAAATCTTACGAATGTTTTTTTTTTTTTTTTTTTTTTTTTTTTTTTTTTTCCCACGTAACGGCCTTAGAGACCACGCGAATATCATTTACTTCTTACTACTTCTCTCCTTCCGTCTCTCTTCCCACCTTTTCTTCATTCTTTCCGATTGCTCCTTCCTCCTTTCTTCGGTCCACGCTATTCCTTTTCTCGCATCCTTCCTTCCCACAAGAACCTTGATTAGATTTAGTTTTTTTCTGTATTCATCCCTATCAAAACAGTCCTGGTCTGTTATTCCCAGTGTCTCAGTTTCCTCTTTCATCTGTTTGACATATCGCCCAGAACTCTTGTATCCTCTGATTTTATAGAAGATTTCTCTATTTAATCTTTCCTTACGAATGTTTATTAGAAGTTTTTTTTTGTTTTTTGTTTCGTAATTTCTCTTCAAAGGAAAACGATGTGGATTCATGAAATAACTGGAATGAATTTTTTCGGACGTCTTTACGATCTTTCCTGTAAAATAGCATTTTTTGGGAAAGCTCTTTTGGGTTTACATTTTTGAAGGTTTGCTCTCGTAGTGAATCTTATTTATCGATCTTCTTTCTCTTGACATCTCGGTCAAAAATATCGGTGTGCGTTATATCCGATTTCTTGAGGTTCTGCTGTATTTATCTGATGTGAGAGGTAGAAATGTGGAAAAAAAATCGAAACTGAGATTTGATCGCCATCTGATAACATGTCCTATATACTATCATACTGGCAACTGTTTAGTTACTTAGAACAAGTTGACAGTGGACAGTGCCGATTGTTAATTTTTCACAAAAAATGACATGTTTCTTTCTCTGCCTGTACCCCCACCCTTTGTTAAAAATCATTTATTATCGATCTAGTTAAAATTTATTGTATTACCCCTTCTTAATTCTGAAAAAAAACAACAAGAAAACTCAGATCTTAATCGACGCCATTGGAAGCGAACATCTGGAGCGGATTAATTGCCTTAGTGTTATATAAAACATAAACAATGGCACAACTGTTACTGTTACTGCTACTGCTTGGACACGCCCGCTCATAAATCTCTTGGAGAGTAAAGTCAGAACAAAAAAGTTCGTGTCCGACTTGTGATTAACTGTTTTACGATCGACTGGGGCTTAGCCGTGAACTTTGTTAGGGCGTAGGTTTCAACAGACCGGAACTTTAATGCGATTGAAACCAGTCCAATTTGCAAATCAGTTAGTTAATTTAATCAAACGGCTATTACAAGATGTACAATTCACGGCTTAATTGCAGACAATAATAGTGTTAATTATTGATAGATAATAAGCTAATATCAAATTAATTTAACTATGCACACTTTAATATAATAACTGAAATAAAATAAGCGAAATTAATGATAAGATAAATTCAGAAACATTATTAAAAATTGTACGACTTTCAAATATTTATTGATTTCATGGACAATAATTATGAATGATAATTTATGAATTTTAAGTAAAATTGTGGTACGTGTATTTAACTACAAATCAGTAATGTCATCAAAGCATCCATTTTCATTTAATGAGTTTGATTCATGTTTACTAAAATATCCATATAAGTTGAGGAAAATAAGAATTAATTTCGTAAGAAAATCATGATTAAAGTTTTAATTAACATTATAAAATCAAACGTACAAGGCCCTCAGTACCAAATCCAGGACAATCATTTTTATCGTTCAGCTATAAAAATATTTGCAGCATCACTTGACATTTCGATAGAACCCTCGGATATTTAGCAACTGTATAGTACAAACCATTGCGTATAGATGTCGTTACACTGTTACTCAGGGCTTAGTGTGAAATTCGAATGAAAGTGTTTTGTTTGTTTTACATGGTAATTCAAAATTCTAAAAAGAAAATCGTAACTGAATAGTTGTATGTAGGATAGTTCAGATGCAGTCAGGATGCTTGAAAAAGATATTTATGAGAGAGCTGAGGTTTCGGAATGCCTTTTAGGGATTCTTCAGGGCTATAAAGAATTAACTGGAAAATATTAAAGATAATAATATAAGCATGTAAAATATAAACATAAAATCGAATCAA
This sequence comes from Euschistus heros, assembly GCA_003667255.2. Taxonomy (NCBI): domain Eukaryota; kingdom Metazoa; phylum Arthropoda; class Insecta; order Hemiptera; family Pentatomidae; genus Euschistus; species Euschistus heros. The sequence goes on from RCWM02000200.1 coordinate 541,004, forward strand.
GACTAAATATATATTAACAGTAATAGTGAATGAAAAAATTTAAAATAATTATAAAAAGGAAAAAGAGATTAATCTATTTCCTCAGTTGTCACTCTTCTGGGATAAAAATATATATAAAGAATATATATGTATTTAAGTACTGTTCTATTTTCAAATTTTCTTTGAAATTTTTATGTTTTTCCTTTTATAACTACAATTTCCTATTATAAAATTTTATAATCCTTTCAATTTCAACTGCGATTAACGCAACAAGATTAGAGGTATATCCATGACTATAATTTTTGCTTCTTAAAAGACATTTTCTGTAATATTGATTTTTCTTTATAAATGTGTAAAATTATATATTGGTCAGTTGATAAGTACAAAATGATTATAAATTCAACAAAACTTTTTTATGCCTACATTTTGGTCATATCATAAAGAAATAAAAAGTTTCCCTTGCAGCAAATTGTTGTTACCTCCTTTATTTTTCTCTACTCTTCCCTGATGAAGGCGCTCATTATCGTCTCCAAAACGTCGGCATAAAATGTTTTATTAAATTAAAAATTCATTCATACTCATTATATGAGGCTATGAGAGCAAAAGTGGCCTAACCCACAAAATATAAAAAAATCTGATTTAGTAATTTTTGGCAACTATAACGCCATCTGGTGGTGTTAATGTGTTTGAAAAATTGGTTCACATGGTGGTGCAATGTGAACCAATTTTTCAAACACATTAACACCACCAGATGGCGTTTTCGTTTTTATAGTTGCCAAAAATTACTAAATCAGATTTTTTTATATTTTGTGGGTTAGGCCACTTTTGCTCTCATAGCCTCATATAATTCAACAGATCTACATTGATATACATATATTCAAGAATTCAACAATCCTATTAAGATTATTTATCACTCATTATTTAACTTTATAATATAACATATTCTAAAAATAATATATATAGTTTCATATAATACATTATCGAATCACTACAATATTTAACTCAAATATAATTTATTGAAGAGTACTCAAAATGAGGGAAATCTGCCACATCCAAGCCGGCCAGTGCGGTAACCAGGTTGGCTCCAAATTCTGGGAGGTGATTTCAGACGAACACGGTATCGATCAGACTGGAAATTATCATGGAGATTCTGAACTGCAACTGGAGAGGATCAGCGTCTACTACAACGAAGCTATAGGTATTAATAAAGGTTACTATTTTTCTAAAATATTTTAGCTATAAATTATTGTACTGTTTGGCGTGGTGGTGCACACTGGAGAAACTGGTTTCTAGAAACGGGTTTCGTGCAATGGATTTCATGGAAACTGTTTCATTGGAACATGCTCACAGAAGAAACGGGTTTCCGTCAGTTTTGCAATGGATTCTGACGACGATATGCTTGTGTTATTGTGGCGGCTAAAAAATAAGAAGAAAAAAAAAACGCAAGCACTGGGTTAACCCGATGATCAGGGATCGGGAACACAGCTTTTTTGTTGTAGCTCGAGAACTAAGCAGAGATCTTGAAGAATTTAAGGATTTTTTTAGGATGTCGAAGCCACTTTTTGATCGATTACTAGAACTTTTGAAGCCAATAATAACAAAGGACACCAACTGGAGCTTAGCAGTTAGGTTTATATGAAAAAAAAAGAAGGTATAAATAGGAATTTAAAAATAAGCATAAGAAAAATATATAAAAAGGTGAAGGGTAAGATAGAAAGAAAATAAAATTGGAATAACAATATAGAAAGAAAGAGGGACATACTAATTGTTGTCTGGTTAAAGACTTGACTAAAAATGACTGTTAAAAACTAAAATCAAGGAAGCAGAAAGTAAAGACAAGAATGGGGTGGCAGTTGCTAAGATAACGTGATTTTCAATATAATATATTAATATACATATTTTTTATTATATTTTTATTATTGTATATTTATAATAATACATTTTATTAATTATTATGGAATGAATATACACTTCAACTGATGAAATGTAAAACGGAAGCAACAGGAAACCGATTTAAGAAGTTTCATGAAACGCTGTGAGCACCAACTTACGTTAATCCTATCTTTCAGTTTCAACATCTTCGTTTCCATGTTTCTAGATACCGGTTTCTCCAGTGTGCACCGTGCCTTACTCAGAAATTCAGTTTGTGTAAAAACAATATTTTTATCTCCAACCTCACCCAGAAAATTTTACTAGTTAATAAAAATATGTGTTAAGTTGAAACTACAATTATTATCCAGATTGATTTGAAGAAAAAAAAAATATTTTTTTTTTATTACATACAATTTTTTTTAAAAAATAGTTTACTTAACAAACGTTCTAGGCCGTGTTTCACGTAAAATACGATAGGTCCCCTCTTATTAGTTTTAATGACACAATAAAAGACGTAAAACTAAATAAACCAAGCGGCAGCTACCGAAACTACGTCTCGGAATTAAGAGCCCAGCCCACACATCTCATAACAGTCAAGTTCTGAGTAAACGTACTTAGAGAATTTCTAGAAGCATAGCACATCCATCTGACAAGGGCTTTGCCCAGCCTGGGCCCTATTGCCGTCGCGTGTGGTCTCTTCATAAACTTAAAGCGTTATGGCACCTAAAAGGAAACGCGTTGTATTAACTGTCTCCAAAAAACTGTTCATTGTAGAACTTCTTATGACAGGCGAATCTGAGAAAAAAATTAGCGGATGAGTTCTGCGGAAAACATCCACGATTTCCGACATGCTGATTAATCTTTTTAACAGTTGTTACGTAAATATAATTTTACTAGAATTCCCGGTCGCGGCTTCGCACGCTCTCATAAGCAAAGAGCTTAGTAATTTTAACTAATAATTGAAGTTTTATTTTTTTTATAAATAAAAATCTTGTAATGAAAAATGGAATTGAACATTATTTAATTTCAATTTTTATTTAATTTCAAATTTAATTTTAATATATGAGTTGGTAATTCCGATAGACAGAGACTATTACGAATACTCTATTATCAGTGCTTACACTATTTGCCCATGAATCATATTTTTAGACACAATATCAAACAGCCAAGGATTGAAATTTTGATTTGGTAATAATTTTTATCTGACAGAAATAATTTATTGATTTCATTTGGTTGGATTTTAATTTCTAACCTTAAAACGCTGAAGACAGAGTGACAAACCTCGTTTCAGTCACTTCACACTGTCCATTTACATTATTATTACAGAAACTTTTCTATTGTAAATTTCCTTAAAACTATGAAAATGTAGTTATAATTTGGTTCGGATAGGTTTAATAGTTCTACTAAAACTTTGTTGTAGAATGCTTCTAGCCACCTATCGTTCTACTTTTAAACTTCGCAAGAATCCACTTGTTGCACCAGATATGTAGATCTTTTTTAATAATTTAATTGAACATACTTTTACCTCTTTTGATAGCAGTGTAATTTGATTAAGCTAATTTTATTATTCATTTCTGGCTCTAAATTACAACATATAAAGGATACAGGGAAAAAACAAGAATAGTCCATGATATTCCGATTTTTCGTTTTTCGGCGCATTCTATTGGTCTTTACGAGTACTATCAGTTGATTACACTGTATTAGGGCTAATATAAGGAAAATCCAGTGAAAAGCTAGATTGAAAAACCAGCCTACAGGGAAGGAACAAGAATAGTCCGAGCGTCTCAGGGAAAAAACAAGGAGAGTCACAAATGTTTATTTATCTTTAATTATTTGGATCCAAATGTCAAACATCTTCTGTGGCTCAGCTGGGGGTCAAAATAACAATTATACTGTTATAAGATTTCTTCATTACATTGTTCATACTGCCAAGAGACTAGATTCAAAGTTACGTTTCCAATCAGAGGCCATTCATACTTAGAATGCGATAAAAATATGGGACTTATAAATCAGAATTGCCTAAGGATTGGTACGATCTACTTCGTCATTCAAAGAAGAAACCAGAGCCATTTAAAGTTGTCCCTGACAGAAAAATATAAAAAAATTGACGATGTTTCTTGAACATAAATTGGCTCCCAAGTGCTCTTTTCCGATTCAAAAAGTGAGGGAATTGAGATTGTCTCAAGACAAACCAGGTCTCGTTTACCATCGTAGCACTTATAATGATTCTTGGGAGAGCCACTCTATCATCATAAAAACAAAGAAAAATACATCCTTGAATCCACAAGGAATATGCTCATTAAAATCGGGAAAATTTGAGATACCAACAGCATCATACAAACATCTCCTGCAGTTGTCTAAACCAAAATATGACGATCACCAAGTGTTGAAAGAATTTTGTAAACAAAAAACCAAGAATTTTACGAGAAGTTGCTTCATCAATAATATTTTCTTTACTCATAACAACAAATATTGTTCTGATTAGTGCATACCAACAATGAATTTTCTATTATAACAGGTAGCTAATCAGGTTCTTTGCGAAAGATAGAGCTAATGCAAGAAAAATATTGTATTTTGGCCAACGAAAATATTGTGACTTTCCTTATTTTATTCCTGTAAGTTTGTAGTTTTTGTGAAAAATAAATTACTTTATTGATAAAAAATTTTAATTTCTACCTACTTTGTTGACATTTACCTAAAGAAATAACGGCGGTTCTAACAAAATATTAGTTATTGAAAAATTGGTTAGTTTTCAATTTTTACAATGTTTCAAACTTAAAAATAAGCTTATCTCAAAATGATCAATTTGTGACTAACCTTGTTTTTTCCCTGTACCCTTCATATCTTTGTAACCTCTCTTGAATGGAGCTCGCCACCTATCAGTCAATTTGCAAACTTCACGGCGCACCACATATTTATTAGTTTTTTAATAGCAATTTAAAAGAAAATATGTAAATTTAATTATTGGTAAACCTTCCTTGAAATTTGAAGATGATGTAGTTAAAATTTACTACAGATTTCAGTATTTTACGCGGTTTGTGATCACAAACGAAAAATCGTTTGACCTTGTATATAATAGTGTAGATAAACAGTCACATTTTTAATTATTTAATAAAGTACATAGTTAAAACATTACATATGTCTGTATTTTTTATTTCAATTCCCTGATTCAATAGTAAATCTGATTATCCGGATTTTTGGGTATCATGATCAATTTCGGCCACAATTAATTAATAATCGAAGTTTGTACCTCCATATTACAGTTTAATGGATATTGTACGTTACTGTCATTTCCTTCCTCAATTTACAAGTAGACTCCTAGTTTCCTGTTTTATGTTTCCTCAATTTATTACGCATGATATATATATGTGTGTGTGTGTGTGTGTGTGTGTGTGTGTGTGTGTGTGTGTGTGTGTGTGTGTGTGTGTGTGTGTGTGTGTGTGTGTGTGTGTGTGTGTGTGTGTGTGTGTTTGTGTGTGTGTGTGGTGTGTGTGTGAGTGTGTGTGCATATACAACTTTAAAAAATAACCTTCCATGATCATGGTACATAGCTAACCCTCTATAAATATCACCAAGTTTTAAATTTGAGATTAAATTAATTAAATTTAAATTAATTAAATTTGAGAACTTTGAAAAATTGACTTTTGTCCTACTGATTACGCGATTCAACTGTGCGACGTCAACTAATAACGTACAGCTCGACTTTACCATATAGACAGTCAGAGAAAGTAGGACATTCCAACCCGATGTATGACTTCATAATACTATTATGTATAAAAAATATTGCGGTTAATTACGCCTTCGTTATCAGCTTATTACGCTACACCCTTGGAAAATACGCCTTTTTTTTATTAATTAGTTTTACTTATTAAATTTTTATGGACTTACAATTATTTTTTAAAATTTTTATACTGTTGCTGTTTAACTATTATGTGCTTGAATATTGTTAATAAAAGATATACTGCAAAACTGACTAGTTATATAAATATTTAGTATATTTATTTATTTATTTAAATTGCCAATTTTAGTGAGAGACGGTGTCCCAGAATAAGTTTCTTGTTGTTCTTCATTATAAAAAGAAAAATATAATTCTGTCTATTGTAAATATTACTGAACTGACATTTCTTATAAACAGATTGATTATTTTTCTATATGCCATATATTAGTATTCTAAACAAGTTTATTTGGGTCTAGTTCTTTTTACTATGAATACACTAGCATACTGAACTTGTTTACAGAGGGGTTGATGAAAATTTATATATTCTTTTGCCAGGGGGTCTGTATCAGGTTGGATGGGGTAGCTTTGATCTTGGGGAGGAAGGTCTCTGAGCCCCTTGGGTCACTGTGTGGATCGTGGTGTTGCTTTATGGAGGTGCTCTTCTTTCGCGGCTTGCTAAAAGCATTGTGTAATCTTCAACCCAGGTTTCTATTTGATTTGGAATTTATCTACCTTATGTACGTTCTGGGATTTTAGTTGGATTAAATAAAACTTGCCTTCTTTGGAAGAAAAAAAATATTTTTTTTTCTATTCAGAACTATTTAAAATAAAGTCGGAGAAGACAACAACTAGGTAGTTGGAAATATAACAGGATATTTTTACGTAGTGAATGTGAATTTAAATTAAAAAAAAAAAGTTAAAGTTAACGTCAAGATAAATAATAAACAGATAAAATAAATAAATATATCTGAATATATCGTTATAATAAGTCAATTAGATCCATAATTTTTTTAATTGAAAATATAGAATAACGACATTTCTTGTTTGTTTGTTTCTTATTGTTATTGACATGGATATTGGCTAGGTGTCTATAATATTTTTTGTAACGTTTCTGCACCCTCAAAAATGAAATGAATTGACACGATCGAAATTTTTTCAGAAGTGACCTGATCAGAAATTTAATGGAAATAATTTTTGTTATATAAAATTTGTCTCTAGGAAGTAACATTTAGGAGCTGTATTGGTTTGAATAGAAAAAGTCACGTTTGAAAACCCTACTTTCTCTCGACTTTGTTTATTTCGAATAATCATTGATTGGCAACTTAATTTAATTATTAATTTAAGTAATTTGATCCTTTAAATTCTAAAATGTGAATTGTGAAAACAGTATTTTATATTAGTTGAAAAATATTTGTAAAAATACATTAAAAATAAAAATTAATTATTTCAGTTCAGTAACTTCCTCAATTAAAAAATAAACATTTTTTTAATATGAATATGTCTTTTGGCTGGGGGTTTATACCTTCTTGGTGTAGCGTTTTTTCCTCTACACTTTGGTGTAGCTCTGTTGGTGTTGGAATCTTGTCAGTTTCCATATCTAAAATTTAATGGAAAATATTTTTTGTTACACAACATTTTTCGCTAGGGCCTACCATTGAGGAGCTATTGGTTTGAATCAAAAATCCTGATTTCTCTCAACTTTTTTAATTCAAATAATCATCAGTTCTCGTCTTAATTTAAGTAATTTCAAAGAATTATAATCGAAAAAAAATTGTTATTTAACATTTGTCGCTAGGACCTACTGTGTAGGAACTATATTGATTCGAATGTAAAAGTCACGTTTTAAGGTTTTTAACCATCAAATATGTAACGTTAGTTTTTCCCTAAAACATTCAACATTGTGACACACTGTAGCTCTATTTGTGTTGCTCGGATCGAATATTTTACAAGAGTTTGTTTATTAGAACTTTAATAGAGAATATTTTTGATTCTCTTAGGCCCTATTCACACAAAACGGACGTGGCGCTTTTGTCTCTTCCACGTTTGTCCTATTAAACAAAGGGAGGGCGACCGCCCGCGCCACGTCTCTGCCACGTTCGTTCTGTGTGAATTGGAACGTTAGTGTAATAGGAGATACGCGCTTTCGCGTACAAGAAGGCACGCCAGTTCTTCGCCCTGAGTTTTTTTTTATTCTTTTTTCTTTTTAGGGTTTCGGCTTTCTTTTTTTGGGTAAGGGGTGAATCGGACATAAAAATAACATTAATAAAATTTGATATTGGAGTTACATACATATATACCAACAATAATAGGGGTGAATCATCACTGATATAATATTTTTTTTTTTGGGGGGGGGGTGTATCGGACATAAAAAACTCAACAGATTTTCCCTAAAAACCCGCCACCCCCCCGAAAATAAAAAAAAAAAAATTGGTAATGTTTCACCCCTATTAAATTGTCGGTGTGTATGTATGTAACTCCAATATCAAATTTTATTAATGTTGTTTTTATGACCGAAGAGACAAAAGTTCGCGCCACGTCTCCGCCACGTCCGTTCTGTGTGAATTGGGCCTAACACTTGTCGCTAGCACTAACCGTTTAGTTAGGTTTGAATAAAAATAGTTACGTTTGAAACTGTATTTGCGTTTAGCTTTGTTTATTTTGAAGAATCATTGTTTGTTAAATTAATTTAATTATTTGATCCTATTAATTATAAAATGTATATCGGGAAAAGCAGTTGATTATGCAAAGACAAACTAATTTTATATTTTGACAAACATACTTTTATATATCTTATTAAAATAAAAAAATTCCATCTATGGGTAAAATAAAATTGAACCTATTGAAATGAAGTAAAACCTAGGCCCTACATAAAGAACATCAAAACTGACCCACCCCCTGAGATTATTTATTTACTGGGTATAAAACTGTTTCCGACATAAAATCAAGACACATTACAGAATTTAGTGACATTTCAAATTCTACTACATCTTATAAAGTTCGTTCATTTTGTAAGTCTTTTTATTACAGAAAACTATTTTATAAGCTGAATTAATTATTATTTCAGGTGGCAAATATGTTCCTCGCGCTGTTTTGGTGGATTTGGAACCCGGGACTATGGACGCAGTCAGGTCTGGGAGTTTTGGACAGATCTTCAGGTAATTGCATTGGGTTATTGCCAGGAGAAGAATATATGAAAATACTTTACAATCATTTAATCTTAAGCTATTCCTAAGCAGATGATAAGTTCTATGTGCCGATATGTATAAATTGCATTTTTACAAAGCTGGTGTAGATAGAAATTGACGTAAATTATATTATACAAAAATCAATGCATTAATACAAGTACGCATTTATCTGCGTTTGAAGGTTGTGAATGCAGATAAATGCTTACTTATATTTAATATTAGTATAGTATGAAGAAATACTGTACACGAGCAAATAGGATCTTAAAAGAAATTTCAATCAAACAACACTTTTTGAAAGTCTTTCCTCCCAATAGGGGAAAAATGGATTACTAAAAACTTCAGGAGAAATTCTAAAAAACAAAAGAGATAATGTCAGTTTATTATACGAAATTCATATAGAACATTAGCTACTACAAAATAATTTATAAAGAGAACAACTATTCTAGATTCCAATGACTCCTTGAGGCAAAATTGGGTTTATTTAACTTAATGAAATAACAAAATCAAGTAATTTTCCAGATAGTTGATTCTTTTTTGACATAGATATGTCATTTGGCTGGATATATATATATATATATATATATATATATATATATATATATATATATATATATATATATATATATATTTTTATTTTTGAAGAGAAAAGATTTGACCCCAGTTGGGATTCGAACCTAAGTCTCCACCTCTCTAGCGTGGCGCCTTATCCACTAGGCCACCGGGCTCGTATCCGAACAAGGGAAATCTTTTCTCTTCACTGATCCATACCCCCGGGCACTCGCAATTGCGACTTGCAATTCGGGGATGAATGTTCAAATTGAACATTACTTTAATTAGATCTATTGACGAGCTGTCATATATATATATATTAAATTATGAAGTGGTTCTTGTTTACTAAATATTTTTTTTTTTTTTTTTTTTTTTTTTAAATATATTTTTTATTTTTGAAGAGAAAAGATTTGACCCCAGTTGGGATTCGAACCCAAGTCTCCACCTCTCTAGCGTGGCGCCTTATCCACTAGGCCACCGGGCTCGTATCCGAACAAGGGAAATCTTTTCTCTTCACTGATCCATACCCCCGGGCACTCGCAATTGCGACGTGCAATTCGGGGATGAATGTTCAAATTGAACATTACTTTAATTAGATCTATTGACGAGCTGTCATATATATATATTAAATCATGAAGTGGTTCTTGTTTACTAAATCGGATACGAGCCCGGTGGCCTAGTGGATAAGGCGCCACGCTAGAGAGACTTGGGTTCGAATCCCAACTGGGGTCAAATCTTTTCTCTTCAAAAATAAAAAATATATTTAAAAAAAATATTTAGTAAACAAGAACCACTTCATAATTTAATATATATATATATATATATATATATATATATATATATATATATATATATATATATATATATGACAGCTCGTCAATAGATCTAATTAAAGTAATGTTTAATTTGAACATTCATCCCCGAATTGCACGTCGCAATTGCGAGTGCCCGGGGGTATGGATCAGTGAAGAGAAAAGATTTCCCTTGTTCGGATACGAGCCCGGTGGCCTAGTGGATAAGGCGCCACGCTAGAGAGGTGGAGACTTGGGTTCGAATCCCAACTGGGGTCAAATCTTTTCTCTTCAAAAATAAAAAATATATTTAAAAAAAATATTTAGTAAACAAGAACCACTTCATAATTTAATATATATATATGACAGCTCGTCAATAGATCTAATTAAAGTAATGTTCAATTTGAACATTCATCCCCGAATTGCACGTCGCAATTGCGAGTGCCCGGGGGTATGGATCAGTGAAGAGAAAAGATTTCCCTTGTTCGGATACGAGCCCGGTGGCCTAGTGGATAAGGCGCCACGCTAGAGAGGTGGAGACTTGGGTTCGAATCCCAACTGGGGTCAAATCTTTTCTCTTCAAAAATAAAAAATATATTTAAAAAAAATATTTAGTAAACAAGAACCACTTCATAATTTAATATATATATATGACAGCTCGTCAATAGATCTAATTAAAGTAATGTTCAATTTGAACATTCATCCCCGAATTGCACGTCGCAATTGCGAGTGCCCGGGGGTATGGATCAGTGAAGAGAAAAGATTTCCCTTGTTCGGATACGAGCCCGGTGGCCTAGTGGATAAGGCGCCACGCTATAGAGGGGGAGACTTGGGTTCGAATCCCAACTGGGGTCAAATCTTTTCTCTTCAAAAATAAAAAATATATTTAAAAAAAATATTTAGTAAACAAGAACCACTTCATAATTTTATATATATATATATATATATATATATATATATATATATATATATATATATATATATATATATATATATATATATATATATATATATATATATATATATTTATATATATTTTTGTAACGTTTTTTTCACTCCCAACTAATTTTGTGAAAATTTTCACACTCTCTAGCTATGTTGGTGTTGCTCGGACCGAAAATTTTCTAAGAGTTACCTGATTAGAAATTTAATGGAAAATATTTTATGTTATATAAAATTTGTCACTAGGACGTACCATTTAGGAGTTATGTTTGTGTGAATGAAAAAAAGTCACTTAAGAAACCTTTATTTCTCTCAACTTTATTTCGAATAACCGTTAATTTAATTTAATTATTGAAGTAATTTGATCCTTCTAATTCTAAAATGTAAATTGGTATATTAGATTAGATAAGAGATGAATATATCCACGATCTATTGTTTGTCCAGTGAGGGAAAAATTTATTATTTTAAACTTTTTTTTCGATATATACAATTTGAACTAGAATATATAACTAATATTCTTAAATTTTAACTTAAGGTCTAGACGTCAACTGTAATTTAAAGAAATTAACTTACTGCTAAAGCTTATGGATTCATAAAGCCGCATGCCTTGGCAGTTGCCCGATCGGTGGTTGAATTCATAACATTTGCTACCACAACGTATGACGATCTTCAAAGCTATGAACATGGGGTTTTCCGACTTCAGCCCATCCGTCAATTAGCGTTAATGACAGTGTATATCCTGCGGTTTCCTTAACTTGGAACATATAATTACTTTTTTGGTCTAAATATATTAAAGGAATCATCTCAACACAGGCAGTCTAAAAACCTTTATATTTTTCAAAACAGTATTTTAAAATAATTATTCTTTAAAATACTTGTTTTTATGCTGATCATATTGGAATTATATCAATTTACTCAATTATTGAGTTATTTTCTTAATTCATTGAATAGGGGGTTGTATAGTCCTTTAAGAACCATGACCTCGACTAGTGCCCTCCTCCCCTTCCACGTCACCCAGCCATCTCATACGGTATTTACCTCTTCATCTTTCACACCCTTGCCTGCTATAAAATAATCTCCTTGCTTTTTTTGTCATTTTGATAATGGCTGTTTCACCGTATAAGTTTATTAGTTCTAAATTAGTCGTAATCCTCAACTGATCCTTTACTCTGATTGGACCATACATTTTAGGACTTTTCACTCCCACATCTCAGTTATTTACCTGATTAAATACTGTATAATAGGTCGAAAATTATTTTTGATTCATTACGAATCATCTATACATATATATTTTATTTTTGGATTTTTGAAACAAAAAAAAGAATTAAAATTTCCTTACAGACCAGACAACTATGTCTACGGGCAATCTGGTGCAGGCAACAACTGGGCGAAGGGACACTACACAGAAGGCGCTGAGCTCGTTGACGCTGTGATGGATGTTGTGCGCAAGGAGGCTGAAGCATGCGACTGTTTACAAGGGTAAGCTAGGGCAGATTTAGTAATTCTTTGTTGCAAAAAATCCTTTTTATTTATCGTTACTTAACCACTATCCTAGATTCCAGATGACCCACTCTTTGGGAGGAGGAACTGGATCGGGAATGGGTACCCTCATCATCACCAAGATCCGAGAAGAGTATCCGGACAGGATCATGAACACTTTTTCAGTCGTACCATCTCCGAAGGTATCGGACACAGTGGTAGAGCCTTATAATGCCACCCTCTCAGTCCACCAGCTCGTCGAGAACACGGATTCTACATTCTGCATCGATAACGAAGCGCTTTACGATATCTGCTGCCGGACCTTGAAGCTGTCCACACCGGCCTACGGCGATCTAAATCACCTCGTGTCGGCCACCATGTCTGGGGTCACCACCTGCCTCAGGTTCCCAGGCCAGCTCAATTCAGATCTGAGAAAGCTCGCTGTCAACATGGTGCCCTTCCCTCGGCTCCACTTCTTTATGCCAGGCTTCGCACCCCTCACTTCTAGGTAAGATTAAAGTTGATACTTAAAATAATATATGACTATATCCGGACAAAAGACTTGAAATCCACATACCAGACTTAAAAGACAAGAAACTGCTTGTCTTTCCTGACTACTCCAACATTTAATAGAAAAGCGATTAAAGCTTCTAATAAATTACAAAAGACTTATTCACATGACAATAGTTAGACCCATGGTCATACGTAGTTGAAGTTCGGGGCTCCACTAAACCTTCTAATTCTTCTCGTATTCAATCCTTACAATCCAAATTCCTTCGTAAAATCCTCAATGCTTTTTTTATTATGTTACAAACAAACTTATCCATAAAGATCTTATTGTTCCATATGTTGCTGAATTTGTCCAAACCAGAAACCTGTCTTTTCATAGATATCACTATTCAAATACACTTTTCCAGTTACAGTTTGTTTATATGTTACTGAAATGTTGTAATCATATTTTCACACATTTACTTGATATTGCTTACAGTTGTAAATATTAATAAATGATTTAAGAAATATATTAATAATATCATATGTGACTCAAACCAGATATCCATCCTTTCTTAGCAGACTCCATACCCACTCGAATCCACTAGTCTCCAAATTCGCCTCACAATCAATTCCCGATAATCCTCCTAGGTGTCTCATAAGAAGATGTCCAAGAGACAAATGTTCTAATGTAAATCTTTTACTGAAGTGCTACTAGTGACCAGTTCATTACATATTATTGACATTGCCATTGTAATAATTTTCTTCAAATTAATTTGTATATATATAATGTATATATATATATATATATATATATATATACAAATATTATTTTTATATATAATAAAGTATGCAGTTGATAATATCAATAAACAAAAAAGTCGATAAAATGTTCCTTTACGTTACATAAACTTTTATATCTTACTATTTTCTATTTGAATTTATATAAGTTATATGTTGTGATAAGTAACAAAACAAGAACATTCATTTCAGGAGCTGCCAACAGTATCGCGCAACAACCGTACCTGAACTGGTGCAACAAATGTTCGACGCTAAGAACATGATGGCTGCCTGCGATCCTCGTCACGGAAGGTACCTTACAGTAGCAGCCATATTTAGAGGTAAGATGTCGATGAAGGAAGTTGATGAGCAGATGCTGAACGTCCAGAACAAGAACTCTTCCTACTTCGTTGAGTGGATTCCAAACAACTGTAAGACCGCTGTCTGCGACATCCCTCCACGAGGACTCAAGATGTCTGCTACCTTTATAGGCAATTCAACATCTATAATGGAATTGTTTAAGAGAGTTTCAGACCAGTTTAGTTCTATGTATCAAAGAAAGGCTTTCCTCCACTGGTACACTGGCGAAGGTATGGATCAGACCGAGTTCACGGAGGCAGAAACCAACATGATCGACCTCATCTCCGAATATCAGCAGTACCAGGAAGCGACAGTGAGCGATTCCAACATATACGCGGATGAAGACGAAGAAGATGCCCCCAACTAAGGATAGAAGATGAAATTTTATTCATGATCCAAAATATTTTTAAGTAAATCCAAGTTGTGTGTTTTTTATTTCTTTTTTATAGATTGTTATTAATTTCATATAAGCACGTTAATCAACAAAGAACATTAAAAAATACCCTTTGATGTAGCAAAAAAAACAACAAAAAAACAAATTATAATCTACTGCTCTGTCACATTTAACTCGATTTCATTTTTTTCACCATGAAATCAATTCAGTTAATATTCTTTAATATACTGAGACATAAAAAGTGGTAGTTGTTAGGGTAGAGATCTGGGAAGAACAAAATTATTTCGATGTAGTGAAACCCTTAAGAGGTAAAGTAACATTTTTGTTTCTAGGAATAATAAAGATTGAGGGGTCACCTGTGATGTAATGGTTAGCATAGCAACTTACTAAACCCACGATCGCAGCCCGGCAGATGACCATAGGATTTTTTAAAGGGAGTAAAAAATGCTTAACTCTCACCGTAGCATCGTCCGATTAGCCATAGCAGCATAAAGTGACGTTAAACGAAATAAACAAACAATAATAAAGATTGACTTACATTAAAAAATAATCAATTAAATACATTTTATTACACAGAGGGGTAATTTAAAGAAAACAAGAAATCCTACATTTTATTACCCCCCCAAAAAAAAAATTATATAGGGGTAATTACAATATAAGAAAAAAAAAAAAAAAAAAAATTGCTGCCTGTAATTTGTGACTATCATGATACATACATTGTTCCAAGACCTCCGGATATCTCAGTTTAGATCAAGGATCAAAGCAAGGATACAAGGTTCATGTTTGATCAATATGTCGCAACAAATTTTAAAATATTTTTTAATAATTGAATTGAATATAAGTAAATTTTGATATTAATATCAATATAACACCGTACATTTGTAACTTTTTATGTAGAATAGGGCTCGCTACCTATCGGTCAATTTCCAAACTTCACTGTTTCCAACATCCTTCCAACATCTTTTTTAAAAATAAATTATTTGACAATCTGTAGATTTTATAATTGCTAACGCTTCCTGGAACTATAAAGATGATGTTGCTAGAATTTGGTTCAGATTGGTACAGTAGTTTTCGTGGTTAGTGATTACAAACGAAACATATCTTGTTTTTTAATATTATAGTTTAGATATATCGCATAAGTATTTCAAAAATGACACAACTCAAAAACTAACTTTAAAAAATGTCAAATTCTCAGTCTTGTATGAAAGAAATATCGATATTATGTTTGAATGAACTTTTAATCTGAATTAAATTCAATTTAATTTTTTTTTTTCAAATAGAAATAATTTGCCTATTGTTACATCCACAATGAACTTCTACAGAGTATTTGATGTCTAATGAATTTTTGCCATTTCAAACATTTGCCTTTTCATGGCACAGTGTATTACAGTACTCTATAATTCGATAGATTGTTTGGATGGGGCCCTCATTCAAAAACATTAAATGAGGTTAAAAAAAAAAAAAAAACTATAATAAATGAAAGTAAATTATTTATTTTATTTTTTTACAGATTTATCAAATATTAGACCAATAAGAAATAAAAAAACCAAAAAAACAAACGTGAACTTAAATATGTATCCTTGACTGGAAAAGGGTTAATTTTACATGCTTCAATATTAATTGGTAATCTGACCAAGTCGTTCATTAGAATCTATCTGAACTTAACCAAAGGGAAAACGGAATATGGATCAAATTGAAACTTAAATGGAAACGAATGAAATTAATACTAGAGATTTATTTTTCACCAAATGACAGATCGAATGACAAACTGATAATTTTTTTTTTTAATTAATGGAAGGATCAATTTCAACATTCCCCTATTTCATTGCTTCCATTCCAGAGCTGAAATATCTGATTCATTGTGCTTTGATGCTATTACCTACTTTACTTCTGAAGGAGTTTTATCAACTAGCCATACCTTTTTATTATAATAATGTTGTATTTATAATGACAAGTAACATGCTGTGAGGTGAGTAAGGAAAACATAATAGGAGTTATTGGAAGAGTACGGTTAAAAAAAATATGTTTCGAAACAAAATATAATTTATTTAAAAAAATTAAGATAACATTAATGTTTCATAAAAGGAACTCTCAATTCAATTTAATCTAATGTTTAAAATCAGAAATGGCCTCCATAGCCGTGATCAAAGTGACTCTCTGCGCTTCCTCCAAAACCTGAGTGAAATTGTTGACTGGTTCCATGATAACCCTCATGGGAAGGGATCTCAACTTTGTAGGGCACCTTTACAGGGTACGGTACTTCCTTGACGACAGGGTATGGTACTTCTTTCTCGACCGTGTAGGGTACTGGCTTCTCCACTTTGTAAGGCACTGGCTTCTCGACTGGTACTTTCACAGTGTAAGGGACCTCTTTGACGATTGGGACAGGAACCTCTTTCTCGACTGGAACATGAACAGGGTACTTCTTTTCAATTGGAACTTTGACTGGGTACGGAACTTTCTTCTCAACGATGTAGGGCACTTTCTTCTCTACGTAGACGTTGTAGGGCTGCGGTACTTCAACAGGATAAGGCTTGTCTACTGGAACTTTTACTTCATAGGGCACCTTCTTCTCCACAACGTATGGCTTGGGCACGGGAACCTTCACTTCGTATGGAACCTTCTTTTCTACGTAGACCGGGTACGCTTGAGGTACATACACAGGGTAAGGTTTGTCAACTGGAACTTTTACCTCGTAGGGTACTTTCTTCTCGACTTCCACTTTGAAGGGCTTAGGGATCTTCTTAGTGTAGGTGATGGTCTTGACGTGTTCGAGGTGTTCGTGGACGTGAGTCTTGGTGTTATCGTAGTGATGAAGCTCTTCGAAACCGACGGCTATTCCAAGAAGGCATGACAGGACTATGCTGGGAAACAACATCTTGCTGAATGACAGTCAGTTGTCTCCGCGGAGCTCTTATAGCGAGTCCCCTCCAGTGCGGGTCGTAATGTTAATATGTAATACGTCAGCCTTTCTTAACATCCTTAATGGCAATTGCTCGTAATGCATGCTAGCCAGCCAGCTGTGAACCATGAACGTCAAATGAATTCCATGAAATATGAATGGTAGATCCTTTAACAGTGCTTCCAAGCTGTTAAAAAAATAACATTTCTCTCATTTAGAGTGTTGATTAAAAAAAAAAAAAAAAAAAAAAAAAAAAAAAATGATCTCATAATAATAAATTATATACTATATATCATAAAATAATAACATTCACATTGTCTACTATTTATCTTTTCTAGAATATAAAACTCATTAATCGAAGATCATATTACTTGTATGGCCTTAATGAAATAGAAGACATTACAAATAAAAGTCTTAAAATATGAAAATGATTTCTCAAATCTACATTATTTAAATTTAAAAACGATTTTGATGTTAATAAAAAAATAATAAAGCACAGATATATAAGTTGAGAAGGACAGAGTAGTAGTGATACCTAGTATGATACCTATTCATCTAGTAGTGATACCTGAAGAAAGAGTTTGGATGACAAAATACACAGCTTAGAAAAGCATTTATGACGTTTGCTGCTCGTAAAAACAAATATATTTGCGAATTGGTCATGACATTTTATACTTTCAAATATATATTTTTAAAAATTTGAATCACACACGACTCAACATCAAGTATTTGAGAGTAGGGGCTTGTTCTATTGGGATCAGGCTAGATCTTGATCTGGGGTTCCCTAGGCTGAATTATTATTTAATGTGCACATAGAATGATTGAATTTTAATGTTATTCCTTTACTACAATTTATTTATTTTATTTTATTTTTATATATAGTGTATAAATAAATTCAGTTGCATACGACTTGCTTGTTGCAATCTCGAGTGATGCATATTGCAATATTTAAAAACTCAATATCCGCCAGAATGGCAAAATCAATATATCACGGATATGTCTTCCTATAATCTTCTGCTTCTGATAAGGAACCGTTGGCAAATTTTTGAGCAACACCAAAAGTGTGTCAGAAAAGACTCAACACTTAAAAAATGTAGGCAAAATGTAACAATTTTCATTCAAACCAATATAGCTCCTAAGCGGTTAGCACTAGCAACAAATGTTATATATCAAAAATATTTTTCATTAAATTTTTGATGAGGAAACTGTCGAAAAATGTTCCATCCGAGCCATACCAACAGAGCCAGCGCGTCAATATTTTACATTCTTGAGGGTGACGTTACCTACACAAGAAAATAAAAGACTTCGAGCCTTAAAAAAAAAATTTTTGTTTACTTAAAACGCCTAAAAACATTATTGCAGCGGATCGGGATGTATTCTCACAATTGTTTTTTAATGCGTGTTAACTATTGTAACCGAATGCAGCTGCAAATTTTACAACTAACTTGCGATCAATAATTTCATAATACCATGTATATAATTCTAAAACAATATTTAATTAAAAAAATAGTATATAAATATAATCTTTATTAATAATGATATCTTTGTTATATATAACCAATTTATTAATATTTCTTGACTACTCCTTTTATTTTTTGTTCTCTTTATTCTGTATTCCTTTAATTTCCTTTCCCATTCCGTTCCCTCTCTTTTTTAGATGCTTCTTCCTCTTGCTTATCTCATTCCACCTTAATGATTCAAGATGTAACAAAACTCTATGTCGAAAAAAATGAATCTAATATGTCGAAAATAAATTAAGTGTCTAAATGTTCGTCTTATAGTTTAATAAAAATTGATATACAGAAAATTTTTTCAACAGTGTAACAAAACGATTATAGTAATGATGTATGTCTTATCTTGCAAATGTATGTTCGCAAAAAATCATTATGATAAAACAATCCTCATTCCGTATATAAAAGGGTAATTCTATTTATTTATTATTTTCGTATTTACTCTCATCACTATTCTTTGCTTATATTAATATATATATACACATCTGAATATCCTTTATTTAATATTCTATCATCATATTAATGTATTAATTTTGTGCAATTGACTAACTAAACTGCATATTGATATGGGAGCCTATATTACTCGAAAAATGGTGATTTTGCCTGATACCTATCCTTTCATAGTAAGGTCCATAACCACTTAAATCCACTAGTATCTCAATTTGCTTCCCACTCCATTCCCGATAATCCTCCGAGGCGTCTGAAAAGAAGGTGACTCAGAAACCTTCTGGTGTACAATTTATATTGATTTACTACTGATGACAAAACTCTTTTTCGAGTTTTGACATGTTATTATAATCATTATCAAGACATTTACTTGATGTATATATTTTGTACAGTTGTAAATATCAATAAATGGAAATAACAAATTAAAACTAAAAAAAAAAAAAAAATAGTATAAGCACAATTTAAAAATAGAGAATTTTATATCTTTTATATTTTAAGAAATTTTCCATGTTAAGCCTAATTTTCAAGAAACCGAACAAGATATTCGACCTTCTAAAAGTACACGTTTCCGACGCCTGGGTTGAGATAGAATCTAATTTACTAATAGACCTAGATCCTACTACCTATTTGCTCAGATGTCAAGTTACTCATGCGTGTTTTGCTGCAGTAATCAGGCGGTAGGGGGAGACTGAATAGTTAAAAAAAGCTATTTTTTAGAGCGAAAGATGATAAGTCCTTCTAGAGATAGAGATAGGTAATTAGACTACCTATCTTTCTAATAGAAGAAGTCATTAAAAATTTATAAATTCTTTAAATAATTTGTTAATAACAAGATTTGCATCCAATGCATATTCTACGTCATCTATGTGATCAGGATTCAATTTAATTGCTTATGAAAGCAATTTTAATTTTCTAATATGAGTTTCTTTAGTTGTTGATTTATTAAGAGATAATAAATTAAATGGATGGTGGAATCAATGTTATATGTTAATTAATGAAATTTTGCAGAAGAACGAAAAAACTGATATAGTATTAATCCGCTACCTAAATGAACCTCTGAATCCAACATACAACGTTTTCCGACAACCTCAAAAATGACAAAACTATGGAAACGTAACAGATTAGAAACCTCTTACAACATACAAAGTCGCCGTACTGTTACCTCGTTTCGATACTCTAAGAATATTACTTAGGCATTGATTGGAAAACAAATTCCTATAGGAATCTAAAAATGCAAAAGAAAGCTAATTATCAGTTTAACAAGAGTAATGGTTTGTCTGGAAATGAACGCAGGGTTTCATGTTTAAGCTAAAACCTGTTATTATTATTAAAGAAATTATTTATCTCTTTACCACAACCAATTCCTGATTACATTACTTTTACTCTATATTGTTTCAGCCTAAAAGTCCTATTAAATAAGATCCTATTATCCACATCTCATACAGTGTGATGACTTGGTTTCATTTTACAATGAGACGTTTTGACTTGTAACTCACAGATTTGAAGACGATTTTTGTGTGGGTAGTAAGGACCTATAATAGTTCAAAACTAGAGCCATAGCCGCCAATGAGCGTAGGGAGCCGAGAAAAAAAAATAGACGACAATCATGTTTAATTTTTTTCTAGCTCTCAGTAATAGAGAAATAATTATTGTAGTTTAGTATGCTATCTCTTAACCACTACCAAAACCTGATAAATAATCTCTTTAATAGTAATATCAGGTTTTGGTTTAAACATAAAATCCTGTATTAATTTCCGGACAACGGGTTTTGGTTATGGTAAAGAGATAGCATATAAAACTACAATTTTATGTGAAAAAATTATTTCTCTATTTTTACTGAGAGCTGAGATATTTTATTTTTATTCTCGGCTCCCAATGCTCATTGGCGGAGGATGTCAGATATGATTTAGCTGATGGTCTTATTGTTTCTTGACAAGGATACCACAAAAACGCTGGCAAGTGGCTGTCAAACGTTAGAGGATAGCAGGTGACAGGGGGTTTGTTGGATCGAACGGGTACTGGCCACGCACAAAAATATTTCCTTGCAATCTTTCTGATGACATATGATCAGCGGAGAGTTAATCTCATTTAATTACAAGAACTGTAATAGTTCGGACAAACATATCAGTCATTTTGTGTTTCTTTTTATACTTTTCATGTTATAATACAGAGTACATTTATCCTATCGAAAATATTACAAAGAGGATATCAGGACTAATATTCCAAATAACGCAATTTGTGTATATAATTTAGAATTAAATAAATTTATTCTGATGAAGTTGAATGTGTTTTGAGTTAAATTTGATATCAAGTACATTTTTTTTTGTTTTAATTATTTATTTCATTTTTTTTTTAATATTACTATCTGCCTTATTTATGGTCAATATGTAGTAAAGTATTAAAAAAAAAAGAAAAAAAAAAAGAAAGTTCTTTATTTATTCTGGGACTTTAAGTCCCTTAAGAATAAAAAATAATGTACAATCAGGGGGCCTACAGAGCCTCAAGATGGTTATGAAATATTATTAAATATAATAAAATGGTAATTAATAATGATAACAAATAAAAATTAAGCTTAAAAATATTGACAAAAGGAAACAGAAATATTTTGATTCATTTTGTTAATCAATGGTGTAAAAACAATAAAATTTCGTGTACATAAGCTTTTATATTTTATATAACTATTGAGTGGCTAATGACAGTTTTCATGGATCTGGATGGACAGTAGGTAGTTAAATAAGTGATATTTGAAAGTGGAAAGGGTGTTTGAATGGCGAATAGTGTAAGGGATGGAGTTCCATAAGGACGAGGATCGAATGATCTGTCGAAAGCAGCGGAGCAATGAGCAGGACTGTACAAATCTGATGGGCGGGAACGGGTTTGGCGGGTAAGAACGGAGGATTTGAGCTGAAGTAGTTGAGAAATGTAAAGTGGACGTTGGAATTTCACTGTTTGGTAGAGAAAGGATGCCAGAAAATACTGGCGACGGTAGGAAGGAAAGAGCCTCTTTAACTCCGCGTAAAATTGTGAAACATGGGCGTTCCTGGGAATCCCGAAGATAAAACGAATGCAGCAGTTAAATAGTCTTTTGAGTCTGGCCTCGAGATCACCAGAAACACCCCCATACACAGCACAGCAGTAGTCGAAGTGGGGGAAGATAAGGGAAGTTACTGGTAATTTGCGGGTTTCGAAAGGAAGAAGATGACGAACGTAATTGAGACGTTTTAGGATTGGGATGGTGCGACGGGAAATTTTGGATACGTGGTTTTCCTCAGGATAGGGTTTGGTCGAAAATGACTCCGAGATTTTTGACTGAGGGGTCGAATTTGATAGGATCACTGCTCAGGAAAATGATGGGAATAGGAGGTATGGTTTTCAGGAGGTAACTTGAACCTATTACAAGCGCTTTGGTCTTTTCAGTATTTAAATTCAACTTGCTCGTCACTGCCCAGTTATAGATTCGATCCAAGTCTTTCTGAATTTTTCTAGTAGCTTGCAGTAGGTCGGAATTGGGAAAGGATAAATAGATTTGGAGATCATCTGCGTAAAGGTGATACCGGCAGTGACGGATGGAAAGGGGAAGGTCATTAATGTAAACGGAAAAGAGTGTGGGCGAAAGTGAAGATCCCTGGGGAACACCACGGGAAAGAGGTAGGGTCTTGGACGGAGGTTTACTTGAAATGACTACATACTGTGATCGGTCGGAAAGGAAGGATTTAAACCAAAGTAATGCAGATTTGGACAAGGAAAGGTTTCGGAGTTTGGGAAAGATGTTGTGGTCATTATCGAAAGCCTTTGAAAAATCTAAAAGGATAAGGATGGTAATCTCTTGGCGATCAATTGCGGAGTGTAAGTCTTGAGTTATTTTCAGGAGGGCAGATAGGGTGGAGTATCCGAGGCTGAAACCGGATTGATATGGACTAAGGAGGGAGCGTTCTTACAGATATACTCAAATAAAACATTCGTCCTTTATTTAGAACCAAATAAAAGAGATAATTTTGTATCGATAAAATCTTGTTTTGAAGTATAGGAAGACTAATATATCTATAAAATTAAAGAGTTGTAGCAGATCTCGTAAAAGCATAATTGGACATCCAATTATTAATTGTTAATCTATGAGTTGATAATCCAGACAGACACTACATCCAGGTTAAGAAACTCTAGCCAATAATGGACTGCATTATCAATGTTTACAACTAAAGGCCCATGAATCATATTTTTAGACACAATATCAAAAAGCAAGGGTTCGATATTTCGATTAGGCAATAATTTTATCGATTTCATCTGGTTGGATTTTAATTTCTAACCATAAACGTTTATGACAGTGTTGTAAGCCTCGTTTCTGCCACTTATCACTCACTGTACATTTAAATTATTATTAAAGTAAAATTTTCTATTGTAAACCTTCATAGAACCAAAATGATGTAGGTAAAATGTTATACAGATGTATTCAATAGTTTTTAGCGTTGTAAACTCTGTTGCGGAATGACGTTAGTCACATATTGGTCAATTTTTAAACTTCTCTGGGATTCATATGTTGTATATATTTATAGATATGATAACAATTAAATCGAAAATAATTATATTTTATTATGAATTTCTAACTCTTTATAACACAGTAACTTTGTAATCACTCTTAAATGATGCTCACCATTTAATTTTAATTGATTTTCAAACTTCACTGCGCACCACATATTTATTGCTTTTTAATAACAATTTAATTGAAAATCTGTAAATTTTACTATTGCTAAACCTTCCTTGAACTATGAAGATGATGTTTAGATTTGGTATAGATTGGTTCAGTAGTTTTCGCGGTTATTGATCACAGACGAAAACTGGCTTGTCCTTTCATATAATAGTATAGATTATATAATATATATAAAAAAAATACTAACCCAGTAAGTTAAATATCAGTTAAATCCACGTTTACACGATAAACCTTGCAGGAACTTAAACGGGTTGCTTGGCCAGCAACGCTATCAAGGAAGAGTCGTTGCCTTTAAAGGCTAGACACTTCCTATCCTTACAAATCGGATAGCCCACATGTCCGGTATTGACTAGACGTGGGCACTCTAAACATCTAGCGCAGGATACCACTTCTCTCTGACCAGATAAAATTACCAAAATATTACCTTATTTCCTTGGATATAAGTCGAATCCTCATAATATAAGGGTTAAAAAAAATAATAGTAAAATGTAAAAAGAAAAAATGGTATGCTTTAACAGAGAGTATATTCCACACTGAGAGTAAGTAAGAATTAATATTTGAGAATAGAAACTTGATTAGGATAATAGTTAATGGAGTTTTTTAGTGCTTGGGAAATTCCTAACCAATTTTAATTGGAACTCCAAATAAGACTAAATAAGTTTTTCTCGTTCAGGGCTTAATTTTCCTTCCAACTGATACTATTTCAAAATTTATAAAAAATGAAGCATGTCTCACGGATTTAAAAAAAGAAAAGTGATTTAACTACTAATAAGCTATTTTATTTAATAGTTTGAAAATTGAATTTCAATAAACTTAGATTAGGTTCCAATGCAGAAAAATATATTTTGATCTTCATAAGAACATAATATTTTCATAGCCATGCCTCTTAATCATAATAACAAGTGAACGAGTTATTTCATCAGCAATCTGTCTAGATGCCTAGGACAGAATGCTGTAAGATCCCACTATCCTATTTAGAAGCAAAAAAAAAAAAAAAACAAAAAAAAACTAAGACTTCATAGAATGAAAATAGATCGTAGAGGTCTATCTGTAATCTACTGTTTCAGATAAGGAAACTCTCGGTAAATTCACGATCCTAGCAACACCAAAAGAGCTAGAGTGTGTAAAAAAAGACCCAGCACTTAAAAAATGTAGGTAAACCTTACTGTTTACATTCCTAACATAGTTCTTAAATAGTAGGTCCTAGTGATAAATGTCATTCAACAAAAAATATTTTCCATTATATTTCCAAATAGGAAACTAACGGAAAAATATTGATCCGAGCAACAGTCCCAGCTAAAACGAAATAACCATTTCAAAAACAAAATAAATAAAAACCAGCTATCACATTAAAATGAAAACTTTATTAAGTCACTTATTATGGAGTAGATTAGGAAATAAACAATGCAGTTTGTTAAAATTCCAGAGTTGTGTTGAAATAAATTTTTTCTTTGACATTAACTTTGAGATCCCTTATTTCCATATACGAAAGTATATTGAATATTTTAGTTATTATAATCATAACAATTATTTTTTTAAGCAGTGATGGCCAAAAGCATGAAAAACTTTTGTATTCTCGCAGCTATAAGAATTTCATTGATGGCGTACCCACGGAATAAATTTTATCCTTCTCACTCTGGCTGGTATCTGTAGAGTCCATAAGGACGTTAACCTTAAATTATTTATAATTGTGCTGGCACGCGTTTAATATTAAGAATACTTTTTTAATCAAAAATAGGATATAAAAGCCATTTATGATTTCCATGAAGCCAAGAAAGAATGAAACTTAAATATATCAAATCCACGGAGTGTAGCGGACCGTGTGCTAAATTGGAACAGCTGGAGATATCCAGGCTTGGATTAGAGATTTTGCCCGTGAATAATTTGTGAAAGTGTTCAGTCCGCCGCTTTAATTCCTCCTACCCTCACACATCGGCCTCATCTCATTGTTTGTCAGTTTCGAGTCAGCTTGTTTGTCTGTATCCGAAAATATTCTGAAAAAGTTGGAAAACTGCCATGAATAGTTTTCCAGTAAAAAGGTCTTCTAAATTTATATCATGAATGGAATAAAACACTAAAATTTTGGATTAGGATATTTACGTTATATCAAAAATAAAATTAGTTGTATCGAATGAATGGAAAAACGAGGAAAACCAAAATGGAATCAATTTCAGCAGAGCGTGTCTTCTGTGGCCTAATATAAATGACCGTTTTTTAATATATAAAAATAACAAATAAATAAACATATCGGAAGGAATCTGGTTTTGGCCTCTCGACATTTAAAGGCTGGTCCTGGTGCCTCTGTTGAATGTCGTTCTTCTCCATGTCAAGTGAGGAGGAATCACTCTGGATGAAGACCATAACTTTTTTTGTTTTTAACTTTATTTATTGATTCCCACCTGTCTTAAGACAGTCTCACCTGTTTCTTGTGCTGAATATATATATATATATATTATATATATATATATATATATATATATATAAGAAATAAGAAAATATAATATAAGAAATTAGACATTGCGACCGATCCTGTAACCGATTGGTACCTCCTCCTGACATTATTTTACGTTGTATTTACTTTAAGTGGTTCCTCATCCAACTCCTTTTAGGCCTTTGGTACATATTGTCGGGAATATTTATTGTAGCCATGTTTTGTACCATGTTTTGTATTGGGATGGTTTTCGTAAAATATTCTATATTTTGTTATGATGTGGTCCAGTACAGAGAGGGGTCCAAACATATATATAAATATATTCGGATATATATATATACTCGGGTTCGAATCCCGACGGGTCAAATTTTTCTCTTCAAAAATAAATAGAATATATATTTAATAACATGAAATTACATATATATATAAGAAATAAGAAATATAGAACATTAGACAATCCTGTAACCGATTGGTACCTCCTCCTGACATTATTTTACGTTGTATTTACTTTAAGTGGTTCCTCATCCAACTCCTTTTAAGAGATGTGTAAGTCTGTATGCTGTGTTCTATTACTTGTGTACCGTGGAGATCAGGTGATTCGTCGCAATGTTTGTAATTTCCTTATGTGGATTTTTTCAGCTGAACAATATATCTGTGATGCATAAGCCCATATGGGATACACTATGTAAGTGTATGCGAAGCTAAATTGAAATCCATTTAAATGTTTCTCTTTTTTTGTATTTTTAATTACGACTCGCTTATGACTATGGATATCGCTGATTATTCCTTAGAAAAAGTAAAGAGTTTTATATACCTATTTGGGGTTAGAATTATACAATGAAAATAGGGAAATGAATGAGGTGAACAGAAGGAATATGTTGGACGTCATTATATTTAGCAAATCTAAGACTCTTTAAAAGTATCATATTGTCAAGATTTTTAAATTTAATTTTACAGACCTGACGTACGGAGACACGGACCCTAACTGCCACGTTAACAACTGCCTGATTTATTTGAGTTGGTGGAAATTATCATTTTTGATTTGTATATGTTTGTATGCAGTTCACTCTATATATTTTTTTAATATTTGTTAAAAATGCATTAATTTGTCATTACTTCTTTACATACAGTAATTTGGCACTCCTCTGGTCCCAAATATTTCCAAGATAAAACTGTTTATATTATCAAGATATATATACTATATCTTGTTTGGAAGATCGTTGGCCAAAATTATATCGCATAGGGAGGTTCATTTTGAACCTATATTTTTTTTTTAAAAATGGCCAATATCCAAACATTTATGCCTTTAAACCCTTGTTTACTGATATATCAAGCCATTTTTTCCCCTGTAATTACTAATACATTGGCCATGTAAAATAAATATACTAGTTTATTATTTTTCTCATGACAATAATAATGAATCGAATCATATTTTTTATGTAAAACGTAACAAATAGTTGTGTTTCTTAATAGCATAGGTTAAAAAAAAAATATACATTTAAATAAGTTCTTGTAATGAGAATGTTTAAACAATTGTTTCCCACAATCCTGGATAGGAAGACGGGGTTCAATTGAGTGGCCAGCACGGTCTCCAGACATCACGCCGCTCGATTATTACGTCTGGGACCGTGTCAAAGATTTGGTTTATAATGAAGAATTGTTTTCAAGTTTATACGGTGGATATGTTTATATAATGAAATTATATTACAAATTAAGTATAGTTACTCCCTACGCCGACAAGTTGATCATAAAAATATACATTTCCTATAATGTCGTTTATACGGTGGATATGTTTATATAATGAAATTATATTACAAAGTAAGTATAGTTACCGACAAGTTGATCATAAACCTTAAGGGAACCAAGCTAAAAAAAATAGGCTACGCCTAACAAGCAATCAAAGATGACAAGTCGTAAAGCTTCGCAATCACAACTAGGCCTGCAGAATGAGCCTTTAGAAGAGACCTTAAGAGGACCTGATTACAGGGGTTCGAGCCGTTAGAGGGCAACAAAATTGCAGGAGGTTGTTGCTGTTGTTGTTGCTAATAAAACAGGTTAGTGGCTGCAGTTTTTACAACGGCCTATTAAACCGTTCCTCACGTTCTTTATAACGGCTTCCCTCCACCCCCTTCCTCACGCCAAATATAAATACTAGGCGTTATAGTCTTTATGCCGGCTGGGTAGCAATGAGCCTCAAACCCCCCCTCGTCACACACACACACACACACACACACACACACACACACACACACACACACACACACACACACACCAAAAGTATGCGCAAATGTGTTTAAAAATGGGCTGACTACTTCCATTAAAGCAATCAGTTTTGACTAAAGGATCATTGAGAATTTGCCCATTATTTAACATTATATAAACTTTTATGTTGAAGGTGGTGTAATTATAATATAATTTCTTTGGCTTAACCCTTATATACTAATTTTTGAAACTACATGTTTTGGAGTCGTTGCTCCATCTCCAGCTTCTAAAATTTTTTAAAATACATTAATTTATACATTATACTAATATTTTTTTTTTTACAATTATATAATAACATTTACCTTACAGACATTTACTCAGCGATTGCCTTCACTTTGTAGTATGGCTAAGGAAAGTGAGAATTGACAAAGTGAAAGAAATCACTGATTGTAAGGTAAATTTTATTATATAATTGTAAAAAAAATATTAGTATAATGTATAATTAATATATTTTTTAAAAAATTTAGAAGCCTGGAGATGGAACAACGACTCCGAAACATGTAGTCAAATATGAATATATAGGAGTTAAGCCAAGGAAATTATATTATATTGTTATTTAACATATCCATTTTGTTGGAGTTTATAAATACTTCCCAATTGTGATGGTTGCTAGTGGTTCAAAGTGAACTGCACCAAAACTAACCGTCTCCTGCCTTAATGCTCGTTAAATCAAATTATACAATATTTCTTTTCTAAGGTTCCTATATATTTTTAAAAACAAATTATTAATGCATTAAATAAAAGCCTAATATCAGCTTCGGTTTTTATTATAGTTTATTACAAAATTATAAACTTGCAGAAATAATTATAAGCGGCAATTATAAGATACGCAACATAGTAAACTTTAAATATCAAAACTGATTAACAGTAAAATCTAAAACAATGAATTAAAATGAAAAAAAAACATAAAGAAATGCAACTAACAAATTGCGCTGACCATATCAAAGATATGTTTTAATTATACTTCTGCATCCACTTCTAAACACTTGGATATTTTATAACCATTTCACAGTCAGCTTTTGATTCAATATTGAGTGCTTTTGTAGATAATATATTATAAGAAATTGACAAGTTTACTCTCTTGATTTTCTTTATTACTATAAAATCTGTTATACATCTATAAACTTCCTCAAAAATTCTGTATTGTCATTAGAATAAAAATACACAAGCTACTGATAAAAATGTTGACTACTCGTTGTGAAATGAGTTTTACGAGGACATACATTAAAAAACCAGTTGCTAAACCTTAGCTTCGAATTTGGAAAATGTAAAGTTACGTTATTTTCCCTTGAGGTACGCATGATGGTATAGAAGGATCAATCCAATTAGGATTGATGAATTAATTGCCACTTCTATTGGGATTATTTATAAAAGGGAAATTATATAGTAAATTCCAAAAATTTGACCTTCCTGCCCCTTTCCCCATCTCACGATATTTCAATTATCTGTTAGACCTCCTGAGGTGAGTACTAATGTTTGATTTCTTGTCTTACATTTTTGAAAACTTTAGTGTATATAATAAATGCAACATAGTATTGATGTGTTAAAAATTTTGTAAGTTTTAGAACTGAAGATAAATGTTTAGTTTAGCATTCAAAACTAGTTTTCTAATAAAATAATTCCAATAGAAGTGGCAATTAATTCATCAATACTAATAACGTTATTTTAAATGTTTTTAAAATTTATCAAACGATCGCGCCACGCCTATTGGCACATAAGCAATTTTTTTCCACTACAACTCTAGCTGCGCATTTTGTTTGATAGTCTATGGGCATTAAGACAGAATATGAACTCAGAAAGTAGAGTGGGACGTGGTTCTAGAAACATAGCTAACATTGAGGAAGATAAGAAGTGGTTTATGTTCTAGGGATGTTGTTTCTCAGAAAGCTTAACTTCGTATTAAATGTTCCCTGGACGGAATTCAAAGAATAAAA
The DNA here is from genome assembly GCA_003667255.2 of Euschistus heros. Classification (NCBI taxonomy): domain Eukaryota; kingdom Metazoa; phylum Arthropoda; class Insecta; order Hemiptera; family Pentatomidae; genus Euschistus; species Euschistus heros. The sequence goes on from RCWM02000200.1 coordinate 571,734, forward strand.
TATAATACACTAGTACAGGAAAAAATATAGTTTCCAGAATAATGTAGCATAAAACTGATATATCCTTATATAAATTTATGATATGTGCGTTTTAAGGAAACGTTAGGATCTATTGTCTGCAGATATATTTCGTTCTCATATCTGTATTAATTTTTTTCTTTTTGGTTGCATTTATTGTAATCAGTATATTTTCTTTAACAAATATTAATATATTTTTGTATTACGATCACGTTACTGTTATACTCGTTATAATTTAAAATGCTTTACGACTTCCGTAAATGTATATCTCCTTCTTTCTTCCTTATTATACGTTTTATCTGAATGATAGAACATTCAGAATAAGTCATAATTTTACTCATTCAGTCTGCAGGGAGTTACTTAAGGCAGTATCCTAGGTCCTATCCTCTACATGGTGTATACAGTTGACATTGCGATTCAGTCTAGCATTGTCATTATCACAGAGAGGTGTGAATAGGAGGATTAAAATAAATCATATCAAATATCATAATAGAAATATTACCATTATTCATAAGCCTAAACTTCCTCTCCTTCAGTATCCTTTTACAACGTCCCAGTAAACACTGTTGGACAGAACCGCTACCTAGGATTCCATCTGGACAGACGTATTACTTAAAATACTCATAAAAGACTAAAATGACAAGAAACTGTTCGTAGTTATAGACTACTCCATTATTTACTATATCAATGTTCAAATATTTTAATAAATTACAAAAAATTCTATTACGTGACAGCATTTAGACCGATTTGGACTGGATTTGAGCTTTGGGGATCCAATAAACCTTCTAATTCTTTTTGTATCCAATCCTTACAATCCACAATCCTTCATAAATTCTCAATGCTCCTTCTATTCCAAAAAACATATCCATAAAGATATTATTTTTCCATATGTTGCTGAATTGGTCCAAACCAGATTCCTATCTTTTCATAGCAAAACCCATAACCATACATATCCATTTTTCAACATTTTTCAAGAGGTTTCTTTATATGTCATTGACATGTCGTTATAATCATATTTTCACACATTTACTTGATGCATATATTGCCTACAGTTTTAAACATCAATAAATAATTTAAGATATATTAATAGTCTCATTATTATATATTTATTTATTCTTTTATTGAAATTTACAACTGTATAAAATATATACATCTAGTAAATGGGTTGATTATGATTACAATAACATGCCAAAACTTAAAAAGAACTACTCATCAGTATCACTTCAATAAACACTCTACACTAGAAGGTCTCTAGGCCATCTATTCAGACGACACGGAGGGTTATCAGGAATAGAATGGGAATAAGTTGAAAGACTAGTGGATTTATGTGGTTATGGAGTTTACTATGAAAGGATAGGTATCTGGTTTGGGCTAAATCAACAATATATGGGACGTTAAGATCTTTATGGATAAGTTCATTTGTAACAAAGTAAGGAGAATTAAGGATTTTTTCGAAGGATTTTGGATTGAAGGATTGGATAGGGGAGAATTAGAAGCTTTAGTTGTGCCCTAAAGCTCAATAAAAAACAACTCAATTGCCAATGGTTGACAGAGAGCACGTTCAAGATTATGTGTAACATTATTTAAATTTGTTTATAAATTGAGCTCATGCTTAAAGCCTAACAAATGAGAACTTTGACTGGAATAGAATTAGTAGTTTAATAGATAAAATAATGATAAATAGTTCTAAGTAGGAAAGGGAATTATCTAATAGTATAATATATTATATAATAAATAATTGGAATTGATCTTTCTTCATTGAAGTCGCAAATATAACTGCAACTATTAACCAGATTAACGACACATACTATAAAGGTATTAATAGTTATTGAGAGTTATATGCTTTATTTTTTTAGTAATGAATTCCATAACTTTAGAGAGAATGTACCTTAAGAAAAAACATTCATCGCAATGTTGTTACCTAATAGAATCTCAGTGTAATATAATTAATTTATTTGTTCAAAGTGGGAAATTATTTATTGCTTTGATTCTACCTCGAAATTACTAATTTTTATTATATTTTATTACTAAGCAAGCAGTGGCTTGGTTGACATATTTGAAGATATTCATCGAGTAATCGAATAACAAAACTTTACGAAGTCTCGATAAATTAAAAAATGTTTTAAATAAGTATATGTTAAAGTTTATATTAAAAAAAAAAAAAGAAGAAACAGCCAGAATAAATAAAGAATATCATGTATTTTAATACACATAAGTAACAATATTTTGAATACATGGTTACGATCAGGAAGGCGTGACAACATAGTTGGAGTTACAGAGGTGGGCACATATACATTATCCACTATATACTCTATTAAAAGGTTTAAGATTTAATTTTTTTTTTTTTTTTTTTTTTTTTTTTTTTTTTTTTTTTTTTTTTTTTTTTTTTTTTTTTTTTTTTTTTTTATAGTATAAGGAACTATTGAAGACAGGAAATTAAGACTGATAAGAAGATTTTGAATTACAATAACATAATTGATTGATTAAAAATAATGCAAAAAGGTCTTTCTCAATAAAAGGCTAGATTGATACAAACGAAACCAAGTTTAAATTAATCATTTTTATTTAGAAGATAATAGTAATAGTAATAACATTTATTTGTTCATAAAATATACAAAGACTTTGTATTTTTTTCGATAGCTATTCATCTATGAACAAAATCAACTTTTAGTCAAGGATTTAAGTTCGATTGTTTCTATTTTTCTTGTAACCAGACTAAATAATGTGGCTGTTCCATCCGTTTCCACTCTTTCCTATCAATTGCTAATCTCTTCCAGGCTGCTCCTCAGCAGCTCTTCTTCATCTCCTTGTCACAGCCTGTTTGTTGGTGGATATCCTCTCTTCCTTGCGTGCTCTCTTGGATACCAATCCAGAAACTGCCTAGTCCATTTTATAGCACCTGATGACATGTCCGGCCCAGGTCCACTTCCTTAGATGCACTTTTTCCATAATATCTAGTAGGATTTAGGTCATACTAATATAAGTTATTGCACTCTTAAAAAATCTAATAATTAGAAATAAGTATCTATTTAAACATTTTTTTTTTAATCTTCTTTAATAAAGACGACTTTGACTTAACCTGTTTTTATTTCAATATTTCTTTTTAATGTATAATATAATATTTTCAAAAATCTTTTACTTCCACCGTACTTTGAAATCAGTGAGATAGCTGAGAGAGAAGCGTTGGGATTTCATTGAATTGGATATACCCTCCATAAGTGGGTGTACTATCCCAGTTTGTTGTTTCCAGGGACGTGTTATACATATAGCTTCTATAAGATCACTTTATGTGATAGTACTTGGGGAAAGCTAACATATGGCGATGAAATCTGCTACACTTCATTAATTCAAACACGTTTTATTTTGTTGTCTCAGCTACCCATTCTAAGGCCAATTGTATGAATTAAAATAAGTTTTTTTTATATGTAGAATCACCAGAAATTTTGACCGAAAACGGTGTCGGTTTACGAAAAAGTAGTAATTTTTTCCAAATAATTTTTTTTTTTACAGTAGTAGGATTTATTCAGCCCAGTATTGTGAACCTGAACCAGTGGACCAACAGAGAGAACAAGTAATTCCGCCGGGCTAAGCCGCAGGTAGGCCGAGCTCCGGTGTTTGGTTTGGGTTGAATCCTAATAGGTTTACCCTCGCGAAGGACAACAGAAAGTTGAGTTGCATCGGGACATGGGGACATCCCAACATCCGCCTTGATAACCATAATTATTCCCTGTTGACATTGCAGATGGAATATTCCCAACGAATTATACCGCCGGGTACACATCAACCACCAATCTGAATAGCTAAAAGACATTTTTATTTTCGACTCAGATATTTTGAAGGATATCTAATATCGTTGAATTAGCAAAGTTAGTAAAAATTAAACTGGTTTTATAGTTCGTTTTCTAAAATCATCTAAAAAATGTGTGGAATTGTTTATTAATAAATTAGGACTATACAGGGTGATTCCCTCTTAGTGTAAAAAATAAATGAGTGAAAATAGACCGAAAATGAAGAAAAATGCCGCTGACCGTACCTTTCTATTCCAGTTCGTTGTAGATATAAAAAAATTCAAATAATTTTTTTTTGAGAAACCACGTTTTTTTGCCACAAAAGCTATAATATCTCCTCTTGGCTCAATTTTGTAGACCAGTGTGACTTGAAAGGTGTTAAGCTATATGAGGGAATGTCCGATTATCATAGTTCTGAGTAAATCGCAAAAGTAACTAAATTATTTCTCAATAGGAACGGGTTCTTAAAATTGAAAACACGTAGGAGAAAATAATTTTTGTTTTTGTAAATCTTTTGAGAAAATAATTTTTTTTTTGTGTACTGTTTAATTGATTGGAAGGTTTAACCCATGTAACGTATTTAAAATTAAAGTGTAACGGACAGTGTTGTTAAATATCCTTATGCACGAGATTTACAGTATCTTTGATTTTCTGTAAATATAGTCACATGTATGACTCAATACCAGGTCGTATTACATTCTATAATTAATTAATTAATTTAATAATGTTTATAATAATTTGTTGGGCAAAGTCTCTAGTATTCCTGTTAAGATAAAGGTTACATCGGGCTTAGGTCGGAACTTCAGACCAAATCACTACGTTCCAGGTATTCGCCGATAGTTACCTTACCTGACTTAAAATCTAATAACAGAACAAACCATAAACTAAATTACATTATCTCATAAAATAGTTTATTATTACTTTGCTACAAATATGCAACGTCTGTATGCACTATAATAAGGCTGAGAAGTTTTCTGAGGGATAACATAAACTATTTTTGTATCCTATCAAAAAAAAAGCTTCTTCGCTGCGAGAGGTAATATTTATCTATAATTTTTTTTTTTTAACTTTCTTAAAATAATAGTTTCCCTAACTCGTTCGTAAATTCATGAGGGGCATAAATCTATAGCTGATAAGCTAGTTCTATTTCTTAACTTGGAACGTGGATTGCGAATTATCGAGGCTATTTCCCAACTTAAGCAGCGATTATGCTAATCAGAATGGCTTACGAATTTCCCCACCGATTGCTCCTCTAACCACCACCAGAAATAGAATTAATGATTTTTTCCGTAAGTACTAGCTAACATGATTGAATAAGTTACTAATTAAAAAAAAATACAAAAAATAAAATTAGATTCGTCCTTCCTGTATAAAAATAATTAAAACTCTAGTAATTGATATGGACTACAGCATAATATATATGTTTATATTGAGTTTAAGTTCAATGAATGTTAAAAATTTACAATTTTGTAACATATTAGTTCAAACATGTTTTGGTTATAAAACAATTTACACTACAAGATTGATTTAGCATTTCGAATAAAAAGTAGAATACATTTTTTTTATTATCATAGGAAAAACCAAAAACCTAAATTAAAACAAAAAACTTATAAGCTTTTGCCTGTGTAGCATTTGTTATATGCTGACGACTTATTGATATATATTTTATGTAATGATTTGAATTTTGCTCAAGCAATCATGCACAGTTGACGAGCTTCAACATTGGGATTTAAAAGCAGGTTTTAAATATTCCACGAAGAAATCAGTTTCATCTCACTTCTGTCGCAAAAATAAGTGCAACCAATCTTTCACAGTGAACATAAATAATCAAACTATTAAAAAAGCAACCTCTAATCGACTATCTTTTATCAAAATTAAATGAAAAGCAAAACTTATAAAAAACATTATCACACAAAAACTGATGAAGGTGTGGGTTGCTCAGTGATTATAGGGTCAGAAGTATACGCTACTCATTACCATCTGTCTTTTCTATTTTTTCGCCAGAATTGTATGCTATAAACTAGCCCTAGAACAAATAAAAACAAGCGTTAGGCTCTCACAAGCATTAGCAACAAAAACCATTATGTGAAAAACTACATAATATCTGAAATAGCCACCTTAATTTGATTCCATTTCGAAATTCAAAATTATAAGCTTTGCGTGGATTCCGGGACACTCAGGAATAGAAGGTAATGAACAAGTGGATTTAGCAGCCAAAGATGCGTGTTCTCTATTCCTATTACCTTTAATCCCTGCCCCTTTAAAATATCTCAAATTATTCTTAAAACGTTAAATCAATATAGTTTGGCATGAAAGATGGCTTAGAACCGACAACAATAACAAACTTAAAAAAATTAGACCGATTTCAGGACCATGGAAAGAAGAACCAGGACCAAGGAAAGAACAAGTCATCTTTACAAGACTAAGAATTGGACATACAAAATTAACCCACCGTTACTTATTGGAAGACAAGCAACCCCCAAAATGCAACGAATGTCAGGTAAACCTTACTATAGAACCCTGTTGAATGCCAAAAATACCAAAAGCAAAGAAAAGATAACGGTCTGACGAATCGAGACATTTCAACATTACCAGAAAACAACTCATACCTCCACAACCACATTATTCAATTTTTAAAACAAACAAAACTGTACAAGGACTTATAGTTCTCAAGCGTATTGTGGTGCCTCTAACCAAATTTGGTGGTACATGGCACCAGAATGTAAATAAATAAATAAGTTGTTATTTATATGAGATGGAAAGTCATTCTTTTACTTAATTCTGGAACGAGCTAGTTAACAGTTTGGATCCTAGGGGTTCGTAATTTATAAGGGATTCAATTTATTAAATAATGATATACTTTCGCAAACCGTAAAACGGACATAAAAATATTTTTTTTTATTGGTGATTTATGTCCTTATGAACCTATTCCAACTACAGCAGGAAGGACGGGTTCCTCCACAGGTTACCATGGTGGAAACGGTGGCCGACTGCGCTGAAACCCTAGCTCGGCAATCCAGACACTAACAGTGACCTGCAACATAATATGACTGGTCCAACAAAAACAGACTTGATTTTACAAAATTGACCAATGACTGAGATGGTGGAAGGAAATCTTCGTGACAGTTCGCTAAACGTTTAAGTGCTAAAAAACTAACTCCCGTAAATGGGAATAATTAAAAACTAATTCAATATTAAATGATTTTTAATTTAATTTAATTTATTTATTTATTTTTTTTTTTTTGGGCCTTCTAAGGATCACGGGCTCGTAGCTACTTTTCAGTGAGGATCTCCTTCTTCTTTAATTTTATTATTGTTTTCCAAAAAAATAATTTTATTAACCTGAAACATTATGAAATATATTACAGCATTTAAACACCGTCGACATTAAATTGACTAATATGTGAAAAGATTAGCGAGAGCTTTAAAGTTAACAATTTTTTTATATTATTTTGTATATACTATATCTATACCTGCACTTTTAAAAATATAATTTACAACATAAAGTCAAGGAGGAAGGAGGACAGTACCTGATAGTAACTATTCCTTATATTTTATCTATAACATTTTTTGTTAGGGAAATACTCGATTAATTCATTTATGCAAAATATTCATTAAAAAAGAGCGCGGAATTTCATCCATTTCAAAAGATCGGTTATAAAAACACTTCTAGGAAAAATTAAATAACATTTTATTGAAACTATTTGCTAACTAGATATCATCTTGATTCAAAAAGAAATAATTTAAAAACGCATGAGAACCTAGGATTTCCTGGAGATTGCTTCTTTGACGGGAAAGATAATTTTTATATTTCATCGGAGTAGACATTGGAATCGGCTTACTTCGCCTGCTCCGACTTTAATGGGTAATTACGAAATAATCTTATTGAGTAGTTCAATTTAATTAGCTATTGTAATAATGTTAAAATTATACCCTTTTAATTAAAGGCAGTTAAGGGCTAAGGGGATATCGGATACTTTTTTATTCTTTCAACGTTTCCAAGAAAAACTAAAGGGTGGTTTTATAGGAACTAAGAAAATTAATTAGAATTGGAAGCAATTTAGAATTCATCTCTGATCGTTTCATAGTTTCATTATTACTTCCAATTTTTTTCAATCACCCATTTTAACGCTATAGTTAATTAATTCGAATTAGATAAATAGAATTATTATCTTAATATAAATAAATTCGAATTATCAGATGAAATAGTTAAGTTAAAGATCGAATATTGAATTGTCTTGCTAAGGAATGGCTTGGTGTGTCCTTATTCCGTAATATGGTGATTTTGCAATCGATTTATGTAAATGGGTATAATTAAAATGAATATATTACATTCAAACAAAAAATTAGTATTCTGAAAAAAAAAACAAAAAAACTATTGATATATATATTGTTTGTGATTCTTGTTTTATTGTTAATTTAATAGAAAGGAACATTTTACGTTTAAGAAGATAACAGTTAACAAAAAATGTTGCTCGACCTACTTTTTTGAGTAAAAATATTAGTTATCAATATATACACAATAATTCCTTATTGGCAACCTTTGACGGTAGTCCTAACCTGAGCGGACATGTCAAGAATAATTTCGGGCGACCGCTGATAATGATCATTAGCTTACCCAGGTGTGAATCGAATCCACGACCTTATGAACCTCTCTTCCGATTTCTCAATCTTACCAGTCACCAAACCAGGAAATGACAGTCCTGTTAGAGGTAAAAAATTGATCGAAGATATAAAATTTTATAAATACTATTAATTTATACTGTGCATATTCTTATGGATTATCTTTACCAATAAGAGCGAAATCCGTATAAAAATGTTTCCATATTTTAAAAAAATCAAGTAACTGAATATTGCAAAGGAGAAATTACAAGAAAATTATGGAGTAAAGTTAAAGAGAGCGGTTTGGGAAGTAGATGGCTAAGTGGCTATATCGCTCAATCATGCATGGACCTCTTAACACCCCCTCACCAACACCTTCTCCTACCAGCAGTTGGTTATCTAAGGGATCTTTACTCTTGATAACTTTGTTATTGTTCATTTAGCAAAGTATACTCTAGTTTATATCAAGATGTACATTCGAAAATAGGGAACGATGTGCTTCATAAAGTAAGACCTACGGAGATATTGAATAAAGAATAAAAAGAAAACTTTATTCTGGGACTATTCCAATTTAACTATGCTATTATATAAAAGAACAAGTCATTTTCCGTTTGTGATCACCAACCGCGAAAACCACTGAACCAAGCTGTACCAAATTGTAACTACATCATCTATATAGTTCAAGGAAGGTTTAGCAATAATAAAATTTAAATATTTTTAATATGGCTGTTAAAAAAGTGATAAATATGTGGTGCGCAGTGAAGGAGTGAATACTCGATGGAAGGAGGATTCCGAATGTGAGGAGGGAGAGAATACCAGAGTGTAATGAAGCGAACAAGAAAGGATCGTAAGAATGCAGTGGTTCTGAGGGATAAGGTAGAGAGGTCGGAATGACTGGATCTTGTAAGTAGTGATCGGATTAAAGACTAGTAAAAGGTACGTGCCAAGAAAATATTCTACGGAAGGAGGAAGGAGTACCAACGCAACTTGGTGTAAAAATGTGAAACACGGGAACGTCTTGGGGTTCCGAGTACAAACCTTTCAATATACCTAGGAGACTCTGGTGTCAGAAGACCTTCCTGTTGCACGCTCAGGCTCTATCTATAAAGTGGATACTCTCAATAAGAGGAAAACGTGATTCCTTTAAAATCTCCATTGAAAACAATTATCCTGGAAATTGCATATTCTTTCTTACATGCTGAACCCAAGACTTTAATGGGATGTTTTGGTACAGGATTATTTTTTTATTAAAAATTATCAAATATATTTTATATTAAGGGGTAGAAAGCTATAAAATACTGAAGGATTCAACCTAGTACTGTAAATATGGATATCTGGTAATCAGCTATATATTTGAAAGTAAATAGTTACTAATAAACACAATGATTCTCTTTGTCTAGATTGTTTCGTTTGTGGTTATTATTTTTTATTTTTTCACCTGCCAAAATTAGATGTATTTAATAGAAACAGATCCTAAATGGATTAATTATATTAATGTGTTTCGAGTATGCATTTTAAGATGTACCAGCTTCTCTTCCTTCATCTCAAACTACTTTAAATGAGATCTCTTCTTATTTCCCGCACATATTAAGTAGGGGAATAACCGCCCTTTCTCTCTAGCCTTCAATTTCTCCTATTAATTTTTATAGTCCTTTGATCAAAATTTTTAATTTTGCATGCACAGTAGGACCTCAATAATCCGGATACCTGACGACGATTCCCCTTACTTGGCTCATCCCCTCCATACTTTTCCTCTTTTCCTTATTTTCGACACGTGTCAAACGTCTTGCTGCTCTGTGGTATGATGTAATCCCTTTGCAGAACACAATTCATCAAAACAGTTTAACTCTGGTTTAAATGTTTATAAATACTTATTTTCATATGATGTCATGTTTTTTGTAGATTACTATTTCAATTGTACATAAATAAGTTCATACCTCTCTGTTCACTGTTCCATTTATTTTACGTTCCCTTAAATCACTAAGTTCATGGATGGTTCGCTTATTCGGACGATCCCCAATCAACAGTGTCCGAATTATAAAGATCCTGTAGTTGGCTTGCTTACCGACAAGGAACAATGAGGTACCTACCCTTAGGCCTTCCATATATGATAATCATCAATATTATTCCATATTTGGCTATTACGTTAATAAAGATTGAGTCCCTCGTAGTGTAAAAAAAAAAAAAAAGGTTTTTGTGATCTAATATCACAAAATGCCTTCTTATTACAATCCGTTGCAGATATACTATAACTCAAAGACTTTTTAGAGGAAACCACGATTTTTTTTTTGCTAAAAAAGCTGTAATGTCTCCACTTTAACGTTTTTCAAATTCTAATCACATTTTCGGATATAGCATTAAATTTCATATAAGAGCAGAGTACATGTAACCTTGATTTTTACAAACTTGGGACCTAAAAAAAACAGCTTGATCTTCACTTTATTTGGGTAAGTTACAATGTCTTATAATACTACTTCATTCACATTTGTCAGACAAATCAGTTACTTGTGACATTATGAAAAGAGCTTAGTGGAAATATGGATTGTAAACATAATAACTTTTCATTGGAATAAAAATCAAAGAAAAAAAATAATGTTTAATAGAAAATAAAGGAAAGCTGTCAATAAAGCGACACCAGATCAAAGGATTTAATGTTATTACATTTATTTATTATCGTTATTTTATTAGATTCTCAATGTAAGGTTTAAAGCCCAATGATAATAAACATAAACCTCAATTTGCCGTTGGCTTCTGAATGCTGATGATATTGAAAAATACCACTTTAGGAGGTGAGTTTTATGGACAGATGGGTCTGTCATTACAGGGGAAAGCATTTATACCTATCGTTGGTTTATCCACTTTTGCACTGCTCTCGAATAATGTGAAGGAACGCCATGATGTTGGAAAATCATATTTTGCCGAACTTCTGATGGAATATCGTGATGAAGTTATGGTAGGATATTTTGTAACAAATCCTAGTAATTTTTACCATCCAATCTGTTGGACAAACTATGATTTTCCAACAATATTTGACAGTAGTAAAAACATTTTTCTAGTTCCCCCAATTTTTTTTTTACACTTAGAGGGACTCCCCCTGTATATATAGTGATTAAATGGAATGTGCTGGACTTAACTGCGGTATTTATTTTCTATGTATCATGATATTTGAAAATAAAAGCTTAAGAGGTGTCCATGATTCGCAAGTGTAGTTTCTATTTATTAAGGACCACGAACCCGGACGTAGATCAATGCCTGGACGGGGAGAACACATCGAGGCTGATGGACGATTATGTATGCAGATTGGGCGGGAGCCGCCTTCGGCCATCTTCTCCGATATTCACCTTCTCAAATATTCTGCCAGAATTGTCTATCATAATCCTGTGGCCATTAATTTGCAAATGGTATCTACTTGGCTTTGGTAGTTAGCAGCTCTGCAATCTTTTCTTTACTGATAATTGTGCAATATTAATTTGAATTATTAGAACAACCCAGCATCAATTAGCACTGATATGCAAAGGTATGTCTATTTTTGGCATATATACATGACCAGTATTTAGGAAATTAATTATTTTTATTTATGAAATTTAATAACAGGATTTTTTTTTTGTTTGGGACTTGATGATCGAGTGAGTTGGGGTGAAGGTCTTAGTGGGCCTTAGGTACTGAAGGTCGTGGGTTCGAATCCCTCCTGGGTGAGATAAAATTTATTTTGTGGTGGTCCCCCGAAATGAATCTTGGGCTTTCCACCTTGGTAAGAATAGTTTGGTAACCTGTAGGATAACCTGTCCTTCCTGCCCTAGTTAGAATAAATAAGGACGTTAAGCACAAATAAACAAACAATAAACTATAAAACGGTTTTTTTTTGTTATCAGTAAACTCAGATATCAATGGAAAATCAATAGAAATTCATTTTACTTTATTGTTATTTACAAATGTTTACAATAGATAAAATGAGTAATTTTGCAATAAAATTATTACAACGACATGTCAATAAGTAGTAAAAACTACCCATAAGTATCTATACCTTGGAGGGTTAAAGGGAAATCGAATAAGGAGCAAGTTTGGAAACTAGTGGATTCTAGCGAGTACGTAGCTTAAAATGGAAGGATAGTTATCTTGTTTAGGACAACTCTCCATGATATGGGAAATACAGATCGTCATGGATATGTATACTTGTGACAATAAGGAGCATTGAGTATTTCACGAAGGATGTATAATCAATTAACCCTTGATTTGTATGGATATGGATATTATAATGACAGGATAGGTATCTGGTTCGTGTCATATCAGTAACATATAGCACATTAAGGTTATCTGAACAGAGTAGAAGGAGTATTGATTGCAGAGACTTAAATGAAAAAAAAAAAAAAAAAAAAAAAAAAAAAACCGTCTTCAATTTGTAAAATAAATTTTGTTCTATATCTGACCATTTTCACTTTTTTTGAATCCTAATTTTTATCTGATTAAATATTAGCCTTCTAAATAATTTACATTCATCAATTATATAGATTGTTTTGTCTACTCGTCTTGATTACATATATCTGATAGTAAAATTAAATACAAATAAATAATTAAATATAAAACAATAATAATAAATATAAATGATCAATATATAATAACTAGCATACTCAAATGATGACTATATGTATAGATACCAGATTAGTGATTTGTTCGGGAGATTGATGTTAAGAGTACGTGCTTAGTTATTTTGTGCGTGTATCTTTTGAGATAGTTACTAGGAAATTTTCAGATTTTTTTTTTTTTTTTTTTTCTGTTAAGTATGCTTTCGTTTGTTAAATATAAAGATATCGGATTTGATAATAGATCTATATAAAAGTAATAGAACATAATTAATTACTAGTCAGCGTTATTGAAATATATGAAAAATTGCATATCTATTATCAGCTAATCAAAAAGGCAGAATTTTAAAGGTGTTCATAGACAATGATGTTGATGTTTGTTAATAATGCATTTATATACGTATAAAAATATTTAATTATAATAGTAATGTTTATTACCGTCTTTGAAAATCAAGCTGAGTTCCCTTTGACTTTCGTTACGGTAATTAGAAGTTAGAAAATTAGTTAACATTATTTAAATAAATATGAGATGGATACCGAGAGCTCTCCATTGCTAGGCGAGCCAGCGGAGCGTAGATGATTACAGGTTGCACCAACTAGGGCAGGATGAATAACCAGAACTGAAACTATGCGGAGTAACTGTAACCACTGACTGGCTCTGTCATAGGGACTGTTTTGTTTCAACTATATTCATTTAGCTTAGAACTTAATCAAGCAGTGTTGGTTTTACCACATATATATTTGGCTGTAATTATGTATTATATTAATAAATATTTTTCTCTTTTAAAGATACAAATTTGATGTATGAAAAATTGATCAATAAATGACGTTTGGATTCAATTTCATCCATATTGCCCTTGAGTAAGACATTTTGTAATATTTATTCAATAAAACAATTAAAAATATGTATTGCATTTTTATAAAATAAGCTCTTAGTGACCTGGCTTATAGCTTATTTTTTTTATTATTATTATTTTTTTTTTTAGTGAAATAAAAGAAACTAGACTGAAATAACCTAAGCAAATCATTTTTAATTTTCTATGTTCAAACAAAATAATACAACAACTTAAAAATAATATTCGAATACCTTATTATATTAATACTATTACTACTAGAGTCAGTGATAATATCTACATCAAGAGAGTCGAAAGTATTAAGTACCTAGGGAAATGGTTTTCAGCGAAACAATGGCTCTTGAACACAGGCGACTCAAACTAGATAAGGCTTACCATGCCTGTAGAAAACTGTATGCTTCAAAAAATTTGTCGATGAATGTCAAACTAAGACACTAAAATGCAGTAGTCAGACCTTCAGTCCTCTATGCAACAAAGTGCCTATATCTAAATAAGAAGACCCCACTAAGAGCCCTCGAGGTACAAGAAAGAAAGTTCCTGAGACGGATAGTAGAACCAAGAATTCGACTAGATGGAAGCCGATGGTGTCAACCAAATCCTGAACTGTATAAACACCAAGAAAATCTCATTGATGCCATCAGAAGAAGGGGACTGGCTTTTTACGGACATCTGTGCAGAATGGACTCAAAGAGGCCAACCCATAGGATCTTCAAGGCTGCTAACAAGGGCAAAGCTACTGGATTCTTGTGGCGAAGGATCTTTCGGAACTCCATATAAATCAAAATGCCGTAACCGACCGGAGTATCTATCATAAAACTCTTAAAACTAAATTTTTCATAACATCCCTCACAGAGGTTACCCACAGACCGAAAGACGAAACCAGGAAATGGTCTGAGGAATGTAAGATTGAATTTAGCCGGAAAATGAAGGACTACTGGGCCATCAGAAAAGCTCGAGATACAAACAAGAGAGCAGCTGCCGAACCCACCATTAAGAACACCAACCGTGACAAGCAACAGATCTGACATCCAGAAACATCTAAAACACAAGTACCGTGGTCCATAGATAGCTCTAACGAAAAAAAAATTAATACTATTACCATTTCTATTAAAATTGCGCATTTTGCAATGAAAAAATAAAAAAATTCTTTAATTCTTTTTCTTCTTCTAGATTTTGGCCGTCTGGAACCGCGTGAAGTTACCTACCATACGCAATAATATCCCTACTTCTTTCCTTGATTTCCAATAGCTCTTCATCCGTCCACTTTGCTGTTTTCTTCTCTTTGTCCAGATTCTAATTCTTTCTCTGTTTTCCTTCTTCTGGAAACCCTTGTAGTTCAGTATTATTTTTCTGAAAGCTGTTCTGTCTTGTATTACGTTATCTCTTATACCAATCTCTGTCATGTCTTCCTTACTTCTCTGAATCCATTGGTTACCATTTTTCCTCTTATAAACTTGATTGAAAATTTGTTTCTAATCCTGTTGTATTCATCCTCATTATGTGACCAAGGAATTTGATTCTCCTCTTCCTGATTGAATTTGCCATCCTTTCATTATGCTTTATTTGTACAGGTCCTTGTTTTTCCTGTGTCTAAAAAATGTGTTACTTTTAAAATAATGATTATTTATTTATTTTTTTTTTTAAGTGGTATTAGGATTGGCTATCATCTTAAAGTTAGATGTTATAATTTGTAAAACAAGTCTTTTACATATATTCTAACATGGGTTCAACTATTCTAGTATAACAGTATATTCTCCAACTTTTTAGTGGGAGAGCTTAGCAACTTTGAAACGACTTAGCCAATTTTTGGGAAACATAGTCATAAGTAACTTCATACCTAATACTTTTAAGTGGTTAAAATAACTTCCACATATTTTATTTTATATTTTGGTAGAGGGGGGGGGGGTCGTTTGAACTTTAGAACGATTTAGCGTCTATTTCAACAATAATTCCTTTTTACAAAGATTGCTGAAAATGATTAAATAAAGGTCCTATACAACCTGTAAAAAGGAGACGACTGCAAACTGAATATTTACAAAAATAGTGAGGGTGCCATGTTAATGTTTGATGTTAAAGTTTTTGTATGTTATGAGCGAAAATGAGTCAAGAAACCACTCCTAACTTTTTTGCTGATGTTTTTGAATAGATATATCAATTGCAAAATTTATCGCAATTTTAATAATTTTTAAAAAATAACAGTCTTATTTAATGGAAGAGTAAACAATGACATTTTTGTTATTTGGCTCTCCTCAACATTTGCCAAATTTTTACTTAGCTCCTATTTGTAATTCAGATACGATGGAATTATTTAGTTGAGATTATTTCAATATTTAATCGAAGGTTATTCCCAAAGTAAAAGTTATTTTGAAAATAAAAATTTCTTTGAAAATTAATCATTTTACGAGTACCGAGGTCTATCAGGAAATATTAAACAATTGTCAAAGGATTATTATATTAATAAAATTTACGAGCCGGAATTAACGATTGTTAAGTATCTTTAATAATAATAATAATTAAAATTTGGTATATTAGGTTTTTAAAAACAAAATATATTATTTAGGTTGTTAGTGTATTTGTAAACATTTATATTTCGTGATAATATTTCGTCTAATCAACATTCAGAAAGTTATAAATTCTTTTCTCTCTCTATCTTTTTCTATGTATTTATCCATTGCTGTGGGTTTATCTATCTTAGTTCGTTACTACATTTCACTTTAAGATTTTTATAAACTACACGGTATACGTGAAAGTTTTTCCTCATTTCAATCAATCTTAAAAATATTTTTTGTTTTATGAAGATATGAGATTGAATACAATTTGTCAGTTATCTAGCCAGATTGTAAATGCCATAAGGTAGAAAGAAAACACCAATACCCGTTGGAACAATGTTGTTGGAAGCAATCTTGTTTCTTGCGTTCACTCGACGAAATTGGCTTTGAATACGCTTTATGTAAAGATAAAGGAGCAATTTTAGCCTTCAGCTCTGACTCAAACCTCAGAAAATTCCTGTCATGTCACAATTTTTCTTATTACCGAAAACTGAATGAAACTTCTGATTTAAGAAGCTCGATTCTCATCATTAGTTTTCTGTTTTTTTATGGAGGTACGCGGATATAATGGTATAAAGAGATCAATACGATTAGGATTGATGAAATAATTGCCTCGTCTATTGGACCACCTGTTAAACATACCGCGCAATGAACAAAAAATATAATAATAAAACAAAGAATATGCACTATAGACAGGAATAACAGATACAGTGAAATCATGGGGAACAGCATTTAAAAAAACTAAATTAGAAAAAAAACAAAAAACTCAACACCCCCAGGTAAAAAAGCTAATCCGAAGAAATAACTTATGATTCTTATGGCTCAATATTCAAGTTGGAAAAGAATAAAAATAAATATAAGATAGGTTTGAATCCCGCATTAAAAATAGATTAAACATTTTCATCTTATTTCCACTTCCTAAAGACGATATAGACCCTTTCCAAAAAATCGGCGTATATAAACTGAAATGTAATGACTTTGCTAAATACACGAGAAAAAGTGGACTATCGGTAAATCAAAGAGTGAAAGAGTATATAAGATCATATAGCAATAAGACCCATATAGTATAGGCATATAATTCCAACGCCGCACAGTAGGGCAAACGTGGAAGAAACCATAAAATCTTATGATTTTCTTTCTTTTTTTTTTCATTATTTTTGTGTACCTAAATAAATGTAGCATAAGGTTGTGGAACTGATTTTTCGATTATTTCATTACCAGGATCTGTACACGTCCTTGAAGTTGCCCTTTTCTGGAGTTGAGAAATTAACACAGTTTTGAAGTTCTGTTAAAATATTTTTTTATGAGACTGATAATACAGAAACTAATTTTTAGCATATATTTTTTTTTATTTTTATAACTAGGATTTTAAAATTGTCTTACTATATATGTATATTTGTTTTTATTAGTTTGTCTTATTTTATATATATATATATATATATATATATATATATATATATATATATATTATATATATATTTTTTCTTTTCTTTTCTTTATTCATTGTAAAATGATCAGATATGATTTCTTGTTTTCTATACAAAAACACATAACTCTTCTTGAAAGACTTAGTACCAGAATATAGCAGAAAGAATAATTTTCAAAAATAGCTCTTCAAATAAAAAATCAAAATCAATTGAAAATAAAAGTTTTGGAATTTGGATGACCAATTTATGTGGTTATTATTTGTATCATTGAGTTCTAATTATTGTATACCTTAGTTCTCTCATGAAAATTATCATATTTATTTATTTTATTCTTTTATATCAATGGCTAGGATATCCTACCACTCCAATCATTTTCGATCTTAATGTCTTACTAAATTCAGAGATTTAAAGTAAAATATTTTTAAAAATGTGTTTTATTAATATATAAAACACATTTGGCTTTAAAACTGAAGGTGAGCTATAATAAACATCACAGAGATCATCATTCAAGAAAGTGCTCTCGAACAGCAACAAATGAAGATGCTTTTCATCTTATCATGGTGACTTCTGATCCGGTGATAAGTAATTTAAGTCCACATTTAAAAAAAAGAAGTTCCCATTAAATGATGAAGCCTCTTATTTACTGTTATAGAAAAAAGGAACAATTCGAATTTTTTTTTTTTTTTGCTTTTATAGTTAATAGCTTTAATTTTTGTAAGTAATTTATCGAGTAAATATAATCTTTGTCAATATAAGATTGATAATTGTAAATAACTGCCCAGTCTATTCAATAGAATTCAACTGAAATTACTTTGTAAAACTTATTACATTTTTCAAATTATATTAAACATTTTAATTTATTTCCAAATATAACCTAATAATGAATTTTAACCTAATTCAAGGAATCTTGGGTCTGTAATAGAGCATATAGTAAATTTCATTCAATTTAGCACCTAAAAAACATATATAATAATAACAAACTTGATTTTTTTTAATTGATTTTATTTATTTATTTTTTTAAAAATTGAAAACATGGTTCAATGCTGATGATCAGATTGCTCTGGTTATAGTTTTATTTTATTCAGCAGCTCAGATAGCATATAAATATACCCCAAATTTACTTTATTAATTTTTTCTTACTTTTTGTTCTTACATTTTGACCCTTTCTGATCATCTGATGAAGCTGATTATGGTTTTATTCAATTCAGCACCTCATGAAATATATGATTCCAAAATTTCATGCTTATAGCACGAACCGTTTAGAAAATATGAGATTTTTACCCATTTTGGGCCGTTTTGCCCCACTGTGCGCCGCCTAACCATCTAAACGAAAATACCCCTAAATTCAACAGTTTTGGGAGTGAAACTAATATATCAAGTGAAAATTAAATAATTATCAATCATTATAAATAATAAAATCTTTAAAATCCATCCCAGATTTTTGTTTAAATGACCAGATAAATGTAGGAACGAAGAAAAAAAAAAACAACTAGTCATAGGGAAACCCGAAAATTTTTAACCCAGCTACCTACCTTCTGACCCCTTGCCCGGGGTCTAATTAATTTAATCTATATCTAACTCAGTTGGCTCTAGGACCCGTTATCTTTCAGAAGTCTTTTTCATTTGGCCTCCTTATTTCAGCAGAAACATGTTTTATTTTTTGTCTTCCATTTAAAAAAAAAAATAAAATTAATAATATATGGAACGAAGTGCTGGTGTTTTGATTTGTTTTTTCTTATGTTTTTAAAACTGATGATGAAGTTTTAACATTCAAAACTATTTTTCAAATAAAAAGAATTCCCTTAGAAGTGGCATTATATTCATCAGCAATAATAGTAATCCTACGATATTTAGAAGATTTTGCTTGATTAAAAACTTTCAGAAAGTATGAACTGGAAATAATGGTCCGTAGAAATGTTGCATCTTTAAGAAGTCACCTTTGTATCTAAGAAAACTTATTTTATTCAAAAATGTTTTTGTAAAAACTTTGCGCCTTCCATAGTCGTGAAGAGCTGGTTGAGTTTTTTAAAATGAAGCAAAGTTTGAGGCAGCAAAAATCAATTTTTATGAAATTGTATGGTTACCCCAGATGACTTGACTTTGCGGCGCTCCTCCAGGAAGTTCCCAATCAGTCACTATAATAAAATTTGGTTCCGTCTACCACATCCTGACTCTAAGCGCCCATCTTCAGGGCCTTAGTATGAGCTTAAAGAATTCTCCAAGAGCTCTCTCGACGAGGTCTAGTTAACACGGGCGCAAGGCCTCATACCATCGGACCTAGAACAGAGAGCTATTTTACGGATTACTATCAGAAATCTCCCTGCTGGGTTTGTGAGCTCTAGTTTATTAGTAATTGATTTATAATTGTTCATTTATTCGAGCATTTAGCATTAAGGAAATGATTGACTGCAATGAAATTTGTTAAAGAATAAAATAAAGCTTGTCAAGTAAATTGTTTGAAATATATTTTGAGCTACCAGCCACATAGAAAAGCGGTTGGTTGGAGTTCACTTGAAAGCCCTAGCCTGGGCCGAATAGCACTTCTAACTAGAAAAAATTATTTTGTTCCTAATTTGTATTTTTTTTTAGTCATACTGTTTGGGAAAAATGTTTAAACATTTTAGTACAACGAATTTACGATATTTTGGAAAAAAAATAGTTATTTTTAAAAAAAAAAAAAAAAAAAAATTTTTAAAACAATCTCCTATGTACTTCTACTTATTACTATCAATAAAATAAGCCACGTTTCATTTATCCGGACAAATAATCTCGAACTATCTTTGTGAAAAAATTATGTAATTATGAAATTTTATTATTTGCATAAATATTTGGATCAATCTGGGATGAAGGCTAGGAATGATCCCTAGTTACTTCGGAATGCAATTTTTTTCATTGGGACGTGTTCACAATAATTTGCAGTTTTGTGGTAAAATGATTATTTTATATTAATTAAAAGAATCAGAGTGAGAAAGTTCTATTAATTATATTCTATTAACAATCTCTGTGCCATGGGATAGTAACTTATGCACTGTTACTAGCATATAAAACCAAGGATAGAGGTTTAGGAATAAATCTATTATTACTTCCAGATATGATTTGTCAAAATCTACCTCAAATCTAGAATTAATCACACTAAGAATATAATAAATCCTCTGCGTAATTTTCTCATTTAATCCTGTTATTTTTGCACTTAGTCGGTAATTTTTTTATTCTTCTTGTCATTCGAGGTCCTAAAACCAGGTTTAGGTCCATCCACAATTAACTCCATTTTTCGTTTAAAATATAATTGAATTTCTTCTTTTCTATTTTTCAATTCGGTTTTCTCAGATTCAATTCTTACTGCCTATTCTCTAATATGAAGCCGATAACTTAGGAGCAAAAAGCATTCGAAAGTCCTAATCCACGCATCGAGAGTGGACAGACCAAAACTATAATTTTTGGTAACTGTTTTATTAGATTATGGAATCGGTTTCATGCGGGGGCATGTTAAAAATGTTGTAATGAAATTAAAATTACACATTAAATTGATTTATTCAAGACAAGAAAATTGGTAAATAAAATCTAATACTAAAAAATAGTGATATCATCCATGTTTAATAAATAAAAAACTATTTCAGTCCCTATGCTCAAACAAAACCAGCATCGACACTGAAAACCGTAACGCAATTGTTTGTATATAGATGCATTTTCTTTTGTTTAGAGCTTCTAATAAGGGATTAAGGCAATGATAATTATCAAAATCCTCTAACTAGATATTGTTCTTTTCAATTATGAAAGCAATTTGGTGATATGTATTTTTTTGTTATGATTTAGTTCCAGTTAAAAGTCATTTGTCGTTATATTGTTGAGGTTAACTATTCAGTTGAATCACGAAGAAAAATCGATATAATTAATAAATTGGCAGTTATTAGCAGCTAATCTTTGCTGGAAAATTTAATATAGATGCTAGTGTCTGTGATCAAAAAGGTTTGAAGACGGTGTCACGCGGTGGCATTTCAAAAATATATTAATGAAGTTAAAATTAAACGTTAAATTTGCTTATTTAAAACAGTAACATTTGTAAATATAGTTAACTATTATATAGTTACAAATGAAAACCACTACTTATGTGCAATACTGTCATTCATTCATAATATTGGGTTATTTCGTCGGATTTCCAAAAAAAAATATTTTAGGCACCTTGGATCTGGGCAATATTGGGTCTTTATTTATTTTTCTCTGGAGCTGCAGAGCGATTGAGCTAATAATATTAATGAAATCCTTTAATTGAACATCGTTCTTATTAACAGTGAACCGGAATTGATGATTCGTTGATATGAATTTTTTCTACTTAGAATACGTTATTAGTTCCACTGTGCGTCGCTGCAGTGTCCATATTTACACATTTTCCTCTAGTATACAGAAAATACAAGTAACAACACAGTTTAGTTGTATGTAATTAGCATGTATGTTACTCTAAGACCGTATTAATTGGTTTTGCAATAAGATTAATAATTTTAGAGTTTAAATAAATAAAGTTTAAAGGATTTTTATAATGTGTTTTTGTTGTTGTTGTAGTATTGAAGGTTAGAAAAGATTAATTCTAAAATCCGTTTAATTATATCCCTATAAAGGTTGTATAATCTTCTGTGTTTCTCATTTGAAGTCTTTAGGCTTATATTAGGCGCTTTTTTTTTATGAACCTCATGTCGTTCTCCTATCTTAAATTATGACCCCCTAGGATTGATGCGGTTTGTTACAAAATTAAATCCATTTAGAACTATTTATATTCTTTGTGTATACAGCAACCCCTCGATTGGATTACCCTTGGTTCAATGTTACTTATAAAAAGACAAAAACCGAGACAACTTTTTTTACTAGACCCCAACTCTCTCGACTCCTCGAGAACCAATCACTCAGAGTGTATTCGCCCGAGGGTTGACCAAATGACCCGATAAGTCCTAGGGGTTTCCTTCTCCTCAAACTGCAATGAGGATCGGAATTCCCTTCTTCATCCCCCCTCTTCTCGATCACTTGACCCAAAAACCCATCCTGACCCTGAAGGATTAATTTGTAATTGATAGTTTTTTCAAAGATGCCAGTTGTATTTTTCTTTGAACAAAGGGTTATAACTTATCATATATCATAAGAGTCATGAATTATAATTTTTTTGCAATGCTAACACATTTTTTAAACGTCTAATTAAAGAAGACTAAAACTTCTTTTATTGTGAGAGCATTGCAATCTGCCTCAAGAAGGGCAATAGGTAACATGGGTTACTTAATGGATCCATTGACACATTATATACAACGAGAAAAAATAAAATGAAAAACAAAATAAATAAGTAACCTCATAAAACATAATACAATTAATAAACTGACACAGAAAATAAATGAATAAAGAATCACAAGCAATACAACAAACAGAGTGACAAAAAAAAAAAGAAAGAAAAAAGAAAATTAATAATATAAAAGCAACAATTTAGTAAAAACAAAAATAGGATTAAACTAAAAGTTAATAGTACAAGCATACTTATTTACAATATATACACATCCTAGAGATCCCCCAATCAGACTTGTCCCTTCACTTTTAATCCTTCCAGATTACTTGGTTGAATATAATTAAGAAGAGAAAGTTGTGAGCTATATATGTAATATTTTACTTTATTTCGGAAGAAATGATATCTATGTTTTGTCAGGGTTTTTTTTTTTTTCAATTGATAATTTAGATTCATGACTGTGCAATAATATACATCTAGGAAACCTGAAAAAATACAAAAAAACAAAAACAAAAAAACTATCCAAATGAAATAAAAGTTTATAGGTAATATAGCTCATATCCTTTTCATATATCCTGGGGGATTATTATAAATAAAATGGGGAGAAAGTTATGAAATAATTAGATTAGGCCGAGTAAAAAGATCATTATCATAATCTGATAGTATTATTACAGAATTCTGGTAGTTTATTATAGAAGTATCTGGTTCACGAAGAATCAGTAACATATGGGGCACAGGTCATTTCGGACAAAAAAATAAATAAAATAGTAATAATAATAATAATAAAAAATTTTGGCGAAGTATTTTATATAAGATTTTGGATTAAAGAGACTTAACTGAAAAAATTAGATAATTTTCGAAGTCAATCAGGGACTGGAATTTTATTCTAGATTTGTTTATTTACGTCAATATAAAGCAGGTTGAATTATTTTTGGGAAATTTTGAATTGACGGAATTGCATTTTAAAATAGGATATTTTATTTTTACTCGTTCCATGAGAAGGAGCAATACCACTAAATACTGTTGAGCAGATAAATTATCTTGGATTTCCTTCGATTCTTGACAAGAGACTCATAAGGAACCCTCATACGAGATTTAAAAAGCAAATAACAGCCCGTCAATTTCGTCTGCTCTAACACTTACCCGATAAAAGTTTTAGTCTTTCAATCCCCGAGCTCCATTTACATGACCAGTTTCTGACCAATTTTAATTTCCGGTATAAAGTTTTATGGTTCCACGATATTATCAACTTGTTATCGTATCCAATCTCTGATATCTTTATTCCATCTTACTATATCACAAATGAACTATTCTATAAATACCTTAATGTCGATACGTAACCTTTCATACTGAACTACATACCCATGAAAATTCATTTGTATTTAAACTTGCCATTCGGTCTCTATGGTTCTCCGAAACGTCTGAAATGATTATAGAATAAAATAAATCTAAAAGACAGTTATATTTTACTAATATTACGCTATGTAACCATTACCTTTATTTAGGCTACCCATACTTTTACATATATTTATCAATAATAAAATGCTCTTGAAATTTACTGTAGTTAAAAATATAATCTCTATAAATAACAATAAAGTATACTAAAACCTGGAAATGTCAAAGTGTACTATATTTTGACGAACCAACTTCGGGATCAAGAAAAAAAAACAAGAATATATTTCCTGAGATTCCCAAAAATCATGTTTTCTAATGCTTATCTCCCTCGATAAAGTTGTTGTATACACAGACTCCCCCTAGCTGCCTGAGGCAGCAGTAATCCTTACTGAATGGATTCATGCACCAGTAAACTTAGGCGGGGTACCCCCTTCCTCTTGACGAATGTTTTCTCTTCTGTTTATTTTCAACTGCGTATGTTGTAGGGGTGCGAGGAGAGCGGAACAAGATAAATACAAAAATTTTGCAATATTCTAAAAGAACTTTATGGAAATCGATATAAGTTATGTAGAGAAATGTATTATATTTAAAGAGGCTAATTATTGAAATATCTTATAAATATTGCACATATATTTCTTAAGTGACACAATTTAAAAATCTGTATTTTTTATTTATTATCATGTTTAAGCTTAATGCTCTTCTATGAAATGTCAAAAATGTATCGAATTAACTTCAAATCTCACCGAATAAGTTTCACTTGCGGTTGGGATTAAAATATATTTCAGGCACACTTTTGACATTTCAGAAAAGACTGTAAATTGTATATTTTTTTATTTCAGGATTTAGAGTTGTGTGGCTTTTGAAATACATGTGCGATATGTCAGATAATATCTCTCCTTTACAGCGTATATAAAATCTTAAAAAAAAAAAAAAATTGGAAAAGAAAATTAAAGAACATGATGATTTCTATGCATAGTCATTACAATATTTTATAATTTCACTTCATCTTTTAATATTTCTTTGTTGTAGAAAATATATTTTTCAATTTTTTCTACCAGGTTTTAAGTCCATTGAATACTAAAGAATTTTTGTGTTAAAAACTAAATAGGCCATTATTTTTCAGCACATAGCACTCGAGGAACAATAAGAAAGAAGGATCAGTAGATTGCTTACGTAAGTTGTGCCTCTCATATCTGCAATTTTTAGCGACCATTACTACCTGAAGAGGGTTCTATAAGAAACCCATAACAATATCATAAAAATCTGTTTATTTTTTTTTTTCATTAATTTATATACCTCTGCTCAAACTTTAAATATTAAACAAATCCTAGTCATAAGTATTGCAAAAAATAATTTTATGTTACAAATGAATTATTACATAATAACTGAAAATATTAAAGGCTTCAAATACAGCCATTATACATTTATTTTTCTGTGCGTCACTGGAGGCTGGCTGTGGGTGTCGAGGCTGTAGGCATTTAAAAATATAATGGAAGGTTTTGGTTGATAAAGGGTTATGTAACAAAACCCAATGTTGAGTATTTTATATTTAAAGTTTTTTTTACGTTTTCTTCAGCAAGAAAATGTTACATAGCCCCTTCATGTTCTTCTTATCTCTTTTTCTAATTATTTTGAAATATTCAGATTTAGCTACCTAACCTCTGCATAAAAATTCTTCATCCAATGAACTAGATTCTAATTTTGTTTTAAAAATGATACTTAAACCTGTTATCCACCAAACCCTTCTGAAGGGCTTGTTAGAAGAAGGGGTTATGTAACAAAACACAATTTTGGGTGATTTGTGTTTAAAATTTTATTTTACATTTTGCTTTAGTAGGAAAATATTCCATAGTTCCTTCATCTTCTTTGTATGTCTTTTTATAGTTGTTTTGAAATATTCATATTTTGCTATATAAAACTTCTGCACATAAATTCTTCATCGAAAGAACTAGTTTTATTTTTCAAAAATGTGACATAACCCCTTCTTCCATCAAACCCTTCACTTCATATTGACCTTAATAAACCTGTCTTAGACCTCATTACCCTAAGATTATTGAAAAGTAACAACAATCTATCCAGTCGTTCTAATCCTGCTGAATATTTTGAAACTCTAATAAATCATATTTGAAATTTTAATAAATAAACATATTTTAAATAATTCATTCAATAAAAAATAAATATCTTAGTGTGCATAATAAATATATAACAGTTATTTATGAACTGATATTGAGAGCACTTTAATTTAGTGATATTTTCAAATTACTAATTACTTACATAATTAACTATAATCAGATGTACTACACGTATTTAATTTTATAGTCTTAAAATATGTGTAATTGCCCGGAAATATCTTTTAAGAATCTAGAATTGACAAGCCTAATATGTAGGCCGGAAAACAAAATATTTTTGTAAAGAATATGACTTTGGTCCTGGGTCCATTAGCTATGCAAGGAATGTCCGCAATGTTCGATGGATGTTGCTCAACATTTTTTCTTTTTATTTTATGGGGTTATGCGATTTCGCAAGGGAAGAGCATTCTCAGAATTTCTTTTTTTTTCTTTTAAATTTTGTAATTACAATTAAACAATGTGAATAATGATCCAAAATAAATTTACTTGAGGTACGCATGATGATATAGAATGATCAATACAATTAGGATTGATGAATTAATACCAATTTCTATTGGAATAATGCTTTTTATAAACTAGGTTTGCATGTAAAACATTTTTTCGTGAGTTTTAATACTTACAAAATTTTCAAAACATCAGGACTTTGTTACATAGATAATGAATAATAAAGATTTAAAAAAAACGTAAGACAAGAAATCTAATATATTGGTACTTACCTGTGGAAGCAAACGGACTTCTGAAAGATACCAAGAGTTTGTACCTTTGGGTTTTTCCTATGACTGGTTGCTTTCTGTTTCCTATTGGAAACAAATTTAAAATTGGACAGTTGGAAATATTTATCTAATAGTTTAAACAAAAATCTGAATTGGTTTTCACAGATTTTATTATTTCTAGTGATTCATAAATATTTAATTTTAGGCTATTTTCAACTTTATGTATTACTTTCATCGCCAAGTCTTTATTGAATTTAATGTTATTTTTATTTAAATTGATAATATTCTGGGTCTTATTATTATATGCTCTTACATGTTCTTTTAATCTTGGATTTACTTATCTTGAAGTTTTTCTCGTTTATTAATGTTCACGGTCATTAAATGTTAGTTTATATATCAACTTTGCTTTTTTGTAAAGGGTTTGTTTTGTCTTTAGGTAAAAGGAATTAAAATACCAATGGCTTATCTATTTTAAATGTAGGGTTCAAACCTAATTTTCTTAATTACTTTTATGTATTTTAAATGTTAATGGCCTAGATTAATATTGATTAATCTATTTGTATTTATTTTAGAAATATTTATTCAACTGATTATTTCTACTGTTGTAATATTTTTAGTATTTTCTATTTATGGAACTATTATTGTGAATTTACTAGTATGGTATACGCAATTACTAAATAAGCAGCAACGATTCCGTTGACCACAATCTTCCAAAGTGGAAGCTCTAAGATGCTCCCACAGCGAAGACATTACGGAGGGAATGACTTGGCTTAGCCAAAGCTCGGGGTAAGTGGGCTGCCATCTCCTAGGGGGGAGGGGGTGTCATCATCGGGCCTATCCATCAACCCTGAAGAAAAGAAGGAGAGTGATATCGGGCCTGATTGCCGAAGAGGTCTTCAAGGATCGGAACATTTTATATATACAATAAGACCTAAAAAATCCAGATACCTTATAATTCGGACAATCCGGTAGTTCGGACGATCCCCTCCATTAAGCTCACCTTATTTTCCCTATCCCACGATATCTATGCTAGAAGTGTCATTGTTTCGTTTTCTTAAAATCACATATAGAATTTTACAACTGATAATATAATAATGGCTCCATGTAAACATAATAGTGTCACATTGAAGGACAAGCTTGAAATCCTTGACTTAATGGAAAAATGTATGAGTTAATCGGTGATCACTTCACGGTACGGGATTGGCAAGTCCACCGTCGGTGGCATAAAAAAACCGAGCACTTAAGATTAAAATATTCGTAAGCCGAACAGAACAAGGACCATGTGATCATGTAGCTTTTAAACAGCTCGACAATTAGCCCATAGACAATGCTGTTTTCATTTGGTTTATCTAAAAGAGAAGGATGTTTCTGTGAGTGGTGAAATGCTTTACAAACAGCTTGACAATTTCACTAACAAGTAAAGAGTGGTATGGGCCTCAATGTAAGTTATTAATTTAAAAAACAAACGTCGTGGAATCAGACGACTTAGAATTTCAGGGGAAAAACGTACAAATAAGCCGATGTAATTGAACTGTTTCAGAAAGCGTTCGAAGCAATGATGGCAGAAAATCATTTATTTTTCTGAACACCGACAAATCTGGCTTATTTTTCTAAGCCTCTAAACATTAGTCTCAGCTTTAAATTGTAACATAATTACAATAGATAATAGAATGTATTGTAATAAAATTTTGATAGCTCTAGTTGACTTGCCTAACAAAAATATAGCGATTTTTTTCTGAGAAGAGATAATGTAGCGTCAAAAAAAAGGTGAAAATCAAAATAAATCTTCTCGCTAAAATATAGCATTAATTAGGCTGTCAAGCCTTTTGTCAATTCATCATAAATTCTTATAAAAAGGTCTAAAATATAGTTGAATACGAAGCTGAGTTTAAAGTAATTATAAAATTAATTGTAAAAACGACTGCAGTCAGTCCTGTTTCATTGTTTTCTCTCTACCTTGGAACACAAACATTTCTTGTTGATTTCTCTTTAAACATCATATATCTATAAAGTGATGTTATCTGACACAGATTAGACCAATAAATAAAGACAAGAAGAGTATGGAATCCAACTAATGTAATGCCCGTTACTGAAGCTGCTTTAATTAGAGCCGCGGATCCAAAGCTAATTCCAAAGCTGAGATGCAATTTTACAATTAGAGGAGAGAAGGGATCTTTCTTTTAATTAAAATCAGCGGCCTCAGTGTAAGTAGGAGATCCCAGATCCCATGGATACTTGAATACTGTTCCTCCTCAGGGATATTGTTATTACTTACGGCACTCAGGGACATCTTTCCCAGCTCCAGGGAACCTTGAGTAGGATGTACCGTCCCGGGGCTTTGCCCATTAACTTTTAGTGCAAGAAGTGCTTCTCTTCCATAGAGCTTAAGAATATGAAGGGAAATCTGGATTCCTTCATAATTTCCGTTGTTAGAAAGAAAATAATAAGGCTACAGACATTCTATTAAACTTTAAACCTTTATCCACATCTGTTAATCATAGAAATGTTCATCGTAGAATTAGATAAAGGATGAAAATAAATAGAGGGAAGGCATCTCCTTGTCTTAATTTTTTTTTCTAATTTATTCCAGGAGGTCTTTTCTCCAGTTCCTTTTCAGCCTTGGTTTATATGTTACCATTGTATTAATTATGAGTTGTTTTTTTTTTTGTTTTACTGTGGATACCTCATTATTTACTGTAAATGTCAGCTTAAGGTAATGTATAGTTTCTGTCTATTCAATCACTGTGTTATCGAAATAAACTATGTCGAGGAGAAAATGAAATGTATTGTGATTATTCATAATTTATGAGTTTTTCCGGTTTTGTTTATGTAATTGTTTTATTTATATCGTGGAGTATTAGGATTAAGATCATTCGCTATATGGTAGCTTCAGATTAGAAAAATAAAAGTTTTTTTGTTTTTTTTAAACTATTTATTGATATTTACAACTGTACATCAATATACGTCAAGTAATTTTGAGGAAATGATAATGACATGTAAATCACTTGTAAAGAACTACTCACTAGTAGCACTTCAACAAATGTTCTAAACTAGATCTCTTGGCCATCTTCTTTTCAGACTCCTCGGTGGGCTATTAGGAATCGAATGTGAAGCAAATTAGGAGACTTGGTGTGGGTGTACACCAACTACGAAAGTATCTGGTTTAGGCTAAATCAGCAACACAAAGACCAAAGTCTTTATGGATAAGTTTATTCGTGACAAAGTAAGGAGCATTAAGGATTTTGGATAGTAAGAATTGGATTCGAGAAGAATGGGATGGTATAGTGGATCCCCAAAGCTCAACTCCGTATGTCCAGATAGGTCTAATAACTCTCATGTAAATGAGTCTCTTGCAATTTATTGGAAGCTTTGATCGTCTGTCAAAAAAGAAAAGTGAAAAAAGTTTTTACTGAGTTTCTTTTTTCCAAACTTTTGTCATTAAAAGAAGGACTATTATAAATAAAAATAATTGATAATGTGAAAAAGTAAACGTGTTTACAGCATTTTTTGAATACATAATTTGCATATAGGGGATATATTATAAGAAGCTTTAAAACTCTTTCATGCCCAAAAGTTTAACTAATACCAGAAAAGCAATTTTTTTCTTCCTCAAACCAGCACTAGCCCGTCATTGAACAAGACTATAAAAGCAACCGTTTATTATTGTTATTATTATTTGTTTTCAATACTAACTCAAAACGTTATTAAATTAATTTAAATAATCGATTATTATAATTTAATTATAGAGAAGAAAACACTTTTGAGAACAACTTGGGATGCATGTAAAAATGTGAATAAAAAGAAAGTAATGTAATAAAAAATAAACACTATAAATTGAAAACAAACAGATGCTCATTCAATAGAATTTATATTGGTGATAATCAAACATCAAGAAAATATAGATGTCTGGAAACGTGATTTGTACAATTATATCAATACTAATTGTTTTTATAATGAAGGTATTTAAGGATTTAGAAATTTAATAAAGATATATATTTGAGTATACTATATTGTTCATAATATAATTTATTTATCAATTAAATATATATTTAGTTCTATAACGAACTTTAGTTCGTTCGTGCCCCTTCTGCAGTGACCTACTGCTAACCAGCATTACTTAACGGTATGTTCATGATAGTAGTATTGTTGCCCCTGAAACACCTGATCTGTTGTAAACACATATTATATGTATGTATATATTTATTTATTTAGCTAGTGCTTACTTTTATTTACTTGATTTTATAAAGATTTTGGGTCATTATTTAAAATACGAAAAAGGTTTAGTCAATCAGCAATCTCAACTAAAACTGTAATTAAATAAGAAATTAAATGGATTTTTATTTCAGTTATTGGATTTTATTATTTAATGATTTGGTTTAATTAAATGTCTTATTGATTGGTTAAAAAATACATATTGTTGTTTATTGCATAACTTTTTAAAAGAATATCTAGTTGTCACAATTTTCAAATACTTCAGTATAACTTTTCAATATGAGGTAGGAATTTCTCTCAAAAGGAAGAAATAATTTACAATAGAATACTGATATATTTATTGCCGACCGATAAAGATGAAGACCGAAGGAATAAAAAATAAGACGCGGTAGGTGATAAGAGGGAGGATGGTGAATTATATGCAAATGGGATAAAGAAAAGCGGGAAAGATAAAAAAGTTGGGAGGGTTAGGGTGCTCTAATAATATCCGTTTGAGGTGGAAATTCGGAAGGCTGATTTGTATTCGACTGGGCCCGCTAGGTCTATTAGCCCCCTGCCTATTGGAGCCAAGGGGGCGAAGCCCTTTGTCTATTTATACACCCTTCGCTTCCTCTATAGTCTTGTGGGTCCTCTGTAGGTCTTCGCACGCACCTTGGGTTATGTATGTGGCCGCCCGAAGATATCTGGGCACGGAATAGTCCCAGTACTGGGTTCACACAAAATCTAATTTACATATTGAATAACTTTATTGTCTCTGTTTAACAATATCTTTGTTGTCCAGAAATATTAAGCACATTAAATTAATGTTTCTACAATTAATTTTCTATGCAAGGAAATAAATATTAAGTAAAAATAATAAGAAATAAAAAATAACAAACCGTAATAAAACATAATATAAAACAATATTATGACAATACTATCCAGCTTCTTCCAGTTTACTCTACTTATCCTGATCACCTATTCCTCTAAAAAAACAAAAAAATTAATAAACTCCATTTCTCCCTGACTGGGAAAAACAATGGATCATAGATAAGTCTATCTATAAGCTACTGCTTTTCCCAAATCGTATATTAGAATTAAAAGGATTATATCACTTAAATTAAATTACATTAACAATTAATGACTATCCGAAATAAACAAAGTTTGGAGAAAATAGGTGTTTCAAACTCTACTTTTTTCATTGTATAAATGTAAATTTGTTTTTATTCTAGTAATCTGTGTCCCTAACAATTGCTTTTTTTCTCATATAAGTATGTAGATATGCCTTTTTGTAGATTAGTATGTATTCACAGATATATGTGAACACATATATCTACATAAATGGAAAAATATGTGTGAATATATACTTTTATGTTTTTGTAAATATTTTATCTTATCAACACTCAAGCAGATCATAATTTTTTTTCTTTACATATCTATTTAATATTTTTATTTTATTTTATTCATTTCTTTTCTATATTTCTTTCTTTTTCCAGAACGAAAGTATGTTAGCATATAATTATGATATCATAATATTGTTATTATTATTATTTTTTTAATGTATATATTTATAACAAAAGATCTATTTTCAATTGTAAGAAGAAGAAGAAGAAGAAAATGAACTTTATTCTGGGACTACTTGTCCCCTAAGAATAACATATGATTACAGTACATAGGACAATCATCTGGCTTTGATAATTAATTATAATAAATAATAACAATAGATAATAATAAAAATTGATAAATAATTAAATTATATGTAACAAAATAACTTAGACATCTTGTAAAAGGATACATCTTATGTATAGTATTATAATGTATATTACATAAATATTCATGTTTTACATTAGCTCGGAAGATTGAAAATGAAGGAGGTAAAGGAATAAATGATGTTTAAAGGAAGTAAGAGTGGATCTTTTTCGAATTGTGATGGGCAATAAATTCCATAACGAGGAAGCACGGATAATAAAGGATTTCTCGAAGGATGCAGTTCGATGCGCCGGAGTGTTTAGGTTGTTGGGTTGGGTTCTAGTATTTAAGAGGTGAATGGAGGAGCGCAGAGTAAGGAGGTCATGGATATAGGTGGGTTTTTTGGTTTTCAAGGTTTGAAATATGAGAGCACCCAGGAAGTATTGACGTCGAAAACCGGGGTACAGCCACCCAATTTCAGAATACCTGTGAGATATGTGAGAACGTCTGGAGATCCCGAAAATAAATCTAATAAAACAGTTCATTACTCTTTTACATATCATCTCGAGCTCATCAGACAGTCCTCCATATACTACGCATCCATAGTCAAAGTTAGGAAAAATTAGTGATGATACTAAAAGTTTTCGAGTACTTAATGGTGATGAATCACGGTAATAGGAAAATTGCTTAAGAATAAAAATAGATTTCCTCGTGATTTGAGAGATATGGCTATTCCATGCAAGATGTTGATCGAAAGTTATTCCCAGATTTTTAATGGAATTTTGGAAATGAATTGGACGGTTTTTTAGGAAAAGCAGTGGATAGTAGGGAAGAGCTTTTAGGTGAGGTTTAGACCCCATGAGAATAGCCTTTGTTTTTTCTGGATTTAGACTTAATTTATTCTCCACGGATAAATATATTTGCAAGTCGTCAGCATAAAGATGATATTGGGAGTAGTGGATGTGATTCGGCAAGTCGTTAACATAAATAGAAAATAGGGTAGGTGAAAGAGAAGATCCCTGGGGGACTCCTTGCGAGAGTGGTAGTGAAGATGAGTGAGGTTTTCCAGGTATAATCACTGTTTGGGAACGGTTGGGTAAAAAAGAATGAAGCCAGCTTAACGCACTATTAGATGTTGAGAGGTTATGGAGTTTGGAGAGGAGGATTGTATGGTCAACAGAATCATAAGCTTTTGAAAAATCAAAAAGGATCAGGATCGTAATATTCTGTTGGTCTAAGGAGTAGTAAAGGTCTTGAGTAATTTTTACCAAAGCAGACTGCGTGGAGTATCCGGATCGGAATCCTGATTGGAAAGGATTAAGGAGAGTTTTACAGTCAAGAAAGGAGGTGAGTTGGGTATGTGCTAATCTTTCTAATGGTTTAGAAATATATATTGTTTATATATATATATATATATATATATATATATATATATATATAATATATATATATATATATTATATTGTACACACACACACACATATATATATAGATAAATTATTGCAAAGTCCGAAGGGGTTTTTAAAAAGGATTTATTATGAAGTAACACAATTTACAATCAAGGGTATCAATTATAACTAATTCTAATGAACAACTAACATAGTAACTGCGTGGGAACAGACTGAGAGAGAGGATGGTGAGGAGAGGGGGGATTATATAGAACAAGTAACGTACATGCATCAGCTTCTAGGAAAAGGCTTGCACCTGCACCTTAACTCCTCCCTGGGGAAGATTCAACGTTACTCCTGGAACGTTCATTATTTAAATAATGATTTAGTATTTGAAATAGGAGCAGTAGGATAATAGGTAATTACGGGAGTTTCAGGTTTACATTTTTTGTTCCTACAATATAAAAATAATAGTATACAAAATATAATAATTATCAGACAAGTAATAATATAGTACACATAAGAGTTAATACTTATTTCTAAAAATTCTTCATAAGGTTTAATAGTTATATTTAGATCATTAATCATGGTTTCATTTTCAAACAAATTAGTATAGTAAGGTTGTAACTCATGATGAGGATTATATTTATTTACAATTTTGAATTCTGGATAACAATCTTCTAAACTTACATTTACAAGGCTTACTTTAGGTAAAGATAGACTTTCGTTTTTACAATTAACTAATCTAGTTGTTTTATATACAAGATATTGTTTAGTATATTCTTCATACCATATGTTTTGCTGATTACATTTGTTTTTTATGCAATTATTACTATTACCATTTCTAAGGATATCATTTACACACTTATCTTCTAATAGAGTCATATTATTACAATAATACTCTTTTACATAAATACAATTACTTTTATAATAATTATCTTCGTATTCTATGATTAATTTATGTTTATTATTTATAATATAATATTCATTATTTCTAAATACAGGAATAGTTATCAATAAGTGTCCGTTATATAATTTTTCTTTTATAGGTAAGTCAACAAAGACGTGTATAGCATCTTGAAATTCAGAACAGTATATTTTCGAATTAGCCCAAAGTATTTCTTTATCCGTGGAAATTAATCTGATATTTGACGGTAGTGTTGCCATTACATCTTGCATTAAATATGAGTGAATTATTCTTAACTTGCAAAATTCAAGGGATATTGCTAAATTTGATACTTTATCTCTGATGTTTTTTATATGCATTAAATATTCATAGGACTGCAAATTTAAATCTACTTTATTCAAATTTCTTTCGATAGAGCGTGAATTGAAATTGATTAACTTTATATCTCGTTCATATTTCTTTATGAGATCCTTATTTCTATTAATTAAATTTAACTCGTTTACTTTACTGGACCTTTCGTTTAACAACATTTGTTGTATTAAATTATCGTAGTGCTCTTTATCCTCTGAGTCTATGTTGCCAGTGACCCAAGATATAACTTTTCCTAAACCGTTAATAAGACCTCTATTTTAAGTTTTTCCATTGTTTCCAAAATTCCTCTATGCGCGGTTTTACCTAAATGATATTGACTAATTAATTCAAGTTGCTCGTCAAGATTCTCTATATCTCGTAATAATGTAAAATATCTTTTTATTTTTATGTCCGGAAAATGATTTGTGATTATTTCTTTTATAGTCATATAGTAATCCTCGAATTCTTTTTCTAATATTTTTAGCTGGCGTGAACAATATAAACCATAGGTTGTATTTGGTTTTAGTTTTAATGCCTTTTCTAGGCAATTTTTATTGTTTATGAAAATTATATGACGCGTTTTGTTTGTAAAAGGTTTTTCGAATTTTAAATCATATTTCTTGTTTCTTTTAATGATAATCTGATGTTTTTCTACATTTAATGCTTTTTCTTTTTCACAATACCAAAATTGTTCGTTACTTGACTCTTGAGAGTGTTGGGTTTCTAGACTTTCTTGATCTTCTTCTCTTTGGATTGATTGTTCTTGTGTTTGTTCCAATTGTTCTAGTAGAGCTTCGTATTCTGATGTGATATAATCATTAGGTTGTTCTTGTAATTGTTGCAATTGTTTTAGTAGAGATTCGTATTCTGGGTTATCATCGATAGATGTGTTATTTATAATTTGATCAATATTTATATCGTTTTCTACTATATGTAATTCAGAATTTCTCGAAAGTGCGTCTGCAACGAAATTTGATTTTCCTGTTATGTGTTGTATTTCAAATTCAAACTCTTGCAATCTCCAAACCCATTTCATTATTCTACTATTTTCGTTTTTCATATTAAAAATCCAAATAAGGGGTTTATGGTCAGTTTTTAGAATAAATTTCGAACCATAGAGATATGGTTTAAAGTGTTGGGTGGACCAAACGATTGATAGAAGTTCCTTTTCAATTGTGCTATAATTTTGTTCCGTTTTACTGAGGACCCTTGAAGCATACGCGAATGGATGCTCTATTCCATCATCATCTTTTTGCGATAAGACGGACCCAATTGATTTATGACTAGCGTCAGTAGTGGGAATAAACTGTTTATTCCAATCAGGGTAGGATAAGATTGGAGTGTTTGAAATAAATTCCAATAATTGATGGAGTGCTTTTTTGAACTCTTCAGTTTTATATTGTTTGCTATTAATTGCCGAACTTAAAGGTCTAGATATTGTTGCATAGTTCTTTATAAATTTTCGGTAATAGCCCGTCATGCCTAAAAATTGGCGGGTTGTTTTTTCGTCATTAGGCATTGGGAATTTCTGAATTGCTTCAATTTTTGTCGGATCTGTTCGTAATTCATTGGGTGTTTCTATGTAACCTAAGAATTTTATTTCTTCTTTGAAAAATTCAGTTTTATCTAGTTGAATAGATAAATTATACTTTTTTAATCTTTGTAATACCTTTTCAATATCTATTAAATGTTCTTCTTCGCTTTTAGAGTAGATGATTATATCATCTACATACACCATTGTATGTGGTAAATTTTCTATAGCCATATTCATCATCCTTTGAAATTTGGGTGGGCCGTTGCAAAGACCAAATGACATTCGAACAAACTCAAAATGGCCATTTTCCGTAGAAAATGCCGTTTTGGGGATAGACTCTTCGTCTAATAATATTTGGTGAAAACCGGAAGTTAAATCAATGATGCTAAAATATTTTGAATCTTTTAACCTGTTAAGTACATCTTCTATATTAGGTAAGGGGAATTTATCTTTCACAGTATTTTGATTAATTTTTCGATAGTCAATGACCATTCGAGCTTTCTTAATACCGCTAGCGTCCATTTTTTTCGGCACTATCCAGAGTGGCGAATTATATGGACTATTGCTAGGTCTAATAATTCCATCCCTTAACAATTTTTGAACTTCAATATTTATTTGCTCCTTAAATTGTTCTGGGTAACGATAGTTACGCGTGTAAATAGGAGTTTCATTGGTTGTTATAATTTTATGTTTTAATAAACTTGTGGGTTTTAATGTTTCATTCTCTTTTTTTTTATTATTTCACCATTTTCTCTTATAATATTTACTAATTTATTAAATGTTTCTTTTTTTATGTGATCATGTCTTATGACAGTACGGATTTCATTTTCATTTTCCATAATATTTATTCCATTTTTATTATTACTACTAGTTTCTATATGGAAACTTCTTACGTTATCTTTATGTTTTATAATTAGAATTCCATTTTCATTATCGATGTGTGTATTTAGATTTTTTATTGTCTCGTAACCTAATAGCATATGAAATCGGTTCGAGAAAGGATAAATTAGAAATTCCGAAGTTGCTTTTATTCCTATTAGAGGTTCTAGTGAGAGAATTACACTATGTGTTCCTGCTCCAGGACCAGTAGGAGTTCTTACAACGAAATTCGTTTTTATAAGTTTTGCATCTTTCGGTTCTACGTCTGGACGAATATAGTTTATTACCGCTTCTGTATCTATTAGCCAATCGTTTCCTTGATAATCAACTAATTTTGGTAAATCATCCGGAGTGGACAGAATTGAACCTATTTCTGTTTCATTCGGTCTTACAGATTCGGTGGGTGATCCGAGCTGTGACCTGGTTCTAAAAAATGACTTTGGTTATTTTCTAAGCGTTCAAGTCGTTCAGTTAATTCCTTAATGATCAAATCTTTTTCAGTATCTTTATCATTATCTACATGATGGACTCTGTTGGAAACGGTACGCATGGAAACCGTATTAGAATCTACTTTTTCAATAGGCTGATTTTGATTTTGCTTAAAATTTCCTGAAGGTTGTTTGTTAAAATATCTATGTTGGTCTTGCGGTGACCATTGGTTGTTAACACCTTGATTTTGTTGTTGTTGTACATTTTGGTTTGACCATACTGGTCTTTGATTGTTAAAATCATATGGATTTTGATAATGTTGGTTAGATCGGGGTTTAAATTGTTGATTTTGATAAAACGGTTTTTGTTGGAACTGCTGTTTATAATTATGTTTTTCTTTATTAAAATGTTTTTGCTGATGATTAAATTGATTCGAATTTTTATGATTTTCTTTATGTCGGGGGTACAGTCTTTGGACAATATGAGAAGCACTATTTTGGAGTATTTCGTCCAAATCCTCAAGTGTTTCGAATTTTATTTGATAAATAAAATCGGTTAGATTTGGATGTAGTTGATGTACAACATGGTGACTGATCTGACGATCATATCTAGCCATTTCGCTTTTTTTTGAATAAGTTCTAGCAAATGAATCACAACGTTTCATTGATAACCTATCTATAAAATCACGGGGATTTTCGTTATGAAAACTTCGCGTGTTTAATATTTCTGCAATAAGCTGCTCTCTCGTTCTAGTGTCTTGATATTTTTGTTTGAGATAATTAATAATTTCTTCTACCGTTTCGAAATCTTTATCATAGGTGGCTATTTTTGCTTTCCCTTTTAATTTAGTTTGAATAGTTAATAATAGTTTTGAATGATTTGTATCTCTATGCGGGTTATCTTGTTTACAATATAAATTAAAAACAAATTTAGTATTATGAATAAAATTAACCAGTTGCAAAGGATTACCGTCATACTCTGGGATAAGTTTGAAATCGTGTTGATTTCAAGTGCCATATCTACTAATGTTGTATTACAATTTCTTAAATTATTTAACCTTTCTTGTAATTTAATTCTATGCATACATTTAAGTTAAATTCAATATTTTATAAATTTAGTATTTGATAATTTATAAATTCTTAATTCTTAATACAATAAAATATATATGATCTTATAATATAATAATTGTTTAAATTGATGTACCTTGTATAAATTGATTTCTTCAATCCTCGTTCCTTCAGCAAAGCTTTATCAAAAGACCAATCAATCTTCTGGTGTCGATTTCTTGATTCTAAGATCCAGAGTGATGTTCACCTCGTGAAGAATGAAAATAGAAGATGAAGTTCAAAGTCGTTATAAAATAAGGACTTACAGTTTGAAGTTCAATATTCTTCTCTTGGTCCAAGTTCTTGAACTTGAGTTGGAAACCTTTAATAAGATCTTCTTTACCTCGTACAATCTTCTATGAAGTTAATTTCGTACTAAATAAAGCCCTCAAGTCCCTGTTCGGGCGCCAGATAAATTATTGCAAAGTCCGAAGGGTTTTTAAAAAGGATTTATTATGAAGTAACACAATTTACAATCAAGGGTATCAATTATAACTAATTCTAATGAACAACTAACATAGTAACTGCGTGGGAACAGACTGAGAGAGAGGATGGTGAGGAGAGGGGGGATTATATAGAACAAGCAAAGTACATGCATCAGCTTCTAGGAAAAGGCTTGCACCTGCACCTTAACTATATATGTATATATATATATATATCATCTTATTATCTTCGTTTGAAATTAAGATAGCCAGACTATTATACCAACAGAGCTGGATGTGTTAAATAAAGGAAAACGTAAATTTTTTACTCAAACCAGTATAGCTCCTAAGCAAGAAATTTAAGAATGTGTAAGAAAACTTTTTTTTTTTTTTCAGATCATTTTTTTGAAATTTACAATTGTACAAAATGTATACATCAAGTAAATGTGTTGATATTATATATATATATATATATATATATATATATATATATATATATATATATTTTTATTTAGATAAGATAATAATATTTTATTTACATTTTTACAATTTACAATTCATATTAAGTATTCATCTTCCGGCATAAGTCCTCTACATGAATAATATAATTTTATAATTGTGAATAGGCTTTACAGTTCAAAGTTTATCTTTTAACAGCAGGAAAAATAGAAAAAAACCTACACAAAAAAAAATATATAATATTGATAAATAAATAAAATCAATTAATATAGCTTATAAGTATATGTCTTACTTCATATAATAGTAAAAAATAACTAAAGAATGTATTATAACAAATGTTGAACACAACTAATAAGGAATCTATAAATTAGATTAAGTGAGGAGTATATGTTTTGTTCTTTTGTGCGTATATCTTTTTAGCGATGATTTATTGTAATTATCGATTTATAATTTATAATATTCACGTATAAGTGAATTTTCCGAGGTTGTTGTTTTACCAAAGTAATTTTTTGTTTGATCGTGGACGTGAAGTTGGATAGGGATAAGATTGAGATCGTGCAGCATTGTTCATATTTTTGTATACCGCGGGTAATCATTGATTATCCTCATACACAAGTTTTGTATCCTTTCGAGTTTGCGGTAGTTGGTTGTGCAAGTTAAGCTCCACACGGGTGAAGCATATGTGATCTGGGATCGAATAACTGTTTTGTATAATATAAGTTTATTTTTTGGACTCAATTTAGATTTTTTGTGAAAGTAAGGGAACATCTTGTATATGATTTTTTTTACTTTGTCTACTTTATCGTTTATGTGGGCTGTGTAAGTTTAGGATCTGTCTAAGTTTAAACCAAGGTATTTTACAGATTTGGACCAAGGGATGTTTTCACCGTTTAAAGTAATATGTTTGCCTATAAGTGGCCTTCGTTTAGTGAAAATAATGGCTTCTGATTTACTTGTATTTACTTTCAGTTTCCACCTTTGGCAGTATTTATTGATTTTTTTGAAAGTTTGTAGTAACCTATTTTGTATTGTGTCAATTCGGTAAGAGGTTGTATATAATGCTGTATCATCTGCGTATAGGGATGTTATTACATTAGGGTGCGTTGGTAAGTCAGATAGGAACAGGTTAAAATGTGTTGGGGATAAGCAGGAACCTTGTGGAAGACCAGCAGGAAGGGTATGTATTTTGGAGGATGATGAGTTTATTTGGGTATAGAACTGTCTGTTGGAGAGGAATGAATAGATAATGTGAATAAGGTAAGGAGGTAGTTTGTACATAATCAATTTATAAATGAGACCGGTGTGCCAGACGGTGTCAAATGCTTTTTCAAGATCTAGCATAAGCATCCCAACATGTTTTTTTTTTCGTTAAATGCCTTCGTTATGAAGTCGGTGAGTCGATCTAATTGGTCAACAGTGGAGTAATGTGCCCTGAATCAGAACTGTTCTTCTGCAATTAGATTGTTCTGTCTGGTGTGATTGTGGATACGGATTAATAATAATCGTTCAAATATTTTGGAAATTATATTTAATAAACTTATAGGTCTGTAATTTGAACAATGCTTGGGGTCTTTGTTTGGTTTGGGAATCGCGATGGTTTTTGAGGTTTTCCAAGCCTTAGGGAAATAATTGCACCTTAATATGGAGTTATATATTTTGGTTACATGGAAAATGGCTTTTCTGCTGAGGTGTTTTATAGTTATTGAGGGAATTCCACTGTCACTTGGGGCTTTTTTAGTTTTCAGGTTTCTGATTATTCTACTAGTCTCTCTGGGTGAGATAGAAGGATAATTGGGATTAAGTGGGACATTTAGATAGTCACGGACTGATTTTTGAATTTTCCGTTGATGGTGATTTGAGGCAAAATTTGATGTGATTAAATGAGTCGAGTGAAAATGGGTGGCTAGTAGGTCGGCTTTATCACTATCCAGATAGGCATAACAACTATTTTAGTCTTTACTATTAGTAAAGATCCTATGTATTTTCCAAATATTTTTGTCACCGGGTGTAAATGAGTTCAGAGAATGAGCCCACTTTTCGTTTTTCCAACTGTTGATGCGGGATCGGACATAATTGTTGATTTTTTAAAAAACTGTCTTTGGTATAATGGATTTATTTTGTTGATATTTTTTCCTAAGTTTATTTTTAATTTTTATTAGTGCTTACAGAACTAACGGTAAATTGTTGCAACGGATCGTTTTTGACGATTTTTGAGGTATAGAAGCACTCATCGAGAGTTTGATGTGCTGGTTTAGTTTTTTGATGTTACGATCAATATCGTGAGGGTTTTTAATTGTAGGGTTTATGCTAATTTGTGAATCTAACGTTTTTCGAAATTTTGGCCAATCAGCCTCTTTGAATACAATTTTTTTTTTATTAGGGTAAAAGGTTAGTGATGACCCAATACGAAAAATCACAGGGTTGTGGTCACAACGACTTAAAAGGGTTTAAGAGAAAACTTAAAGCGATGAGCGGAGATAAATTTTGAATATTTTTGGTCAGAGCTAGGTCAATGATACTAGGTTTGTATTTTTCCTTAGTTGGAATGTGGGTTGGTTCAAACGGACTATGTAATTGAATTTCATTTTTTAATAGGTAGTTTAAAATAAGTTTTCCATTTTTGTTTGTGCTATGGCAATTCCATTGAACGTGCTTTGCGTTTAGATCACCAAAAATTAATACATGTTTGTTTAAACGAAATAGTTTGTTGATATCAAAGACATTTATTTTATTTGGTGGAATGTAAACGAAATTACTGTAGTTGATTTTTTGTAAATGGTTCAGCTGCTTCAGTGAATTTCAAGGTGGGCACGAGCTGAAAGTGGTGTTGGACATCGGAGCGAACTAAAATCATGACGCCCCCTCCCGCTCTGTTACGATTGTTTCTGTAAATCTTATATCCCGGAACCGTGAACCTGTCTTGCTGTGAAAGCCGGGTTTTACAC
The DNA here is from genome assembly GCA_003667255.2 of Euschistus heros. NCBI lineage: Eukaryota > Metazoa > Arthropoda > Insecta > Hemiptera > Pentatomidae > Euschistus > Euschistus heros. The sequence goes on from RCWM02000200.1 coordinate 615,346, forward strand.
ACAGAAATGATGTGGGGTTGATTTTGCTGTAGAAATAATTTAAATTCTACATCGTTACGACGTATTGTTTGTGCATTCCACATCATGAATTTAATTTTCTCGTTATTAGTAAACATTTAATTTCGATGTGAAATTAAGATTGCTAGAGAAAATATATATATATATATATATATATATATATATATATATATATATATATATATGTATACATATATGCACACATACATATATATATAAACATAATTGAAAGAAAATGATAACAATAACAGATATGCGAGTATATGTTTATTAGTTAGTTCAGTACTTATGTTGATAGTAATGATGGATATTAGGTTGTTTGGTTTGCTAGAGATATGGTTCAATGTCACTTTAGTATCCGTAAGGTGAAGTTCAAGGAAGTATGCAGTAGAAAAATACATATTTTGAAATAAATAGTGTACCCTTAATAAAATGTTATTATTGTGAGTGTTAGTGATTTGTTGTGGAATTATGGTGATGGAATTAGAGAAGCCAAAATTTGTGAGTAGTTTTACAATAATAATGATTGTAAAATATTTTAGCATGCAAATATTAAATATGAAAATATTTGTTAAAAAGTCCATTAATCAATAAAAGACAGAAGATCTTCTATTAAAATAAATACTTTTGACATACCGTCTTCAGCATTTTTTAATTGAAACATTTTTTTAAAGTTAGAGATAATTTTACTTATATTAAATGAGCTGAAAATATTTTTTATTTCTTTAAAACAGTCAGTGAACGAAGGTTCAGGATTATGTTGATCATTTTGAGAGAAGGTGCTTTGAGGCCACTGCGATTTTGGGGTTGGTAATGTAGGAAATGCTTGGTCTGTAGGCTTGAAAGTATTTCTAGGTATAGCTTTTAGAACTGTTTTTTTCTTACTTAGTTGTATTTCAAAATTTCTTCGGTATTTTGAACATTGAGGCGAGTTTGAAAAGTGTTCTTCAGAGCAGTTGCTACATTTAGGAGTGAAACTATCAATTAGGACATTTGGGCAGTCTTTAGATACGTGATTTGCAGAGCATTTAGGATACTTTAAGCATTTAGGATTTTTGTAACAATTTCGTGCTACGTGATCAAATTCCTGGCAGATATAATATTGTGTAACTACTTTATTTGATTTATATTTTTCCCATTTTATCACCACACTGCAGCAATATTGAATTGAAGTTAATTTTGCTAATTGCTCTTTATTTTCGAGTATAAAAACTGATATAGGTAGTTTTATAGGTTCAGTTTCTGTTTTTTTCTCCATCTGATAAATTTTATAAGTCTGTAAACCTTGATTGAATAAGTCGGCTGAGATATCTTCTGTTGATATTTGTGGGGGCATCTCTTTTAATACAACTTTAGGTTTTATCTCGTTTTTTGGAGTGTACGAGTGGAAGCCGATGTTTCTTTCTTTAAATTCATTTTTGATTAAAGTAAAATCTTGGTTGTTATAGGTGTAAAATGTTGTTCTATTGCCCTGATATTTTATGTTTCATTCTTTTATTTTATTTTAGATTTAAGGATTTTAATTATTTCTGTGATGTCATTATAAGAGCTGTTTACTGTTACAGGTGGATATTGATTCGGTTTTTAGAGATATTTAAATTACTTGATATATCGGAAATCTCTTCTTCGTCGAGATCCGAAAAAATATCGTAGCTATTCGCTACATCTATATTATATTTAATTCTCTCACCTCTTTTTCTTTTCGATGGTTGGTTTGCTGTTGATGTACTTGGTGTAGGTACATCCATATTTTCCGCGGCCCCCCTTCTCTGGGGCACTTTTATAGTTTTCTTCTTCGATGGAATAACTATTTGAATAGCGATTGGTAGAACAAAAATAATAGTGTTTTTTTAGAAAATAAAAACTAAAACTTGAAGATTTTTAAAGTTTTAATCGACACTGTTTCTATTCACACACGTCAAGGGAGCGCACAGCATGTGAACCCCTCGAAGGGTAACAGGCAACTGATAACTATTACAATAAAATGTCAAAACTTGAAAAGAACCATTCATCAGTAACACTTCTATAAAAATTCTACACTAGAAGGTCTCTGGACCATCATTTTTTCGGATGCCTCGAAGGGTTATCGGGAATGGTTTGGGAAGCAAGTTGAGAAATTAGATGGTTATGAAGCTTACTATGAAAGGATTGGTATCAGGTTTGGGCTAAATCAGCAACATATGGAACATTATGATCTTTATGGATAAGTTTATTGGTGACAAAGTAAAGAGCATTGAGGATTTTTTGAAGGATTTTGGATTGTAAAGATAGGATACGAGATAAATTGAATGGTTTAGTGGAGCCATAAAGCTCAACTCCGTACGTCCAGATAGGTCTAATCACATTAATGTAAAAAAGTCTTTTATAATTATTTGGGAGCTTTGAACGTTTGTTTAGTAAATGTTGAAGTTGTCTGACGGGCAGTTTCTTGTATGTGGATTCAAAGTAAAACGTTTGACCAAGTGGAGTCCTAGGTAGCGGATCTGTTCAACAAGGATTAGTGATATATCATTAAAGGATACTGTAGGACAGGAAGTCGTAGGTTTGTAACGAAGAGGTAGGAAATCTAAAATTTTTATTAAATTATAATTAATTTATATTTTGAAATCTTATTTTCCAAGTTTTATTTAGACTATATAATGTCCATGCCAATAAAGAAAAAACTCAATCTATCTAGTATTATTATGCCTTTGTACTCCTAGATTATTAAAACAGCCTCAGGTTCTCCTCACTTTTATTTTTATTAAACCGGATTTTTATTTTAAAGTAATATATATTGCTTAATACAGTTCTAAAGAGAAAAAAAAGTCTGTTGGCTTTCAAGGATTAAACGTTTGATTTATATCTTCATCAGTATAGAAGAAGATATAAAACTGGTCACGTATTGATCTCTGCCTTTTCTATAGAGTGAGCAACAAACTAACACTTAATTTACATCAAATTTTCCCCTTGTCCCTAATTCGATTGTTCGATGGCATTGGTGCTTCCGTGTTGTAGGTGTATACCTAATAGTTTCTTATGAACAAGGCCTGCTACCTACAATAGAAATTTACGTAAAATATTCAGCTGATTCAATAGCAATCATTTGAATAAGTTCGTTACCTGGGTTAGGAGGGGAGGGGAAGGGAAGCGTTGACTCACAGGAGAGGGAGAATATAAAACTCTTTTCGTATGGAGATAGAATAAGTGGTGGGTATTAGCCTCTGGTGTCGGATGGTATCCAGTTTTTAAAATCTAGATTTTTTCAGCACTAAAATAGATTAAATATTTTTATGTGATCCAATTTTATGAGTGGGTAAAACCAATGCGAGTATCTTCAATTTCGTGGTTACTGAATCATCCCGTAGATATTAAAATTAAAGGTATTTCTATTTACAACCCTGTGGTTGTATGTAAATTTTCTCAATTAAAATAATAATATATCCTATGCCAGGCAAGAATTTTCCTTCTGGACCCTTTAATAATGACTGTCTAAATTGATACATTCTAAATGTAGGTTTCCTAAGAGGTGGCTGACGATCACTGCTGACGTGTACTCGACGTTACCTCTTAAATGTCAGCTGTCAGCGGCTCTTCAAAGTGAAGTGTTTTTAAAATGAATGACCTTAATATTCTATTGCACATATTAATGCTTGATGAAATTGAAGAAGAAGAATACTATTAGAAGAAATGATGCTTGAGAGTAATGTTCAAATTAATAGGTCCAAATTTTATTTAAAAGAAGGATAGATGAAGGTTTATTTGGAAAACTTATCAATCAGCATTTAACGCTGGGTCACAAAAAGCTAATAAATAAATAGATAAAATAATTTAAAAAAATATCTATAACCTTCCCCCCTTTAGTCTTTCATTTTCTATTTATTATGCATTTTTATTTTCATTTATTAATTTATCTATTTTAATTTTAAAATTTATTTTTTTTTTTATTAATTTATTTAAATTTTTCAACTTTTTTTTTTAAAACTTGGATATGTAATTTATCAACCTCACTGCATCCCTATCTTCTCAACCAAGGATGTATATGGTAAGCATAAAACGATTCTCATAAAAAATATAAAACAGTTAAGGACAAATAATATTTACCTACATTCTGCTATTTTCTTGCATTCATTGTCTTCCAAAACTTGATTCTTGTAAAGTCTATTACTCACATAGTACAATACAATAGAACGAAATTTATATACACGTTTCACTTGAAAACACCAATTTGGAAGTCATTTTACCTATGAGCGACTGCGTAATTGCTGCTCAAAGAGCGGTACTGTATTATAAAATTTCAAGTTGTTTCCTATAAGTATTAAGTACCAAATGCTCTTAGTAAAAGCGTTAGAAATAGTTCAAATGTTTGTCCCGATGCATGACGAGATATTTTATATTAGACTATAAGTTGTTGTGTCTATAGTTAATTTTTTACGTCGGAACGCTTGATTTTTCTTTAATTGTAAGAAAATAAAATGAGAGTTTCATCATTTTGACTATATAAACCCATTTACTTTTATATTTTATCTCTTTAATTATGAAACACATATAAGAATAATCTACTCTTTCTGCATATTAATGATAAAAACGCATGTATAATAATAAAACCATAAACATAGAGTAAGTAGGATATCTCTACTCTTGTGCTGATGTGTTTTAATTATTTTCGGACGCGATAATTAACACGGGAAACTGAACACCTTGCTGCTAACTAACTGGGTTAATTGGTCGTCAGTAGTTCTTTAGCAGTGGTTAAATCAAGCCGTCAGTTGGAGTTGTCTAGTTTACGGCGACCGGTCACACAAGTTCTTATCTTGGACATTGTTTCTTTTATCTGTATCTCTCGAAGGAGTGAAGGGGAAGGTTACTAATGAAGAAGAAAAGGCGAGAATGGCTTGACTGGCGTGTCGTGATAAATTATGCACCAAATCGATCGTTAAGTACAATGACAACTTCAGCGTAGTAATTCCCTGGACTAAATTAATTTTTTCTCTTTTTTTTCCACAAAATAACCGAACTTAAATCGGAGTTTAAATTTAAAGTAGCCGCATCAATTTATTTTTAGTACAAAATGGGTTTTTACAACTATTAAAATTTGTCTCACAACCCAGAGGGTGGTGCCAAAATCTAAAATTTGAATTAGAATTAAAAAATATTTGACTTAAATTTTTTTTATTTACATGTATATGTCTTTTGGATGGGGGTCTATACTTTCTTTTTGTAAAATTTTTCACCTTCAAAAATATTTTATTTTAACACGTTCTAGCTTTGTTTGTATTGCTCGGATTGAAAACTTGCTAATAGTTTTCTGAACAGAAATTTATTGGTAAATATTTTTAGTTATTTAACATTTGTAGCTAGGATCTATCATTTAGGAGCAATATTGGTTTAAATGAAAAAAGGTCACGTTTGCCTACATATTTTAAGCGTTCGGTATTTTTTTAACATGCTCGAACTCTGTTGGCTTCGCTCGTATTGAAAATTTGTCGATCGTTTCTTCATCATCTATTGCTATTTCCATTTTTCTATTATTTTTTATTTCTTTATTTTTTTTTTGAGAACCCTACTTTAATTTGTTCTTGCGTATTATTTAATACTTGGTTCTTCTAAGGCAATAATAGCATGAGAGAAGCTGGCCATTACCAGGACTCTATTGTCGAATTTTACGGCTCTCGAAGCCACTATATTTTTAAGCCGCAAGGAGGATATATAGTTTTTAGTTTTAGTGTCTAACTATGGATATCGTATGGTAAGTTACTATATCCTTTTTTTTTTCTATGCATAAGTCTTTTTCCTGTTGGTCTATAGTTTTTTTTGGAACGTTTTTTCAATTCTCAAAAAAGTAAAGTTCTACATCTGTTGGTGTTGCTCGGGTTGAAAATTTGCGACAACTTCCTTTTAAAAAATTCAATGGAAAATATTTTTTGTTATATAGCAATTGTCGCTAGGACCTACCGTTTAAGAGCTACATTAGTTTAAATGGAAAAAGTCACGTTTGAAACCCAGGTTTCCTCTCAACTTCTTATATTTCGAATAATCATTAATTATTAATTTTATTTAATTATTAATATATGCTATATAGTCCTTTTAATTCTAAAACGTAAATTGAGAAAAGCAGTGAATTACAGAAAGACCATGTTCTATGGTTTTTCCTTGTTAGGGAGGAATTGTTTTAAATTAAATCACAGAAAGTTATTGATCATCATATACTGATCTGGATTGTGAATGATTCCGAAAGTTTCATACTATTGAATGAGCTAATTAATATCCTAAATTCGTGTTTCTAATGATACGTTCTGCATTCGGGATTATATAAAAGTATGAAATGATAATGTTTCTGATAATGAAAAACAAACAAACAGATATAGTTGATACAGTGAAACTATTTCCTCTCAACTATCTTATTGCAATAACAATATGAATACACAACCCTCATATAGGGTATATTCACGTTCTAGCCGAGTCCATATCGCTATATTAAAATTCAGTTCACACATTGCCCTGAACGATACAACCCTTGGAATAGATTCTGATTAAAAAAAAGAGTAGGGAGGACTAGAAATAAAACTGGGAAATATAAGAGGCTTTCAGCCTGAGAATGTTGACAATGGCACGGCACCAGCTGTAAATTTCGCTCCACAAAACCCTCTGGTAAAAATCCCCGGTTTCTTTTACGTTTTGGTCCAACAGTCATTTCATATTTTTATTCGTAGCCGATGCTTCCTCAGCTTTTCTTTTTGCAGTTTATGAGCCTACCTCAAATTTTTCCATCCGAATCATTTTGTACTGATTGCTGATGGAACTATCGGTTAGAACTCAAAAGGATTGTACGAATTTATACTCCGGTCCAGTAAATATTATTTTATTTTATTTATTTTTTTTAGATTTATTTATAGAATTTTACAACTGTAATACAAAAGAAAAAAGTATTCCCCTCTACTAGGAAATACATCATATGTCAATCTCTTCAAAGAAAAATTAAGTTTGCCGGCGGATTAATTAAGAATAGAAGTTAAAGAAATAATCTACAAACCAAATTTATTTTTATCATCTATGTACACATTTAGACATTGGTAATACTGTTTTATAACATGAAAACATCACTTTTAGAATTAAAATGATCAAATTACTTAAGCTTTATATAAATTAAAATCATCATGAATTTCAATTCAACTACTCGGAACTGAATCGATCCCCTTAAATATATTTTTTTCTGATGAAGTAGTCTCAAGCCCACGCACAAAGCGCTCTTTACTAATTGGATTGCCCATTTGCAACAATAGTTTGTTACAGCTCTTGAATTCTTTTTAGTTTTGTTTCGTTGATTACAACCTCACATAAACTACATTATTAATTTCTGTTATAGTAATTGAAAGTTTTTTTTTTTATTTTTTTTTATTTTTTTTTTTTTACAGTTTATTTGTTTTTTCAATTATAAAGTTACAAGAATCTCCACTCGCGGCTTATATAATTTTAACTAATAATCGAAAATACATTTATTCAACGTAAAAAGTCTTGTATTGTAGAATGCAAGCAAAAAATGCAGTGGACTTACCAGTGTGAGTCTGCTTTTCTCTAACTGAAGTCAGAGATGTACATTGATCGCCCTATGACCTAACCCTGCCAATTGTTTTGACTTCAGATGCTAGACCAGTTGGTGTAGCAGCTGTCACATCGTTGAGGAATTGAGCGACCCATTGATTACATCTACAAATCTCTATTCTCATCAGAAAAAATTACAGCCAACTTGATCGCGAGGCCCTTGCGATTGTTTTTGCTGTAACAAAGTTTTATAACTTCATTTATGGAAGACGTTTTATCCTAGTCACTGAAAATGAACCACTGACCAGAATCTTTGGTTACAACCGACCACTCCATTAAATGACATGCACGCCGGCTGAGATATGTCTCATTTCTTGCAGGATTTGATTATTCAGTCAAATTCAAGAAAGGAATTGAAAATGAAAATGTTGACTGTTTGTCTCGAGCACCCATTTCATCCAATCAACAATCTTTTGATGTTAAGATTAATGAAGAGGTTCATTTAATACAATTTGAAGCAATACTTCAGATATTAAATGTGGAAATCACAGCTGAAACCATAGCCCAAGAAACCAGACAAGACCCAGAACTTCAAGCTATAATTCAATATCTATTGTCTCGTTTTGAAGATTCACCCTTCACTATTTCAAATGGCTTATTGTTTCGACAAGACCGGGTATTCATCCCAAAAAGCCTCAGACCCGCTATACTGAGCCAGCTGCATGCCACCCACATTGGGATCATGCGAATGAATTAACTGGCAAGGCGTTACATCTATTGGGAAGGTGTAGACAGAGAAATAGAACATCTAGTCAAAGCCTGTCAGGATTGTGCACTTATGCAGAAAAAAAAACCCGAAAGTCGTCACCCATCCATGGAATGAATCTGCGAACAATTGGGAACACATCCACATTGACAAGGCAGGACCTTTGAGAATCACCACTTCCTCATATGTATTGACGCTAAATCAAAATGGCCGGAGATTCGGATTTCCAGAGATGCACTAACATCCTCTTCTACTATCTCACTGCTTGAAGATATATTCTCATACCATGGGTATCCATCAATCATTGTATCAGATAATGCTACAATCTTTACATTTCGAGAGTTTCAGAAATTATGTTCCAGCCAAGGGATAACTCAAAAGCTCATAGCACCAGGTCACCCAGCCACGAATGGCCAGGCTGAGCGTTTTGTGCAAACCTTTAAACACCGTATGAAGGTATATGCACATGAAAAAGCAACGCTGGCAGAACATGTGCGAAGAATTTTGTTCCATTACCGTGCTTCCCCTCGTAGGAATGGAGTATAACCAGCGGAAGCATACTTGAGCCGCAAGATTAGACTCCAATTGGATGCTATTTTCCCCAAGCAGAAGGAAATGCCTCATCTCAGGTACAAGCTGATGCGATCACTTCAAAAGCAAAGTGTTCCAGAACAACTCTGAAATGTGGCAATTTGGCACAGTGAAACGTCAAATAGGATCACGTCACTATCTTGTGAAATTGGATTCTGGGCGTATCTTGAAACGACATATAAACCAGCTCAATTCCACCAGGGTGCCATCAGCTCAATCAATGACCTATACCTATGAAAGGGATCTGGGAAAACAGTCAGTGATTATAATTCGTCCAAACCTGCCCAAGCGAAACCCAGTGTCAGAACACTGCCTGCCAGAAGGTAACTAGTAACCCGAATGAGGCCCCATCTACTGAAACCACTATGCCTATAACAAGTTCTTCAGGAAAAGAAGACCCAAGACGGTGAGCCTACTTTTAGGCACCCTCAGAAAAAAGCGCAGTTCAGTTGAAAGTTATATGATAAATAGGTACCGGGTATTTAATTTTCTTTATTAATGATTTTATATGTACGAGTATGTACAAACAACATACACATACCCATTAATGAAAAATATACCTTATGATTTCAACTATAATTTTGTGTTTTTCCCCATTTTTCCATTTACATGAAGATAAGTGGAATGATAACCTCGATAATTCTTTGTTCAGTAAGTCGAACTATTTTTCAGGGTAGCTTGAAGATCGAGAATTGACTGTATAAAAAAAAAATACCCTCACCACTAAAAAGTGAAAAATAAGAATAATTATTAAAAAAAAAAAAAAAAAAAACCAACTTCAAGATTAAACCTACATATACAAACTGGAACTAAAAAATAAAAAAATAATATTTTAATTGCTTCGAAACAAAAACCATTAAATGACAATCAACGAAATTATCTATACTTATGTACCTATTCACAACTTATGATCAGCTATTTTTGGAGTCGGTGCCAACCAAAACAAACAGAATTTGAAAAGAAATGGTAATTGTAAAAATCCTCCCAGTTTCATCACCGCCCCACACCTCTGTCTCCGGCCATTCGAAAGTTTATTGCTAAGGCAGGATTGATTTGCCCTTCTTCCCTGGCACCGACTCCAAAAATAACTGATCATAAATTGTGAATATTATTTTATTAGCAATTAAAATATTATTTTTTATTTTTTAGTTCAAGTTTGCAAATGTAGGATTAATCTTGAAGTTGGTTTTGTTTTGTTTTTTTCTAAAAATTATTTTTTTTTACACCTTCAAGTTTACCGTTTGTCAAAATTAAAAAATATATATCCTATTTTACCAATTTAATGAATATGAATTGCAATTACATCGAACATTGAACGCCCCTCAAAGAACAGTACGAATATACGCTTCCGTTGCAGAACCTCCCGTATTCGAACACACCGGTGACAGCTCCACACTTACACGTGGCTGGGTCCAAACAGCCGTGAATGTTTCAGACTCCCCCGGGCCTGATTGGACATTTATAACCAGTCCGTTGTAGTTTCTCTTTCTTCGGTTTGGCGTCATCTATTTTTCACAATACCAGGGCCATATATTGGTTTCCCGGAGCGTGTGAGTGGCCTGAGAAGTCCCGTATCAGGGGGGGCGTATCCCCATTTACCCCCGCCTTATTCTATGTCCGCCATTCCTCTCTACCGTTTCGAAATCCTCCAGAAACAAACCTCAGCTGAACAGTAGCCTGTATGAAATATTCATTATTCAATTTAAGTGCGGGTGGGTCTTTCCTTCGAAAATATTCATGAAATGTGAACACTGGATCCTTCGAATAGGAAAAAAAAAAATGGTTTTATAATCCTGAGGAGATGAATAAGGGACGAAATTTGATAAATAAATTTCTGGTTCATCTTCGCTATTCTCCGTTTTTCCACAAGCTTCAGTTATTAAATTTCGAATTTTCTGAATACAAAAGAATATTCGTATGTTTATGAAATTTTGCCCTAAAATTATTCAATCGCTAATAAAACTTTGCATATTTGACAAAAATTTTTAAATGTATGAGATTAATAAGGTTAGTAAGTAGCATCATTTCTAATAACTAGTCAACAACTTGTATTTTTGAATTATCCCTTTTGCATAAGGTTTGCTTATGATTACATTACCTGGAAGGGTAATTGGTGTATTCAGCGTATCAACCTCTTAAAGATAAATAAATCGATACTTTATATAAAAGTATTCTTGCTGTTCGAAAGAAATTGTTAGTTAAAAAAAAAATAATAATAAAACCTATTTACATGAAAACTGTGACGGTTATGTAAGCTATGTTTCTCTTTTTTAAATAATGATAAAAAATAACTAAATAAAATTGAGTGATTTATATTGTAGATAATTTTAACTATGTGAATCTTTACAATGGATATTATTTGAGTTATAAACACAAAACTGAAAAAATATGAATAATTTTTAGGTTTTTTGAGTTTATATTTATATTTCCTATCCTGGAAAAATCACGTATTCAAAATTTCCCGCCGCACCATCCCTATCCTAAAACGTCTCAATTACGTTCGCCACCTTCTTCCTTTCGAAACCCGTAGATTACTAGTTACCTCTCTCATCTTTCCCTACTTTGACTACTGCTGTGCTGTGTGTGGGGGTGTTTTTGGGGATCTCGAGGCCAGAATCAAAAGACTGTTTAACTGCTATATTCGTTATATTTTCGGGATCCCGAGAAGCGTCCACATTTCGCAGTTTTATGCGGTGTTAAAGTGGCTTATTCCTTCCTACCGTCGCCAGTATTTCCTGGCATCCTCACTTTTTCAAACCGTTCAATCCCATCATCCACCTTACATTTCCGAACTCCTTCAACTCAAATCTACAATTCTTACCCGCCAAACCCGATCCCGTCAATCACATTTGCATACTCCTCCTCATTGCTCAGCCACTTTCGACAGATCTTTCGTAATCCGATCCTCTTCTCTCTGGAACTCCATCCCTCTCAACATTTGTCATTCAATTAACCTTTCTACTTTCAAATACCACTTCTTTAACCACCTACTATCCACCCAGATCCTGTCCTCCAAAAACTGTCAATAGCCACTTTTTAGTTGTTATAAACTATAAACTATAATTATAAACAGTTTATATTTAAGAAATCTTTTTCTTTTTGTAAAAAAATATTATAAATTTTCTGTTACTTTTTATTAATATCTTTTTTTTTTTGCTCTTTTTCTTATTATTATTATCTGTTACTTTGTTATGTAAATATTATTTTATTTTAAGGCTCTGATGGCCCTTGATTGTACATTATTATTTTTTATTCTTAAGGGACTTAAGGTCCCAGAATAAATAAAGAACTTTATTATTATTATTATTATTAAAGCTGATCTATACGGCAACAGACTTAAAATTCGGATTCAAAAAGATTTATTATTTATAAAAGATGATTTTCGAAGAGTACAAAGTTTATCATATATCAGCTTAAAACCGAAAAAATAATGCAACATTCTCATAATTTTCGTGATCTTGGCATTTTAATTCATCACTCCAAAAAGCGTAATAAATCGTTGCTGATATAACATCCACCGATATATTCTGAAATCGCCTATTTCGGATAACCAATTACCAGCTAGCTTCCAGCTTCTCCGTATTTTTCAATCACTAAGAGGTCTATATATATATATTTTTTAATGTAATGGCTGTATATTATTAAGTAATTGTAAGTTTCAATATAGTGTGTTATCAAATCTGATATTAAATTTAGATGACTGTCTTCTGAGATACGAGGATGGTAAGAAATCATGGGATTTTCATACATAATATAAAACAATTTTTATTGAAATGACTGTCAATAACTTTTTGTTTTATGTGAAAATAAAACTAAATGTTAAATATAAACAAAAATATGCCTAAATAACACCTTGGCTGTAAAATATTTAATAATATGACCTGATGTACTGTAATTGTATTCTTACAGTATATACAGACCTCTGTGGTACTCCTTACTCCGGTGTTATCCTGAGACAGAATTTGGTCTATTGGATTACCTGGGAACGAGGCTCAGCTTTCATGCAGACGCAGCGAACAGACTGTTTACCTCAGCGCTAGTGGAAGCCTCACACGTAACGTCTTAGAAGTGACAGGTTACACAAGTCTAGGGGCCTTATTTATAAGAGTGACAGTATCATAGGAGTTCTACGTTATTTAAAATTTATATAAAGTAGTTATATTGAAAAGGAAATTCAAACTTAACAAAATTGAATATGGTAACTAAGTTTCAATATAGTGTGTTATCAAATCTGATATTAAATTTAGATGACTGTCTTCATAATAATTCATGACAAATTCAAGGGAATAATCATTAGATGAGAAAATGTTAAAAATAAGAGAAATATAATTTGTCTGAAAATTGGATTTGTTTATTGTTTATGACGCTTTTTTTATTATTTATTTTATTTTATGTGTTAGAATCTAACCTGCAAAAAATAGGACTAGAACAGTGTAGGAGCTATCTTGTTCATAATAACATCAATTAGCAAATTTGATAAGATACAAAAATAAAAATGACGATTGAGGTATGATGAACTAAACAATGGTTGTTTTTGTAAATACACTTTGTTTTAATTTTTTTTTTATTAAATATATTTTACAACTGTATAAGTTATGCCTTTTGCAAAAATAAGTTCGTTTTATCTTTTTCTGTTCTGACTGTCTCCATCAGTTCTACTCATCATTCCTTCCTTGAAACCTTCAAACCAACCGTTCTTCCGTTTTCTTTGTGAGTTCCGTTTCGAAATTATTTTTTCGTATATCATGCCCAAATAATTTTAGCGCCATAGTATCAAAAGTGTAGAGGATGTTTTCCGTTTGTTCCACTCTTTGTCAAATTTCAGTGTTTTGTACTTTTATAAATTTGAACATTTCCATTTATAAGAGTATAAAGTGTTGCACTTTTTAGCTAAATTACAAATTGCAAATACTTTTGTTATAAAAAAGTGTAAAAAAAAATATAACAAATATTTACATCATGGAAAATCAAAATAATTAAAAAAACTAAAGGAATAATCAATTCAGTTTCAAGATGAATGATGTTGGATGGTATTTTTGTTCTTTAACTCAATGGATACTAAAGAAAAGTTAATTATATTACTTAAGTTTAGTAATTGTTTCAGATACTTCTAGAGGAGACATTAATAAAAATTTTAAACTTTATTGTTCAAGGTATAGGATTCATAGGTATATTATACACAAATATTTCATCTTGAAACAAAAATTAAAATAACAAATATTAAAATTTCATTATAATTTTTTTCTATTAATCAGTACTTTGGATAAACATTTTACTCGAAATCCACATGCCAGACTAGTACGACAAGAAACTTCGCGTTGTTTTCGATTTATTTGGTGACACTCTAAGATGCCGATTAATTAAAAAAAAATTTACAAAACAGTACTTAATTAAACCTATTTGGACATAAGGGCTTGAAATGTGGAGTTCCACAAAACCATCCAATTCATCTCGTATTCAATCCTTGCAATTCAAAATCCTTCAAAATCCTAAATGCTCTTTACTTTGTCACAAATAAACGAATCACAAACAGACCTAAATGTTGCTAATTTAAAATCCACTAGCCTTTAAAATAGCTTCCCATTATATATTTAACGACCCTATAAGACGTCTGAAATAGGGATAGGCCTTCTAATAAAGAACTTTTATAGTAACTAATAGTGGGTAGTAGATTTATAAGTAATTGTCACATTACGATGAACGTTATTATCACATTGACTTAATGCATTTTTTTGTATACGGTTGTAAATTTCAATAAATAAATATAAAAAGAATACAGTACTAACAATATCAACATCTCTCAAGTATATTTTGGTCTTACATCGTCCATATGATTTTTATGGTTATGAAACAATAACTAGATTTTACATTGTTTTATTATACAGTAGGAACAATTAAGAAAACTCACTGATGATAATGAGGTGATGTGTGACATATGAAAGTATAGTTATTTTGTTCTTTTTTCGGTGTACAATTTGTGGAATGATACATTTCTGCTTCCTTGGGAAAATTAGATTAGGAATATATATATATATATATATATATATATTTTTTTTTTTTTAATAACAATTTATTGAAATTTACAACTTTACAATATTTATACATCAAATAATGTGCTGTTACCTATTACAATAACGTGACAAAACTTGTAAAGAACTACTCATCAGAAGCTCTTTAATAAAAATTCAACACTAGAAGGTCTATGGGCCATCTTCTTTTCAGACGCCTCGGAGGATTATCAGGAATGGTGTGGGAAGCAAGTTGAGAAATTCGGGGATTTGAGTGGTTATGGAGCTTACTATGAAAGGATTGATATCTGGTTTGGGCTAAATCTGCAACATATGGAACATTAAGATCTTTATGGATAAGTTTATTGGTGACAAAGTAAGGTGCATTGAGGATTTTTCGAAGGATTTTGGATTTTAAGGATTGGATACGAGATGAATTGGATGGTTTAGACGCGCCCCAAAGCTCAACTTCGTACGTCAAACTAGGTCTAATTACAATCATGTAAATGAGTATTTTGTAATTAATTGGGAGCTTTGAACGTTTGTCTAGTAAATGTTGAAGTAGTCTGTAACGACGGGCAGCTTCTTGTCGTTTTAGTCTTGTATATGGATTCCAAGTTTGACGTTTGTCCAAGTGGAGTCCTAGGTAGCGGAGCTGTTCAACAGGGACTAGTGGAATATCATTAAATGATATTGTAGGACAGGAAGTCGTGGGTTTTCGACGAAGGATAAAGGTTATATGGTGAGATTTTTTTGGCGTGATTTTGATTCTCCATTTTTGACTCCATTCTTGAAGGGCTAGGATATGGGATTGGAGTGTCTGGGAGGCAATAAAGGGATCATTGTTTACTGATAACACACATGTGTCATCAGCGTAAGTGGTGAGGACAGTGGTAGGATGAGTTGGAATGTCAGCTGTATGCACCGGGTAGAGGATGGGGACTAGGTTCATGGAAAATATGAAACACAAAACTTGAATTTTTTTTTTTTTTTTTTTTTTTTTTTTTTTTTTTTATTGAGAAAGTATTACAATCTGCCTCAATGTGGGCAATAGGTAATATGGATGACTAAATGGATCCATTCACACACTATTTACAATAAAAAATAAATGCAAAGAATAGATAAAAAAATAAAATAAAATAATAATAAGAAAATAAACAAAGTATCTCAAACTATACGATAAATAAAGCTAAGAAAATAAAAAATAAATAATCTATAAAATAAGTAACAAGACATAAAAAAAATAAAATAAAAAATTTAAATTAAATTAAATCTTAAAATACATTCATACTTTATTTACACTATATTCAAATCTGAGGGATCCCCCAACCAGACTTGTCCCTCCACTTTTGGAGGGACAAGCCAGGCCCCAAGAGATCCCAGCGCTTCTCTCTCAGCTGCGTCAGTAGTATAATATAACACCAGTGGAGGCTGTGTGAGAGCGCTAAACTACAGTCACTCAGAGCATGAGCGGAGAAGCTGGCCATTGCCAGGACTCCATGTCGAAATTTATAATAGATCATAAGGCCACTGCCTTTTTAACCTGCGAGGAGGATTATGGGGGTGAGTGGAGCGTGATAGGGATTGTGCTAGTGGATTAGGATGATGAGAAAGTTTTTGATGAAATTTTGAAAATTTGACAGGTATGGATTCTTGGACAAAAGGTATATTAAGATCGTTATGTAAGGTTTTGTTGGATACATAATATGGGGCATTGGTTATGGTTCTTAGGAATTTGGATTGGAAGGATTGGATACGTTTGGTGTTCGAGTGTTTTGCTGTCCCCCAAATTTCTAGTCCGTAGGTCGAGATAGGCTTTAGAATAGTCTTGTAAATCAGAAGCTTGTTGTGTATTGAAAGTTTTGAAGTTTTGCATAGTATGGGGTATAGCTGGCTGAATCTTCTGTTAAGTTCTTGTCTTTTAAGTCTAGTATGTGGGTTCCAAGTGAGTCTTTTGTCTAAGATGAAACCAAGATATCGCACTGAATCAGATCTGGGTAATGGGATCTTATTGAATAGAACAGTTGGGCGGGAACTACGGCGTAGAGTAAAAGTCATGTGGGTGCATTTCCATTCATTGACTTTTATTCTCTATCTGTTGAACCATAGTTCTATCATTTTAGAGAACATATACATGTTGTAAATGTTTGGACAAATTACAGTAATATAAAAATAACTTGTAAAGCCTGTAGTACGCCACTAATGGGTGCTATTAGTGGCGCTTTAATGAAATTTCCATGTTAAAAGTTAAAAAAAAAAATTTAAATGATATATTAATAAAATTGAGCATTTTAAGTATGGATAGTAAACGATTATTGAAAATTAGAACAAATTAGTTTCAACTAAATTGCGATAATTGGGTAACAGTTCATCATCGCTTGAGCTAACACTAGAGGAAGTTTCACTTGAGAGAGCAACGGCTTTCTTTTTGATATCGACGAACTGGATACAGAAGAAGAATAGGCCATTTAGTTATTTCAAACACTTAAGGTCGTCCCCAAATATGTTGGCCCTCTCCAAACAGGCAGAACAAACTTTAAGCTTACACTAAACGAATTGAGCAAACATTCGAAGCTAACAAACGTGATAAAGTAAACACAATAAGGTAATGTGTATCAGCACTGGGTTCGAAGTGCAGTATTAGAATAAAAAAAAAAAAAAAAAAAAAAAAAGAACAAATTAGGGTTGATTCGATACCCTTTATATATAATGGTTTATAAGGTTTTTTTGATATTTTTTAAATTTAATACTTACGTTTTTCTATTATTAGACAATACTAGGCAGTACCATTCTAGGCATAATGAATCACGGGGAAAATAAGATTACAATTTTATTTTTAAAAATAAATTAACTTTCATTGAAATAAAAAATTAAAAATAAAAAAAACCTGTACCCCTACAACCCATGAAGGGTCTTGAGTTTAGTACTTGGTAAGGGAGTATTTCGTAATCAACGGTTATTCAAGGAGGTTATATTAATTTATTGTCTATTCACCACTATTATTTGTAACCTTCTCCCATCTTACTGGCAGGTTATTCATTTCTTCCTGGTAAAATGTGGTTGATTTAAACTCGAATTTTCGACAGCCTTTCTCACTTGCTCTTCAGAATTACACGTTTTTCTATTCAAAAAGTTTTGCAAGGAACAGAAAAAGTTGTAATCTGTCGTGTAATGATCCGGGGAGTAAGGCTGATGTGGTAAAACAGACCATCCTAAAAATTGTCTTTGAGTCACCCTTGCTGTATGTGTATGCATTGCTGTGAAAAAAAGAATGACGGTTTGCGATTGACGAGTGCAGGACGATTTTCATTGAGTTTATCTAGCACTATTTCCAACTGCTGAACGTATCTATCCTCAGTAACTGACTTCAACAATTCGTGGTGAATTAATCGTTGACAATCCTATGATAAACACTGTAAAATCATTTTGCCATAGACGTTTGCTTTCAGATCTTCAAGGGGTGGTTAATCCTCATCCAACCGCTGTTTTTTGAAGACTCTATTGTCATAGGTAACCCATTTTTCATCACCTATTGCAATCCAGTTTAAAATTGGCTCAGTTTTAACTTGCTGGCTTTCACTAACCTCGATTGCGATTATCGGTTGCGATTAACAGATGATTGTGGTGTATTCGACCTTTCTGCTATAAATTTTGCTGATTGACGTGGATTTTACTCCAATATTGTCTTTAAAAGGTTGTCACCATGTACTTCAACATATACACTGCATATTTTTTCATCTGTCGCCTTAGCATTATTGCTTTGTTTAAAAAATATGTACTTTTTTACTCTTCACTTCAAAGGTAAAAAAACGGTTTAACGGAAACGTCTATAACAAAACACTTGGAAAAATATCAACTGTAGCTTTGCATATATACTCAAAACAAAAAATTGTTGTGATGGAAACTCTAACGGGTAGATACTAACAATAGATTCAGCTTAGCTGCATCGGAAGTCAATGATGACTCGATCTAATAAAAAAAGAGTAGAACAAAATAAATAGAAAATTAGTTATCATAGGAATAAATAATGTATAAAAAAATTAAAAGAATGAATAATTTCTGATATAGCTAATATTAAAACATAAATATGTCGTCTAGTTGCAAAACCGGCCAACTCCTCAATTATGAGAAATACGTTTTTTCTGTTTTCTGAGTCCTAAGATACATTTTCCACCTATTAGAAGCAAGAAATCTCGCAAAAATCTGCGTTTGAAAATTACAATGTGCTGCAAAACCGGCCAAATCCTTCCGTGAGTGAGTTTCAAAACCGGCCATCTACACATCCGCTAGATCGCGCTGTTGTTCCAGATCAAGAAGGCCCACTTATTAGGCAACTATCAGACTGCTCCTGCTTTTCCTGTAGTTACCGTTTATGCCTTCATTGTTCATTGCTCTTTGTTTTCGCTCTTTTTTGGAGAAGGTTGTAGATGAAGTTCGTGCTAATTTAGCAAGAATGAGACAAAGAGACCCTGCAACATGGAGAAGAAACAAACCCCTCTCTGATCGGGTTTTTGCCCAAATTGAGAAGAAGTTAAGGAAATCGAGACTCTCGTTCAGCCTTCAGAGTTTGACAGCATTCTCTCGAAAAGTGGAATGGTGTTCAAACCAGGTAGAGACTGCACAAATCTTGATTGGAAGAGTTCAGTAATGCCCTCCTCAAACTTCCTGCACTATGGCACTTCAAATTCACCCAACGAAGTGATTTTCATAACCAAACAAAATAATAAGTTAATAGTTCAAGGAGAGGTTTTCTACAGATCCGAGTTTGGAGCAAGCCAGTCTGTCGTAAAGAGTAAGAGAAGCATCACAACCAGTAAAATTTCGGCCGTGGTTCCAGGTTCTGTGGTGAAGCCTCTGAAACTTCGCGATGTCCAAAACTTATTGGTGAAACATTTTGAGCCCAACTAGGAAACTGACGACCGTTTGACGTCGTTTTTAACATCGGCCTTGAAAAAGCCTTCAGAAGTTCTTAAATCCAACTAGATGGCACATATTTAATAAAACAGTTCAGCTGCTTGGGTATGGCGACGATATTGATATCATGAGACGATCATTTTCACGCTGTCTCAAATGCGTTTAAATAAAACAAGGCGAAAACGAAGTACATGGTATCAGGAGAACAGGCAGTACAGGGCGAAGAAGTCAGAATTGGGGATTACAGATCTGGGAAAGTTAACGAATTTGTGTACCTCGGCTGTCAAGTGATTGTGGATGACAACATATCAGGGGAAATTTGGTCACGGATCAGTAAATCAAGCAGATGTTTCTATTTAAAACATTCTCGCCAGTTTTTCAGTCTGGATGCTTGAGTTACACAACATTTCAGAGTTTAATTTTTTCAAATAATATTCACTTATTCAAGAAAGTTTTGTTCATTTTCATCACATAAAATCCAACATTTACATTAAATTTAGTGATCTTTCAGTTCTAATTCGTTGCAAAAGCGGCCAACTCCTAAAATGAGTTGCAAAAGCGGCCAAATCCAAAATAAAAAATTGAGTAACTCACCCCCTCCACTAGCCCCTTCCATTTCAAAAAGTGGTTTCAAACACACTACCCTTGTGCCACTAAAAACCGAAGAGATTTTGTTCCTACTTCGTTTTGGCGTGATTTAACAGAAAATCAGCTTTCCTGAAAAAATTTTATTTTTTGGAGATGGCCGGTTTTGCAACTAGACGACACAAATATAAGTACAGAAGAAATGCTATTAGAAAAAAAAAATAGAAACAAATGCAAAGTTTATCTTTAAAAAATTGTGAATTAATGCTAATTTTAGCATACCAAGCTTAGAATGGAATATTACGAGTTTATTTTTGACATAATGAGCAGCATTAAAAATTTCTCGATGGATTTTGAGGTTGTATGGGTTGCATTCACATCGCGAGATGAATTGTATAGTTTATTTGACTTCCATAGCTCAACTCTGTATATCAAATATGTATATTTGAAAAAAATAATTAAGAAAGCAATTATTAAATGACTGTAAACAAATTATCAATAAAATCTATACCTAACAATTGTATTTCTGTTTATATTTTAACATTCAGATACGATCTCCAAATGACACGTTTATACCTCTAATTGTTTTGAAACTTGAATGAAAAACAAAAGGTGGTTTCTCTGTTTAGTGTTTGAACGAAATTGCAACAGGAAAAAGAAAAAGAAAAAACAAAGATTCCAGATGAAGCAAACCAAACAAAAGCTCTTATAACCCATCATGTTTGCTTAGATGATTTTCCAAATATTTTGTTTTCAGAGGTGAAGTATCCATTATAAATGTTTTTATAATGTCTTCTACTGCAATTTGACTTTCATTTAACTTGCAAACAAATTTGAACTTTCAAACAACGGACGATATATTTATGCGAGACTAATATTAAACTAAATATTTATTATGATAATTCGTTCTCAAATGTAAAAAATGGTTTAAAACTTTTAGTAGGATCATGCTTAATAATTATTAATTATTTATTTTCTGTTTTTATATATTTTTCCTTTTTTTGTTATTGTATTATTCATGAGTAGTGAAGATATTGAAGATACATTATTATTCTTCAGGGTGAATGACTGATCCTATTTTACCCATGTATACCATTTCTATAATTTTTCCCCATTATTTTTTTCTGTTTCTCTCTTCTCCAATTTTCATTCTTCTTTTCATCTCCAACATTTCTTTTAATTTTCTGCACTACAAGAACATTTTTGTTTTTCATTTTTTCCTGAACTTTCCCTGCCCCGGAAGACTGCCAACTTCCTTTTAGTTACCCATTTTTTCTACTTATTGAGGCTTCACCATACTCTCCATATCTTCTCATATCGAATCTTGAAAATTCTAAATACTCATAACTTCGCCATAAATAACTTATCAATAAAGATCTCAAAACCCCGTATGTTGTTGATTTAGCCTCCACAGATTTATAGTAAACTCCGTAACCACTCATCTGCTAGTCTCTTATCCTGCTTTCCGCTTCACTCCCAATTAACCTCAGAAGGGTCTGAATAGAACATGGACTTTTAATGAAAACCTTTAATTGAAGAAATGAGTAGCTCTTTTCAAGTTACTGATATGCCTCTTTAAACTTTATTTACACATTTATGCAATTGTAAATGTCAATAAATAATTTTTAAAAAATGGTAAGCTATTGATGAGTTAGTGTTTTAAGCATTTCAGACGAAGTCCTAAGAGCCGAGACTTCCATCGTTCGACATTTGTTTTCTGATCGACTTACAAAATAACTTTATATATTTTCATTCCGGTTGGTAGCATTTAGGTTAAATCGTTGACTGTACATGTCACCCGTCATTGGCTAAAAAAACGTGAACGCTCACGTAAATTTACAACTACTCATGAATATTTTTAATACTATTTATTAATATTTACAACTGTAACATAATAAGCAACAAGTAAATTTGAGGAAAATGATTTCAGTAACATGTCAATAACATGTAAATAAATACTCTCTAGTAACACTTCAATAAAAGAACCTTTTATCCATCTTCTTTTCAGACACCACGGAGGATTAGCGGGAATCGAATGCTAGGCTAGTTGGAACCATAGTGAATTCGAGTAGGTAACAACATTTGGAACATTAATATATTAATGGGTAAAATTGTGACATAATCAGCAGTATTGAAGATTTCACATAGGATTTTGGATTCCAAGGATTGGATATAAGAAGGATTGGAAGATTTAGTGGAGTACCAAAGGTCTACTCCGTATGTCCAAATGGGTCTAATTACTGTCATGTAAATAAGGCTTTTGTAATTTATTGGGAGCTTTGAACTCTTGTCTACTAAATGTAAAAAAAAAAAATAATAATAAAAAAAAAATAGCGTTACCCAGAGTGAAAATGACTTTGAATATGATATTATGCACCTATACTATAGTTATGATTATTATTACTTTATTACTTTCTGTCGCATAATATACAATACCCCCCCCCCCACCTTCTACCCTTGATGAAAAATGAGAATAGAGGGGCTAAGACACGTAAGCCTTAGCCGGAGAAGTAGCCTACACGACGGGGGTACGCTCAGCTCCGGCTGGATTACTTTCCAATCTCCTTTCCCTTAAAAAGGCAAATCCTGTTGTTAGGGGCAAGATCCGTCCTCTTCTTGGAGGGGGAGTGATGCCTTAATGTGGAAGCTACTTGACGAAAGAGCTACAGTCTCTTATTAACTATCTAATTACAACAGCATTACCTTCATCCTTATGTAATTTACTTAGCAAATCGTGAGAAAATATTATTTTAAGACACCATATTGAGAAATTACCTCTTTATAACATTAAACAGTTGACTATAGTCACAGGCACTAAATGAGATGGTTGGCAAAAATCTTCTACCATATTTAATTTATTTCTTTTTTAATGATTTTTTCCAAGCTGATTAAAGTTTTATTGACTGTTTACTACTCTATTCTTAGATTACATTCCTTTAAAAGACAGTTATTTTAAATTCATTTTTTATTGTCGCTAATAATAATAACCAAAAAAAAAAAAATAATAATTAAATAAGATGCCTGGCATATGTGGACGATCTGGCATTAATGGCGGAGACTGAAAGTAAAGCAACAGAACAGTGTAAAACTATAAAGGAAATAGCTGAAAAGGCAGGTTTACAAATATCGTTTGAGTAATGACTAGAGATAGAAACTTTCAAAATAAAATAATCGAGAAAAAGTACGGGAGAACTAAAGTGACAGATAAATTCAAGTACCTGGGGGACATTTTATGTAGCAATGGGTCGGAGAAGAGAAAATAGCATAAAAGAGATAATAAGTAAATTCCAAAAAAAAAATTAAGTACAACGAAAAACTTCGCAACAAGCAATATATATAATAAAAGGAGCCTGTCAATAAACCCGAAGATAAGACACAACAATACGGTCGTCAAACTGGTGATACTGTACGGAATGGAAACCGCTTCCCTCCCCAGCCTGAGGAAAATGTTAGGGATAGAAAGAAGAATACTAAGAATATGTCCTTAAGAAGAAACAAGAAGGCTGTTGGTTGACACCTAATAAGGAAATATACAAAGAAATAAATGATGAAACGGACATTCGAATAAGAAGAGTAAGGGTCGATGGGCATATAGTGAGGATGCACCCAATGAGATTAAATAGAGAAATATTCTATAAAATCAGAGGCTACAAGAGTGCTAGGGGGGGGGGGGGGGAGTATATCAAACAGATGAAGTAAGAAACTGAGGGAATGGAAATAACAGACCAAGACTTTTTCGATAGAGATGACTATAGGAAAACGAAACTAAGGTCCTTATGGAAAAGAGAGATGCGAGAAAAGGAATAGCGTGGACCGAGGGAAGAAAGAAGAAGCAATGGGAAAAAATGAGGAAAAGATGGGATGAGAGAAGGAAGGAGAGAAGGGCTATGAAAAGAAGTGAAAATAATGATATTAGCTTGTTTCTATAAGGCCGGTCCGTCACAAAAAAAAAAAAATTAATAAAAAAAAAAACTTTACAATTTGACAAATAAATAAATAACTTTATACCAATATAAGTATTTTTGAACAAGCCCTCTATCGCTACCTTATTGATTTTAGGATATTGTGATAAGCTTGATTAAGTCTGGAGCAATCGTTTCTTGTGTCAATTGCGTTATCATATTTTTTTATACGCTTCATTTCAAGGATGAGACTTTTTTTTTAATTTTTATATCCAATATTGTCACCCCTTCAAAACCACACACGTGTTTGTTTATGATCGAATGTATAGCTAGGGCTGTGTCCTATTTACCACTATCAATACTATACTTGTGGGCATACATCCGTCTGTGTAGGTATTAGGAGGTCCGTCCCAAGTATTTTCCTTCACAATTACTACAATTTTTGTTTATTTCGTTTAACGTCACTTTATGCTGCTATGGCTAATTGGACGATGCTACGGTGGGAGTCCTAAATTTTGCCTATCCAGGTATAATTAGGATAGGGATCTTTAACGAGTACCTGACATCGCACAGGCTCGGGACCCCCATTTTACGTCCCTTTCGAGGGACGGCATAGCTAAGGATTTTTTACTCTCTTTAAAAAATCCTAAGGTCATTTGCCGGGCTGCGAACCCTGCTAGTTTCTTCT
Organism: Euschistus heros; assembly: GCA_003667255.2. Taxonomy (NCBI): domain Eukaryota; kingdom Metazoa; phylum Arthropoda; class Insecta; order Hemiptera; family Pentatomidae; genus Euschistus; species Euschistus heros. The sequence continues at coordinate 640,339 of RCWM02000200.1, forward strand.
TTTAATTTTGAAAATATTAATTCATTAAAGTTATTATTCTATTTTTGCGATAAAATAATGTTATGCTGTTTAAAAATATTTTTTGTTGTTAGTGTTAAAGGCTTAATTTATTCCACGGTGAAAAAATGATTGGTTGGACTCTATGATTCGTTTAGGATAGTTATTATTTATTAAAATATCATTAACCCTTTTTATATTGTAAATAAAAACACTGCTGAGAGCTATTGTCTGGTACTCCACCTAGGATATTAGGTGTTTTAATTTGTTTTTTATATTTCTTCGTTATGATTTGTATTACTATCTTTGATCTCATTTAATATTTTTTTCTTATTAAACTTTATTACTTTATTCTCTCTCATTCACTCTCTCTCTCTCTCTCTCTCTCTCTGTATATATATATATAGTTATGGAAACCCAATGGTATTAGAGATAATAAATAAATGTACACTATCCCCTCTCCTAGATAACTGTATAAAAGGGGCACCCCCACCTTCGTGCGGTGACACTCTGCCTCTACCCGTTATGATGTCAGTTTGTTCCACGAAGTTTTGTAATAGGCTTTAAGTTTGTGCTTTTGCTTGATATAATGTATGTACTTCAATAAAATCTCTTTTTAAAAACTCAGCCCCGTGAACCTTTTATTTAGCTGGCGCCCGAACGGAGGGACATTTGGAAGCGTTAACGTAACTTCGCGGCAGTTCTATCTTATTTCAGGTACAGAACAGCGAGACCTCTTTCCACTGGCATGAGAAGATTGGGAGCTGAGTACTAATACATCAGCAGATCTTCAAGTCTTTGGGAGCGCTTTGGTATTCCAATACCTTAACCAGAAGGACCTTCAACCTCTTTGCTAAGGAATCGACGGGAAGGAGCTAAAGGAGGAAGTCATCGAGAAGACATCGAAGACAACGAAGACATCGTTGTATCAAGAAAAAGTATAATTATTTTATTTTAATTTTTATTTTTAAGTAATTTTGTAATTTAAATATAAGTTAGTAATAAGTATATTTAAATTTAAATTTAGCATTTATCTTTATGAATGGTTTGGAAGAAAAATTAAGTAACTTAAAAATAACAGGTTCAACGTTAGTTAAAAAAGAAGATATTAATATGGCTCTTGAAATTAAAAATCACGATTTAGCATTAATCCCGGAATACGACGGAAATCCGTTACAACTAGTTGATTTTATCAGAAATAGCGAATTTTTATATAATTTATATTGTAAAGAGGACAATACTCATAAAAATACAAATCAAGCAAAATTAGTTTTAACAATTTTAAATAAATTAACAGGTAAAGCTAAAGTCGCCGTATATGACAAAGAATTTAATACCGTCAAAGAAATAATAAAATTCTTAAAAAGAAAATATCAGGACACGAGAACTAGGGAACAATTAATTTCAGAAATTTTAAATACGCGGACTTATCATAACGAGAACCCACTCGATTTCTTAGAACGACTGGGCCAAAAAAGATGCGATTTATATGCACGTATTTATTCAGACAATGAGATACTAAACAAACAGGACGAAATGTATAGGTATGACAAACAGATATCCCATCACGCAGTACATAGCTTACATCCGGCATTAACAGATTTTATTTATCACATTAAATTTGACTCGTTAGAAGACCTAGAAGAAATATTAAGAAACAGCGCGGCTCATATTGTACATAGACTTTACGGAGATAAAAAACAGTATAAGAATAACCCAACTCAAAATAATTACAAAAAGAAGAATTTCGAAAATAATTTTAAAAACAAAGAGTACCGACCAAACTTTAACAACCACCATGATTATCAAAATTACAACCGACCCCATCAGTATCACCGCGAGCAATATGCGTCGTACAATAATCCTCAACAATACAGACCGTATCAGCATGAACAAAGTCCAACCTTTAATTCTTATAACAATAACAATCAACATAACTTCCGGCCACAACAGCGAGCAATAGAATATCAAACACCAATTTATAACCAACAATGGGACCCCCAGTCACAGTATAAATTCTTTAATAAACCACCCTCTAGAAATATTAGGCAAAATTACCAACAACCGCAAATAGATTCTAACACCGTTTCGATGAGAACTGTTTCTAATAGGGTTCATACAATTGAAGAAGACAAAGATGAAAAAATTAAATTATTGTTAGAGCGTATTGAATCTTTGGAAAAAAGACAGGATCATTTTTTAGAATTAGGCCCGAGCACAAGCAGACCTCCGGACCGGATATAAACAATTTAAATTCTAAACCGGATAAACAAATAGATAACCAGGATAAACAAATAGAAATTCACGACTTGAACTTAAACAACGACTTACCAAATCTAATCGACGAAAAAAAAAAAAAAAAACAATTAATCCGCGACGAACATATAAAATCGGAAATAAAAGAAAGTTTTAAAAACTTAATTCGCGAAGAACATATAAAACCGGAAATAAAAGTAACTGTAGAGAATTCTGTAAACAATATTAAGAATGTGGAAGAAGCGTATAATTTAAAACCTGAAATAAAAGAAAGTGTAGAAAATTCTGTAAACAAATTTAAGAATATGGAAGACGACGAAAATTTAAAATACCAAAAACTTAAAGAACTTAATAAAAATAAAGAAACAGTCCGAAATGAATATCGTAATTTAAATAAAACAATAAAATCCGTTAATAAGTCACGGGAAGGAAACGAAAAAAATATAATTAGTAAAATTAAAGAAACAGAAGACTTAAATTCAAATATTGTGAAAGAAACGAACAATTTAAAGGCTTCGGAAAATAGTTTAAAAGTAACTGTTGAAAAATTAAATAATAATGTAACAAAATTTAATAAATTGAATCGGAAGACATTAAAAGAAATAATAGCTTCTATTTCCATAAAAAGTAGGCTGGATCACTGCAGCAATAAGTTAAAAAATTTTAAACCTCAACTAAATGTTGCTTTAGGCGAGAAAGCAGTACACAACTTGTTTAAAAATAGAATAGTTAAAATCAGACAAAGTAAATCAAAAAATAATTTTCCACTTTGGATCGTACCAAAAAAGATGTATAAATATAGGAAAAAACTAAGTAAAAATATTTAAATCGGATAATTTGTTGATTCTGGTAACTTCGAATTCAACATCAATACCATTTTTATTAATATTCATAATCATACCAATTATTAGTTTTCAAGTTTCTGTTTTAGAAGCATAGAGATTTAAACAATAGAATTAAAACGATTGTTTTTCAATCTGATAACTCTCTTAACTATTATAATTTATATTCATACCAGTTTTTGTTAATACTTACATTTATTTAGTATCATCATTAATTATTAATAATACGTTTTTAACTATTTCTATAAAATTTTAAATATCTTATATTCATTTAGATTTCAAAGTTTAGTTTTATGTTGCTTCTCATTACGATGTTTCGTTTATAATTAATATTAATAGATACGTAATTCTGAAAAGAGCAATGGATTTCTAACAAATCAAAAATCATTATTTAATTTTAATAATTTTAATAATAATAATTAATTAATAATTTAATAATAATGATTTAGTTGATAATAATTATTTGTATGTTAATGTTAATTAGACTTTTAAAGAATGTATTTTATATGATTATTACTCCGATAATAATGTTAACTTTCATATATGCGTTACTAGATACGTTTAGGATTAAACGGTTGTATTCGTTCTATTTTTAAGCTTCTATTATGCTTGCTGTTTAAACAAGTACATCGTATCGACGAAACTAAAAGAATCTGTAAATTAAAATTATTATTTTACTTTGTTATTCTAACAATTCAACTTAAACAAACGAGGTATGATCATTTTATTTAATGTCCTGTTAATCACTAGAATCGAAATATTAAATATAAAGCTAAAAGAATAAACAATTTCACAGTTTTAAGTTTAAAGTTAAATTATGCATTTTAATCATCTTCGTGATTAAGTATTGTTATTTTTGGTTAAAAAGTTAATAAGTTTACATTACGTCTCGATCTTTATTTCTTGCTTATTTTTTTGTTTTTAAGAAGTTGAATATAATTGTTATAAACATTTTTATGCATTTATAAAATGAAGTTAGCGTTACAGATATTATATGATTTAAATGGTTTACACATCAAAAATTTAAAATAGACTTATCAGAATAATTTGGTTAATATTCATTCAAACATTAGAAAAAAATATCATTTTATCAGTTTTATAGTCAGACAGAATTTAAGTTAATGATAGATATTTTTAATTTTAGTAATGCACTGACTAACTACATGACTAAAATAATATTATTTTGCATTATACTAGTGAGTGGCTAGCTGAACTCAAACTCTTTGGGATTATTGAACAGAGTCCACTCTACCCTAAACGAATTATTGAGAATAATAGGAAAAGAAAAAGATAAATGTTCTATGCAGCAGAAATTAAGATTAGCGGTAATAGCGTACAATAATACCTTAAATAATAAATTAAAATTAACGCCCAATGAAATTACTTTCGGAACCTCCAGATTAGAGTCAGACGAAAACACCGACCTGACGGAACAATACGTATTAAAATATCACAAGGACCAACAGTTATTACATAAATTAATAGATCCAAAATAAATGACGAAAAAGAAACAAGGACTGAAAAATTAAATAAAAATAGAGAAGACCCTTTGGATATTCAACGACAATTAGGAGATGTAGAATATTTAAAAAATACCCAAGCAAAAATAAAGAGTAGAGACAAATTTAAAAAAGTAAATGTACTAGTGAAAGATAAGAGACCGATTAAAACCCATATTGACAATATTAAAAGGCCCACTAGAAAAAAGAGGAAAAAAGAAACAATATATTTCAGACGACGATAATGAATCCATTCGCGTAAATATTTCGGATGTCTCGGATAACTATGACTCAGATAATGATTCTGATTAAAAATATTTAATTTTATTTAAACAATATTAAAATGTCTTAAAAATCTTTTATTTTAAATATAATACATATAATGGTATTAGGAGTAATGTTTATGTTATATTGAAAAGAATTATCTGTATTAAACTGACAATGCTGTAGTTTATTTTAATAAAGTCGGACTTTTGTATTTTGTTGTAAAATATTATATTCCATGTTAATAATGTAAAAGATCATTCAAAGCATTATATTATTTCACGATAATATTCTGTTTGATTTATTTTGTAATTAATATTTTGGAGAACTATAATAAATATTAGGACACTATTATTTTGTCTTGAAATATTATTTTGATTGATCATTGAAAAAGTATGTATTTTATTTTGAAATTATTATTAATTGTAGTTATTGTAAAGGAGTGTTTGAATTATTATTTTGATTTAAAATATTATTATTTTAATTGAGTAATTTTGAAGCTAAAAGTATTATTTGCAATAGAGGAAACTGATTCAAAGACTCTTATTTTAGTTTGTCCTTTTGTTTAAATAATGTATTATTTAGTATTAAGAAATATCCTATTATCTTTTAGTTATAAGGAAAATTGTACTTTAGCATGTAAGGAATTTTGTAATGTATAAACATTTTATAGTTTAAGCTTATTGTTAATATTAAGAAGGGGACAAGGTCTAATCCTTTTGTTTATGGGAAATTGACAATCATATAAATCTTATTTTAGTGTTAGAGCACAAGGTTTAATCTTTTTATTTTTCAAGTGTACAGATCCTGACTTAGTAAACAGGAAGTTCAAAGTATAATCCTTTTGTTTATAGGAAGTTGATAATTGTAACTTTTTGTTTTCAAATGTTCAAATTCTAATTTAGTAAACAAAGTCTAATCCTTCTATGCTTGTATAAACTTAGAATAAGGTCCAATCCCTTTTGTTTATAGAATGTTACCTATTGCAATGTTATGACTTAGTGTAAAAGGTATTGAGAAATGTATAAGGTCCAAACCTTTTATTTTTTTTTATTGTATAGAATCTTACCTATTAGATATTTGTTCCATCGGAGACCTCGGAACTTGGGGGGGGGGGAGAAGTTATGGAAACCCAATGGTATTAGAGATAATAAATAAATGTACACTATCCCCTCTCCTAGATAACTGTATAAAAGGGGCACCCCCACCTTCGTGCGGTGACACTCTGCCTCTACCCGTTATGATGTCAGTTTGTTCCACGAAGTTTTGTAATAGGCTTTAAGTTTGTGCTTTTGCTTGATATAATGTATGTACTTCAATAAAATCTCTTTTTAAAAACTCAGCCCCGTGAACCTTTTATTTAGCTATATATATATATATATATATATATATATATATATATATATATATATATATTTTTTTTTTAACTTAAGTTTCATTGTGATTTACATGTAATATTTATAACGTATATATAATTTTAATTTCATTATTATTTTCTATTTAAGTATCATGTCCTTAATTTTATGTTTGGCAGCTAGGCCGCTATTAAATTCTTCTTCATAATAATTCTTAAGAGCTGATGTTCCCAGAATAAAATTTATTTTCATGATATTAACAGAAGATACAGTTCTTGATTAGATTGTAAATGCTAATGTAACAGCAAATTTATTTTTACTGTGACCTAACAAACACATATTTTTTTCGTTTATAGTTGAACTGATAGATGATGTAATCTAAACCAATAAAAAGGGAATAAAAGTGTTTTCTAATATGAAAAATGTAGTTGTTTATTGCCAAAACTGTGATAGCGAACCAAATGATGTACACTTAATATCAGGGAACTATTCCCGGTTATAGGTCAATTTGAAAACAACTTTCGAACGAAAAAGTGGAAAATAGATTCCCTCCCCTTTTCCGACGCCTGTTTGTCCAGTATCCGTCGAATGACCAACGACGCGACACTAAGGGGCAGACATGGGATAAGGGATGTGCTTCCACCCACACCCACACCCAGAATACTATATGACCCATAGAAGCTATCCAATAAAGAGCCATTTCACCGAGTTGGGCAATATCCTAATGGGGCGGCTCAACTCCACAGCTCGGGGATATCTATTCTTTTAGCGCCTCTTAGAGCGGCGAGTCTGAGAAATTCTGGGGAAATGTGGGCAAAATGGTTCCTTCTTTATGCGACAATAATGTGACCCCGATGACGCCCTTCGTTTTATTGAATTGTTTATATCGCACCGTTCCATATGCTTTGTTATTTGTCAACTTATACCCTGGGTCTTTTGAATTCCCCGTTGGAACATTTTCCTTAAATTTATATTATTCAATATTCAAATATGGCATGATCTGATAACTGCTTTATTAAAAATAAATTAAAGAAAGCAGAGCAGGCCAATAACACATCAATCTCACATGACTGTTAAATATAGGAAAAAATGGTAATAATAAAATACAGCAAAATGTGTCTAAAACGGAATGCTGAGTTTCACAGCTATTAAATATATTTTTTTCGCTTAGAACTTTCATTGATTTTATGCATCATTTATGGAACCTAAGAATATTTACCTCATTTATTCTCCAGAACTTTGATTTAAGACTATATTGTGCCGTTTTCTGAAGCTATCCAGCCATATAAATATAATAATAATATAATATAATATATGGTACAGGATGCTTTAAAATCCAATTTACCTATTTATTGGGCGACTTCCAAAGCATCTGCTGGAATCATGGGTCCAGATATCGATATTATCTTTCCATGGATCCTAACCAACAAATCTCAAACAACTATATTAATTTATCCATTTAAGCCACGTTTCTAGCCCAGTTTGATTGTTCCACCTTAGTTTTCATTGCTCCATAAATTTTATAGTAGTTTCCCTGATTAGATATTTTTCAGCTAAAAATTTAGGCAATGTTTTGTTCCGCTCGTGGTCTTCAATAACAACAAATTTTATTTAAATTTCAGATCAACAATAAATGTTATACACGAACTGTTTGATGAACAAATGTTATAAACCAAGTATGTCTTGGTAAGCCCTAGGCTTTAATCTTCTTGTTATTGAGGTTCCTAAATTATACTCCAGAGCTCCAGATGCGACGTGGAGAAATTCATGGTGTCATATTGTGAGCCTGTTAAAGACCTCTTCAAGTCGATTAACTCACAGTTCCCGGTGAAGCTGGGAATTTCTTATAAACCAGGGTGCGTTGTATGTATATAATTATTCACGGGCACATGGAAGGTAAAATTGATGCTGTCATCAAGCACTGTCAGTCTTTCCTAAAAGTTCCTTGTTACTTTTTTATCTATACGACATTAAAATATAATTTTACATTATTTTCTGCGGCATATAAATATATGTTTCTGCAGTTATTGTAATAAATGGTAATTCGAATTCCTATGATTTATTCAAAACTATAAATTAATAATGCTAATTATCAGGCCCATCTATCATATTTTTCTATTTTGACTTTTAGTTATGGTATCTCAGAAGCACATTTTTTTTTTTCATATTCTATTTTCTTAGATTTATCATCCTTTAGTGCCCTTAAAATCATATTGTGTACTTCTAATATCTATCAAATCACTTTTTTTCAAATGATCTGTCTTTGCTAAAGCTTCAATTTTTTTATTTTATTTTTTTTCAAATTTCTCCTTTAAGATACACCATTTTTTCATTTGTAATAATTTCAAATTCGCCGTATTCTTATTTCTTTACTAAACATCTAGTCTATTAAACTTTTAGTGGTAGAAGATATATGAGGGATATAGACACTATATTATCTTTGTTCCTGTAGGCTTAGAGATCTATCTTGAAGTTATAGGATTCGGATCAGGGATTTTCAACCTTTTCTAGGAATATTCATGATTCCTAATGGGACTGGATTTAATAATTAATTAATAATATAAATTCCTATAATCTAGGTACCACAGGAATACTTTAGATTTTTTTGAGATTAAATTAATTATTATCCCTATTTAATATAGTATTCAGTAGCAGGACATTCTTTGAACAAGAACTATTATCTACTAGCATTACCCGTCTAGGTAAAGAACGTAGGTAATTTCAACTAATAATTGAATTTTTATTTATTTGTCGATAAAAATATTGTACTGTAGATATCATGCAAAAGAAAAATTAAATAAAAAAAAAACTTATATAGAGCAAAAATAAATAAATGCAGTTTTATCTTCCGATGGTTTGAGAATGATTTGATTGTTACGGTTTCCAGTTCGGGAAAAGCACAACATAAATTAACATTGGGAGAAGCAGTGAGTACGAAGATCCACTCCGACATTTGTCTGTTTTTGAGATTTGTTAATTGTAATATCAAGAGAAACTTTAATTACAAATTTTAATATTTTGAATTAAAATGGTAGATTAGTAGGAATTATTAGGATAGAATCATTATTGGAAACAAATGTGAGTTCTTAAATCGCTGTTACAGTGAGAATTCAAACCTTAATGATATTTCCATACTTAACACTGATTTTAAACCTGGAGCCATTGCACTGATTAGGTGGTTGAAGAGTACGTAAAATCGTAAATGGACATTTCAGTTTTTAATTTTAATGAATTAACATTCTCAGCTGCCCTCCTGGCAATTTCCTTTCATACAACCATTTTGATTCCTTATTCCGATCCTTCGGACCGCGTTTTATTGCTGGAGGGGACTACAACGCCAAACACCAGCGATGGGGTTGTCGAACATCCAACTCCCGTGGCAGCATCTTATCCCGCATTACAACATCTAACTGTTATTCTGTTCTCTCACCCTTAAATCCTACTTATTGGCCTACATCCCTCAAAAAACGTCCTGATATCCTCGATATCTTCATTTCTTCCCAAATTCCCACCTCTCAAACCATCATCAAATCCTAGACGACTCTCCTCAGATCACAGCCCTGTTCTGCTTCTCTTGCATTCAAATCCCGTTCTTAACCCCCCCCCCCCTTCCTAGACTGATTAGAGGACGTGTAGACTGGGACGGATTTCGTTACGATCTAGAAAATAAATTGGACCTGAAAGTTCCCCTTAAAACAAAAGAAGATATTAACACAGCAATTGACAAACTTACATCATCAATACAAAATATTATAACTGAAAATACCTTACGTCCAAAATATCCTCATAGTCAACAGTATACCTTACCACATCATATTCGCTCCTTAATGACAGAAAAACGCAGATCGAGGGCGAAATGGCGAAATGGCCCTTACAAGATAATTACCCATCACTTACACGAAATCAGAAATAAAAAATTTTAAAATCCAAACCCTACATAACCATACTCAAAACCTCAATACTTCAGACAAGTCATTATGGATAACAAACGAAAAAAAACTCCTGGGTTACAAAAATTTTAATCACCCACTCCTAACAGACTCTCAAACCTGGACAAGATCGGACGAGGACAAATCCCAAAATTTCGGTCTTCACTCTTCTTTAAAACGTTTAACCCCCATCCTGACGTCATCAATCCTGCTCACGTTGATTGTATTGAAGCAAAACTAAACATTGCGCTCCAAATGTCTCTCCTCCTAAAGCATTCCATCCTTCAGAAGTACTAAACATTATCCTCAGATTACCTTCCAACAAAGCTCCTGGACATGACCTTATTACAGCCCATATCCTAAAACTCCTTCCTCGAAAAGCAATCCTATTTCTTACATATATATATATAATTCTGTACTCCGCACTACATATTTCCCTGATCCTTGGAAATTATCTATAATAAAGATGATTCCTAAGCCCAAAAAGCCTCCTGAACTCCCATCCTCATATCGTCCAATATCACTCTTGCCCATAATGGGCAAAATACTGGAAAAAAAAAAACTCATTCTGAAACGCTTGTATCCCATCCTAGATTCCAACAATATCATCCCAGATCACCAGTTTGGTTTTCGAATCTCACACTCCACTATCCAGCAATGTCATCGCGTGGTGGACGTGGTCTCTTGAGCATTAGAACGCGGAATGTACTGCACAGGAGCCTTTCTCGACGTAGAGCAAGCTTTTGACCGAGTCTGGCACCGGGGGCTGCTTTACAAACTTCGTAAATTCCTTCCTTCCACATACTTTCTTATTATCCGCTCCTATCTCAGTGATAGAAATTTTAAAGTTAATCATAACTTTTCCTATTCTTCCCTCTTCGTCCAAACTGCAGGTGTTCCTCAAGGTAGCATCCTAGGTCCCATCCTCTACACGGTGTATACAGCTGATATCCCGACCCATCCTAGTACCGTCCCCACCACGTATGCTGATGACACATGTGTGTTATCAGTAAATAATGATCCCTTCATTGCCTCACAAAAACTCCAATCTCATGTCCTCAACCTTCAAGAATGGTGTCGAAATTGGAGAAGTAAAATAAATCCAAGCAAATCCCACCAGATAACCTTTACCCTTCGCCGTAAACCTACGTCTTCTTGTCCTACAATATCCTTTAATAATATCCCACTGATCCCTGTTGAACAGATCCGCTATCTTGGACGCCAACTAGACAAACGTTTAACCTGGAATCCTCATACGAGACTAAAACGGCAGGAAACTGCTCGTCGTTTTCGACTTCTTCAACATTTACTAGACAAACGTTCAAACCTTCCGATTTATTACAAAAGACTCATTTACATGACAGTTATAAGACCTATTTGGACATATGGAGTTGAGCTTTGGGGCTCAACTAAACCTTCTAATTCTTCCCGTATCCAATCCTTACAATCCAAAATCCTTCGAAAAATCCTTAATGCTCCTTACTTTGTCACAAACAAACTTATCCATAAAGATCTTAATGTCCCATATGTTTCTGATTTAGCCCAAACCAGATACCTATCCTTTCATAGTAAACTCCATAACCACACAAATCCACTAGTCCTTCAACTTGCTTCCCATTCTATTCCCGATAACCCTCATAGGCGTCTGAAAAGAAGATGGCCTAGAGACCTGCTAGTGTAAAGATTTTTTATTTTTTTTTGAGGACTACTAATAAGTAGTTCTCTTCAAGTTTCGCATGTTATTGTAATCATAATCAATTCATTTACTATATGTATATATTTTATACAGTTGTAAATTTCATTAAATGGATATAAAAAAAAAAAAATTTTAATGAATAAGTTGGTAATCCAGATACACAGAGCATATTCATATTTCCACATGTTGCACCACATATCGACAGCATTGTGATAATTTAATTAATTATAAGTACATTGTGTTACCAATTTCGAGTTTCCATAACACCGTACGGTTGTAACCTCTCATGTAGAACGGCGCTCATTAAATTTCCAACTCCATTGTTATCGACACTCCGCTTTTTTAATAACTAATTAATGAAAAATTATTTGATTTTATTATCACTAAGTCTTGCTGGAATTATTTCGATGATTTGGTTAAAATTTGGTACAGATTGGTTCATCAGTTTTCGTTGTTAGTGATAACAAACGGAAATTGGCTTGTGTTTTACATAGCAGTATACTTGCGTGGATCGTACGTCCAGGCTCTGAATAAAACCACCGCTTGCCTTATTTATTTACCAAATATACAATGGAACTCTGCATACATTGCCTACGTCCATTTGTATTTTCAACTTTATTAATTAACAATGTACGATATTATTTCATAGCCATAGATTGAAATTTAATTTCATCCATCTAAACCAACCATATGTATATAGCTGATTTTGGTTTATCGTATGAATTTATTCAATTAATTTTGATGTTCATTGAGGATAATAATTTTATTGTATTAGTTTAAACTTGGTAATTCCGTAACCATGGTTCATGTATGACTATCGGCATGGATTATGTTTGGGCATCGAACAGGTAAATAATTAGATGTTGATGAATCACCTGGGCACATTCCAAAACTGAATCTTCATGCGAAAAAAATAATGGTTGCAGTATTTGGTCAATGGCCGTTTTCATTCATATTTCCTGTAATATATCCATGATAGGTGGAAATATCATTTCAAAATGGTACTGCCAAGGAATGGAAGGTAAAAGAATTCGATCAATCAACAGCACTCGTGAACAGAAATCAACCTGATTCAACCGAATTATAACATCCGACTACACATTTCGAAGACTGCGAATAAATTAAAGGAGGTGAACTATTAAGTCCTTTATACTCCTGGTCATTCCCATACAAACTACCTCTTTTCTTGGGGATTTTGGTAGAATTTATGTACGGGAATATTTTACATATGCTACAAGCATTAAAAATTTCTCTTTTGGCTTCATTTCATGGAATACCTTACATCTGGCATTTAAAATTGGGTTAGTCGTTAGGATAGATGTGTTAAAAAATATGGTGCATGTTGTGAATAAAATTAGTTTGATTCGTTAGTTTTTTACAACCAAAAATGGACATTTCATGTGAGCCAACCCAATAATTTTTTAAGAATAAGCCTAAAATGAGTTCTATAGAAACAGAAACATGTTTGGCCAACATTCTATTTGGATTTAATTATGTATTGAATATGGTTGATACTTTTTTTAAAAATAACTTGAAGCCTAACAAAACATAAGGTCAACTATACTATAATACTTAAAAATATGAAATATATAACAATGTGGTCAGTGTTTTAATAAGCAACATCTTTTTTTTTCTTTCTTTTTTTTATTGCTTGTACGATTTAATTATTTAAAAAATCATTCAGCCTTCTTTCAACAATGTAAAACCCTTTTGAGATTTTATAATTTCAACAAAACAAAATTGAGTTTACATCATGAAAAATAACAGAAATGAACCTACTATTGAACCTACCTGACAAAGTTGTCTCGTCTTACTCTTTTTCAAGACAATACTAAACTAACAATACTAAGTCTGAATTAACTAGACATTAAAAATTGTCAATTTCTTTGACAAACTGACTAATGATGTGCAGGGGATATAGTTTCTAGTTGGCTAGATGATTTCTTTTTCTAGTAATATTTTTTTTTGTTATTGATATATTTTTTAATATGCTAATATTTTTTAACAGCTATGAGGCATGGATCATATAAATATGTAAAAAAAATAAATAAATAAATAAACGTCCTTCTATACGGATACAATATAAAAAACAAATAAAAAAATGTAATAAATTATTTTGGTTAGTTGTTTGTTTGTTGTTAAAGACAAAAAACTGCTGGTAACTATTATTGCACATATAATTGAACATAATCATACCGTCTGCACTGTAACAATAACAGCCATGTTAACATTACCATGTTATCTTTTGTAACTGTAACTGAAAGAAATTTGAATGACATTGTACTAACTGAATTATATTAATGTCAACCAAAAAAAAATAAAAAATACTATTTAAAAAAAAAAGTTGTCTCATCTTACTCTTTTTAGAGGCAATACTAAACTAACAATTCCATGTCTTAATTAACTAGACATTAAAAATTGGACTCCTGACATTTACCACGCCACACTATGTTTTTCCAAACTGGCAATGAAAACTTAGGTAGTCGTTAGGAGATGTGTTGTAAAATATGGTAAATATTTTAAATAAAATATATTTGGTCTTTTTTTTACTTTTTTTTTTTTTTATTTATTTCTTGTTTCTAAAAAAAGGACATTTCTACACTGGATCTACTAATGGATGTAGGATAATTATAATATGTCAAACTAACATTCATTGCATTTGAGAAAGATAGATTGTATAATCAATAAATGCACTTTAAAAAAAGAAAATATAATTACTCTCATTATGCATAACCTGCTGTTGAAGATTATATATAATGATAGGTACAACATAAAAACTGGCTGTAGATCATTAAATAGACTTCGCTGAGGCCTGGATCGGATAGAGCCCTCGCCATTCTTCCATTTTTATCTCGTTATCCTCGGCATCTCCAAAACGGCGGCGCCATTATCAGCTAAGGAGGCCAAAGCGGCCCAAGTTTGTTAAAGTACGTTCTATTATTGAAGTCTAAACTTTTCCAATCTCTGCCGGAGTGCGACTGACAGTTCCGCCAAAAAAACCCTCCGCCGGACACGACAACAAAGGGTTGGGATCCTTCCTAGCTCTGTCCTTATAGCCTAAGCAAATTGTCCGCCTTATAACAGCAATCCATCACTAAACACAAAGGCGTAATTAATTTTTTTTTTCAAAACGGGTTTTCTTTATTTTTATTTTGTAATAAAAAATACACACAGTGTCTTACGAAATTGATCAAATGTTTGTAATAATATCAAAAGTTTTTCCTAATCCGATCCGATGTTGGTAAATACCAATTTTATTACTTTGCATACATAAAACGTTGTTTACATTTTTATTGTAATCCTCTTTCCAACCTGCATTGTAAACATTAATCACTCAGTCGCTTACATACCAGTTGTGATCAAAAAGTTCCAGGACTGAATTTTTATACATTTATTCATACACATACAGGTTATTCAAATTTGTCTCGTTCGAAGTACTCTTCTTGGGAAGCTACACACTTTTCCCAACGGTGTTTCCACTGATCAAAGGCCCCAGAAAACCCTTCTTTTGTAAAGGTGTTTAGCAGCTCCATTGTTTTTTCTTTAATTTCGTCAACTGTTTGAAATCTTCGTCCTTTCAGGTGTCTCTTGAGCTTCGGGAAAAGAAAAAAGTTGGCTGAAGCCAGGTCAGGTGAGTAGGGGGGCTGAGGAATGACAGTCATTGCGTTTTTTACACAAAAAGGCCATCTTTAAACCTCTTGAACCACTGATAGCAGCATGATCGGCTTAGACATTCTTCACCAAAAGCCTCTTGTAACATCAAAAAGGTTTCAGAAAATGTTTTGTTCAGTGTCACACAAATCTTCACACAAACACGTTGCTCTTCTTTCACTTTCATTTTCATAAAATAGCCAAACTCTATAAAACTAACCTCAAACAAACTGTGCTAATGTTACTTTCAGTGATGTTATGATTGATCTGCAAACACAGCTGTGTTCCTGTTGATTCAGGCAATACAATGCTGCCAACCGCATCGCTGTGAGACATTGCATTCCCATAGCATATAAAAAGTCCTGGAACTTTTTGATCACACCTCGTAAGTCTCATAAAAGCACCTATTAATAATAATTAAAAACTTTTGCAGCTATAAAATAGCAACTTCACTTTTGTTTTTATTAATTCTGAATCAATTACAAAATATTATTATATATATATATATATATATATATATATATATATATATATATATATATACATACATATATTTCCCTAAAGTGAAACCAACATTAGAAAATTTTTAGAAAGCAATTTTAAATCAGCTTCAAAACGAAAATTCTAACCATCCTTTAAGTACCCTGAGTGTGTAACGGATCCTCAGGAGGGACTATGAGTGACATTCTAAAAATGAGTGCAACCCATTTGAAAGCGGTTGAAAAGAATTTAGCAGGTCGAAAGCCTTAACTCTCAGATACTGCAAAGCGCGGTATTATTCTATCCGTTCAAGCGAAGTTGATAATGCCATTCAAATACCATGGAAGCTTAGACTGTACCATATGATAATATGAACATTAGCGCTGAAGGAGTGCGCCATGTCTTGAGACAAGCTGGTTTGCGATGAAACACAAAAGGTATACAGCCATTGCTAACAGATAAGCAAAAAAATCAAAGGTTAGCATTCGCCAAAAAAAAAAAAAAAAATGCCTACTTCACTGAAAATGAGTGGTCAAATGTCATATGGTCAGACGAAATCAAGATTTATAGATTTGGATTTGACGGTAAAGAATGGGTATGGAAAGGACGGAATGAACAATCTATCTCCAATCATATGCGATTTGATAAATTTCGTGAGTCACTGTATATGCGCCATATTTGGGTCTACAAACTAGATATTTAGTGGATCCCACATATTTCATGTTAGTTATGTTCCTATTACTACTCGATCACCATGATGCCTTAAAACATTTTATTAATTCAAATAATTAGCTCTTTTGTCCGTCATCATTAAAAGATTATTTTTATTGAATAATTCTTACCATATGATATATATTTAATTTATAGAATTCATTTTATATAACTAATGATCTGCGTTGAATAGATCCGCTACGTAGGATTCCATCTGATAAAAGGACATGGAATCCACATTAGAGACAATTCCCAAGAAACTGCTCGACGTTTTCGACCACTCTAACATTTGTTTGACAAGCGTTGAAAGCTCCCAATTTATTACAAAAGACTTATTTACATGACAGTAATGACCCATTTGGACACACGGAGTTGAGCTTTAAGGCTCCACTGAATCCTTTTCGTATCCAATCCTTACATTCCAAAATCCTGCGTAAAATCATCAATGCTCCTGATTATGTCAGAATCAATCTTACTCTGGTCCCAACTTCAAGCTTCACATTCAATTCCCGATAATCCTCCGAGGCGTCTGAAATGAAGATGGCCGTGAGAATTTTTAAAATAAATCTTTTATTGAAGTGCTACTAGTATGTATTTCTTTAAATGATATTGACATGTCATTGCAATTATTTTCCTCAAATTTATTTGTTTGTTGTAAATGTCACTAAATAGTTTTTAAAAATTTGGGAGTTAATTTAGTTAATTTTAGCCTTATCGTACTGATTTTCTCCAACTAGGACGATTAACCTAGATTCTACCAATAAATATATTGTATTTTCTAATAAATATATTACACATTCCAATTCTTCTCCAATCTAATCCTTACAATCGAAAATCCTTCATAAAATCCTAAATGTTCCTCATTATGTTACAAATAACCTTATACATAATGGTCTAAATGCCTAATATGCTGCAGATTCGGCCCAAACAAGATATCTACCTTCCATGACAAGCTACATACTTACTCGGATACATTAATCTCCCAACTTGCTTTACATTGTATTCTCAATAACTCTGGAAGGCCTCCAAAAAGAAGATGGTGTAGTTACCTCAAAAGTTTTATTGAATAGCTACCAATAGGGAGTTTCTTAACAAGTCATTTTTAATAAAATAAAAACAATAAGTTTTGAATAAAAAAAAAAAAAAATGGATTAACTTTTATTAAACATTTCCATCAAAATTATTTATCAAACACACTTATCATCACGTTTGATATATATTTTATTTATTTATATAAATATTTAATATAACGCTTTCTAAATGTTGACTTGTGCTCATTATATGTATGACCTTCTAAACTATGTTCCAGGCTCCAAGAGATTCTTCCTCTCAAAATAAATTTCTTCTCATCCTCCTCTCTACAATCTCTTTTGTCAGATCATTAGTGGCATTTAATAAACTACATATTACCTAATAAAATATTTGTATTCTATTATTAGTTTCGCTAAGACGTTTATTGGAATATTTTCATAATTATATTAAGAATATGAACTGTTTATCAAAACAATAATTTCAAAATACAATGCAAAATTTCCTTTCTTCAACAAAACAAAGTATAATTAAACATTTTAATTATCAATTGCAGATAATGAATTTTTATAATTATAATTTTTTTTTTTAAGTTATATTTATTTATATAATAAAATAAAATAAACATGTAGTGTTTTGATCAGATACATATCCCATCCAGCTAAATCAAATATTTGTTTTTTAAATATGTATAACTATAGTAGATAATTATCTAGTTTAAAATCACCAGCAAAATAAATATTTTACCATACGAACAGTATGATTCTAGTTTATACTGTTGTTCTATGTTTTCTTTTCATCTTGAGCTTGCAATAAACATACACATCTAAGCCGCGACCTCTGTCCTTACTACCGTCCGTGAATATTTCTGTTCTGTCCGTATTTACTGAACAACGTTTGGGTGTAGTCAAATACGGGTGTCACAAATTGTATACTGGATATATATTTAAAACTTGCAGTCAGTGGTGTTTACTGTACTTTACGAGTGTAAATCTTTTGAAACAAGATTTTTTGAGATAAAAAAGTATAGACATGTCTAGACAAACAGAACATGTCTAGAAACATATAATTTTTTTTTTTTATAAATTTAAGACATACATTTTTCAAAGATCGACTTTGACAAACTGACCAATGATGAGTAGGGTAGATAGTTTTTGTTGGTTAGATGATTTGTTTTGTTTTTTGTGTGATTTTTTATTTATTTTTTCTTATTGTTATATATTTTTCAATATTTTGTTATAATATTACTTTATGTTATATCTAGCCAATTCTCCTATATGGATTAGGAACAAAAAGAAAAGAAAGAAAAAACGTGGACTTTTTCTAAAGCAGGTGAGCAGAATTTAAATATTTTTTAAGGAAATTTCTGCGTAAAATCTTTGGGGGCAGTAAAGGTGGTCCAGGTATCGAGAAACAAACGAATAACTCAAAGATTTATTTAATGAATCAGATGTGGTCCAGTTTATGAAACTTGGTAGGCTGAGATGGCTAAGAATGACCTGCCAAAGAAAATACTGACAGAGGCGATACATGGAACGAGGCCCCGAGGAAGACGTCTAATCTTTTTGAAATGTAGCAATAAGAAATTTGAATGGCATTGTCCTAACCAAATTATATTAATCTCAACCAAATTAAATACAATTGACAATATATATATATATATATATATATATATATATATATATATATATATATATATATAAAAAATTAATAAATTAATAAAATAATGAACATAAAATAAAATTATGTTTTCCAATTTTTTCGATAAATTTTATGGTACTACAAATGTACGGTTAACTATCGCCCAATGCCATTCAGAGCTGACGAGGTACACTGCATTTATCCATATCTTTCCTGTACTGAGGACACTCCTCCAAGATGTAATTCACTGTGAGAGTAACATTACAGAGATGAAACTGAGAGGGATCTCTCCTTGCCATCAGGTAGTCGTGTGTTAAACGGCAGTGTCCAATTCTTAGCCGTGTGATTATCACCTCCTCCCTTCTACATTGTCTCTATGATGAGGCCCAGCTACCGACGTTTGGTTTGATTTATTTCAATTTATTTTTTCCCCTTCCATCTTTTACTTTGTAAGATGGTTTTCTCATGTCTTGTCATTAGTGTTGTCAATATTATTGTTACTAGTAAGTTCTTACTAAAAGAACCCTCAAAGGATTCATTACTACTTTATTGTATCAGATAAAGAACATGTATATAAACCCCCGGTTAAAAGTAACACTGTAATGTTTTAATTTTATAAAATCGTATTTTTTGTTTTCATATTAAATAAAGGTTCTGAAGTCTATTATAAACATTCCTAAACAAGGCATAAACAATTTTTATTAAAATAAATTACAATATTTCTTACAATAAACAAAAAAGTTAGAAAACTTACATTTTAAAATTTTCATTTTTTACAATTTTAAATTTACATTTAATAAGACATACTGCCCCCTCTGGCTTGAATGACAACTTTCACTGGTCTAGGCATATTTGCAAATAACGAAACGAATGATAAACATGTACTGAAGGAAATTTGAAAACAAAATAATCTAAAATTCCATCGTTTGTTATTAACAGGAAAAAACATTGATGTGCCTAATCCCTAATGTCTCAAGTTTAATAAATAATATTAATATGATCCATACTTGGTTTATACCAAGTATGGATCATGTGAAAAACCAGGAAACTCTCGAGAATTATGGATTGCAATACTTTTGACGTGGAGTTTATATGTTCAAAAATATAAGCTGTAATATTGAGTTCCAAAGAGTGATTGAACTATTAACTCGGTACGGAGTTCAAAATGGCGGTGCAATAAAAATAGTCATAGAAATATGTTGACGTTTCCGTTAAAGGTGGAAGGTATTTCTCAACAAGGGCCCTTTATGCCGTTAGCGATACAGGATGAAGAAGGAATTCATTAATGCTACTACGGAGCTCCAATGAATTGAAATTCCATCAAGAGGGGAATCCGCAGCGCAAAGTTAGGTTGTTGGGCCACTACTGGACAACTTCTCAAAGCCGGCAACTTGAATATTAGTTGGCGAGGGTTATAGATAATCGATCGCTAGCCGCAGTGTCCGGAGTGTCTGAGAGCCTAGAGATAGGCCTGCGGTCTGTGTGTGGGCTCCTAGATCCTGTACTTGTCCCTGTATCCTCATGTATTAACTTAGTGTGGAATTGGTTGAAGAAAAATTGGTTGAAAGCTCCCTTGAGCCTGTCCGCTAAAGAAAAAATAACATGGAAAATGTTTTAGGAGTTGCCCCCTTGAGCGTCGATGCCTATATGTTTTCTATTTTTTTTTCGCTTACCTGTGATTTAAAGGTTATTTAACAAAAATATTCAACATTTAATTTCAGTTAAGGAAACTGTCCGTAAATTTTCGATCCGAGTACAACTAACACAGCTAGAATATGTCAAAAAAGCTTACTATAGCTCTTAATTGGTATGTCCTAGTGACAAATATTATCAAAAAAAAAAAAAAAAATTCCATTAAGTTTTTAAAAAGACAACTACAAGCCGATAAAACCGACTAGACTGATACTTTTGTAGTCGGCAAAATGTGCCAACTAATCAGTCATGTATATCTATTCGTATTTCAAGGCTTAAAAATAGGTTGATAGATATGAAAATATGGTCTTCATTGTATAAAAATTTTTTTAGTTCCATCATTACAATTTTTTTTTTTTCACAGTTTTGATTTTGTGTCAGCATTAAAAAATATTAATTCTTGATTTAAATGTAATATAAAGAATAGGTAACTACTATTTTAGCATTTTACATACCTTTTATATAAAATTACACGTTTTTTTTTTGCGTTAAATACATACATGATAGATAGATGTAATGAAGTCCTTCAATACGATATCGTTTTTGGCATGATGGAATTCACTCGCAAAGCTAAGAAAAGTAAATTGCTGACTTTCGCTTTATTTGTCTAAAAACACTCCGTTACACACTTGTTTATTAAAAAAATAAGAAAAATATAACATAAACAAAAGCCTGTAGCTACGTGTACAGATGGCTGTAAAGCTGTAAACGAAGCGTCCCAAACATTACCAATGTCCTCGAATTCCAAAGGAAACTATTAAAAAATGGCCAAAGCCATAGTCGGCCCCTTTCTAATAATTGAATGGATCCGCAGAAAAACGTTCTAAGCGACAAACATAAAATTTTGAGTGATCAGTGAAAGGAAATCATAATCTAAAATTTCTGTTAGTTTTGTAGGTTATATTAACATATTAATTTGTTATATTTACATGTATTATAACATAATGAAGTACTATATCGTACAATGACGTACTATTATACGTTTTAAAACCTTTAAAATCGCCACTTCGGAAATTTAGTCGCTTACAACGTTTTTTGACGGATCCATTCAATTACCTATTAGTAAATATCTTGATTAGAACAAATCTTATTTTCAATAAATATTATTTTAGTTAACGACAAATAAGAACTTAATATGATACTTCTATATTGTGGATATTATTTTAATGAGGTTATAAATAAGATTTATATAACTGGAATATAATATGTATTTCTAAAGAAATAAGGAAATATCAGCAGAGACCGGTTGTTGAACCCTACAAGAAATATGTAGCAAACTGGGAAAGCGGTGTTGATAAAAGTGAGCAAAGAGCCGAGATGATGAAGGAGATAATTGGCTACAGAACGGGGGTTCGATTCCCTGAGGAGGGAGGAAGGATGAGAGATGGCCGTAGGGTGCCTCAAATCATGGCCGCACAGCTGAGGGCTCCAAGGGAGGAAATGTACAGCAGTTTGCTATTCTTCTTTGTATTCAACGTGAATGATATCCCTTTCCTCTGTTTTTATCGCTGGAATTAATTTTAAGATCCAGAAAAAAAAAAAGATAGAAATGTTATAGACATAAATTCTTTAACTGAATGGTTATTTTTAAAAACTATTTGTTGATATTTACAACTGTATACATTATATACAGCACGTACATTTTAGAAAAGTTATTACAATGACATGTAAAGAACTACTTACTAGTAAGACTTCAATATAAGTTCTACATTACAAGGTCTTTTGCCCATCTTCTATTCAGACGCCTAGATCGGCCTAGATCGGGAATCGAGTGTGAAATAACTACAGGAACTAGTGAATTCGAGTGGTTTGGGGTTTTAGTTTCGGGCTAAATCAACAATATGTGGTACATTAAGATCTTAATGGGTAAGAGCGTTTGTGACATAATAAAGAGCGTAGAGGATTTTTCAAAGGATTTTGTATTTTAAGGATTGGATACGAGGTCTAATCACAATCATGTATATGAGTCTTTTGTAATTAGTTGGGAGCTTTGAACGTTTGTCTAGTAAATGTTGAAGTAGTCTGTAGCGACGGGCAATTGTCGTTTTAGTCTTGTATGTGGATTCCAGGTTAGACGTTTGTCCAAGTGGAGTTCTAGGTACCGGATTTGTTCAACAGGGATTAGTGGAATATCATTAAAGGATACTGTAGGACAGGAAGTCGAAGGTTTACGACAAAGGGTAAAGGTTATTTGGTGAGATTTTTTGGATTTATTTTGATTCTCCATTTTCAAAATAAATGGAAGGCTTAGGATATGGGATTGGAGTGTTTGGGAGGCAATGAAGGGATAATAACAGTTATGTAAATGATTCTCTTGATTAATTGGAAGGTTTCAACGTTTGTCTAGTAATATGGAAAAACTTTTTTTTAGTTATTTATTGAAATTTATAAATATAAACAATAAAACAATTAATTACATCAAGTAAATGCGATGCTAATGCTAAAAATGACACGTCACTTGTTTTTAAAGTAACTAATCATTGGTAGCAATTATATAGGTTGCATGTAATGAAGTACTATATTAGGTCCCAAGGCCAACTCCTTTTCAGATGCCTCGGAGAGTTATCTGGAATGAAACGAGAAGCCAGTTGTGATACAAATGGATTTCAATGGTTGTGGAGTTTGCTAGAAAGGTATCCACCTGGTTTGAGCTAAGCCTGAAACGTAAGTTACATTAAGATATTTGTGGATAAGTTGAGAATTTTTCTAAGAATTTTGTACGGTACGATTGTAAGGATTGGATAAAAGATGAATTAGACGGTTTAGTGGACATTTGAAAAGTTAAATATAAATATGGAAATTTCGAATACATATCCGGAAGGAATACATTTTGATCCCATATCACGGCCCAATATCCACCAAAAATGGATAGGAATTAAGAAAATTAGGTTTAAATCCTGCATTTAAAATAGACAAACCATTGTTTCATATTATTTCCCTGCACCTAGAAACAAAATAGACCCTTTCCAAAACAAGGGTGTATATGAAATAAAATTGAATGAATGTGATGCTAAATATACGAGAAAAACTGGATGATCAGTAAATGAAAGATTAAAAGAACATAAAAAAGTATGCAATAATAAGACCCTGGATTCCAACTTCGCTATCCATTTTAATAAAAATAACCATCAATTCAACAAAGATTTGGGAGTGAAACTAATACATCAAGTAAAAAATAGCTTAAAATTAAATATTTATGAATCAGAAATAATGAAGCCGTTCAAAACAAATCTAGAATTTCGTTGAAATGAACAGATTTTCAAATAGTCTCATTTTAAATTTGAATTTTATGGGAATGGGAAAACCAACCAGACATTAGCAAAACCTAAAGAAACCCTCTTTACCTGATCCTTTTGCTCCTATACTTTTATTTCACTGTATGCCTTCATATTTTTAAGAAGTAGTATTTATTTTGAAATTTTCTAATGGTTACCGAACATAATCCATAAGAACTAATCTTACTTATTAACTCATAATTCAATTTGTTATCTAGAGATTACTTTTTCACTTTTTTCAGAGCTTGAATATGAGAAAAAATGATAACATATAACTAAGTCATTAAAAATTGATTTTATGAAATATTTGAAAGTAAGTAAAAAAAGCAGGGTACTTATTTTGAATAAAATATATTTGATCTGTTTGGTATTTTTTTTTTTTAATTTACTTACTGTTTCATTTTGGAAAAGCCTATTACACTAATGATATATTAAATATTAATCCAATTATATTTTATTTAATCAACCTGAAGTCTTAAAACAATTATAATGATATTTAAGGTAACCAATAAAGGAATATAGATTTAAGAATATGTAGTTTTATAAATATATGATTAGTGATTATTCCAACTTTTATAGTTAAGATGTTTTTTAGCCATTGCTGCTCGCATTACTTCGTTATTCATTATTGCCTCCCTTTAATTTCTGAAATTTTATTTGTTATTTCAATAATTTATGTTTTATTTAATAAATAAATTTTATTTATTTTAACAAAGAAACGTTGGATTTTCATCCACAGGACAAGCGGAATTGAACCTACAACTCCCAGCGGTCTAATACAGCTGACAAAGTTGTCACATCTTACTCTGTATAGGAACAATACGCTGTGCCTCAGCTACGGAGATTTACTGGTCTAAGAAGTCCAATGTAAAATAAATGTCGAAACTTTTTCTAAGTTGACTTGGGCTCAAGAAGATGAGAGGCTGGCCGGAGAGCTTTTCGGCTAAATATTCTTCATGTTTCTTCCACCGTAGCGGAAAATTGTATTTTTAAAAAGGAACATTTCCCGTAGGAATATTCCCCTTTGGAAGATGTTTTTCTTATTCGTTTCGTCTTCATTGCCTTAGAAATATACCTGATAACTGCACCGTCGAGAATAACTTGGTTTTAGAATTTGTTTTTTAAAATGTTACTTTGTAATTAAATTATTTTCTAAGTTTACTATCGTTTTATAAATTAAATATTCTCTATTTAATATATCTATTATACTTTGTAAAATTGAAACCGTAAGCGAGGGCTACTTTGAACATGTTTGGTACATTTTGCACTGCAGCGCGATCGTTTTTGTGAATATTTGAACCAATTTTCGGACCAAATTGCTACATAACTCAGCTTAAAAATCCCGTATGAGCAATACAGCTATCTTCAATACAAGGGTAGAGGGAGTTTTTTTTCTCTTGTTCAAAGTAGCCCCTCAAGCAGGGTTTTAATCACTTTCAAAAACGCTTCTTTCGGAGTTTTCTTCAATTTAACTCTTTTAATTATCAAATTTAATCGGGTTCACATTATCTTAAATTTGTGATAAGGTAACTATCGTCAGATTTTTGATCTGATCAACACGTATACTAGACCTGGTCAAAATTAATGCGAAAAAAACGTTACAAAAAATCAGTAAAGACCCCAGCTAAAGACATTTCCGTCAGACAAAATAAATATATATGAACCCTAGGTTGGTATTAATTTTTTAGATGAATATAATTAGATGATTTAAATTAGAACTAATTTATTAAAATAATAATTAGAACTTATATTAGCAAACATTTAATCCATATCCGATGGTTGATGGCTTACTAGCACATTGAATTCACTGCATCATTTCACGCTTCAATGACAAAATGTGATGTTTCATGACGCATTTTAGGACCTAAATACCACTAATGCTCGTCGTAGAAGAATATTACGTCGGTGATAGCGTAGGTTAAAGGTGAGCAACAGGCAGGGGTATCGGTGTATCGACCCTCGGCCGATAGCTCTACTCATTAGATATAACCCCCTCGTTACAGGATGCCCTACGAGATAAAGAGGAACCTGTGTAATCTGTCATAGTGGAAGGGAGGATGGGGAGTGGAGGAAGAGGGAAAGGAGGATAGAGGGTGGGGGTACTCAGGTAAATGGATTAAAGAGCCGGAAGATGTCCTCTCGGGTATGCACACTTCTTTGATCGCTAAACGAATCAGTCTTTAGTGGGTAGGGCTAAGGGGGTGGGTTAGCAGAACTTGGAGTTTTGGTTTTATTATTCTAACTCAAAAGACATTTTGAAATGGATTAGGCGTCACCTGTAAGTCACAGCAATCGTCTACACGCCGTCCTTTAAATAATACAATAGCGTTTGCTAAATTCACCCTGAAAATAAAACTTCAAATTGGTACGAAATATGATTCCATAAAACCGGGAGGAACTATTGATTTAACGATTTTCAGAAAAAAATATTTTTTCCATAACTTCCTCTTCTAAAAAGTATTTACAATTAAATAATATTAAAATGTAATAAACATTTGATTACATTAATACATAGCAGCGTTGTATCGAGATCATATGCCTATTTTTGATTCCTCCGGTTTTCTAGAAAAAAAATCGGTATTGTCAATCAGTGATACAAAGTGAATTTCTAAGAACGATCGACACAATTGACGGTGATAGTTTTAGAATACTTAGTTTAGTAAACTGTTCTACAATATTATTTATCTATCTTTAACAACATAACAATGCTGTAGTGTATGGGAAAAATTAAAATGAAATACATACTTTAATACCATGGTTATTACGACTTACCCACTTTTACACGAGTGTAGTAAACATATCTGAGTTACCTAAAGTATCTGATTTGGTCTTTATGGATAAGTTTATTTAAAACATAGTAAGGATAATTAATGATTTTCAAAGGATTTTAGATTGCAAAGTTTGGATACGAAGAGAATTAGATGGATAAGCGGAGCAAAGCTCAAAAAGCTTTGTATGTTCAAATGGGTCTAATTGCTGTCTCATAAACGAGTCTTTTGTAATTAATTGGCAGCTTAGAGCGTTTGTCTAGTGAATGTTGAAGAAGTTAAAAACTACGAGCAGTTTCTTTTCTTTCAGTCTTGTATGTGGATTGCAAGTTAAACATTTGTCCAGATAAAGTCCTAGGTAGCAAATCTGTCCAACAGAGATTAATAGAATATTATGAATGGAGGTCGTATGTTTACGACGAAAGAAAATTTATAAACTTCCATGCATCTTTAATTTAATTTTTAATTTTACCCATGTTTCTGAAAACCCTCATTTTGATTTATGTTTGAGAAATTAATCGAGGACAGTTTTGTGTTAAATTGTTATATGAGAACGGTGACACTGTTTGAAATGAATTTCGTAGCGTTAAATGAGATTAAGGGGGAATTACATGCATCAATAGCGGGAACGCACTGTGTGTACTGACCAGAGCCCTTTCTGTTTCGACAAACCACATTGCACTGAACGACACAGTACAATATTCTACCATCGTATTCAACTACAATACATATTAAACTGTGCGTTAAAATGACATCAAAATTTTGGTGCTGGATTATGTCATTCACACTAGCCTTTGTCCATTGTTTTACAGATAAATGCTGATGCGAGAAAATAATATCAATTACAAGAATAAAGTCCATATTTAGGTAGAAAAATTCTGTTGACATGGATTTGTCTATACTTTTTTGGTGTGAGGTTGTTTAAACCCTCAACAAAAATCTAACATTGTGACACACTACAGCTCTATTGGTATTGCTCGAATCGAAAATTTAACGGCTGTTTCCTGATTAGAAATTCAATTGAAAATATTTTTGCTATATATTATGATATATAGGTCCTAGCCTATTTAGGAACTTTATTGGATCAAAGTCACATTTTCCTAAATTTTTTTAAGCATTGGGGCTTTATTTGACACGCTCTAGCTCTTTTGGTGGTACTCGAATTGAAAATATAACGACAGTTATCTGATTAAAATTAAAATAATTTTTGTTTTATAACAGTTTAGAACCGCTATTTGGTCTCAACTTTGTTCATTTCGAATAACCATTGATTGTAATTTATTTGAACTAATTTGATTCGCTTAATTCTAAAATATAAATTTGAAAAGCATTAGATTATATATAGACAAATCCGTCATTTATTTTTTTCCTAATCAGGGTGAAATTGAGCTTTGTTTCTTCCAACTATACAACTTCATTCCCTTCATAATTCCTTCATAATTCCCCTCAACCTTAACGTATATAAGACATGTTGAAATTCTCAACAAATCCATGGGGTTCAACCCTTACAATCAGAACCCCTCAATGCTTCTTTTCATCTTACAAATAAAATAGCTCCTTTAACCTATATGCCACGTATCATAATAAAATTTATTTACTCTTTTGCATTTATAATAAGCAAAGGATAAGAGGATCCTGACAACCCAATGGTGTGTTCTTCTCCATGTACTCCCCAATTATAGGTAAGCAGGAAATAAGCAGATATACTAAAATAATAATATTCAAAACAGTGTCCTACCTGTTCTCTTATATGGTGCAGAGAGTTGGACGGTCTTGAACAAACATGAAGTATCTTGGAATGTTATTGACAAGACAAGATTGACAGAATAGATTGATTGAGAAACGACAGTATTAAAGAGGAACTCGGTGTAAGGCCTTTGAAGCATATTATTAAGGACAGCTTAAATGGTATGGATACGTGTGCCGCATGGGCGATGACAGGAATGATAGGTGGTTCCTTGAAGCACGACCTGAAGTAAGGCGACCCAGAGGAAGACACAGACTTATTACAATGAGTGTGTAGAAAGAATGGGGAGAACTAGAGGGAGCATCATGAAGAGAGTTAAGGATAGAGACCAATGGGCTAGATCGGCTGAGGCTGTTCCTTCACGATGAATGACAGAATAGGAGTTAGTGAAAGAAGATGAAGAAGCTATTAGATT
Source organism: Euschistus heros (assembly GCA_003667255.2). Classification (NCBI taxonomy): domain Eukaryota; kingdom Metazoa; phylum Arthropoda; class Insecta; order Hemiptera; family Pentatomidae; genus Euschistus; species Euschistus heros. Next base: position 669,586 of record RCWM02000200.1, read on the forward strand.
TATAATACAGTTTTAAATATTTTGATGTTTCTTCTCCTCTTCCACACTATGTTATTATTTGAAATTTGAGTATTGCTTTTAGTTTCAGTTTCAATTTCAGACAGAGCAGTACTTGGGCTCTGGTTAGGGTCCATCCATTTTCCTTGCAACTCTGATCGATGTATAAGAAGCGGTTTCATCAGTGTCATGCATCAGGGACTGCATCTGATCTTAGACTGAATAGCTTCCCTTTGTAATTACCATAAGGAAGACCCGAGATTATTAGAGTTATACGTTTTTTAAGTTATATAATTATTTTAACGATTTGGATGTTAATCTCAGAATATGCAATCAAAATAATTTGAATCCATTAATGAGTGCAATCAAATAGTCCATACTATCCCATACTTACAATTTTTTTTTATTTTCAGAGTTTTATAAATTTCATAAATTATTGTCCATAATAGTTGACATCACGCTTTCAACGATCTTTCCTCTGCTAAAATGTGATAACGTGAATCACTGTGTGACGAATGTGACTATTGCATTTATCTATTATCATATTATTAAACCGCTGATTAAATCAAACGGAGTTCTGGGGTACTGTTGTTTTTACTAATTGCTATCTAAGTTCAAGGAAAACCGGATTCCTTTAAGATGGCGAAAGATAAACCAAAGGGCAATTAATTTGGCAGAGGAAAACCGGATGAAGGATGGGTGAGGTAAGAGGTGGAACTGACCCGGTCGACAACTTCCTGGCGGCAAACCAGAAGCGGCTCCATCAATCTCCCGCCCCCGCCATTTCTGGCCTACATCAGTCAGCTGATCCCAAGGTCATTTGTCAGCTGTCTTCCTCCCCAATTAACAAATATAATTTTTCGCCCCCTACCCCTCCTCTGCCCCAGTGTGTTTTTATTTTGGCAAAAAGGCCATTTGAGAGATTGGCCGGCGAGGCTGGGATCAATTTTTAATAAGTCGGCCGGACATCATTAAGGGCCAGCTGTGTCCTTTAATTGAGAATAGAGTGCGCTCCTGTCGGCGGGAGTTAGCGCCAGTGAGGGATGGCCGTGGGGTTCTTTTTTAATTAAATCTCTAAAAGTCCGTAGGCTCTAAATCAACATGGAAGAGCCATTTAAATAAAAGGAACATGTAAAATACCAATATAGGCCCTTAGCTGAAGAATTGGACAGAGCTTCCACATATGAAGCAGTTAGTGCTGGACACGGTTCGGTGACACCCGACTCAGTGATTTACTGCCTCAGTTGTTGATTACATTGGAGATGGACCTCACTGATTAGCATCAATTAGATAACCACCGAGTGGGTAATCCGTTATTGATTGTCAACCAGCTAGCTACTGGGGAAGACATAATTAGATTTATACCGAATTTAAAAGATTAAAAACGTAATTTTTTTAATATTTCCTCATGTTACCAATTTATTCAAAACTTCTTCGAACAATATATTGGAAACAATTATACAGTTTTTTACTTGATGGTATTTAAGGATCAATGCAATAAGGATTGAATAATTGTATACAACTATTGCATTTTTTTTTTCTCTAAAACTATAGTAGAACCTCACTAATCCAACTCCCGCTCTTCCGACTCTCAGGGCAATCCGACCTTTCCGCTAAGTCCTGGGAGGATCAATATTGTTGAGGAACCCCTAATAGTCCAGTAAAGTGTACATTTTGGTGTGAAAAAGGTTGGGTAGTTTTGATTCTTTATATGGTGTTAATGTTGCACTTGTGAAATGAAATCCCAAGAATCTTTAGTTCGCTTTGGACATGAAAGTGCCACCGCTCGCTGATTGGTAACGTCAAAGTGTCACAACTTCAACTCACACCAAATAATCAGCTGCACGATTGGTACCAAAAGAAAGCTTAATATTCAAAATTAAATTAAACAAAATTTTCTACATTTTGCTCAGAAAATAAGCTCTGTAGCTTAAACGGGGAATATGATACATGCTTTGAAATTTCCGGAATTAGAGCATACTTGACTATAAACAATTTTAAAGTTAGAGTTAGTTTGCTACAATACACAATATTGAGTTACTACTGCTAATGCATCTATACATAAATAGCTGGCTAAAACATATCTATGCAGACATATTAGTGTGTCATTGTATATGAACTACGTTTTTATTTCCATTTTTTGTTTTTTTCATTGTTAAATTATAACTTTTACTATAATTATTATCCTTTGATATAATTTTACTGACACCCTTGGTCCCTTAGGGGTTGGGATCAGTTGAGGTTCTACTAAAGTTTTGTATGTTTAACATTTATCATTAGTTCTAAAATATATACAAATTTTAAAACATCAGAACTTTGCTGGATAAATTGTACGTATATTTTGATTTTTTTTTAAATCTCAATCATTTTTAAAAATATATGTAAAGACAACATCTACCCTGATGATACTCCACCTATGGAAGTAAAGTAATAAGGGATTCCAACTGATGAGAAGACATAGGGCAGGCTGAGAATAAAGAGACAAAATTGTCAAGTTAAATGGAAGTCCTTTAGGTTTTCCCTATGGCAGATTGGTTTTTACCGTTCCTACTAAAAACAGATTTACCATGGGACTGTTCCAAATATTTATCTGGTCATATAAACAAAAATCAGGATTGGTTTTGAACGGTTTCATTATTTCTAGTAATTCATATGTATTTTATTTTCTACTTGATGTATTATTTTCAGTTCCGAGCTTTTGTTTAATATGGCTATACAAATTTAATTAGATAGCGAAGTTGGAATTCTGCAACTTATTATTTCATGCCTTGAATGTACATGCTATGAATGTTAGTTTAAAAACACCGTTTTTTTTAGTAAGGGTCTATTTTGTATTTAGAAGAAGGAAAACGAGAACACATTGGTTTATTTATTATAATTGCGGGATTTAAACCTAATTTTCTTCTTTTTTTCCGAATTCAGTGGACATTAGACATGAATGTGGAATGAAAATGTATTTTATATATGTAGCATACATAGTGCTCATCATTTGACATTTTTGTTTTAAACTGGTGATGAATCTTTATCTTTTTAGCAATTATAACAATATTTTTATACTGGAAATATTAAAGTTTTACGTGTTTTCATCTACAGAGGTAATAAGGATTGCGGAAAGGCAAATTAATAAGCCAAACTGATAGCTGGTGTCACATTCGCTTGAAAAAAAAAAAAAAAAAACGCACTGCCACCTTTGAAAAATGCTTTCATTTGAAAAAAAAAAAAATTAATTTAATAAAATATTAATTTGATATTTATAATAAATCAGAACCATCAAAAGCAGAATAATTTGTAAACAGAGATGAAAGGAAACTCAGTGTCAACAGCTTACTTTGAACTGTCATTTTAATCTGCTTTTAGAGGAAAATAACATGGTTAACATCAAATCAGCTGTAATTAGATTAAGCTACAGTTCATTAAAGTTACTTTAGTATAAATATGGACAACACGAATTCATAACAATAAATTTAATATTTCTTTATTATTGTTGGTTTTGGTATACAAGGAAAAATATTTGTTTAAAAAGCCTCACTTTCATTAAAAGATTATTTTTGTCATTTGAACCAAAACAAACAATGCATAACTGTTATTAATTTCTCTATTAAATTATTAGTTGTTTAATTTTCAAATTGTTCTGGTGAGACTCACTTGAATTATGTTGCAATATTTTATATTTTACGCAATGTTTTATAACTCTTCAACAGTTATGATATGTCTCATGGCATGAGACATCCACAACTGATCGTTTTTTTTTTTTATTATTAGAGGAAAAATTGTAAAAATGAGCACATGTGTAAATATGGGCACTCTTTCCTAGTGGGTATGGGAAGTACTTTAAGACTGGTGGCGAGGACTGTCCATGGAGCCACTTGCTAATATAGAATATAGTTAGAACCATTCTTTCAAGTAGTGTGGATGTAGCTTGAGTTCTTGTGCAAAGTGGAGTTTATTATAGACTGCAAACTTTTGAGAACTATGTGGAATCGTTTTATTTTCATGTTCTTATGCTTAAATTCTTATAATTTCACATTTATAATTAGAAAGTTGAGATCTTAAGCTCCTTTTTGAAGCACATCTTTAGTTTGTGATAGTGGCCATATTTATTTGGTTGGGTTTGTGTAATTATGGGGAACCTTTCTTAGGTGTAAATATACGCCCACATTTCCACGAGAATATTAAGAGCAATTTTTCCGGTCGATATATCTTCTATTCCTAACATTAAGAAGAGAACCACCTCTCGTGGACGTAAATCAGAAGGGCCACCGGATCACCGTACAATCATCAGTTGACCTAGTCGATTGGCAAAAGTTCTTTCAAGAAGACTTCCTTGAGTTTTCCCGAGATATGAAAATAGCCAGGGGGCAGGGATGGGAAGACAAAAATCTCCAAAAAAAAAGAAAATTCCACCCACGCAACCATACGATTCATCATCGGACTCATCAAACTGCAATAGTAGACAGTGATGATGATAACAATCAAGACGTCAACGTTGAGGGTAAACCTGACTGAAGCGATGCAACTGGCTTCATTTGTGATGAAAAGTTTTCTGAAGACATAGTCTTAGATAGGCACACTAAGGTGTGGTTGCACTTAGACTTGGCTGGAGCTGAAAGGGCCTGTTTGCGATTTATGAAAATAATTTTTTATCCTGTAATAAGTAAATTCTTGATCATTTTGTATTGTTTTGTTCTGTTTTAAAACTATTTTTTGTGACTTTTTCGAAGTATAGCCTTATTTACACCCCATTTTTTCTAGTGCATTGCACAAAAGCTCTTTGTAAATCGTTGTTTTTGAAATGAAACTATTGATAGTAATCATTGTGTTATGTTTTCAAATTTAATAATCTTTTTATATTTAGAAAACAACTAAAAAATATAAACTAATCGATAGATGTCACTAGTGCGTTTGTAAAATTTTAGATTTTCGAAGATGATTGGCCGTCATGCACTATCGAACGGAACAAAGATGTCAATATTAAACATTAGAATGTTAGATTAATAAAGTGCATTGACAGTGAATTTAAAGACAATATGTATACCGTTTAGAATTTATTTCCAGCCGTTAATGAAAACTCATAATACTTCTTGTTTGAAAAAAACAACAACAACATAAAATTAAATTTTCTATTCTTCCCTACGGAAGATTCCCCTATAACAATTGAAAGGGAAAAGCGTATCAGAAAATAATTCAATTGGTTTTTAAAGTTTCTCTAAAATTAAGAGCGACAGGGTATATTGTTTTATTTATACAGGATATTTCCATCGAACAATTATTTAATTATTATTTATTTATTCATAACATACCCTATACAAACATTTATGTGTATATATACATATTCTCTCATTTATTTTCATAAAGGCCACATACAAACGAAATGGTACATGGTGTGTAGAAAGATTTGATAGTATGAAAATCCTCATAAATCCCTATGAATCGGCCATTGACAGTTGAGATATAAACGCGGCAATAAAGGACACAAATGATATGCAAAGCAGGAAGGTCCATTGCGGTGGCCATAAATCGGAAAATCGTTTGTCAGCGAGGCATTCTAGGAATTTGTAGTTCCCTCTGGCGATTATCAGGATTTTGGAACTTGAAAGAGAAAGTAAAACAAACCTTTGAACGTATATATTTGCGCATTATTAGAATTGAGGAGAAAATAGTTTCAAATGAATAATAAAATCATAGCACAACATAGATGGATTTAATGGATCAATGCAAAACGCATTGAAATTAATTCTTTTGCCTATAAATTCGTAAATATTTACTATGGCCTGACAATTTACCATTAATAAAATAATAAAATAAAAAATAAAAAGTTTAACTCTGCAAATGTCACAAAGACAATTCTATTTCTTTCTTTTGATTTCTAAAACAAAGAAAAATATTTTAAAGATACTTTTTACGAAATAAGATTGAATATAAAAGGTTATCTTAACAACCTTTGAAAAATGACTTAGAACTGAATTGTAGAACAAGATTATGAAATTCTAGGGAGGCTAGATAGTCAGAAAGTTTGTAATTGTTATATTTAATTTAAAGGAAGTTTCGATGCATAAATGTTCTGCGGGCACATACAAATAATGAGTCTAAGCAGATAAACAAGACGATTTGTACAAAATTTTGAAAGATTAAAGGGTACATGAAGATTTAAAAGAAATTGGCTTAAATAAAGAAGAAAATGAAGACGGAACTATAGAAACCAAATTAAAGAATGGGATGGCTTCCATAACAAAACAGTTCCAAAAATAAAAGGAAGAAAATGGACGGCATTAGTCCCATTTTTCTAATTTCATCTGTTATTTTTCTACATATTGTATACTTCTGTGTTACTTCTCAATATGGAAGTTTATCCCATTATTCTTTTTCCTAATATCTTCCTTATAATCTTTCTTTCCATTTTCCTGATTTCTTCATTTTCTTTTACCGTTCCTATCATTAGTGTTTCAGCTGCTTATAACAATTCTGGCTGAATTACTGTCTTGCAATGACGAATTTTTGAGTTTCGGGACAGTAAATTTTTTATTGTAAACATCTTTAGTTGAGTGGAATGGTGATTTCATCTTTTGCAATCTCGCTTGTATAGCTTCTTTCTCCCCTCCATTAAGCTGGATGATTTCTCCTAGATACTAAAATTTGTTTGTTCATCTTATATTTCCATACTTCGTGCTTAACTTTGATGGTGCATTTTTGTTGTTTGCCATTACCTCAGTTTTTTCAAAGGAGATTGTAATTCTGCTTTTTTGGTGTTTTTAAAAGTAATTCTATCTGTTTTTGTGCTACCTGAATACTATCTGCCAGAATAGCTGAATTGCAACTTTTTTTTTTTACATAAGCCTTGAGCTATACAAAATAAACCATATTAATTAACGTAACTGTTTTTTTTTAAATATGTATATAATATAAATAAGGTGATATTAAAAAGAGAGATAGGATTATTAGAAATAAGCAGTATATGTAAGATAAGCGCACCCGTACTTGTCTAGGAGGCGCGCCTATCGGAAGGTTTATACAATACTTTGGCATTTATCAATACAAGGTTCGCTAAAGTTATATCGTTCTAAGGAGACAACAAAGAATTGGACTTTGTGACTGAATAAAAGATTGGGAGAGGGCCCCTCTCCTTTGAGAATTAGCCTTTGTGAAATCTGACCGACTAGCCGATACCCACAGACCCAAATTAGATTCTTTGCAACCCTCTAATGTTCAAAGGGGTCTTTAACCAGCTACTGTTATCTGTTCCAGGTTCGATAAAAGTATTCCCTTGGGTCTCAAGGAGATGTAATCACGTTCTGCTGAGTCAGTTGCAATTATCCTAACAGATTTTACAGTTGTTCGTGATGAATAAATTATGGAAAACTCCATTACAGGAATCAAATGGATAACTGTAGTTTATATCATTTTATCTATGATTTTTCATGTTTTTCAACACAGTTCTAAAATCTTAATTTATCAATCGATATAGCTAACAATATAAAAAAACTCAATAATTTATTAATCTGAATTATTACATATTCAGTGTCATGTAACTTATTAAACGATTTCTTTTAAATTTTGAAGTAAATATATGCAATAAGTTGAAGAAAAATAGATAAACATTTTTAGAATATTGTAATATTTTTTGGATCCCAATATTTTCCTTAGTGATCAAATCAGAAATCAGCACCCCAAAAAGTGTCAATTGTGGAAAAAATATTTATTTGTTTGAATAGTGTGTAAAACTATTTTATTCACTCGATTCAAATTCACGCACGAGAGAGCAAATGTTTTGATTTCGAATATCAGCTTTATCATCTCAGATAATTGAAGCGTTTCAAATAAAATACCTAAAAGAAAAAAGAAAAAAAATAATACTTCAGTTTCTAGCCTTCAAATCTATAAAAACAAATTTTCATAAATATAATAAATAAATAATCTGATACCGAAAGAAACTATTCTATACTTCCTTCACGAAAAGTCTTTTAAGTATTAAATAAATATTCTTAAAAACAATACAAAAAATAAAAAATATATTAAAATTATGCAAATTTTCTTGATTTTAGTTACACAAGCAATTACTTATTTATTTTTTTCTTTTATATTAAGTTCTTTTGTATATATCTTTTATAAAACTGCCTAGGGCGCAATGGAGTTAAATATATGCGGAATCGTGGACTACTCAAATATATACCTATATACATAGGCTTGTTGACTGCTATATCATTCTGCTATATCTATATCATTTGATTTTTTTTTGTGAAAAAAGTTATTAATAGTACCTTATAGTAATTTAATTTTAATATTTGTATTATAGTATAAATCCTTTTTTTTTTTTTTTATATACCTTTTGAAGAATAATATATATAGATGCAATAGATATCAAAGCAGTATAATATCGATTGACATATCCATGTTGTTTTTGCCAGTCAGGGAGAAATCGAGTTTTTTTAAAAACATTTTTATATTGAGTGGTAAAAAAGTAATCAAAGAAATGGCATTTTTTTTTTCTCATTATGAATTTTGCTGTAATTCCTATGCTGGTATGATTTAATGTTCTTAGACTCTTTTTAAGGATAACGCTTATAAAGTCGGTATATATATATATATATATATATATATATATATATATATATATATATATATATATATATATATATATAATCCGATTCATATCTTTGATCACACAAGGGAATTACTCCGAAACCAGGGCTTTTAGCATTACAAACAATCGCTTTATTATATCAATCATACGAGGTATTATTTCCATTTCAAAAGGCATACCTGGGGGTCGTGGTGGTGGGGGAAGGGGGTCCTGTCAGGGAGCCAATTTTACCAAAAAGCGATATGTAAATTCGTTTTATATAGAGGCCAACCCTTTCTCTTCCTCTCAGAGCCTCTAATATATTCCGCTGGGGCTCAGCTGAAATTCGAAACTCCTTCAGGAAAAGGGAAAAAAAAAAAAAAAAAAAAAAAAGAATAAGAAAAAAGAACGAAAACCACATCTTTCCTTCTTGGCTGTGGATGGGATCCATCTTATCCATAACATTAAGGTAGCACTCAAACTCAACCATGTTTGTTCTTAGGCTTAGCTAAGGTTTCGTTTCAATATCACACACCACAAATGGTTCGTACAATTGTGGTAATGATTTATTGTGAATACTTTATGTACTTTGCATTTAGTGTAATATATATTTTAATAGTTAATACCATATCTATACTTTTTTTTTTTTTTTCATGCCGCTACAATACGGTTACGTGTCCTGGCCTTCTTCAACCGCTTCCTCCAATTGTTACGGTCTTATGCGGAGGCCATCCAGTCACTGACTCTTAAGACACTTCTAGCATCCTCTGCTACACCACCTTATTTTTGGTCTTCCTCTCCTCCTTTTTCCAGTAAATTTGACGTGTTAGCAACATTTTAGACATCCCAACTTCTGGCTTCCTTGCGATAAGCCCTGCATACCTTAGGCGCCTTAACTTAATTTCTCTGGCCACATCAGCCTATATACCTTTACATCAATTAGTTAACAATTTTTAATTTTTTCCCCAATTTTATTTTTGTAAATACCTTTTTTTTTTTTATTTTCTTCAAATGTCCAGCCGCTTCAATCTAAAATCCTTAGTGCCCCTTTAAAGTCACAAATGAATTAATCCACGATGATTGTAATATGTTGATTGTTCCCGAACCGGATAAAGTAGAAGATGGCCTCAGAATCTTAAACGTAAACTTTCATTTGAGTTCTAACCAATGGATATTTTTTGTCTTGCCATTTTAATTATAAATATAACGCAATAAATAATTAGAAAAAATAAAAAAAATTCTGCTACACTTTTGATTAAGAATTTTATTGATTTATTTATTAAGGATTTTTTAATTTTGTTATTCATATTATTAATTTAAAAACTACTTTTCTAAAATGGATATTGAATGTTTGTATTACATTTCAATCGAATTGAGGAGTTGTCTTTCAAAACTGAACATGTCCACTTTAGAAAATATTTCAGGAAGACCAAAAAAACATACTTTCCTCTGCTGTTATTATTATTGCCAAAACAATAATATAATTAATATCCTTGATAAATGTACACAAACGAAAGTGTAGTAGTGCGTGTAGCTAGCAAGGATTTATTAGGAAATGAAAAAAAAAAATCGACTGAAAATTGGACATGTTCAATACCGTAAGACTCATGCCTTATAGAAAACTCAGAACTGTTTTTGACAAATAAATAACAAAATCTTACTCAAAGATGGACAATAAGTTTAATAATATAATGATATACACATTTATCCCTAACTAAGTAATCAAATAGCAAAAATAATAAAATAAAAAAAATGCATGACAATATAATAAGAAAAAAAAAATTGAAATAAATTATAATACACTTCACAACGTACTATCAAATTCTTATTCACAAATACAGACAGAGATTTCTAGGAGATCAAAACGTTTATCTTTCTGAATAGACCAGAGGATTGAGATACTTGGAGAGGTTTTGATGGAATTTTCAGGAAATAAGCATGGATTGTAGGATACATAATTATAAGGAGCATTTATAATAGTTCATTTACATTTTGCTCTCCCCTACAGTTCAACCCTATAGGTCCGTGTAGGTTTAATAAATGTAATGTTTAGGAGGATTATATTTTTAACAAAGAGACGGGATGCACCAAAATGTAGTATGAAACGTCGGAATACAATAAATCTATGTGAATTGTTAATACTGTGTGTCTATATTTATCTCTTCAATCTATTCAATTTACGTCCCAAATCCTCTTACATAATCTTTACATTACCTCAATATTTTTATTACCAACAAGTCTATGACTATTTCCTAGGAACCCAAATATCTTACTAGAATACATCCCTGAGAGCAAGTGACTAAGATGAGACAGAGACAGGTATTCCTAGTCCTGGCGAAGTCTAAATATTTGGAGGGCGGTGTTCTCATGAATATGATAATTAGTGTTAACAGTGCCTAAGAGGTCCTGCCTTCGTTATCCCCTCCCCCTCCACTTCTCCCTCCCCTCCACCGCTTTGGCTATATTATTAGCCCTCCGCTTTCTATTAGCAGAACCCTTTGAGCTTCAGGGGTCTAGCAAAATATTTGGTTTATCGTTTAAATTGTCGCATAATTATTCAATTCAATCTTTAATTATTCAATTTAACGGATATTATTCATTTTTTTTCGTTAAAAAAATAAAAAAAGTACGATCATTTATATTTACAGGTGCCATCTTTCATTTTGATGCCCTCTTTCACTGAGTTTAACAGATTCTAAAGTGAGATAACTGTAAGTTTAATATAAAATAAAAATAGAAATATAAATATATTTATTAAAAATAATAATCTATTTATTATATTATGAATATAATCTACAAAACACTTCTATATTCGTTTAGAGTCAATAAATTGTTCGGAAGTTTATATGTGGATACTGAATATAAGCATATTAAGGAAATGATTCATTCTTGGATAGAAAATGGTTACCAAATCTCCGATATTTTAATGCTATATAATATTATCAATAATACCACTATATAATATATCTTTTCATTACGATGTGTATATTTCTCAACATTGTTTATTTAGATTGATCATTGATTGTTAATTTAATTTAATTATTAATTTAAGTTATTTTATCCCTTTTATTCTAAAATGTAAATTAGGAAAATTAGTCCAGAATTTAAGTTTTTTCCCTCTATCTTTACTTTATTTTTACCTCAGATAAAAGGTTTTGAAATTTAGGTCGAAACGACGCCATAAAATGAATCAATATTGCATTTTCAAGTAGGTTACCTATCAGAATAATATACACGGACAAAATATTCCAACCAGTTGATTTTTTCATTTTTTCCATAAAAGTTTCATTATTTTTAAAGGGTTTCCGCCGCCATATACTTTAACCAGGGAAAGTGTATTAGGAGTATTAATATATTTCAAAAAATAAAAACTAGCAGTATTAATAGACAAAAAACTTTAAGTTTACGATTTTTTTAGTTAATAAAGTTTTTATTCTAGCAATTGCGTTGATTACGTCTTGCATTCAATGAGGTATAGGTCTAATGTGGATTTGAATAAATTATTGAAAGATAATTTCATGCAAGACAGGAATAAATCAGATTAATTTATTATAGTATTTTTTTTTTTTTTAATAGTAACCCTTGCTTTTTTTTGCGGTAATCTTGAAATGAAAGTTCGGTCGTTGTATACTTTTCATATCAAATACCAAATCCTAAATTTTGTTCTACACCTCAAAAATTTGCAACTTTTTAACAAAGGAAAAATTAGTTCTTTATTGTTTAAAAAGGTTTGATTAAACATGTGTTCAAATATAATTTTTTTTTTTTAATAAATAGTTTATTCTTGACAGTTTTTATTTATTGTTAAATGTATCACCTGTTTTCCCTGATTTTTTTGACTGGGAGTGTATATAACCTATCTAGCAAAGTTATGATATTTTAAAATTTTAGAATGTTTTAGAAATGATAATGAATGTTTGACATTCGAAACTAGTCTAATGAAAATTCCAGTAGAAGTGGCAATTGATCCTAATAGTATTGATCCTTCTATGCTATCATGTGCACCTCAAGTGATAAACTGTAACAACTTTACTTATTCAAATGAATTTTTTATTTATCTTCAAAGTAAATGTAGTTTTAAATAATAAATACCTGAATGTAACTTTTAGGTTGCGAATCTTAAGTCCTGTCATGTTAACCTCAGATCCTCTATTTTACGTAAGATAGGCCAGATTGTAGTTAAACCAGGGACGCATCAGTTATTGTTGTCTTTAGCCGCCATTGACCCGAGACGTGGGTGGGGGGAAAGGCTATTGTGCGCCGCGATGATGACCATTAAACCGAAACTGTCCCTAAGTGGCAAATAGTGAGGGGCTATTTGCACAGCTCTCGAGAGCGCTTCTCATCATCTGCTTTCATACACTCTGCCACCCCTCCCTCGCCCTCTCAGATCATATTACATTTACATATCACGGGATTTAATTGTGTTTACTTATAATTATTTCTGAGTCGGGGGTGTCTCAGATCGGTTTGGCGGTTATTGTTGACAGTTAATTAGTATTGCTTATTCTTCGTCTATTAGGTTTCCATCAGGCATGATTGACCTGGCGATAGGTTTACCTTAAAGGCGAATATACACTTTGAAAAACTCAATGATGGCTTCTAAAAACGAATTGATTAACTTTCTTTGAATATGGCAAATATGTTTCTTTCTTGTTGCAGTGTGTAGGAAACATTGCTGATTTCTTGCCGGAATCACAGAGCCATATTCACAATGAAACCTGTTGTAAATATGGCTAACTTTAAATATTTACACAATCGAGACCGTTATTGTCATAACGTATGACATTTATTGATAATATTTAATATTTAATTATTTCAATGTATTGTCACTTATATTGCTTTTTTATGCATTGTAAAAAAAACCACTGAAGTATACTGGTTTCAGATCTGCCAGTATCTAACGATTTTTGACGACAGAAGCACATTCTTTGCCAATCTCCTTCCTGACAAATTAATTTTCGTCTTTTTGAAAATTTACTTAGCATTTTTGTTTTTTAAAAGGACACTCTCTCTTTTCATTTATATACAAAGTGTTTACATACCTTTTTTATATTTATGTTATTTATTTATATTACATATATTTAACGTTGATATATGTAATTTATGTAGAGTATATTTAGTAATAATTCATAAACGATCGTTTATATGCCTTCGAATAGATAATCGTTAAGGAGAGGGAGTTTCGGAGATCTTGGGCACTTTAGTGGATTACGTGACATACCACCTCTTCTCTACACATCAGTGTGGCCGAAGAGGTTGGAGTTGTTAAGATGTTCTTCATGAAGAGCAATAGCGACTTATAGAGAGCTTTCTTAAGATGAGGAAATTCGCTTCCGGGTGCAAGGCGTTTCAACAATTACGTCTTATAGACAATATTGAGCCACGGCTGTCAACACTGGCCTCTCATTGCATACACCCAATTCTTAGTATTTAGTGTAGAAATGGGCTAGAGAAGGTCACAATACGAAACCTATTATTTTTATGTTTATTCTTTAGATATCTTTTATTTTTACACTTAATTCTTCTAAAATAACACTTATTTCCAAAAACTTTAAGTCAAAGCAACGAATAACCCCGTTACTGTAATTTTATGTTTAGGACGGAACCAAATTAATATTAAACTGATCAACAAAATATTTACAATCTAAGAGTTTGCTAGCAATTCAATGTTTTAACAAGTAGATTTCCATTTCGCAATTTCTTAATATTTTTTATATATGAAACCAAATTAAACAGGAAAGGAAAAAATATAAGAATTTTACAATTTCTTTTTAGATTTACTATTGTACAATTAATCAAATCTGTACAACTAATTACCTACATTAATTTACATATAAGTTATTTGGTAAATTGTTAATAAATAAATCTCATAAAATAACCTTTGACCTTCGTCATAAACCTACGACTGTCCTACAGTATCCTTTAATAATATTGAATTGATTCCCGTTGAACAGAACCGCTACTTAAGACTCCATATAGACAAACGACTTACTTGGAATCCCCAAAAAATACTTAAAAGACAAGAAACTGGTCGTCGATTCCGACTACTCCAACATTTACTAGAAAAGCCTTCCAACCGATTTCTTACAAAAGACTTATTTCTTTAACAGTAATAAAACCTATTCCGACATAAGGAGTTGAGCTCTGATTCTTCTCGTATCCAATCTTTTTTTTTTTTTTTTCCATTTATTGATATTTACAACTGTACAAAATAATATACAACAAGTAAATGTGTTGACAGTGAATACAATGGCATGTAATTAACTTGTGAAGAACTACTCACTAGTAGCACTTCAATAAAATCTACACTAAAAGGTCTCTAGGCCATCTTCTTTTCAGACGCCTCGGAGGATTATCAGGGATGGAGGAGGAAGCAAGTTGGGAGACTAGTGAATTGGAGTGGTTATGGAGCTTACTATGGAAGGATAGGTATCTGGTTTGGGCTAAATCAGAAGCATATGGAACATTAAGATCTTTATGGATAAGATTTTAAGAATTTTGGCCCAAAATTTTTCTTCCATGACGAACTACATACTCACTGGAACCCACTAGTCTCCCAACTTGCTTATCACTCAGTTCTTGATAACCCTCCGATGCGTCAGAAAATAAGATGGCCTAGAGACTTTAATGTAGGACAGTTATTCATACTATGTACTGATGGGTATTTCTTCAAAAGTTATTGAACATGTCATTGTAATAATTTTACCGCAAATTTACTTATCGTATATAGTGTATAAAGTTGTAAATATCAATAATAAAACAATTAATATTTATAATTTTTTAAAGGACATCATCACACTTTTGCTATTTTTTTAAATTCCATTTTTTTTTTTTTTTTTTTTTTTTTAAACTAAATTTTACCAGCACTAGGATAGGTGGTTGGCTTCAGTAGATTTAATTCTGATCCGTTCCCGCCAGTACGTATATCTTGTATAAAATGTTCTGTACATTTTATTTTGTACATCACAAAATTCATTTTCATCATAAAACTTCATCACAACTATTTAAACCTAAAAAATGTGGTTTTTGTAGTAATTAAACGATAAAACATACTTCTTAGTATAATTTATAGAAAATTGTGGGAAACAATGTAATTTAAATATGATGAAGTCCATAAGAAGTTCGCCTGTAGATTTCATTTAGATCAATTTCGACTACAAAGCCCCCCCCCCCCTTTAAAGATATTTATAATTCAGCCGTGAAGCCTACTCTGAAAAATGAGCCTTTATTTATTTATTCCTTCAAAGATTCGCCGGCAATGAGGTTTCCTTCATTAAACTTCTTTTATTTTTAATTTCCTCAATTCTCAGTCCTCCCTCTTCTTCTTATGCCTAATCCTTCGGGCCCCTCTTCAATTATTTTTTTTCAGTAATGGCATGGCAGTCGCTCATCTTCGCTATTGTTTCGGGGGCCACTCCAGACTATCTTTGCTGTTATTTTTTCGTCCATTCTTGGGACTTATGTAAGCAATTTATCCTTTCCTCAGATTTCTATTCTACTTCTTTCGCTTCTTTTTATTTTTTTTTTCTATTGTTGGTTTTAATTATCTTCATTCATAAATATTCACCTAAACAATACCTTTATCAAACGATATATATTTTTTAATCTATTATTTATTTATATTTTCAACTCTATGCAACCCGTAGAAAAAGTAAATGTGTGGATAGTGACTAAAATTCTATGGCGTGTTACTACAGCCTGTTCTTTCCTGTTCATGGGGAAAGGTGTTGCTGGAAGGGAGTTTTCGTATATTATTTTCATTTTATTTGTTTTAGGTACTTTTGCCTAGAAGTTAAACCATGCCTCTCTGTACAGGTTAAATGTAGATTTATTAAAGTCGTAGAGAGTGACTTTGGTATTGGGAAAAGGGAACATAGTTCTTGCTTCCTTTGCGCTTATGTCTGCCAATTAAGTTCCTTCTATATTAGTGAGGTATCCAAAGAAACTTAATATTTTTATTCATGTTTCGGTCTGATTTCATTATTTTTATTAAGATAGGATTGTCGGTTGAATGAAGGTTTTGGATTGCCCGGCACCTATTTGAAGGCAATCCTCCACCAGAATACAGCAACTGCCTGCTGACAACGGAGAACCTTATCAATGATTGCACCCGACTTTTACCTTCCAGGACTTCGTTGCTTCTCCAAGGATAGTGCGAAGCTTAAAACCCGAAAACTAGAAAAAAACTGTTAACCCTCCTCAAAGAAAAGAATTGTTTCAGCTAATATAATGTAGAATGTTTATAACTAACATAATGTAATGGTGCCTCTAGCCTGAGTTGTACACGACATGTCAATATTTTGTAAAGAAATACTCATCGGTAGCCCTTCAAAAAGGTTTTAGATTAGGATGTCTCTAGGCCATTCTCTTTTCAGACGCCTCGGAGGTTTATCCGATATATAATGAGTAGAAAGTTAAAATACTCGTGGATTTTAATATCAATAGAGTTCACTTTGAAAGTGTAGGTATCTGGTTTGGGCAAATTAATCAAGTAAGGAGCATTGAGGGTTATTCGAAGGATTTTGGATTGTTTTTTTATTTATTTTATTACATTCCGCATCAACTCACATGAGTCATTAGCGGCTCAATATACATATTAGATATTGTAGAACAATTTACAAAATTTTAGAAATTCAAAAATGTTTTTGATTTTGTCTTCTGTGTCTTCCAGTGCTTTATCTATACTTGAGGGTATATTGTACTATGTTCTGGCGTCAGATTATAGTGTACATGTTGTTACAATGTGTTTCAATGTCAGTGTTGTCATGCATGTTATACAATCGGTGGTTCTAGGCTTCTCATCCGGTAACCGTGGGTGAAAGCTGGATGTCCTATTCTTAGTCTCGTCAAGATTATTTCCTCTATTCTTGATTTTCTACAAGATGTTGTCCAGGGTCGGGTGTCTTGTTTAATTTCTTGAAGTTGAATTTGGTTCCATTTTGTTTTCCAGTGATGGAGCAATTTTTTTCTACAGGATGTTTTTAAGTCAGAAGTTTGGTTCAGCCTAGCGAGATTTTCTGCACTATCTGCACCTTCATTTTCGGAGATGCCACAATGTGAGGGTTTTGGATTGTGAGGATTGGATACGAGATGAATTGATTGATTTAGTGGAGCCCCAAAACTCAACCCTTATGTCCAAATAGTTCTAATTACTCCTATGTGATTGAACAGTCTTTAGTGATGATTCGGAAGCTTTAAAAGTTTGTCAAATAAATTTTAAAGAAATTACTTGTTTGTTTCTTTGGGCTTAACGTCCTTATGTACTCCAACTAGCAGCAGGAAGGACGGGTTATCCTAGAGGTTGCCAACCTATTCTAACCTAGTGATATGGTAGAGATTTATTTCGTGGGTCCGCTACGAAATAAATAGTATCCTGCCCATGTGGGATTCGAACCCACGGCCTTCAGTACCCAATGCGCTGAGACCCTTTCCCTAACTCACCTGGCCATCGACTTCCTAATGTTGATTAAGTCGAAAAGGATGGGCAGTTTCTTGTGGCTTCAGTCTTGCATGTGGGTTACTATCAAAAAATAAATTTGAGTATCGTTCATTCGTGCTCTGAGGAATATATATTTTTCTATACAGCTGTTTGATTTATTGTTAAATACTGATATTATTATAATAACAATTTTTTTTTTTAGTGTTTTCCTTCCAGCAGTAACCCTGTTGGAAGGGATTTTATTATTTTCTGTACACACCATACTTGTACAAAGTATACAATGTACATGTAAATATTATTTGCGATTTGATTATAATTTTACATGTGTTGAAA
This sequence comes from Euschistus heros, assembly GCA_003667255.2. Taxonomy (NCBI): domain Eukaryota; kingdom Metazoa; phylum Arthropoda; class Insecta; order Hemiptera; family Pentatomidae; genus Euschistus; species Euschistus heros. The sequence continues at coordinate 687,915 of RCWM02000200.1, forward strand.
GGTATAAATATAAAAAAAAAACAAAAAATAAATAAAATAAAACAAAGAATAAGAAGTTATATAGCATAGATAATTTAAAATTCAATAAAAACAGCAACAAAGTTATGTAGATTTAAAAGTTTATGAATATTTAGAGGTTTAGAGATATTTCATATTTATATCCTCTATTTTAATGATTGAATTTTTTAGAAATATTTGGAAATTTTCAAATGATTTGTTCATCAAACATTGACCATCCACCGGCCAATGTCCTAGTTTCTGTACTGTTTTTGTCTGTAGAATAGTTCTGTAGTCAGTGAGTAGTCTGCATTCATATATGAGGTGGTGTATATTTTGTTCTTGAGTGAAATCACAAGGACATAGGAAAGAATCTCTTATTTTAAATCGATAGAAATAACTGTTTACTGCCGCATGTCCTGTGACTCCTTGTGTGATGTAAAAGTTAGTCCATGAGTTTGATTTAATGTAGGTCCGTAAGTCTGGAATGAAGTTATGTAGATGTCTTCCCTTGTGTGTAGTGTTCCAACGTGTCTGCCACTGGTCTACTGCTTGTGTTTTTAGCATGTGTTTTAAGTGTTGTTTGAATATCATATTATATGATATAGGAAGGGTAGTATCCTTTGAAGCCTCTTTTGCAGCCTTGTCAGCCAATTCGTTTTCCGCTATGTCGGAATGCCCTTTTACCCACTTGAAGGAAATTTGAATGTTATCGTCAGTTTGTAGATGTCTTAGAAATGATCTTTTTTTTCAATGATGGGATTGTGACAATGTCTGTTTTTTATCATGTATAGAGTACACTGACTGTCCGTTAGTATTGTAATAGTTTTATCTTTTGTCCTCAAATTTTGAAAGTATTCTAGAGATTTAAGGATGGCGAATTGTTCTGCTTGATTATTGCTACATTCTGGGCCTAATTTATACTTTATTACATCTTCTAAAATTTTGTTTTTAAAAATGAGACTAGCACAGCCTACATATTCGCCATTCTTGCTTCCGTCAGTATATATCTCATAGTCTGTGGGGTCAGTTAAGCATTCAGTAATACAAGGAAATTCTGCTGGGTGTAACCAATCCTTGTAGTCGGTAGTATGTTCAAAGTTGTTAGATTTGAAATTTTCGTAGTCAGTGTTCATGTATAACAAATGGAATTTTCCTATGTAACTGGTAGCTAATATACTGATGGGGATCATTTTGGCCAAGACAAAGGCAGCTTCATCAGAGAGTGTTCGGAATCCTTTGGCAATTTTGAGTGCCATTAGCCTCTGGACCCTTTCCAGCTTTGCCTTGTTGTATTTGATCTGAAGTCCTGGATGCCATATTTCAATGCCATAAGTAAGAATAGGCAAAATTGCGTCTTTATACAAAACCTCCAGAGCCTCTGTTCTCAAACCCCATGTCGCTCGCGCTGCTATTGAAAGTGAATTTATTAATTTTAAAAGTTTGTTTTGTAGTATGTCAATATGTCTGTTCCACTTTAATTTTTTCGTCAATGGTTATGCCTAAATATTTCAAAGTACGTATTCGATTCAGGTTTTTATTTTGTATTTTCACATTTAAGTCCGGACTTAGTCGTTTTTTAGTGATCACCATATAATTAGATTTTTGTGTATTGAATGTCAGTTTGTTTAAGTAAGCCCAAGAATTTATTTTGTCTAATACTATATCGACTACTGTCTGTAAATGTTTAAAATATTTTGATGTTATAATTGCTAATATGTCATCTGCAAAGGCCAAAATCGTCGCGTTTGAAGGTAATCGTTCTTTTAACAGTGAGTCAACAATTAGGTTCCATAAAAGAGGAGAGCAGCACGAGCCTTGTGGTGTCCCAATAGACTGATTTCTATGAAATGCAACGTTGTTTGTCACTAAAGATACAGACCTATTGCTAAGATAATCTTTAATAATCCTGTAAATGTTACGTGGACATTGATATGTAATTAGAGTACTAAAAATTGACGGCCACCAAGCATTGTCAAACGCTCCAGTGATATCAAGCGATATAATAGCGGTATGCTGGTTATTATTCAAGGCATTTTGAATAATATTTATGGCTTTCATTACCGCATGAACCGTGCTTTTTTGTGGCGTAAATTCAAATTGGTTTTCACTGAGGAGCTTATTACTGTAAAGATAATACGACAACCTGTTATGTATTAACTTTTCCAATATTTTCCCACCTGTTGGAATAATACATATAGGTCTGATAGAGGAAATATCTTTAGGTTTTTTTCCCCGGTTTATTAATTAGCACCAATTTAGACTTTTTCCAAAAATCTGGAAAACGTCCAAGGCTGAAGCATTTAGAATATATATTATATATAGTTTGTGGAAATGTTTCGTATACTTTTTTGTATATTAAAGAGTTTACTCCATCTATGCCTGGTGTTTTGTTATCATTGAGATTGTTAATAATATCTGATAACTCTAATTGCGTAACCGGGAGATCGTCAACTGTTTCGGGTAAACTGTTTGCAGACTGTCTCATGGTGACATGTATGTCTGAATCTGTGGTAGGATCGTCCAATTTAATTAAGTTATTAACAATGTAATCATAGGTATCATTAATTGAGGTCGTGTAGGTACCATCTGATTTTCTTAAATTTTGTAAAATGAATGGTTGTGGTATTTTCCCAGCTGCATATTTGTATGGCCATTTCCATGGATTTCTGGTAGGAATACTCTGGCAGTATTCTTTCCAAGATTCCATTTTTTTGCCTTTAATACATCGCGAATATTCCCGTTTAAGATTTAAGTAATGATGATGCCTATTTGTCCTTAATAAATCATTTAATTTGGTTTTTTGGTATAATCTGCGGGCTCGGTTAGTTGATTTCCGCAGATTTTCCAATTTTTCATCCCACCACGGGTTTAATTTTTGGCCTGAATATTTTTTTGAAGTACTGATATTCATAATTTTGAAAGATTTATTGCAGGTTTTGATTAAAAATTTATGAAACCTGTGTACGAATTGATCGAAAGGAGTTCTATTTAGTTTTGAGGTTAATTGTTCATCTAAATTGATAGTACTATTGATATTGAAACCTTTTGAAAATATATTTTGAAGATTGTTTATAAATTTAGTCCAATCAACATTCTTAGTTTTGTATAATTTTCCTTCCTTTCTTATGCTGGCCCAATGATCGAATTTTATAGAGAATCTAATACAATTGTGATCCGATAAATTTTCTTCATCTTCAATTCTCCAACTGTTAATATTATTAATTAAATGAACGTTTGTAATGGTTAAATCGATATTACTTTGTCCTCGCCTGCTGAAAAAAGTAGGAAGGCCATTATTGACATTACATATATTTATATTATTGTCAATAATGAAATTTTCTAGAGTCCTACCACGATTATTAGTCAATAGATCATGCAACAATCTAGATCGACAGTTTGTATCCGCACCGATTACAATTCCTCGATCTGAAAATCTATCGATTACGCGTTTTAGGTTATCAGTGTCTTCTACAACATCTCTATTGATATCAAAGTAGGCGGAGATGAAAATAATCGGAGTCTTATCAATCATAACCTGTACCACTGTAACATCTGGATTAGAAAGATCACCCAGCAACATAGCATCTATTTGTTTACAATTAATAATGACAAGAGATCTGCAATGGGTTAGGTTTACAGAAAACTCTCGATATCTTGAACTTGAGCGAATTTTTTCTCCTAAATATGGTTCTTGTATTAAAGCAATTTGTATTTTATGTTTTTGTATGTATTCCTGTAATAGTATTTTTGATTTGTAAGAATGTTGTGTGTTTAACTGTAGAATGTTTAATGTTTGTATAAGTAATTATAGGCTTACTTACGTTTTTTCACTGCAGCAGAATAGGTTAGGTTAGTGTTTGTTTCACTCTTCCTAAAATCTTTATTCGAGGCTGCCTCATTTTCCGTAGTGATTTGCAATTCTTCTAGAATTGTTACTGTTTCTTGAATAATGCAAATCGGTCTTTTTTATTTTTCACACTAAGATTTGATTTTTTGAACTTTTAATTAGATCTATTTTTGACGCCATCATATGATCTTTTTTTATAACAATATCAATATTGAATTCTATATTTCTGCAAATAAAATTTCACACAGTTGTGAACTGTTTGATCCATTTCAAATTTTATCTCTACCCCTAATGCAGGAACCTATAACAGATTAGTAAATAGCAATATAATTTATTCTTAGAAAAGTCTTTATTCCAAAAAACAATAATTGGTGAGAACTTGATTTCAATTGTTAGATTTGATTTGAATTCTTTGATAATGATTTGAAACAAGAAAACGGAATTTGTGAGTAGAGGAATTTTAATATGCAATAAAAATGAACAACTTATAACGAAGATAATTGTGTCTGTTTGGTTTTCCATAGTAATGGCTGTGCCAGGTTTGTTAGAGCAATAAACACTTAAATTATCGTATAATAACGAAATATGTATAATAACTGGCCAACAGAGGACATTATACGTACATGGTACATATGGAACCTCCCTCCTCTCCATCTGACCACCTAAGTTTCGGTTTCCCCCTTCTTCTAGTGCTGTGGAGAGGTTCAGTTAGCTTTTTATGGATTGTCTCATTGTCCATTCTAGCCACGTGGCCGGCAATATCATTTTCGTTAAAAATAGAATAAATTTTGTTGTTCGTCCATTTTCTCCAGTTTTTGACGATATGGACTCCTCCGAAGATCCTTCGAAAAATTTTCTTTTCAAAGATTAAGAGGTCTTGTACAATTCTTTTGCGTCCATGTTTTTGATCCATACAATAGGACTGGATGGATTAATGTCCTGTATAGATGAAGCTTCGTCTGCTGGATAAAAGTCGGGAGGTGAATTGCTTGTGTAGGCCCAAGTGGCACTTGTTAGCCATCAGTATTCTTCTCTTCACTTCAGCCGCAGGTAAATTATCTTGAGTGATCAGTGACCCCAAATATATGAACTGGGTCACTTTCTCTCAAAGTTGAAGAAGCCAATGTTAATGGTCTCACCTGTACGATCAGCTTCTCCTGTTACCATATATTTAGTCTTTTCTTTGTTCACCTCTAACCTAAGTACCCTGGAGGGCTCTAATAGAGCTATTAATCCCTCTCTGACTGACTCCTGCGATAATAATTTGTAATAAATATTTTATATGCAATTTATTCATTATATGCGATATCCGTATTCATTTTTGAGTAGTATGTATGTAGAACAGACATTCTCAATTAGTACCCTTTCATTCTAGATCAAAAGATTAATATATACATTATATACACAACGTGCAAATCTGAAGTGGCTAATGCTTTTTTTTTTTTTTTGCAATATATAATATTTATTTGCATAAGGTAAAAGTATAGTCATTTTGACTTCAGATTAGATGTGATATGTATAGGTGTTATTTAGGCAGTATGATACAGAAAAAAAGGATTTTTTTTTTTAGTTAGAGCTAGTGAATTTTAAAAACTTAAAAGTCTTTTTTTTAAATATATTTAATCAAAGTATTATATAAGAGTATCATTATAAGAACACAATTATAAATAACCAGTCTCCTGTTACATATATTGGCTATCAGTTGGAGATTGGGTCATTTGGTTTTGTTCTCTTTAAAGCCTCAAATGGCCAGGGAGCCCTGATATCGATAACTCGATTTTATACTAATTGCGATGGATCGGTTTGATCGACTGCGAGGGAGGGGAGGGTTTTGAAACCCTACTGGCCTAAACCAATTTTTATCGAAATTTCATTGGATGTGGTCGGTCATTGTGGTATACCCCTCTCATGTTTCGCACGGAATTTTTTTATTCAGTTAATAAAGTGTTCTTTGACCGTGCTAGTTTGTATTTTGACGAGTCATCTATAGCCTTTAATATGAAATATTGATTTATAGTAGAGTACTTTTAACAGATTGATTGATTCATAATTTTAGTCCAGTAATTTAAACTAAATATTCTCACACATTCTGAGTAAAACTATTTATTTATTAGAGATACCAGACTTAAAAGACAAGAAACTGCTCGTCGTTTCCGACTACTCCAAAATTTACTAGACAAGTGTTCATAGCTCCCAATATATTACGGAAGACTTATTTGCATGGCGGTATACCTATTCGAAAATACTGACTTGAGCTTTAGGGTTCCACAAAACCTTTAAATTCTTCTCTTATCCAATCCTTACAATCCAAAATCCTGATTGCTCCTTTTTATATTACAAACAAACTTATACACAAAGCGCTTAATTTTCCATGTGTTGCTGATCAGGCACGAACCAGATACCTATATTTTCCTAGTAAATTCTATATCCACTCGAATCTACTAGTCTCCTAGTATGTTATTGACATGTCATTGTAATGATTTTCATTAAATGTTACCTATTGTATATAATTTATAAAGTTGTAAAAAACAATAAATCGTTTTAACTTGTCCAGAAAATAATGCAGGTTTCCAGTTTTCTTTAAATCGATGCTTAGCAAGAAGAGTTTCCTCGTTCTACCTTAAACTATTTTATATCAAATTGAAAAGGCTTACTTCCCGAATTTAATATATCAAATTTGTATCTTCAGACGTAAAACTCTAACAGTAATTTAAAATCAAGCTTTCAAATTGGCTTCCTCTGAAAACTGAATCCTGAAAACTTTAAAATAGTTTTCATAGAAACCAAGCAAAGGAGCGAAAATCTCTAAAGAATATTTCATAAACTCCAAGGTATTAATTACGTTTTATGTTCATCATCCAAAAACTTAAACTAAAAAAAAAAATAATTTTGCATATACTTTAGATGTTTTAACTCTTTACGTTTTCACAAATTTAACAATTGCTCTCATTATTCCATTTTGAAAAGATTCTAGTTGGATATTTATTGTTTTTCTTTCATATATTATTATTTTATAAGTGGTTAAGTTCGTACTGTTGTAATCTAACTTTCCTAATTTTAACGTGTAAGTGGACATCTAAATTGAAAATTGTGCAAGTGACAGCCAAATTGAACACCTAGATAAACAATGTTTTTTTTCAAAGTTTGGTCGCAGATTTATAAATTTTAGAATTGGTCGGAAGTTTCTATTTGCATTTTTGAAAAGAAAAAATGTTTAATATTATCTACTCAGTTATTTTCTCGCACACTCTTTCTGATTGCTTTAAGGCCTTGCTTACGTTCTAGCTGCTACTTGTGATCGCAATAGCTTTAACGGTTGCGTTTAGTTATTGGGTACCAACTGTTTCCGCAGTATACTTGTAAAAAAGTACAGGAGGTAATATCGAACCTTGTGGTACTCCGCACGTAAGAAAAATGGGATCCTAAATGTCTCCAGAAACTTTACCGCTAATGATATCTAACTAAGAAATAATCACAATGTATAATATAATTATTCTGGGCAATCAAGAACAATAAGTCTTTGATGAACCAGTTTGTGTGAGACGGAATCAAATGCTTTGGAGCAATATAGTGATATCATAGCTGTGGCCCTATTTCTGTTGAAATTGTCAGAAACTTATTCCTGTGACCTCACTAATGCATGCTCCGTGCTTGTAATGTATGTGGGCTGAAGCGGTGGAAATAATAAAGCATGTTTTCAGGTAGCTAGGATATATCTATGCCTTAAACAGGAGTTGTAGAAGTTTATGAAATGCTTTATTCCTTTCCTGGGTAATTACTTCAGTAATACGATTTGTATTTTGTCACTTCCTGGTGCTTGGTTACTTTGGATCCTACGAAGGATTGTTTTTAGTTGTTTAAAGAAACAAACTTATAAATATTTTTTTTTCATTAGTAGGCAGCGGGCTGACAATCCTAGTGTTAGTTTTAGTTTCCTGGTCCTAATATGCCGCTAAGTTATTTGTCTGAAATTCAATAGTTTGTTATCTTCGTGAAGTCTTATGGAATGTTATCTTACAGTAGGTTTATCCACAGAAAAAAAAAGAAGCAGAATGATGCATAACTGAAATACTAGTTAAACATTAAAGTACACTTTACGAGAGAGGAGAATACAAGTTTTCACCGACATGTGGAGCAGAAGTAACGGCTTTACTTAGTCATGCATTTATTATCAATTCTGTGAAACCCTGGGAGAAAAAATATCCTAAAAATTTCTATAAATTATTAGCAAGATGCGCTGAATCCTGACAAAGGAGACAGTACAAGGTCGGAGTATTGAATAATGCGACAGGTACAATATTCAGAGCGCGGGGGGCATGGGCTATTTAAGACCGGGCCGATCCTTCTTCCCTATTCCCGCCCTTCGTGTGTGCTTTATTGTACTATAATTTTTATGAAGGCTTTTTCCTCTACGCTAAGGTCATACGTGGCTAATTTAGATTTTTTTAAAAAGTAAATCACAATAGATATTTTCTGCTAGAAATAATTTCACATTTAATGGATAGAAGAAGTGTGAAAAACATCAAGATCGAACTTCAAAATTGAATCCTCAAGCCTGCAGGCTCGTAGAATCATTACAAAAATAACAACACGAAATATTAACATACTTCACATATTACAGACTGAAACAGATCTTAACCGGACGTGGACAGACCAAATCGTATCCAAAAATATTTAATTTAAGAAATAATAACACTCGTGCTTTAACGGACGAAAACATATTGTTAAACTAATGCCTGTTGAATGAAAGTAAAAGATCCAAACTTATTATGTCTCTTTGTTTACAAAAAGAAGGCCTATAATAGCGGATCGTATCATCCTTAATACAATTCGAATTCCTTGGCCTCAATCGGTTAGCTACCTAGGTCTTGAATTAGATAAACTTTTGACATTCACATCCCATATTAATAATAAATGCTGCAAAATAAAAAAAAAAAAACTTATCAGTACACAAAAATAACTGACATGCTACATGACCTAGATTTTCAAACAATTAAACAATTTATTTACACCCGGACCCAGAACCTTTTTAACTCAACAAAAAATTCAGAGAATGAATCAATAGGCAATTATAACTAGAACAAAAAGGCTAACCTTAAGAAGATACATACACAAACGTACTTAATAAGACATTTGTAGAATTTATCAGTAATTTTAATTTAACAAATCAAAGAATTATCTAAGTTTATTTGTTCTTTAATATTAATTAATTTTACCTCAAAATGTTTCCTTATTTTTTATATATTTTTTTTATTATTATTTTATTTATTCATTTTTCTTTATTTGTCACTTTTTCCTAAAGTTAAAAAATGTATTCCAAGTTTTAATTTATTCAGACTGAATCAAAATTGTAGTGTGAATTGTTTTATAGCAAAACGTGTATTATTCGAATATGTTGCAAAATTGTAAATTGTTAAACTTCGTAAAATAAAACTCTTTTATATTATGACTTACAGTTCTACAAATACAGGCACGAATTTACTTAAATGGTATTTTTATTACACTGTATTATAGTGTCATATATTATCAGATATTGTCCTTTACTACAAAACAATAGCCCCATCCATCTGCATTATTTCATTTACTGAATCCTCACCATACTTTTGTGTAAATTCAATTCAATCTTAATGTTGTAGCATGCAGGTGATCAAGAATAATTATTATCAATGAATTAAATTAGTATGTTTATATTTATTTTTAAGTAGACAATATGATTATATTGATGTAATACAAATCAAGTGAAACAAAAACCTTTGCTACAATTCATTAATGAATAATCAAAGTTTCTTTTGATTTATTTAGAGTAATCTACTTAGATACTTTAAATTAGTTCATTTAAAAATACCAAACGTTGAGTTAAGACGTTAAAATTATCTGACCAAGGGGGAGGTTAGTCGTCAGTAACCGCAACACGGATGTGTATTGTCGGTCAATAGCTCGTCCAAGTTGGCATTCTTGAGTGGGACCCAAACCGCTACGGTTATAAACTGGTGAAAATAATTTCATAAATGATATAATAAATGTAAACTGCAATAATGTTTAAAGGATAAAACAAGTACTCTGCCGTTAAAAAATAAATAAAAATATATTTTATTTAAACATGTCGGGATGTCGTTCTCAAGTACATATTTAACCCCCCCCCCCTCCACATTCAGGGATTTAGTTAAAGTATCAGGGCTTTTGTGAAGGAGAGAACAAGGCATGGGCGTGGTAGATGGACGGAAGAGAGAAGACTGCAGCAGCCTGAGCAAATGAGGGAGAAGAAGGAATCAGCGTAACATAAGAAGTTTCATAAGATGACTGCGTGGTATTTTTTTTTGGCGCTTGGTTTTTGCAAAAAAAAAAAAAATAATAAAAAAGTAATTTAAAAGCATTAAATTAATAATTTATATAATTATTCGAGGGTTTAGATTCATAAATATTTTGTTAAATGTCAATTTTGTTTAAAAAAATGGGTAGATTAGTTGAATATAATTAAATTTAGAAGTTGAGGTGTGCAGTTATAACAAAAAGGAATAGTATAGTAATGTTTCGACGTTTCGCAATACGTTCTAAGCCTTCATCAGTGGAATGGTAGACTCTGGATTAAAAAAAAATATGTATAAATAAAAAATAAAAAAATATTACAGATGACCTTTGATGTCCTGTGTCTAGACCACAAAGTTCAATGAGAAAGGCTAATAATGTAGAGAGGGTACAGTAAATTGATTTTTTTTTAAATATATATATATATATATATATATATATATATATATATATATATATATATATATATAATGACCTCACACTACATTAAAAAAAAACAAAAAACTCTTGTTTGTTTTAACTCACGCAAAGTAAATCTTTGCAGAATCATTAAATAAACAGCAACCTTCTTTTTTTACTTTTCTTTTTTTATTGAAGTTGAAGTAATCAGCATAAAACCAACCTTCAGGCCCTGCACTAATAATTAAAACATAAAGAGGTATGTTTAAATTTAAAAAAAAATTAATTAATTAAAAAATGTAAACAGGGAAAAAGAATATATATTTGACCAAGGAAATAAGAGTGGACTACAGTCCTGTTTAAATCTGGAAAACCACCTGGTTTGAGGTGGGAAAGGGAGGGGGTGAAGAATAAATTTTCATATGCCCTAATTTCCCCAACGACGGTCGAATGAGTCCTCCTGAGGGCATTTTTAATTTTTCCCACTCTAATTTCCACCATTTTCACATTTGGCTGCCTCGTCCGTTTTTCACCATTTGCCAGGCACCAGACATTTGTTTAACTTAAAAGGAGCTGTTTCTTTCTTTTTTTATATTATTCGTCGTCTCCTGCATTTCTGTTTTTCAGTCTTCCACCTTTCCAGGTATCCTTTATACTCCAGTTACTTAATGCTATAGTCTTTTAGAAAATTAGTCATTGAAATAGCGATTCGTCCAGCGACCATAAGAGTTAATGATTCTCTGTACATAATAAACGTTGGATAGTGGAAACAAAAATATAAAAAATATATAAAAATATAAAAGTATTTTTTCATGGTAAAGGTAAATTTTTTAAAAGTTTAAATTCAGTGTTCCATTTACATTCGAGATTTTACAACTCACATACGCCCTGAATGATTGAATACGCGAAATACAGTATTTATGCGATACACGTTTCTGAAATGAGGCTGATTATATGAATACCTTAAGAGATCTTCCATTCAGCGCTTATTTTAAGGTAACAGGCTATTGATGTGTCCTAAAATTACAAATTACAAACACTAAAAAAACAAAAACAAAATAAAAACCGAGTTAAGGGAATTAAATGCAGTAGTATACATTAGATATGGAAAACTCATGGCCACAAGGCACATTACAGACAAAACACTGAGAATGTTCAAAAGGAGCAGGATGATGGATCTCCTGAGCTGAATTAGGAAAAGAAACCAAGTTAGGATGAGGTTCTATTCAAACGAAAAATCGTTTTAAGAAAATAAGCAGTCTAAAACTGGTATTGAATGAATGAATGAATAAAAAACTACTGTTTATTGTAAAAAAAAAAAAAAAATCATCAAAATTGATTCATAATCGACGAAAAAATTGCGTAATATATATATATATATATATATATATATATATATATATATATATATATATATATATATATATATATATAAATTTTGTTTAAAATTTATTTTATTTCTGTAATACCAGTTTTAGACTGCTTATTTTCTTAAAATGATTTTTCGCGATTTGCCGCGAAACGGTGCCCCAAATCAAAAAATTTACCGGTTTAAAATCGATTCAAAATTTGATTTTCTATCGAAATCCGTCGTGAAAAACACTACGTCCCATTTGGAATTCCAAAGTTCCTGAAGAAGGTTGGAGAGTAGACTATAACCTAAAAAGAAACCATATTTGACATAGTTAAGACTCTGAGAGTTTCGTTTCAAAATTTCTAAAACTGTGGAAAAAAAAAAGGGGGTGGCCATCGAATATTGAACACCCTGTATATGTTAAATAAGGTCCTTGAGGTTATTGGCAAAATGCCATATGTTATTTTATTGATTGGACTTCAAGAAGCTTATTAAACATCTAATAGTAACAGCCAAGAAAAATATATATATATATATATATATATATATATATATATATATATATATATATATATATATATATATATATGTATAAATATTCGATCGACTTATTTATATATGGAAAAAAAAAAATCGAATTTGGTAAATATTAACCGCGTTGGCAGCACTGTTTAAAAACGCCCTGTTGCCTAGCCATCGAGTCTATGAAGATTATTGAGCTGAATAGGATTATTATTAAGCCTTTGTCAGCCCTATTGCTCTTTCCTATCTAAGGCTTTACTGTGACCTTGTCGAAAGCTTTTTTTAAGTCAAGTGTACTCTTGTTTAGCGAGATCCATAACGTTCTGATTCTCGGAATATTTTTAGTATGTTTCTTGGAACCCCTCTTCAGGCTCAAGGTATATTGTAAAAAGTGATTTTCTTTATGGGTGAAGTATCTTCCATCTTTATTGTCGCTACTATGTTATATATATAAATATATACAGGGTGTTCAGAAGATCGTTGGCCAAAGAGGTATGTATCTCTGGTAGGGAGGTTCATTTTGAACCTATTTAAGGTTACTTACCTATATAACTTCTTTACGTTTATTTTATTTCTCTCATATCTTTATTTGATAAACTGACTACAATTCCACTTTTGCTTGAAAATTAAATAAAATCTCTATAGTTACTAGCTATTAGAATAAAATAAATATTTCTTTCACAACTAGAAATGCAGAGAGGAAATTATAATTAGGGAACAATATTTTTTGGCAGAGCTTCACACTAAAAATTTTATTATGAACATCAGAAAATTATGAATAATTATAAACCTAAACACATTTTTTCCAAATGTAAATCAATTTTTTGAACAGTAATACACGAGGTAGAGGCTTATAAAAATATTTGATATAAAAAAAAAAAAAGTAAATTAAATTATATAAAATAAACTTTATTTACACAGTATTATACAAAATATTACACAAGTTTATAATTATTTTTTTCACTTTAAATGTTTTAACGATTAAATTTAAAAAAATATCTCTCTGCTCACACAATAGACTATGACTTCTATACTCTATACTTCACTAACAATAGACTTTAAAATCAGACAACGATTAAACACTTACACTTACTTATTCAAACCTTTATGGACTGCAAGAAAGACTAATATTCAAAAGTTATAATTTTTTCAGTCTGTAATTTTAAGAATCATTGAAAGTAATAGAACGTCGCATATAGACTTGAACATACTCACCATGGTACTGGAAAAACTATTTCAAACATGGCAACTTTGGATATGCATGAGTTAACCCAAAGAAGAGTGCAGAGGAGCTGTTAGATATCTTTAAGATATCTCCTAAGAAATCTAAAAATGTAAGGCTGGAGTAGGTATGTCACATCCCCTTATTGTCGCGATTTGAACAACTGTGCTTAAAAAAAATATAGTGAAGAAAAAAATATATGTTTCACTCTCTACGTAACATTAATAAAATTATAATTGGATGGTATGAAGAAGAAAAAATTTCAGGTAGTCAAATACAGATTTTTTTTTTAATTGTTTAAATGAATGATAATTAAAGTTTACATATAGTTCATGAAATGATTAAAATGTACCAACACTTTTTAAAATAAAATTATCCCCAGGCTCTGATATAATCAGTTCCTAAATTAATTTAGCGAATTGTACAAACACTAAGTTAGGAGAGGATGGGGCTAAGTTCCCCAGTTATAGATGAATAAACAAGTCCCTCAGATAAGCCCCGAATATTAAATAGTGTTATTGTTTAATTCAGATGTTAGGGGGGGGCAAAGGGTGGGGGGGGGGTCTTAGCAGCTTTGGAAGAGCCCAGATTTCCGACTGTTCGCCATTCTCATCTGTTTAATCAACACTCAACGGCCCATCCTAATTATTCTACTAAATCATTTTTAAAACAATAAATTTTATAATGTTTTACATTATTGTTATAAACAGGTTTATTTTGGAAGTTCCTTTTGTATTTATTAAAATTATAATATTTCTAGATAGTATTTTAAACATGTAAATACAGCCTTATAATGCATTTAAGGAAACATAAAAAAAGACATTTGTAAAAAAATGTTAAAAAAGGAATAAATTATAATTATAAGATTTATATTAAGAAGAGTCTATGATGATAGTATTAATCCTGGAATACGTTGCGAAGACTCTCTGATAATCATTAGAGGGTATTGTAAAAAAAAAGAAGAAAATTATAACTTAATTTATTTTTTTTTATTATTACTTTTTATTTATTTGTTCAAAATAGAATAGAATAGGAAAAGGACTTTATCTTTTAAGAATAACATTACATAACAGAAAGTGATATCATATCTAATTTAGAGAATTAGAAAAAAAAAAAAAAATCAAATTTCTATAGAAAGTTAACAGGAAAAATTAGAAACAGTAGAAAAAAAAGAATACATAATAAATATGGTAGGTATATAAGATTAAAAAAAAATTTTTTTTGATATAATATTTAGTAGAAGATAAAAATAAAAGACTTTTGCAAAGTGGATACAGAAAATATATATATATAAAAAGAATAAAAAATTATCTATACGAATGATAACACAACTACTAGAAATAATCTATTTCAGGCTTATGTTTCATGTCTGAAATTGACATATAAAGCATCAATGTGGCTAAAGCGTGTCAGTTTGTAGAGAGAGAACTTGATGGAAGAGGAGAGTTTTGAATGTTCCGAGGGTAGAGGAATTGCGATTATGAGGAGGGAGAGAATCCCAGAGAGGAGAGGAGTTCTGTAGGATGAAGCAAAGAGATAAAAGTTGGGATCTTGTATGCAGTGATTGGATTGAGGACCTTTCATTGCAGGATACTGTAATTAAACGTAGGGGGACGTGTGCTGATAACTAGGAAGAATATATATATTATATATATAGTTGTAAATAAGGGTAATAATGACAATAAATAAATTTTAAAAAAGCAAAAAAAACTTGGCTCTAACCTGAAAAACTGCTCATTTATGCTATAAATAAAAGAAAATGATTTCACTCATATAGTCGTGAATCCATTTGTAGTTCCTAAAATCATGATTCATGGCAGAATACATTAGTTATTTAATAAACTTTTGATTTTATAAAGAAGGAAACAAAAATATTGGTATAGAATAATGATAATATTGGCAGTAGCTAGAACACTGCCTTAGGAGCTAACTTACTTCCATTATGAATTAACACAAATTAGGAGTGTAGGACCTCCTGGAGGCAGACATCTAGGCCAAGCCCCAACCGATACAATCTACATACCAAACATGATCTCCATACACCCCAGGTCCTACATACATGAATATGTATTCACCTGTATATATTTATATGGTGCGGTGGATGAATAGATTGCTAACTTTGTTTAAGGTCTATCAAAAGATTCTGCTGACTTTATTATTGAATAGTTCCTTTCCTGTCCTCTTAAGTTTTATAAAATCAACTATTATACAATATTTGTAAATCGATTATTAATACGTTTAGGAAGGCTAAAAAGTTAGTGCAGTGGAAAAAATAATAACTTAATTTAGAGGACAAATAGTAACTGGAGATTTCATAAGAAAATCATTAGAATGACAGGCTTTAAGAAACGCCTGATTAAAAACAACATTTGAAAAACTAAAACCCATGGAATGTCTAGGGTTAAATATCGGGTTTGTGCAAAAATAATGCAGGTTTTTTTATGTGGTAAAAAAACATTATTTTAATTTTCGTGGTTTGCAAAATGTTCAATAATAACTTTGTTATTAATAACTCACATTGTTCCGAGTAGTTTTGCGAAGGTTTTCTTCTAGCAAAGACCTGAGATGGTCGTAATAAAAAACAATGGCCTACCGTGACCTTCTTTGTCTTCGAGACAAAATCTCTAAGTCAAAAATTTTGAAACCATTGACTGTACCTTTCCACTGTACTGATTATCTGTGTTTTCTTGGCAAGCTCTTGCCAAGACAAAATAAATATTCAAAGCCTGTATTATTTAAGCATCAATACACAGTGGGACGAATGACCAATCTAGGAGGAAAAAAGTCATAACCAAAATTAATGAAACTATTGTGTTAGGTGTACAGGAGAGATATTGATAGAACGTTATCAGAGGTTATTTCGTTTTTAGGAGGTGAATTTTAAGGTAAAAACAACAATCAAAGTAGTACCTTACCCGACAGGTCAAATTTTGTTAAAACTATTGATTCTTTCAATATAAATTTGTGTATAATCGTATTGATATTTTTTCATTATTCTTTTGTAATTAGTGGATATAGACGATCGCTATACCAGTAAGCCATTCTCAAAATAATTTTTTAATAATTTGACCTATTATGTATTTTTTTTAAAAGTGCTGTAAACTAAAGCATTTTTTAAAGTAAAAAGATCTATTACTAAAAAGTACCCCAAAGTACCTCACTGAAATTCATGATAGAGGTCTCTTAGAAGGTATATGAAAGAATCATGAAACATTTAGCTGCTTTTATCTGCTTTCTTGTCTGAAAACGAATTTTCAATTTCGCGAAGGGAGTTATTTCGGATTTGGCAAAACTGTAAAGGCATTGATTTAATACATATTACTGTATTTGAAACACCTAAATTAGAGGATATGATTCCAACATCTTCAGCTGCACTGAAGAGATATTTAAAATTGGTAGTTACGAAAATTAAAACGAAATAATATGAGGCAGAAAAACCCCGGAAAGTCATATTACATTTTATCAACTACGACCGTAAAGCAGATTGAGAAAAAAGCACTTTAATAAGAAAAAATCGTTTTACATACATTTATGAAGTTACAATGTACAAAAATACATAAGAATGAATGTATGTATGCATAAACTGTATGTATTAGATTTTCATTTAGATAAAAAATCAGTAATTTTAGTTTGTTTTTTTACTAAGGAGGAAAAAAGGTGTAATCGACATTAATGAAACTGTTGTATTAGGTGTAAACGGAAGATGTTTAATGGGCAGCATTAGAGGTTTTGGTTTTAGCTATGGGATTACTAAGGAAAAACAAGGATGTAAGTTATATCTAACTCGACAGGTCACATTTTGTTAAAATTATTGATTCTTTCAATTGAGCATTGTTTATAATCTTATTAATATTTTTTCATCGTTAGTTTATATCTCATTTATACGATACCAGCTTGACGTGTTTTATCATTCATTACTTTTTTAAGATAATTAAAAACAATTACTATAAAATAATAACTATGAATAATTACCCATTATATAATCGTTAGAAACGATCTAACGTATTATATTTATTAAACTAATATGATACATATAAAATAAATGGTGAAAAATTAAAGCTTATTAAAAAAAAAAAAAAAAAAAAAAAAAAAAAAAAAAAAAAAAAAAAAAAAAAAAAAAAAAAAAAAAAAAAAAAAAAAAAAAAAAAAAAAAAAAAAAAAAAAAAAAAAAAAAAAAAAAAAAAAAAAAAAAAAAAAAAATAGGAACCACGGATAATGGGGGCCTACTGTATAGTATTTTTTTTATGGTTGTGATTGGAGTAGTTTTATTTAACATTATTTTAACTATATTGTTTATGTAAATCAGGTTGCCAGGTCTGTTTCAGTGATTAGACATTTTTCCTCCTTGATTGGTCATTCGTCCCACTGTGCGATAGTTGATAAGATTCTACTTTTTTCTCGACCAATGTTCAAAGCTAAAATTAGTCACTCACCAGGGTTTTCCTCAGTTAAAGGTACACATTTTATAGAGGCTGGGTGTGTTCCACGAGGGTTGGCCTTTTTCCGTTTATCCGACGTCACTAAGTACTTCATTTTTCTTCGTTTAGGTGAAGACCAACTTCTCTGGATTTTCTGTCATTCTCTTCAAATGCCCATAGTAAGGAGTTTTCTGTTCTGCCAGAGACAATCGCGTCTGCAATTGGCAGGTGTAGAATCATATGGACATGAATAAATAAATAAAAATCCTAATGTCGGTTTGTAGTACCGTTAATTTTTCAAGCGGTTCAGTTATTCCTCCTTGCATTTGGCCAGTTCCTTTGCAGTGGTTGTCATTTTTAGTAGTCTTATCAGCATTTGGATAAAAGCGAAGTCTTGTAGATTTAAATAAACCCCTAAATAGACCCCTTCTAACCGCATTCTCCAATCGTCACGACC
The DNA here is from genome assembly GCA_003667255.2 of Euschistus heros. Lineage (NCBI taxonomy): Eukaryota > Metazoa > Arthropoda > Insecta > Hemiptera > Pentatomidae > Euschistus > Euschistus heros. Next base: position 706,440 of record RCWM02000200.1, read on the forward strand.
TGGACCAAGACGTCATGCAGTTACTGACATTCACGACATTTCTAGCGTCCTCCGCTACATCGTACTCCAAATTCAGCTTTGGTCTTCCTCTCTACCTTTTTCCATTAATTTGATGAGTCAGCAACATCTTAGGCATCTATACTTCTGGCATACTTGCTATATCTATCCTTAACACCTCAGAAAATTTGGTGAAGCGCATTCAAACATCAATGAAATGAAATGAAAATGAAATTAAATGAAAAAATAAACTTTATTCTGGGACTTACACTCCCATAAGAATAAAAATAATGCACAGTTAAAAGTACAATAGTCTGGTATGTTATTTACAAATTAAATGCATCAGTAATTACTGCATACACTTTTTATAGGGAAAAAAATTAAATTTAATAGCTCCTTTTTAGGAGGCTTTAGTTAATGCCCACAATTCTGATCCATACAGAAGTAGGGAACGCACAATGGTTTTGAGATAAAGCTTTGTTTCCTTGAATCGCCTACTCAACTTCTTGCTTAATCTAACCCAAATTAACATCAGTTGGTTGCGGTAATTCCCCTAACCTCTACATTAGGATTATTTAAATCACCTAAGTTAAATAGTTCTATGGATCAATTGATTAAAAAAAAAAGTGTGTAAAATTGTTAACAGATTTTGAATAAGACCTGCAGATTCTTGTTACTCAAGTTGCAAAGAACGATATTTTCTCAATTCTTTTTAAGAAACCGGAGGCCAATGAAGCAGCCTCCTGTTTTTCTGTAAAGGTCTCAACAAGTTGCCTTCCCACCCCCTCCCCCAGGTCGCCGGCGGACAGAAGTTTAATTGGCCCGCGGCGTGAGATATTCCGCGTGCCCTCCTCCCCTTTCTATTCCACCTCCCCCCTCCCCCCTCGCTAACTGCTCTCTTGTTAGGGGCTACCTTCGCTCTTCTCAGCGTTTTGCTTTTTCCTTTCTTCTGTAATATTTACGAGTGAGTGAAACTCGTTTCAATAAGATCCATCTTTCATTTTATTTCCGTCTCAGAGATATAGCGGCTTTTGAATTTGACATTATTCTGCAAACAGCTTCTTAAAAAATAGTCAAAGCCTATACCATTACTATCCATAAAGATGTCCTTGTTTGATAATTGTTAAGTATATGCTTTTTCTTGACCAACAATTGTGGCAAGAGTATGTTTGATCAGCATCACCAATATGTTTTTACTTGCGGGACTACTAAATCTTTCAGGTCTTCTGTTATCCATTCCTTTCTATCTAAAATCCTCAATTCTGCTTATTATATCACAAATTAGTTACAAGTTATGATCTAGTAGTCCCATATATTACTGAGTTGGCTCCATAAACACTTAGTAGTCACCTTCCAAGCTTAACATTCTATCTCTGAAAGCATTCGAAGCGTCAGAAAAGAAGTTTGCTTAGGAATCTCACCTGTTTTATAAGTCTACTATAAGTCTACTATATCTACTAATTGATATTTCTTTTTCCTTAGCATTATTGGCCTGTGTGAGACTAGGCTTGCCGAAGGTTGAGTGTCCTGTAGCCATCGTCTTCTGGGATGTCCTTCCATTTTCGCGCCACACATTTCCACCTTTAACTTTAAGCATTGGCACACCTGAGGCGGTATGTTCAAAAGCGTTCAAACAAATTCAAACCATTAACAATTTGATACGCAGATTATTTATATTAATTTTAAATATATAAGACAAGGAATCAAACATCAAGGAAGCGAATTGTATGTTTAAACAAATCTATGAGGTCCTAATACTTTATGATGAAATAGAAAAAACAAAGAATGGCTATCAGGTAAATGAACAATCCCTTAGGTTTTCTATATGGCTAATTTGGTTTAAATGTGTTTCTAGCAGGAACAGAAAATTGACTAGTCATATTGGAGATACATCATATTACATATTACATATTATATATGTAAGATATAATCTTAGTTCAAGTTCTATTTAAAAACCCTATTATCATATAGAGAAGTAGATTATTTAGATATAGGAGAGAAATCAATAATTTAAATTGATAATTTATTTTATTTTCATATATTAAATTTGAATTAAATAATAATATAATTGTATTCTAATATTTTCTTATGCTTTTCTAGAATCTTAATCAAAACTAGAAAATGTTCATTTCAAATTTATACTTTTATAAAAGGGAACGTTAGAGTAGGTTCATAACCATTCCTTAAGTTAGACTAACAATAAGATAACTTTCTATTTAGTGTTCATATAGATGTTAATATTAAATCATATAAATTAAAAATCTTTACGTTACCATTCACAAAAGTCTAAATAGAAAAACTAGTCACTTTTTTAGCAACTGTTTATTGAATCGTGTAATAATAAAAATCGTGTAAGTAATAGTTTTTTTTAACATCATTTAAAACCTTATTGTTAGTTTCTGTTGTGAATACTAAATGGAAATTTCGGTATAATTTCTATTATTTAAGTGGATTCATTGCTTATTAAGCATTGTTGCTTATTCTTATATAAATGCCCAATTTTTGTAAGGACATATTTTTTTAAAATCAAACATAATAATTTTTGGAAAAGAATAGCCAATTTCAGAAAAGAATCTATTCAAAAACCATATCTTTAAATTGAAGAAATTTGTTCAAAGCATTGAACTTTAAAAAGAAGACCATAGAGCATATACTAACATAAAAATATTGTATATTATTTATTTTTGTATATGTGCATATATATATATATATAATTATGTTCACAAGAACCATAGCTATCATAATAACAAGGTAATTTGATTTTACAATGACGTAAGTATTCCTGAAACAAAATTGTTTGTGGGATTCACTAGTGGGCCTATGTGCCCGCTGTGGTCGTTAAAATGTTAATAAACTAAAAGCATAGGGATTGGTGTATTTTTATGGTCAGCTGCGAAAGAAGTTTAAAGTGTGTTTTGCTCCACAGCAGTAACAAGTATAGATCCATACCTATTGTACATTCGATGACTTTGAAAGAAGAATACACAAATATGTTATGCCAAGAGATCTACCTAAAGTCGTTTATTTAGGGAAATCCTATAAAACATCATTTGATAATAATGTTCAATCAAATTTTGTTAACATTATGTAATAATTTCCTTACATATTTTAATCAAAATAGAAAAACTTTACATTTCACAAAATAAAGCTGTTAGCAATCTCCGAGTATTTTTTCCATGGTCAGGGCTTTTGAAATACCCCTTAACAATAAAAAAAAATGAAGGAAACAAAAATTGTGTTGACCAGTGTGATAGATAGTTTTATTAGAATGTCTTGTTTTAAAGAAATTTGTTTTCAAATAAAAGGTGAGATGTTCTATTCTGTTTTCAGTTTAATTGGCTCAATATTCTGTTTGGTTCTTGCTTTTTGAGTCGTGTGTGGGATCTATGTAAGTATTCTGTCTAGCTGGAGTCCAAGAAAACGTACTGCATCAGCTGTGGGTAATAAAATATCATAGAGGGTAGTATTTAGAAGTAAAAGTCATAAATTAAATAAAGGTTGGGGAAGGCCATTTCAGGGTCTGTAGGGGATGTTATAATCGCAGTGACATCATTAAATGTTGCTTTGTAGTAAGTAAAAGTAGGGAGTTGTAGGGATATTTTAGGAGCAGAGTTAAAGAAAATTGGGCCCAGAACGCAGTCTTATGGAACACCAGCCTCGATTCACTAACTCAGCGAACTCAGGAGGAACGATTGGAGAGGTAGGATCAAAGGACAAGAAATAGAGATTCAGCTAAATAGATTTTAAGCTAAAATATGCCCTGGTGTCAGAAAAGCAAGCCATAATTTTGTTGAGCGGTGGAGTGACCAGTCCGGAGCACTAATTTATGAGAAGGAATTGTGTGGGATTCAAGTGTTGGTAGGATACGTTTCAGGAGGGTTTTTTGAGGAATTTCCATTGGATTGGAAGGAGATTTAGGTGTATATCATGAGGTGTTATTATTTTAAGGCTTGCCTGGTTTTAGAAAAAATGTTAATTTGTTTCATGTTAATTATTTTATTATTCAATTCCCTTCAGTATAAATAACATGTCTATTTTACGGAAATGATGAGTAACTATTGCTATAATTATATTTAATAATGAATATAAAATAAAAATATTATATGAAAAAGATTTGGAACTTTAGGATGTGCTTTTAAAAATATCCTTCGCGATTTTTCCATAGTTGTAGGTTTGTTTAACATCTAATAAATGTTTACATTATTTTTTTTTGTTTTAAATAAAATAAAAGAACCCAGAATTAGGAATCATAACTAATGATAACAACGTGCATTTATCACCCTGAGTGGAGTAATGAAGGCAGTTAGAGGAGATGAGGCTTTTTGCTGACTTGATAATTAGTGCATCTAGCTTTTTGTAGCCATTGCTTGGTCCTCTGCCAGGCTGCCTCTATAAAATCATAGGAGGGGGAGGGATGTCGTAACTTCTATAAAATAGCAAAGACACTATTTTTGATTTTCTTACTTAGCTTCATTAAGTTTATTGCAAAATATTGTTAATATTTTCTTAATGTATTCAACAATACTTTTTTTTTATCGTTCTTTTCTTTGGTAACCCTATGAAATATAAGTCGTTTATTGAAAAGTGAGCACATCCCATGCAATTTTATAAATTACATTATTATCAATTATATTATAGAACAAAAATGCTAAGAAAACAATATATATATAAATATATATATATATATATATATATATATATATATATATATATATATATATATATATATATATATATATACGAGGGTAAGTCAATAATTATCCGCAATATAGTTATAAAATTTTATTGAAATGAAATAGGAAACTTTCAAGTACATCATTTTTCGACATAGTCCCCTTGCTTTTCAACGCACTTGGTCCAACGTTGTTCAAGTTTCCTGATGCCCTTATGGAAGAAGGTTTTGGGTTGAGATGCGAGCCAGGAATGCACCGCTTCTTTCAATGCTTCGTCCGAGGCAAATCGACGGCCCCTAATTGCCTGTTTGAGTGGACCAAACAAGTGAAAATCAGATGGAGCGAGATCGGAACTATATGGAGGATGATTCAACACTTCAAAATTGAGTTTCTGAAGCGTTTCTACAGTGTGGGCAGCTGTATGCGGACGGGCATTGTCGTGCAACAACACAACGCCTTTTGACAGCAGTCCTCGGCGTTTGCTTCGAATTGCAGGCTTCAGCTTAGCAGTAAGCATCTCACTGTAACGTTCACTGTTTATTGTTGTGCCCCTTTCCTGGTAATGTTCCAGTAATGGACCTTGTGCGTCCCAAAAAACCGTAAGCATAAGTTTTCCTGCGGACGGTTGGGTTTTGAATTTTTTCTTGCACGGCGAATTTGGATGTTTCCATTCCATACTCTGCCGTTTACTCTCCGGCTCGTAATGATGGATCCATGTTTCGTCACCAGTAACGATCCTGTCTAAGAAGTTGTCCCCTTCGTTAACATAGCGATCCAAATGTTTTGTGCACACGTCCAAGCGCGTTTGTTTATGCAACTGTATCAGTTGTTTTGGAACCCATCTTGCACAAACTTTATGAAACCCAAGTCTGCTGTAAATGATTTCGTAGGCAGAACCGTGGCTAATTTGCAGACGATTTGCCACGTCGTCAACAGTTATCCGTCTGTCTGAGAGAATCATTTCACGTGAACGCTCAATGTTTTCCTCGTTTATGGCGGTAACTGGTCGTCCAGCTCCTTCATTTTGCGTAACACTTGTGCGACCATTTTTGAATTTTTCAATCCATTCATAGACACTCCGTTTGGCAAACAATTGTTACCGTACTGTACCAAAAGTCTTCGATGAATTTCGGCCCCTGATACACCTTCCGACCACAAAAAAACGGATCACTGAACGTTGCTCTTCTTTGGTGCAAATAGAAAGTGGAGCGGCCATTATTAACAGCACGACAGCGATAACAAAAACTAACCTACCAGCTTGATACGAACATAAACATAACAGCAGCGAATAAACAAAGCATGCGCCATCAACACAAAAGAACAGTACTGCCAACATAAACAAAAATATAGCTATATTGCGGATAATTATTGACTTACCCTCGTATATATATATATATATATATATATATATATATATATATATATATATATATATATATATATATATATATAAATATATATATAATAAAATTTGATTGAACATTATTATCAAATGATGTTTTATAGGATTTCCCTAAATAAACGACTTTAGGTAGATCTCTTTGCATATCATATTTGTGTATTCTTCTTTCAAAGTCATCGAATGCACAATAGGTATGGATCTGTACTTGTTACTGCTGTAGAGCAAAACACACTTTAAACTTCTTTCGCTGCTGTCCATAAAAATACACCAATCCCTATGCATTTAGTTTATTAACACTTTAACGACCACAGCGGGCACATAGGCCCACTAGTGAAACCCACAAACAATTTTGTTCCAGAAATACTTACGTCATTGTAAAATCAAATTACCTTATTATTATTATAGCTATGGTTCTTGTGAACATAATTATCACCTTGGGTTGAGCTTACCTTTATTCTATTGCCATAACAACTCCTGGAAGCTAATTTGATATTGTTTAGCGTATTTTTAAGTTATTTTAATCTTATCAAAATTATTAAGGACTTGGAAAAACTGATAAATTATCTACCAATACTATTGTTGTATCCTCATCTGACTCGGAATCGGAAGGCAATTTACTTTGTATTGCCAACTCCACGATACGCTTGGTACGGGACGATATTCCACGAAACATTTTTAAACAGAAAATGGATCAACTTACAAAAAATTAAATTTCGATAACGCACTAAAAGTACTACTAAGTAAGTAATGTGTGTTTGCAACAAGAGCTATAAGCATATTAAATAAAGTGGAGGGTGCGAGGTAGGAGAGTTGAAAATAGTGAAAGGGTAAGAAAAGGTGTTGGAAGGGTTTCGACAGGTCAATCATCTAAAGAACAGTTTTATACCTGATCGGGTGAACAACACATTTGTGCTGAATAATAAAGCTGATATGTTATTCCATCAATATTTCTGGAAATTAATTTTTTTTTTTTTTTTTTTTTTTTTACAGCTTGGTACGGTTTTTTGTTATTCTCATATTCATTTTATGGAAAAAGAACTAATCTTGAAGGGGTTTATACATTTTTTTCCAACAGTGCAGCCATATTTTGTGTGAAAATGAAAAACAAATCAAAATATGTCAATAGAGAAGTTAAAAAATATCTATTGAAGGAAAAAAATAGTTATTTTATGATTTAGAAAAAAACGGACAGTGCCCCACGGACATTGGCGGGCACATAGGCCCGCTACATTTTTGCCCTAATCACCATAATTAAATGGTTGCTAATGATTATAAAAATGCATGACATTGTTATATAACTGCTGAATGCAGCTTTTGAGCGAAAAAAGATGTTTGGTCCACAGGGAAATATAAACAGAAATGGCTTGGTCGTCAAACTCATCTGTTGCAAAATACCACCAACATCGTTACAAAAGACTAAATCCTTCTCTTGAGAAAAATACGGCAACAGATTCTTTTCTCGGTTACGATAAAAAAGGAATATTGGTTTCGGGATCAAGCGATTTTTTTTCATTTAGAGGTAAAAAAATTCTTTCGGTAAGTTCAGATTCCTCATTAAGTCATTTAGTTATTTCTGCTTAAATGGTTGAGGTTCTGAAAGGCTACATTTTTAATCTGGATCAGAGTCATCACTTGATATATTTTGTTCGCGTTCACAGAGATTTGAATCCTCTGAGGATTTAGATGTGATGAGTTGTACCTTTCGTGATTTTAATTGAGATCGTTGAGCAAAAGATAAGTTAGGATATGACCACTTACTTCGATTTTCACGGTTAATTTCAAGGGGTTACGAACTTCACTGCATCTCTTTTCTATTTGGAACATAACCGTAGACACTTAACACATTTTTGGCAAACAATGTGAGGAACCCATGGCTTGTCCTGATTGTACAAATCTATTTTGAAGTTTTGATGATATGCAGTTTTTACAAAGTTTGATATAGGTTTTCGATATTTTTCAAATATATATTCGCCACAAATATAGCGAAAACAATCTGGATTAAGCACACAAGACCGCCTGGACGAATGCCTATCGAAAACAACAACAGAATATATTTTACTGTCCAACAAAAATTTAAAATCTAAGACAAATACTAAATGAGGTTGGTAAGCTATAACACAAAAACAAAAGCTGTTAGAGAAACATTGTTGTCATATTTGCAAAATATGTATCAAATTGAGTTGGAAATAAAAAAATAGTCACAGGAAACAAACAATTTATTTGCTTTTGTTGACCAGTGTTACCTATGGATTTAACTGTAGGAGACAGGAAAGCTATCGAATATAAAACGTATTCAATCTTTCCAATCCTAAGATCTCTTAACAGTTTTAAAAGCTCCATATTAGGTCTTAAAAAATTGAAATTCCATTAAAATCTTTCGAACCATCCCTATCCTCTGGCTCATGCATAATCTAGTTTCAGACTTCGAATTAGTTTTTCTCCGCTTTAATTTATTATTAATTTAATTTGTATTATTATTTATAATAGTTTTTTTTTATATTTGATATAATTGGAAGTTTTTTTTTTTACTTAATTTTATTTTATTTGTATTCATAATAGATGTGTGAATCGATTATTTTTCATATTTATTACTCATTACCCTAAAGTAAAGCAAACTTTAATAGTAATTAAATAAAACACTTTATTGAAGAGCCCATTTATCGCGTAAAAACAAATTTTCTTTTGAAAAATAGAGAGTGAATATGTTTTAACAAGCTGCAATAGCTATAAAAATATATGCGTTAAATCACAAAAAAAAAAAAAAAAATAAAAAAAAATCTTGTCTTTAAAAAAATCTAGAAATTTCTATTTTCTTTTTTTTTTTTTCTATTATTATGTATATTAATATAAATATTCAACCAAAGTTCTAGAGGTTGCTCATTCATTATTCTTGAAATAGTTGTACACAGATTTTCGTATACCAGAAAATTATCTTGTGATTCGATGGATGTTCGTAAATTATATTAACTTACATATAAATTTTATTTAAAATGATTCTAAGACCATTTCGTATCAAAATATAAATTATTGAAGCCCTTGCTTCCAGGTTAAAGATTTCTTACAGTGATGGAAACCTTTGCATTAAGAACCTCCGCCTCAATTTAGTCTGATTCGGGACGATACATCAACGTCTGTCCCTCCTCTGTTCCCTGCCGAATTATGTTTCCCTTCCATCTGCGGTTTGAAGTTTCATTAATAAACATTGGTACCAAATGAAGAAAGTCTTTTCTTGGAGGAGGATCCGATCCCTCAAGGTTCTTAGGGTTGGTAGAGCTCCTTGATTCCCCTAATGGACCTTCATCATTAGTGCCACAAAGGGTTTAGGCAGATCTTCTTCCCGACCCATTTTTCTAGGCCTATATAGCCATTTTCCGAGAGAAGCAGGCAACTATTCGGCATCAGGAGGAATTTTCTTCATTAAAAGCACCTGGTCAAAAGGATTACTTTTTTCACTTAAATTCCAGTTATTACCTATGACTCCATTAGGTCCTTCAACTTTATATATTTGGCTCTTTTGGCCCGTAACTATTGTGAAATCATAATTTTTTCTAGCTATAACTCCAAAAATATATCTCCGATTCCAAATTTCTTATTTCCATCTTAAAGCTGGTTAAACTTACTATCAGATTCTACATATGAAATTTCGATTAAATCCTGAGAAATACTCATACCAGTATACTAAATGTGTTTTTTTTTAGCAAGATATAAAGACTTTGACATTTTCAGTAGGGTGACATAGATAGATTATAGATAGTAAATTTAACCAGATTTTACAACAGTAACTTTTGGACAAATACTTACACACAAGACCAAAATGACAAAGAACGGCTCATCATTGTCGACATCTTCAACATTTACTAGAAAAACGTTTAAACCTTATAATTAATTACAAGAAACTCACTTACATGACAGTAATTGAACTTATTTGGACATACGGAGCCTTGGGGCTCCACTAAATCGTCCAATTCGCCTCGTATCCAATCCATACAATCTAAAATCCTTAAAAAAATTCTTATTTCTTCTTATTTTGTCACGAACAAACTTTTCCATAAAGATCTTAATGTACCATATGATACCTATCCTTTCATATCAAACTCCACAACCATTACAACTTGCTTCACATTCTATTCCTGTTAACTCATGCGCCTGCAAAGAAGATGTTCTTCTTCGGACAACTATTCAGAGCAATTTTAACCAGCTTAAAAATTACTGCTATATGATCAAATATCACTAAAGAAATAATGCTCAAACGCAGTAACACATGAATTTTATCGATGAACAAATAAAACATTAATTATTAGTTAAAATTATCCAAGACCGTTAAGTATGAGAGCTGGCAAAGCCACGAGACGGGTGAACCTAGTTATAAATAAATAAATAAATTATTAACATAAAATGTAAAATCGAAAGGCATTGTAGGTAACAATGATAAGTCAAATAAACATCATAGCATATATATACATATATATATATATATATATATATATATATATATATATATATATATATATATATATGTGTGTGTGTGTGTGTGTGTGTGTGTATATATATGTGTGTATATATATGTGTGTGTATATATATATATATATATATATATATATATATATATATATATATATATATATACAGGGTGTTCGGAAGATCGTTGGCCAAAAAATTATCTCGGGTAAGGAGGTTCATTTAGAACCTATTTGAGGTCACCTACCTATATACAAAGTCTTACGGGTTTTTTTTTTATGAATTTTTTTGTTAAAATGTCCAAATCCAAACATTTATGCCTTATAACTCCGTTGTTTACTGATATATCAACGCCAATTTTTTTTTCCTGTAATTACTAATACATTGTCCATGTAAAATAAAAAAGATATGGTGCAAAAAACAAATACCAAAAAAAACGGGAGATCGTTAAATCTTGTCAAAGGCAAAAATAAAAATTATCAACTTCAAGTTTAGGTTCAATAAAAAAAAAAAGTAAGCGCAACAGCCAAATCCAAATTGTTTTAAAAACTTCTCTATTTAATACTCTTTAAAAAAATACCATTTGCAGGCACGCAGCACATCTAGTTTTTTTTTATTTTTTATAAAGTAACAAAAGGGTGCCACCAGCGCACACTGACAATAATAATGAATCGAATCATATTTTTTATGCAAAACGTTACAAATAGTTGTGTTTCTTTATAGCATAGGTTAAACTGCATATTTTCTCTTTCTTCCTCGGAATTTCGATTTTATCAGAGTAAACTTTATCTACTTTTTTGTAAACAATAATCAGGGAACAAAATTAAACTAATTTTAAATTGTTCCTAAATTTAATTTGGTGAATATCACAGGCATTGCTCAAAATGATCTCCACTATTTCTAATACAAGCACGATATCTTTTTCTTATTTCTGTGGTGGTTGTTCTTAAAACAAATTCTTCCTTCATTATGGTAAATGCGGCATTGATATTTTGAATAAGTTGTTGTCTTGAAAACAATTCTTCTTCATTATAAACCAAATCTTTGACACGGTCCCAGGCGTAATAATCGAGCGGCGTGAGGTCTGGAGACCGTGCTGGCCACTCAATTGGACCCCGTCTTCCTATCCAGGATTGTGGGTAACAATTGTTTAAACATTCTCTTACAAGTAAGTGGTAGTGGGCTTTTTAAAAACAAGAACTTATTTAAAAAATTAATGCCAAGTTTACTATAATGAAGGAAGAATTTATTTTTAGAACAACTACCACAGAAATAAGAAAAAGATATCGTGCTTGTATTAGAAATAGTGGAGATCATTTTGAGCAATGCCTGTGATACTCAACAAATTAAATTTATGAACAATTTAAAATTAGTTTAATTTTGTTCCCTGATTATTGTTTACAAAAATGTAGATAAAGTTTACTCTGATAAAATCGAAATTCCGAGGAAGAAAGAGAAAATATGCAGTTTAACCTATGCTATTAAGAAACACAACTATTTGTAACGTTTTGCATAAAAAATATGATTCGATTCATTATTATTGTCAGTGTGCGCTGGTGGTTTTGTTACTTTATAAAAAATAAAAAAAACTAGATGTGCTGCGTGCCTGCAAATGGTATTTTTTTAAAGAGTTTTAAATAGAGAAGTTTTTAAAACAATTTGGATTTGGCTGTTGCTCTTATTTTTTTTTTTTTATTGAACCTAAACTTGAAGTTGATAATTTTTATTTTTGCCTTTGACAAGATTTAACGATCTCCCGTTTTTTTGGTATTTGTTTTTTGCACCATATCTTTTTTATTTTACATGGACAATGTATTAGTAATTACATGAAAAAAAAAATGGCGTTGATATATCGGTAAACAACGGAGTTATAAGGCATAAATATTTGGATTTGGCCATTTTAACAAAAAAAATCATAAAAAAACCCCGTAAGACTTTGTATATAGGTAAGTGACCTTAAATAGGTTCAAAATTAACCTCCCTACCCGAGATAATTTTTTGGCCAACGATCTTCCGAACACCCTGTATATATATATATATATATATATATATATATATATATATATATATATATATATATATATATATATATACACAATATATAATTTATATATATACACAATTAAATAACGGAAACAAATTATTATTTGTAATAATTTTAAAATTTAAAATAATAATCCACAGCTTTAAAGTTAGACAGAAGGGTAGGAGTGGTGCAGTAGTGGTGCAGTCTCTGGGGGGAAGAAGCCCTCATATTCTGCATTGTCTATGCACCTTATATTTCCCTCAGTAGTGAATAATACCTAATTGCACTACTTTTAACAAATTCCATACTTTTATTTAATCATTGTTATCCTAAAACATTGTTTGGAAACCGAAACAAGTTATTATAAGTTACGATAATATGAAGAGTTTACGCAGGTATATCATCCGAGAACAACATAGATTTGTAAGGCCCTTCTAAGGAACTTCCAGCCTCTATAAAGTGGGTATGTTAAATTAGGAAAACATGATGGTTGAGTGTGATTATGAACAAATTACTTTATTGCTCAATTATTTTGAGATACAGGACATTCTTACCGCGTACAGAATCCAACATCCTTCACGGGCCGTAGTAGTTTTAATTATTTGATACTTTATTTCTATAAATTTGAAGTAATCTTTTTTTATTTTTATATAACGTCCAATCTTTATATTGTTTCTAGGACACGTTTTGAACCGAATTGCTATGGTATGGCATCTTAGCCCAGTAGTTCAGATTGAAAATAGTAAAGAAAGAGGGAAAGTTGTGGAGAATTGTGTAAAGGAGCGCTATAGCCAGGAGTTGGAGGAGAGAGGGCTATATGTACACATTTAGCTGATGAAGATGGAAGCCTTGGTACGTTCCCTACAGTCCACTAACGTCGCCCAAGAGAGTCTTAGAATATATTTCATAGTCTACCCGGCAATTAGGTCTTCTTGGTCTTGCGTTTGGGTGGGGGTTCGTAGGGTACAGCCCACGCTAATATTTTATGTTACAATAATCATTACCACATGTTAATATGTTTTTTTATCAATAATTAAAAGAATATTACATTTTTTAAAAACATTTCTTTGATAAATATATAAAGAGTAACCACTGAGATCCTAACGTTAAAAATAAACAAATAACTTTTTACTTTAAAAAAAAAAAAAAAAAAGTAATAAATAAAATAATTGCGACAAACAAGGGGAACAAATTATTACGCTATTATCAATGTAATATTTATTTACTTTATTACTTATTTATTTATTTTTATTTATCTACTATATATACAAAATTCTCATCCATACACAATTGATAATAATAAGAGATAAAATAAAACAAATAGTCATAATACAAAAAAAATAAAAATAAAATAAAATAAATAAAAAATAATAATGTTACTTACAAACATCTAAAATTAAATGAAAAATAAAACAAAAATTAAAATAGGAAAATGTTTTTTAAAATACATTCATACTCTATGTACAATCCAGACACATTCAGCCTGGAGAACCCCGAATCTAGCCGATTCCCCCACTTATTGAGAGTCAAGGCCAGACCCGAAGAGATCCCAGCGCTGCTCTCTCAGCTGCATTACTGGTAATATCCAGTGGAGGCTATAGAAAGAAAATTAAATTTAAATAAAAGAAAAATTATATAAACTCCCCGTCAAAAGTATTGCAACACCCATAATTCATTTTCCTGTTTTTTACCTTAATCCATACTTGGTTTATATTCATATTAATATTACTTATTAAACGTGAGACATTAAGGATTATACACATCATTGTTTTTCCCTGTTAATAACATACGATGGAATTTTAGATTATTTTTTTTTGAATTTCCTTCAGTCCATGTTTATCATTCGTTTCGTTATTTACAAGTATGCAAAGACTAGTGGAAGCAGTCATTCCAGCCAGACGGGGTAATATATCTTATTAAATATAAATTTAAAATTTAAAAGTTAAAATTCTAAAAAATTAACATTTTTAAAAGTAAGTTTTCTAATATTTTTGTTTATTAAAACTTATTTAATAAAAATTGCTTATGTATAGTTTAGGAATGATTATTATAGAGTTCAGAACCTCTCTTTATTATGAAAATAAATACTTTTTTATAAAATTCAAATACTTCAAAGTGTTGCGATACTTTTGACGGGGAGTTTAATTCCATTAAATAAAATGCATTAAATTAATAATCAATTAAATTAAACATTAAAACATAATCATACATATTAACAATATTTACGCTTATGGTAGATATTCACAGACCAGCTTTTCTCCCACCCTTTAAAAGGCACTTCTTTCTCGCCGCATCACTTGTTCGTGAGCCAGGCAGAGCAATAAAGCAACAAGTATTTCTGACATACGAAGGGAGGCTGGTCATTACCAGAACTCCAGTGTATAATTTTAAAATTGAATTCGAGACCATTACCATTATAACATGCTAAAGGATTATAGGGCTGAGTAGAGCTATGTAACAACTAACCAAGAGGATATGGATGATTAGAAATATTTTAATTAAATTATGAAAATTTATCTGGTATATAGTTAAGTGTATAAGGGATATTAACGTCATGATGTATTGATTTTCGCTCAGGATTTTGGAATTTAAGAATACTTTAAAGTTCTTGTCTGTGGTTTTATATGGTTCTAAGGAACGTTTCATAAAATTAAGCATTGAGTATTTTTTTCATTTGTGGATTTACGATTTCGACTCCCTAAACATTTTACAAACGTTCAAACCTTCCAATAAGTAATAAAAGACTCATTTAAATTACAGTAATTAGACCTATATGGACATATGGGGTTAAGCTTTGGGGCTCTAATAAACCATCCAGTTCATCTCGTATCCAATCCTTACATTCTGAAATCCTAAGAACAATTATCAATGCTTCTTACTATGTCCCAAACAAACTTATCCACAATTATGCTAACGTTCCTCTTGTTTCTGATTTAGCACAAACCAGATACCTATCCTTTCATAGAAAACTACATATACATTCAAATCCATTAGTATAACAACTCACTTCCCACTCTCCGAGGCTTTGAAAATAAGATGGCCTCGCTTCATTAAGTGCAACTTTTATAAGTGCTACCTATGGGCAGTTGCTTTACAAGTGTTTGACATATCATTGTTAGCATTATCATCGCATTTACTTGTATTTTATTTATATTGTATACGGTTGCAAAATTTCAATAAATAAAAAAAAGGATTTACAATTAAATAGTCTTATAAATAGCCTTATCGAGAGTAGTTTTCTATAAAAGCATAGGTATCTCATTTGGGCTATATCTATAACTATAAGGAACATAAAGACCTTCATGGATAAGTTTTATTGTGACAAAGTAAGAAGCATTAAGGATTTTTCTTGATTATTATGATTTGTCTTACCTCGCTCAAAATAAATAGGAGTTCTTACTACTTTTTCATTTGTCTATCCTATTCTTGAAGGTAAATCTTCCTCAGAAATTCTGTTGGACGTAATTGAATACTGGTTTTATATCGAACTTATTTACTCCGTAAGTTGTTGTTCATGTTGGTTATATTAAGTCATCATTTGTATAAGCTTTTTTTTTATTTAAATATTTATTTAAGAGTTGGCGATTGGGTAGCCACAGCTGTTGATATATAATAGTAACAGTAGGAAGCCGATCTGCATTGGACACGGCATTCTCTATAAACAAGCTCCTCTTACTAATTGAACCCAGCCGGTCCCACTGCGGCGCGGTTTGCGAGGTAGCAGTGTGTGCAGGCCGCCCCATTTAGGTCAGCTCAGGTATAGTTAGCTACTGTAAACTGGGTTTCCTGGTCACTGATCATGGACTGAAATTGATTAAAAGTGATCTAAATTATTCCAAAATATATATTATTATAAGGAATAATAATAATAATAATAAAGTTCTTTATTTATTCTGGTACCTTAAGGTTCTTAAGAAAAAAAAAAATAATGCACAGTCAAGGGCCTTCATAGCCTTAAAATAACATATCACTCACATTAAAATTACTACTAATAGTAATCAAAATAAAAAACAAAACAGAAAGATATTAATAAACAGTTAAATTAATATTTAAATTTTGTTTGTTTAATTTAGGTATATTAAGATATTTGTGGATCTGCTTGTTTGTGACGAAGTAAGGAACTTTGAGGATTTTTGCTTTATAACATGTTAAATAAACATTTATTTAATATAAATGAACTTGTTGTATAAAAGAAAATCTTATACAAATACTGACAATATGACCAACATACGAGCAAATAAGTTCGCTATCAAATCAGTATTTAGTTATTACGTCCAACAGAATTTCTTAGGAAGATTTGTCTTCAAGAATACAGCAGAACCATAGAAAACCATTGTGTCCCTAGAACCATAGAAAAATCTATCATATATATAATAGAAACTCGACTTGAATATTATGGCCACCTAAATAGATCGCCAGAGAAGCGATAGCTAAAGAGGCTTTTTGATTATTTGATTGCTGAAAAGGGAAAAAGCGGGTGACCAAAGAAAAAAAAAAAAAATATACTCAATGGTTTCTAGATGTCTCTGAAATGGCAGTAGAATATAGTAATGAAAAGGTAGTAAGAACTTCTTCTATTTATTTGGAGTGAGATAAGACTAATAATAATATTCAAGAAAAATCCTAAATGCTCCTTAATTACAAAGAAACTTATCCATAAAGATCTTTATGTTCCTTATGTTTCTGATTTGCAATATACAATATAAATAAAATACAAGTAAATGTGATGATAATGCTAAAAATGATATGTCAAATGCTTGTAAAGTAACTGCTCATTAGTAGCACTTATTAAAGTTCTATACAATGAAGCGAGGCCATCTTCTTTTCAAAAGCCTCGGAGAGACATCTGGAATAGAGTGGGAATAGGATATCTAAGGGGTAAGGTTATCCGATGAGATTTTTTTGGATTTATTTTGATTCCCCATTTTTTAAATCACTCTAGAATCCATCAAGGACAAACGACAACAACAATACTTCGATAGAAACTACTGAAATGTATTTTTAGATCTATTAGAGCTACAAAGCTGTGGTTGTGCTTAAACATTTCTTTTCTGTATTATTTTTAGTATTTGAGATCATTATACTAAACTAAATAAATCAAAACTAACTAAATTGAATACCAAAGATACGCTTAGAAATTAATAAAAAAAAAAAAAATATTGACTAAAAACGCTAAAGATGTAAAAATTACATAGCTTTTAAAAAAAGTACTAACAAAGATAGGCCAACCAATTACTAGAATAGCATGTTAAAAAAAAAAAAAAAGTTATAAAATGAAAAAATACAATGGAATATTACATTGTCCAGGTATTGTTCGACCCCTTATTGTTCGACTTCAGTAAAATGAAGTTCAACAATTACTTTTAGTTTTATATTATAAGCTCAACATTTTGAATACTGCATGTGTAACATGGCTGTTCGTGTGGTGTTAGTGAATACTATTGTACGGTATGTACATTGAGAATAAAAGAGGCAAAAAATAAATCATTTTTAGTAAGTATTTTAAATTTAGTTAGAAGGTTTTTTTTTTTTTTTTTTTTATATTCTATATATTTTTTTAATTTATTTTCTTTGTACATATTGTATGAATGGTTCCATTATCTGCCATTTTATTCTTTTCCATTGAATGAGGCAGATCGTAATATTTATTCATTTAAACAATATCTAAAAAATAAAGGATTTTAATATTTGAAGAGTACAGGGAAAAACCGACTAAGTCATTGTTTTTAAAAACAGAGATAAAGCTATTTTTATTTTCAAAACACAATTACAATTAAACAATTGACTGAAATTAAGTACTGCAATGACTTAAATGACCATCAAAAATATGTCACAATAAGGAAAAACGTATTTTTCGCTTATAATTTGTTGAGGCACTGTAAACGGTGAAATTGTGAACAAAACCCCATTTGTTCCGGGTAAAAACCAACTAAGTCATCTGAAATATACAAAAGGAAACTTAGTCATCTGAAACTGACAAGAACTAGGTATATCATTTTCATAATAATTATCTTAGTTTGTAATTTACAGTATTATCATTGTTGTTAAAGTTATAATGAAATATTATTACCATGGATCACTAACTCACTATTCATGTGCCAGGCGACGAAACAATGTCTGAGCATTTGAGCTAAAAAATTTCATAAGACTCATGAGGTCAGTAATTAGTGTATTTTGATTTCATGAAGTCAGTTTTTTATTCCGAAAATAGCGAGAGGCACTATAAATAATATAAAATAAAACGTAGTAGCAATTAAAAAAAGGTTAAATTACCTCTATATAGTTGGACAGGCAGTTCAAATTCACCTCTTTCTCTCGGATCAACATCTTTCTTGAATGGTCTGCGTATCACAGTAGACAAAAAGGCTCCATTGTATGTTGTGTGGTAACGTATTAAGTGGCAATTGTTGGCAATTTATAGTAATTTCCTTCGATGGTTGAATCTTAAATGGACATTTTTGCACACATTCTTTATCCAGTAGATCCTTCTAGTTGAGGATAAGACTTTGTATAATATTTATAACCTTGAATGGGGACGGCTTTGCTCGAAAGGTTCTGATAACTTCCCTGAAATATTTGGGGACTTCCATTGGATTTTGTAAATTCAATAATCCAACATCCTTATCACACTCCATATAGGAGTAACCTCAGATTGGAAATGTAATTCGTGATCTCTTTTAGGCCATGAATATTGTTACTAGTCCCAAATTTATTAAATGGAAAATTGTAAAATTTTTGTTTTAGCCTCCTGCTTAGTCACAAAAAATTTGAAGTTGCTCTACGTCATCATACAAGTTGTTGATGAAATGAAATAAGAAAGTCGCAACTTCTTTGGGGCTCTTTTTAGCAATTCCCTCGTTCATTATCTATACGATCGCATTGCCATCTACACTCAAAATGTTGACTGATGCGGTTCTTTCACTGGACGTCGTGACTTCGTCGGTTTTTTCCCTGTAAGCGTAAACTTTGAGCGCTATTATCTATTGATGTAGTTGTTTTTTTCCCGGTTGTGACCTGTCAGAATGTCCAGTGTCTCAAACCGAAACCAATGATACCATAGCCTCCATTTGTGAAAAAAAATGTCTTAGTCGGTTTTTTCCCTGTACCCTTCATTTTATTGTGCCTTTGTAATCATGTAAAATATGTCTTATCGATTCCTATAGGAAATATGTAGATAAAAAGCTGCTAATTTTATGGGTAACTAAAACATTTTTTTTTTTTGTAAGATTGCCTAGGGACCTGCTAATATAGTATACTTCATTACATAGAACATTTATAATTGCTACCAATGGGTAGTTGCTTTTAATAATTTAGCCATTTTTTTATTCACCAATTAAAATAATCATATCCAATACACTCCACCTATGATTTAAGGTCTTCCTCAGAATAGTTCTTGCAAATGGAAAAAAAAAAAAAAATTAATAGATTAGATTATTATCATTATGTTTCAGGATACTAAAGTATTTCCTCTGTTTGACTAATGCAATTTCTTATATACACCATATCAGGGAGGATTTCCTCAGGGATCAATTCTGACCTCTTTGCTGTAATTTATATTCACCATCAGCATAATTATAGCCTCTCTTTTTTGGCTCCAACGCGTCATGTGTTGGATCCGTCCGATTCTAAACATGTGGGAGCTTTTAAGTGCAATATTACTCCCTACGTTCCCTTGGTCTTCCAACTCTTCTTGTCCTGTCTATTCCTTGGTACAAGTGTCTTTTAGAGATTCGAATTTGAAGAATGTCCTTAAACATTGATCAGTAAAATAAAGAATTTACTTATATTTCCCGTAATTATTAATAATAAGTATCGTTCTCGTGTATTAGATAAAATAAAACGTTATAATATTTTATCAAGAAAGTAATGAAATAAGTTAAAACAACGCGTTTTAAAAAAATGCCAAAAAATCTGTACCAATCTTAAAGATTTTTTTCTTTTGTTTTATATTTCTATTTTATTAGTTTCTGACCATAGTTTAAATACATTACTATATTTTTAAAAATAATTATAGCTAAATGAATTGAGATTAGTGTATTTTCTCAATATTACATGTTTGCCACTGTTATAACATTTTATTATTTAAGCTCTGAAGTTAATAAAAAAATATTTTAACAAGTGTCTAAGGATCTGTACCAATTACTAGTTATCCTGTCTTCTATCTATGCTTGGATTATAATCCAGGAATCTAATTCGCAGCATCGAAAAACCTTTAATTTTTGCGTTATTGTCTAAATCATTTAATTTGTCTAAATCACGTTAAGCCCGCTTCGATTTTCTTTTTCTAGAACTAGAATGCTGCTAGCAAACTTATAATATGAGGATATATAATTTTTTGATAAAACAAAAATCGTCTTATATATATATCTGCCAATTTGTGATCAAAAAGTTGGTTGAATAAAAAAAATTCTGTGCCTTTTTAAAAGATTATGTGTAAGGGGTGCTGAATTTCAAATATTCTGCTTTGTGGAACGAAAATGGAAAAATGTTTGATTTTATTCTCGTTGATCTCTCGGAGAAAATATACTATATCTTATTGAAATTGTAAAACAACAAAAGCGAGGTCAAAATGTTAATTTTAGTTGGGTTCTATAAGAAAACGAATAGGTGCGGCAGGTGAATCCCACTGGAGTTTTAAAATCGACCGATATGTGGTTAGTCCATTCAGCAGAGATTGCGAGGGTAAAACTACTGAACCCATCATTGCATTTATTTATGTACCAAATTTAAACTACAACATTTAAATAGTTTTAGGAAGGCTTAGCAGTAATAAAATTTAAAATTAAAAAACTTAGAGGTACAATATTCAGTGGCAAAAAAGAGGTTTGCCACACTGGAATACTTTTAGAGTTAGAAATTAAAATCCAACCTGACGAAATCAATAAAATTACTTCCGCCGAATAAAAATTATTGCCAAATAAAAATGTCGATCCTTTGCTTTTCGTAATCGAGTATAAAAATATGATTCTTAAGCCTTTTTTTTTTTTTTTTTTTTTTTTTTTTAGAACATTTATTTAAGGAAAGTATTACAATCTGCCTCAATGTGGGCAATAAGTAATATGGATGGCTCACACAATATGTACAATATGAAATAAAAACAAAGAAAGTGAACAATAAATAAAAGTGAATAATAAATAAAAATAAGTAAAGAATCACATAATATGTACTACAAAAAAAAAAAAATAAATAAATAAACTAAGTACCTCAAACTATACAATACATAAAGTGAAATAAAAAAAAAAAAATAATAATAATAAAAAAAAGAGAAAAAAAAAATTAAAATTAAATTAAATCTTAAAAATACATTCATACTTTATTTACAATATATACACATCTGAGGGATCCCCTGACCTGCCTTGTACCTCCACTTATGGAGGAACAAGTCACTTAGGCCTTTAGTTGTAAGCACTGATAATGCTGGAATTTTCCGCAAGCATTCCTTAATAGTATCTGTCCATCTAAACTACCAACTCATAGATAAAAATTAATAGTATAATTATGCTTCTAGGTTATCCTCAACCACTCAATCAGTGTAATTTTAACCGTTTTAAAAATTACTGCTATGCATGAAAATATCATTAAAGAATTGATCAATTGCATACTTTAATACAAGATATTTATCGATATACAAATATAACCTTAATTATCAGTTAAAATTATCTAAATTCTTTATTTATGATAGTGGGCGAAGCGCGGTGGGGGATGTCAGTCTTAAATTAAGCCGTACTTATGCAAGTAGTCATTTGTAACAACATATTATTTTCAAAACATAACTAAAATAGCATGACTTGCTAAAAAACAATGAGGCAAATTTATTAAAAATAGATTATTATTTTTGTCAATATTGTTAATATTCAATCGATTTTTGTGGTATATGTATTTCAATCATATATATTACATTTTTTCTAGAATATTATTGTTGAACTTGGTTAAAAGAATCACTTTAAGGAACCACTCATATAATAATAATATGAGGGAACTAGATTAGATATGATTTCGTCAGGGGATCTTAAAAAAACACATAAGATGGCGAAATAGTCTGAAAAACGTTTTCGGTTAGGAGTTTTGTGGCTGAGGAGCCTTGGGTATTCCGGATGAGGTCGTATAAAGTTGGCTGTGGAAAAAAAAGGCTGGTAGCTGTAGTATTTTGGCGGGTAAGGGGCACAGTAGCGGCGTAGTAACCTCCCCCCTTCCAAATGTGAAATATCTTCCGAAATAAATTTTACGGTGTTTCTTCCCTTATCTTTTTCTTCGCTAGAGCGCGGGGGTGGGGTTTTACTTCCTTTTTTTTACATTTATTTATTTATTCCTCCGGTGTGAGGATACAACTTGTTTTTAGGACTTCAAAAATGGGCATTAAACGCTTAAGGTTGATAGCATATCTGAACGTTAAGGACATCTCCACATAAATTAGTGATAGTGTCAGTAGAGAATATCTCGACGGGTTAGGAAAACAGAGATTCCTGAGGTAGTGTGGTAGTATCCTCACTTCACGTTTTCCTTATATAATAGTCCATTTAAATGCATCATAGATTTAAATCATTGTTTATTTCCGCAAAATAATTGGATTATAGAAATTGTATTTAACATTAATTTTACAGTAACACCATCATCTTATTTATTTTCTATCCTCGAGTATCTTATGGGAAACCTTATTTAATGATAACCTTCCATAAATAAATATTGTTCATTTTCCGAATTATCAGTAATTTTTAGTTAAAACCCGACCACTGTTTAAATTTTGTGCATAATAATCCTGCATACTGTAATTCTCAAAATATCTTGATGATTTGGAAGTGCTGAAAGGTAAACTACTACACATCTAAAAAAAGGGACACAGTGAGTAATAATAATAAAAATTTTAGGATTGATGAACTACTTATCATTTCTGTAAGATTTTTTTATTCCAAAACTAGATTCGAATGTTAAAAATTTATCACCAGGCCCTAGAGTAGAGTAAGTGTAAAGAGAGTTGGGTAGTTAGCTAAATAAGATTTGATCCCTAAATTTATTTTTCAGGTAAATGGGGTAAGGTTTTTCCTATGAAATTCGCTTTTCCTGTTCTAAAATCCGCTTATAACTCTGGCTAAATTTACTATGAGGTCTTATATATGAAATTTTGATCAAAACCCTTAATAAAACCTACCCAAAATTTAAAATAATCACAATTTCATATACAATACCTTATAGTAAATTTAACCAGATTTTAGTTAAAAAAAAGAAATTTCAGATCAGACAAATAATTTTCCAGTTATAGCGAGAAATGTGCCCAAAAAAACGTATTTAAAAAAAGTAAGCGATTTTTAACGTGCTGGTATGTTTATAGCCTAAAGAGTACCGATTAATGTGTTTTCGCGGAAAATGCGATCCCAGTTTAAGAGTGCTAAAATGAGGGGTGTAGAGCAAATGAAAAATGCGATAGTTTTTTATTTCACTTCTTCCTTAGAAGTATTTAAAAGGTAAATTAAAATGTCCCTGCCCCTTGGGGGTGCGCTTACTGTGGGAGAAGGGGAGAATGTCCCATTTTTGGGTTTTCCGATTATATACTGATAATAGTGGACTGTAGAAAAATATGCTACATATAAGAATTAATGCAAATTAAATTTACTGTAAAATTGTTTCTATGTATATTTATCGAATTTTCATCGATTTTCAAAAAACGATACGTTTTTTGAAATCGATGATTTTCGATAAAAAAATAATTTTTACCTCACTTTTCTGAAACATATAGTTCAAGTTCCAGAAACATATATGAGGTGCCTAATCGCAAAACATATCAAATCCACCGAAAATCGAAATTGAGTTCTATATACCGTTCGATCCAGCTCCTTGCCACGCAGAAGACTGACTAGGTTTTAGGTTTAAAAACGGATGGAAATCTATTTAAATTTACAATTAAAAATCACGTACTGTAGCAAAAAGAAGTAAAACCATGTCTATCACAGTACCTGTTTACGCATAGTTTAAAAAATATATCATTTTAATTGTTCCAAAGAGTCAACTTTAATTTTTTTTTTCTTCACCTTTCCAATTATGAAAATTAAACAATTAGTTGTAGTTTAGAATATTATTTTTTTGTTAATGTTAGCACCTTAGCCTCATTGATTGTATTAATAATTTAAATAAACCAAAAAAAAAAAAAAAGAAGAGGAAGGGGATCGCACGTCGGGTCGCCTGTTTATAGTGTTGGAACTCTTATCGCTGGAGGTTGGACTTAGTGCGGCAGTGGCTCACACAGTCAGTCGGAAAATAGATAGCAACCAGGACGCATGGAAATAACCGCTTACACACACACACACACACACACACACACACACACACACACACACACACACATATATATATATATATATATATATATATATATATATATATATATATATATATATATATATATATAATAGATATATTTTTTTCTCAGGATCCTGAATTAGCAGGGTGCGCACCGCCGTTGCTACAGTCTGAGCGAACACACTGAAGTTCGACTGTTGGAAATAATCGCCATCGGACGTTGGTTGCATTCTATAAATGAGGTCGTTTGGAAGAAAATGCCGAAATTCAAAGTCTTCACTTCGTAAAAAATAGTATTCGTGAGTTAGTTGGACTTATATTTAATATTATATTCCTAATATTAATTTAAATATCCCTTTGTTTAAGTTAATGGTTTTTTTTTTTTGTTTAAAATATTTTCTTTATTTATGGTAAACTGTTCATAATTTTTAATCTTGATACCCATCATAACATCATTGATACCAATAGATTTAACTTCAACAGTACCTTTTAAGTCATGAGAAATTATATTTTTTTTGTTTTTGTTTAATTGAATGTTCTCAATCAAATGTATGTTCTTTTGTTTGGTTTTATTTATTTAATTTGTAAATATATGTTACATAATTGGAAAGACTTATTTCTTTATTGTTTATAGGTTTCCTATTTTTTATTTTAATAATTGATATTTGTAGAACCAGCTGGAAAGGGGATAGTGTTAGGCAGCCAATAACGGTAAGCCCCTCTTCCCAACAGTACCAAAAGGGAGTATCTCACAATATGGCCATATTATGTATATTATTTGTAAGATTTAGAAGACATGGAAGAAACACAATTAGCTGTTTAGAAAAGTTACCTGTTATTGTAATCGTAATTACTATTGAATAGTCCATTTTTTAATTTATATATATATTTTTTTGTTAAACTAAACTAATAAATGTTTTTAAACATTTTAAAAAAGCTTTTAGATAGCTATTTGTTTTGAATTTTTAAGTTCCCTACTAAAAAACACAGTCAATAATATTTTGATACTACTTGGTACGTGGTTCAATTCTTTACTGTTTTTATTTTGTTACTCAATACTCTAAAAAATATTCGCATTTATATATACAAATATTTTCTAATGATTAATTGTTTTTAACCATTTTCAAAGAAGTTTTACAAAAAGTCTGTCTAGAAGTAGGATGAGGAAGAATAATAATTTTTTCAAGAAAATGTGTATTGTGATTATATAGACTAGTCCATGCATGTACATATATCGTTTATTACTTTACTATCCGTTTTTATTGTTCACTAAGCTAATAAGAAACATTTTTGAACGTAAAATTGTTTTTTTTTAATCCATCATTTCAATCCTATAAATTAACTCAGCACATGTATTTATTTCATTATCAAAAAGGAGTAAGTCTCAAACTGTTGCAAAATGGAGAAAGTCACCAAAACTGTTGCAAAACGGAGTAAGTACAGAAAAAAAACCAATTTAAAAAAAAAAAATGGTCAACAGGGGCCCTTATTACGCATGCCCAACTAAAACCATCTATTTTTCTGCCAATTATAAAAGTAAAATTACATTCATATCAATTGGGCATCATATAATACGTTTTGGACGCCTCATATATAAAATTAAAGTAAATTAATTGTTCTACAACATTGATTCTGACATTTTTCCTGAGAAACGATCGAGGAAGGTCTCAGGATTTAGTGGTGTCAGCTTCCGGGCTATCTGTTATTATTATATGCGCATCATATATATGTATAGTAATATATATTTTATTGGTTTTTAATCATGTATTATTTTATTGGTTTCCAGTTTGAGTATATGCACAAATAATTTATTTATGAATTAATTGTACATATATTGCTATTTGCTCTGATTAAGTTTACTAAGCGTGCGGTAATCCATCTATGGATTAATATTTCAATCATAATGCTTATTTCATCCTCATCTATATGGTCCTACACGTCATCATAGACGAGGGATATATAATCTATCCTATTGGAAGCTATTAGCTCACGAAATTATTGACGGCATGTGTCACTTAGGTCGCAGGTCACATCCGCTCCCAAGGGACGCAGATAATCCAGTCATTGTAAATGATAAATCATTGGATTAATTACTTCATCGTTGGATAATCAAAGTTTGATGTGGGGTCGTAAGGGCAGCCATATTGGCAACTTGCCCCTCTATCAATCTGTCCCTGCGGTCGGTTTCGAAATCTGAAATTTAATTTACAAACTTATCCAATTAATTCGTGTAGCCGTCTTGTGTAATGGCTGAAGCCAGCTCATTTGTGTTTAAGTGTTAGATAAGGCATTGAAGGTTATGGTGATTTCCTAGGATTCAAATTTTCTAAATAAGATAACGTCCTTAATAAGTGGTGCTAGAACATCTCTGTGCGGTAGTGCCTCACACTAAATACTATACACACATTTAAATATTCTACATCCAGATTAACATCTACTTACTCTCGTGATGAAGAATAAGAAGAAATTATTAATATTATTATTTATTTTTGTCAATATGCCACGTAGACCACGTAGAGGGAGTACCTTTAGTGGACCAAGGTCCCTCCAGAGATGGCAGAGTAGAAGATCGTCTTAAAATGCCGAAAGGCAAGAAAAGATCATTTCCATTATCATAATTCCTTGTATGAATAAAATAATAAATAAAATTGGAGGCTAAAAAAAAAATAAAAAATAAAAAAAATTTGTCAATATATTTCTTCTACACAAACCTGTCGCTGATGCCAATAAGCGGACGTGATAAAACCGAATAAAAATGACATGTTAGGCAGGTGGGAGTTCACCACACATCGAAACCCATGCGATTTGTATATTTATCTTATGAGATTTCTTAGCCAGCTCATCTTCAGCTTCTTCAGGTTGACTCAGGCATATCCGACGTTGTCATGTTTTGTATTAGTTTGTTGAAGCGTCCTTGATGTTTGTTATAAAATATTTTGTAAATTGTGAATATGGTCCTTCCAGTAAATAGGTATAAGTATTTAACCATTGTCTGATTTTTAGAGTCGATTGTTTGTGAAGTTTAGAGTAAGTAAAGTAAATAAATATTAGTCTATTGTTGAGGCAGAGGCGTTTTATTTTCACGTAAGGACCCCAGGTCATTGTTCTGTCATAAGTGAATCTAAAGTAATGCACTGTACACATTACATTTTTTTTTATGGAAATATAAAATCCATTTGCATCAAATGGAAGAATGACCGAAACATTGATTTCAATTTAACACCAGTCAAATTCATGACCGGTTGAATTAAACTTGCTACTCATTCAACTAATTCCATCAGATTACTTTTGTTTTATAAATTAATTATTTAAAAAATATTTATGATTTGTCTGGGAAATAGGTCCTGACTGGCACCGCTGTAGATTAATGCTGACAGGTACTCGACAAAGGAGGACGGACATAGCAATAGTAATAGGAAAATTGCTCCAACAACGTGATTTATAATTTGTGTTAGAGAACAGAAATATGAATGTAAATTCATTAAATTTCCTCACTTTATTGAATTTGCTGAATAGCAATCAAATTTAGAAATCCTCAGAATAATTCATCAGTAGGATGCGTTACTTGAGTAATTTAGTTCTAAGAACACCATGACAAACAGAAACTTTGGCCTGATATTAAATTGAACATAAATACAAGAGCTTCACCCAGTTGAGATATGTACTTTTAAACGGAATATTTCAGTTTGCCTAGACTTTCTGTCTACATTAGAGGGTGGGAGCTGAGAACTTGGAAGGCCCGTTAAAACAAAGTAAATTACGCCTCCTGATTGTTGTAAAGTGCAGTTTACTTCACTTTGTTCAGTTTGTTGAATAAATTTGAATAATTTAGTTCGCACTTGGTAAATATTTGCGTATAATTACGTGAGGGTTTATTCCTCCGCCACTATTAACGACTGCTTGGAAAAAAGTAATTATCTGTCTTGTTATCTTTATCAAGGGTCTAAAGTTTTTCAGTTGCCTCAAAAAAAAAAAAAAAAAAATCCTTCTTTTATTGAAATGGATATTATGTTAACAATATTTTTAATGAAATGGTTTTTTCATTTGAAGGTTTAATTCCATTCAGTTTAAATTGCTATAACTTGGACACTTAATATATCATAAAGATATGAACTATTTAATTGCTTTTTAGTTATACTACTTCATAACACAATATATTTTCTCCTTGCTTACAAGAATGTCTGGTTTTTCATAAAGTACAAAAAAATGAGACATGCAATGGAAATCAAAAAACGTACACCAACAACCCAATATGTGGAATATGGTGTCATAATAAAAAAAACAACAAAAAATTATTACCTATAATAACATAAATAACACAATGAAAAAAATTTTTTTTTTCTAAAGTTATCTTCATTCTTACCATTCACTTATAATACTGACAGTTAGTGAATTTGATGAATGGCGTAAATAATTGGTGCTAGAGATATAAGGGAAAGCTGAAACTAGCAGCACCTCCTTTCTGTCATGTCTTCTTTATTAAAGAAACCAGGCATTCTTTGGGTATGTGGTATGCGAGCTTTTTTGCATATTTGAGGCGTAGAATTCCAAAAACAGCTAAGTCCACTTTCTAGATTTTGTTTTTTTTATGGAATAGTTTTTCTGCGAGAATATCTTTAGATGAAAGGTTTTCTAAAAAAAAAAACAACATTTTTTTCAATGTCATTGTTAAATCAGATATAAAACGGCCATACACAAAAAAATCCCCCTTCCCTGATCCAGTCTAACCTTTACCTTTATTGACTAGCTGTGAAAAATTGTAATGAATGGGTCTTGTTTTGTAATTCAATGCTTCGTTTGTTCTATAACGATTGGCATGGGAATGCGAGTAAGATAAAGTTTTTTTTTTTTTTTAATTGACCTAAATATTCATAATTTTGTAGTGTTACCGTGTTCACGTGGCTGTTAGGATTTCAAAACTGATTGGAATATCCTGTGTGTATGTGATGTACAGAATTGGATTATTCTGGCTTTGAGCCTTGTAGTGCCCCTGCAGAGACTAAGCTGACAGTGAATATATTGAGTTATATTGTTGTATGTGACAGTTATGTAGTCTGCTCTTAGCAAAGAAAAAATATCTGCCGGAGAGGAAGAATCCCACGGTAAAATAGTAGCATAAGGGAATACAAAAAAATTAAAAAATTGAAAATCATATTTCATATTGTAATTTACAATTATGCAGATTTATAAATTTATTTCGATTTAATGTATATATCTCATAATATATTATATTTTATGAGAGAATTGGTTCTTTCTACAGTTACTCTTGTAATTGGGCATTTGTAGATTTACATACGCATGCGCTTAGAATCCTTGATTCATTCACATTGTTTTTCTTTTTCTTTTGATTCAATCACTGTACAACGTTTTTAAACGGGATTATGAACAGGGCAGTGGGTGGCTTTTCCTCATGGAGGAGCTGTCAGAAGACATAAAGCAACTCCCAGTAAATTTCCTGGCTAAATAGGGCTTTTTAATAACCGTTCTGCAGAAAATAGGTGATTTTACTTTCTTTTTTTTAAAAATTAAAACCAAGTTACTGCTTGTTTCTTAATTACTATCATCTTCCGCTCTGATTAGTAAAGAAATCAGATAATTTTAACAACTAATGAAGTTTTATTTGCTTATCGATAGAAGTTTTTTTATTGAAGTATGCAATTGAGCATTATTTCTTCAATATTTTCAAGGATAGCTGTAATTTTTGACCTGTTACCCTTGCACATATGAGGTAGTTGAGGTTTACGTAAAAACCATAGTTGGACATCCAATTTTTAATTTTAATGTGAATTCGTTATCCAGAGTGACAGAAACTATTAAGTAACTCTTGCGGATAATGGACTGCATTATCAGTGCTTACAACTAAAGGCCCTTGATTCATATTTTTACAAACAACATCAAAAAGCAAAGGGACCTACTCAATGAGGTCTCAAAAATAATTTTAATACACATTTTAATAATTACCTTAAGTGACTTTATCATTTTATCAGTGAATATGATGAAATGATTGATAAACTTCCAAATTATTTGATATTTTTTTAATCTAAAAATAGGCACTGACTAGACATATATATGACGTTGATATTGTCAATAGAATGACGTAAAGCTTTAACCGTAAAGTCTGAAGATGTGACGTAAGATCAACCCTTTCAATATCAAGTTGAATGAAGCGAACAGCTGTTTTAATGAAGGTTGTATAATTTTAGATTTCATGCATTTTTAATTTAGAATTTTTGAGTCACTAGTAAAAGTGAGGCTTTAGTTTTAAATTGTTTATTCTTTTCAGCTTTCCTTTAAAGATTTTTTATTCATAATCAAATCAAATGTATAAATTTATTTTTATAAAACGATGGAATTAAATTTGATAAAACCTGGAAGGTTGAATTTTTAAGATATGCTATTTTAAACATAATATTTAAATATCGAGAATTTGTAAACGAACCTTTTTATAGTAAAAAAAATTATCACTTTTATAAAATACTTTTGAATAACTTAATAATTTTCGGCAGAACGCAACGTTGATTATGCTAATTAAAATTCATTTTTTGAAAAAGAAAATGTATTTTTTACATATTAGATCAGTGCTATTAACTAACGGTTTGCATCATGCATGCATGATTTTTTTATTTTTCTGAAAAAAAAAAATCTGAGAAAATATATATTTCTTGAACTGCAGAACACGAAAAGAATGAGTGGAAAATAAATATATGAAACGTTTTTTCTGGGTATTCAAGGAAAACTTTAATGTAGCACATCTACAGTGCCGTAGTTTTGGTCAAGTAAATATTTTATTAGACCCGACCTCAAAGCTAATTTTTATTACAAAAAATACTTTGAAAAAGCATAGTCACAGGATAATTGCAGACTAAAAGACAGCTGAACGAAACATTAAATATTTCTTGATGAGGTATTACACAATTAATCACATCACAGGACATTTGATAAATGTATTTAAAATTTTATAATATATTTTTTTTAATCTAACCACTGTAGAACGCGTTAGGCACAGCAAAATGAAAATGAAGCGGAATTTGCAAAGGATTACATCAAAGGTTTTTTTATTTTCATCATGTGGTAATTAATTGATAAATGTTCATTATTAACATTTTTTTCTTATAATTTCCTTTAAGATGAAACATCAATCCCTAATTGCATAAAGTAGATTCTATTAGAGTAGCTACAGGTGAGCCAAGGTGATGCTGTTGTTCTTTGTCCACTTCTTCGTGATAGTTTGCTCTAACTTTCCAGCTTAAAAGTCACTTGAAACTCCATCAACCTATATTGTGTAAGCTTTGTTATACAATATTATTTTTGCAATTAGCTATTATACTGTTATTTGGAACGTTATGTATTATTTTAAGCCTAAGCTTACACTATTATGGAACGTTAACTTTAATTTTTATACATCCCCGCCACGGCTCCACCAGCTCTTATAAGTAAAGATAACTTAAACTAATAATTGATGTTTTACTTGCCTATCTATAAAAATCTGGTATTGAAGTATGCAATTGAGCATTATTTCTTCGATGATTTTTTCTTGTATAGCAGTAATTTTTAACTTGGTTTACACTGAGTAGATTAGGCGGTTGAGGATTACATAAAATAATAATTTGAGATCCAATTTTTAATTTGAGTCGGTAAAACTACAAGACAGAGAATATTTAAAAAATCTCTTGCGGATAATGGACTGCATTGCAGAAATAATTGTATTCATTTCGTCAGAGTAATTTTGATTTCTAACCTAATAATGTTGAAATAGTCTGTAACAAAGGGCAGTTTCTTGTCGTTTTAGTCTTGTGTGTGGATTCCAAGTAAGACATATGTCCAAACGGAATCATAGGTAGCAGATCTGTTCAACAGGGATTCCAGGAACATTATTAAATGTTGGACTGGTAGTCGTAGGTTCACAACGGGTATAAAAGATTTGAAGAGAAAATCTTTTACTAGACAAACGTTTAAAACTCCCAATAAATTACAAAAGACACATTCACATGGCAATTATTAAACCTATTAGGACTTACGGAATAGAGCTTTGGGGCTCCATCTAACTTTCCAATTCTTATCCTATTCAATCCTTAGAATCCATAATCCTTTTTAAAATCCTCAATGCTCCATACTGTCACAAACAACCTTATACAAAAAAAGATCTTAATGTCCCATATGTTTCTGATTTAGCCAAAACCAGAACCAACCCTTTCATAGTAAACTCCATTCCCACTTGAATCCATTAGACCTCCAACTTGTCTAACACTCGATTTCTGATAATCCACAGAGTCGTCTGAAAAGAAGATGTCCAAGAGACCCCTAATCTAGAACTCTTATTGAAGATTAGTACTTTATATAATATTGTAATAATTTTTCTCAAAATTATTAAACAGTTGTAAATATCAATGAACAGTTAAAAAAAACAGAACAGTGAAATGAAATTAAGCAGATATAAACTAATGGATCCAAATCATGCTCAATAATAACCTTGTTACAAAATAAAAATGAATAAATAAGTATATATTTTTGATTAATATTAATAATGATAAAAGAAAAAGGAGTGGTTTATAAGGGATTATAAGAATAAAGGGTACATTAGTTACAGGAGGTGCAGCAGAACAGTCTGAGGGGATATTAATTGAGTCACTTAGACAATCTGAGAGTCAATAAACGTAGGTCGTGCATTGACTTTATAGCTTGGCTAACTTGCGCAATAGATTCCGGAACTGGAACTGGAACTTCTTGTGGTAGGTCTGCAGTCCGAGAAGTCCACATTCGTCGTAAAGTTTATTAACAAGATGGACTTACTTGTTGAATCATTCTTAAATGATGACTGACATTCCGAAACTAATTTCGATTCAAATTTTATTTGTGATTTTGCATTCAAAAAAATCTATTTTACATTCAATCTAATGGGCCGCAGGAGCTAAGAAAAAATAATAAAATGTGTTGGAAATCTAACCTGTAACACAATATCCAGTTGGTTCTTTCCCTAAAACTATTTTATTTTAGAGTATATTAAGAAACAATTGGAAAAAACAATTATAAATCATTATTTTTCAGGGTAAAACCACTCCGATCAAACACACATACTAGGGGTCGGTATGGTCTAGTGGTATATAATGTCATATGATAAGAGATAACTAACATAAGTAAGGTCAAGTCGAGATTGGTGAGTACTTGGAATGGAGAGACTACCTGCAATGGGTGTCCACTCTCCATAGGAAGGTACGTCGCCTTAGATTCTCAGGGAGCTGCCCCCACCTAAGGGAGTATAGTAGCTTCAATACCGACCGCGTGTAGACAGATCAGCTTTCTGCGTGCATCTTGATCGGGAATCGTAGTTTGGTATTCTAGGATATAATACAGACTCAAGGTTCGGTCTAGGGACGGTCTATTTCGGTGAAAGGTATATTAGGTATATGTTAGCATGCTGACTCTAAGCAACCATGGATCTGCGGATCATGTCGATTTGAGATAAATATGCTTAGCTTTTATGCATGCTAGTTGATAGTATATTGTTGGTGTTTATATTTACCTATTCTTAGATATTGATTCTTTAGCACAAAAATATATATATTATGTCTATTAGAGTGTAAATTAAACAATATCATTGAAATTTGATACAATACAAATCTGTCTTTCTTGAAGCAAAACAACAATCATTGGAACAAAGCATGTACCCAATTTGGAGAATACCTCCAATATTGGAAGCCCATGTTAGCCATGATACTAACAACTAAAGACTGACTGGTAGATTTAATGAGAGGAGTGTATACACAATTATAAGAGACGGTAAACCTCCGACCATGTTCCCTAGCACTCTCTGTTTATTAGTGCTTCGTTGATTATTCTCTGAAACAGAACCTCGACAGAAACATTATGATTAATGACTCGCTCACAAAAGGCTTTGTGCTTGCGCTTGTGCTGTCATTGCCACGACTCACTCTTTGTGAGCCTTTGTGAGTATATGCTCATTGTCTCATCTTGGGCCTCTCTTTCATGGCTAGGTCCTCTCCTCGTGTAATTAGACCTTCCTCTAACTTTCCACCTCTAGCGCTATTATCCTCCAAGTCTTCTGGAATCCCCCCTACATCCCTCGCAATAACTTCCCTCCCTCCAGTGTTGCTTTTAAACACGTCTTTATATTAAATAACCTTAACGTCTTTCCATTAAAAATTATGTAATCTTAAGAATTTC
This sequence comes from Euschistus heros, assembly GCA_003667255.2. NCBI lineage: Eukaryota > Metazoa > Arthropoda > Insecta > Hemiptera > Pentatomidae > Euschistus > Euschistus heros. Next base: position 741,469 of record RCWM02000200.1, read on the forward strand.
TAATTTTTAAATACTTCTTCACAGGCAAATAAACAGGTTAAGTTTGCTTAAAAGCACCAGAAAAGCGAAAAATGTCAAAAACAATCTTTTAATAATATACAGGGTGAGTATTTCTTAGTGTAAAAAAAAAAAATTGTGTTAAACTAGATAAAAAATGTAGCTAATGCCGCAAATCTCACCTTTCTATTCCAATCCGTTGCAGATATACGATAAATCAAAATTTTTTTGAGGAAATCACGTTTTTTCCCATAAAAACTGTAATATCTCCATTTTGTCTAAATATTTTTCAAATTTTGGGCACATTTTCAGATTTAGCATTAAATTTCCTATAAGAACAGAGTACACGTAACCTTGAGTTTTACAAACTTGGTATCTAAAGAACAGCTTGATCTTCACCTTATTTGGGGAAGTCACAATGTCTTATTTACTTCAGCGCTCACCGTTTTTCGTAGAAACTATCCACAAAACGTTAAATCTTAAAAAACCTTGCAAATTTAATCAGCTTTCGAATGATATGTTAAACGTAATGATTTTGTTTCAATTTCATGGAGATATTTACTTTTGAAACCGAAAAAAACATGGTGTTCTCATTTTGTATACAAATCAGTTACTTGGGTAAATAAAACATTATGACAATCCCTTAATGGAAATGTGCATTTTAAACATAATAAACTCTTCATCGGAATAAAAATCAAAGGAAAAAATGATTGTTTAAAAGAAAATAAAGGAAAACTGTAAATAAAGCGACACTATATCAGAGGATATGATATTATTGCATTTATTTATTATTATAATTTAGAATTTATTTTATTAGATTTTCAATGTAATGTTTAAAATCCAGTGATAATGAACATAGACCTTAATTTTGCCGTTAGCTTCTGAATGCAGATTGTGTCTAAGAATACTACCTTTTGAAGTGAATTTTATGGGCAGATGAGTCTGTTTTTACAGGGGATGGCATTTCTACCAATCCATGTATATCGTTATTTTGAATGGTCGAAATGCCTTTCCCTGTAAAAATGAGACCCATCTAGCCATAAATCACATAATAAATAAATAAATGTAATAATATCATATCCTCTGATGTAGTGTCGCTTTATTGACAGTTTTCCTTTATTTTATATTAAACAATCATTTTTTCCTTTGCTTTTTATTCCAATGAAGAGTTTATTATATTTTGTGAGATTTAACGTTTTGTGGATAGTTTCTACGAAAAACGGTGAGCGCTGAAGTAAATAAGACATTGTGACTTCCCCAAATAAGGTGAAGATCAAGCTGTTCTTTAGATACCAAGTTTGTAAAACTCAAGGTTACGGGTACTCTGTTCTTATAGGAAATTTAATGCTAAATCTGAAAATGTGCCCAAAATTTGAAAAATATTTAGATAAAATGGAGATATTACAGTTTTTATGGGAAAAAACGTGATTTCCTCAAAAAGTCTTTGATTTATCGTATATCTGCAACGGATTGGAATAGAAAGGTGAGATTTGCGGCATTTAGCTACATTTTTGATCTAGTTTAACCCAATTTTTTTTTTCACACTAAGAGATACTCACCCTGTATAGTAATAAGCAATTATTAATATCATATCTTATTTTTCTTTATATTGATATTTTGTATTATTTATATTTCCAATATAATGATGTATATCTTTATTTATTGACTACAAAATCGAAACTTTCTTTTTTAAACATACATTTTTTTTTTTTAATATTAATAAATATTTACAAAGATAAAATATTTAGAATGTCGAGTATATATATATATATATATATATATATATATATATATATATATATATATATATATATATATATATATATATATATATATATATATATATATATATATATATATATATATATATATATATATATATATATATATATATATATATATATATATATATATATATATTTATATATATATATATATATATATTTGTTTGTTTTCAAGTTTTATTGATTATGAAAACACTATATTGTTTGTTAAATGATTTTATTGAAAAATATTCTCCTTCCTCACTAAAGAACAATAAGTAATAAAATTATAAACATACTTACATTCTTTACCAAATTGAAGTAGGCGCAATAGCTCAATGTATAAGGTGCTTGACAGCCAGGCTCTCTTGCTCGAGTTCAAGTCTGGATGAAGGCAGAACATTTACCTATATTATCTCATTTCGGCCGTGGATTTTAGTCGAGGTCAGTGGATACTTGTGGGAAATACCCGTTCTCTCCAAAGTAGATTCTTTTTATTGGGATATAGCCTGGAGCATGGGGCCATCGAGGAGGGTTTTGGGAATGAGTGGAACAGATAAAAACATAAATAATCAATTAGGTTCAGATGATTTTCAAAATCCAGCCAAAAACATAAGGAAACAGGTCATTAGGCATTAGATTGTTAGGTAAGTATTATGGAACATTTACTACAGCTCTAAGAATCTTAGTTAGGATAGGAATATATTGATAAATGCTAAAAATGACCTGGGTTTGGTTTTGCATGTTAAGTATGAAAAATTTTAAATTTGCAAAATTTTCTTTCAACTACATAATTAAAAATTTAATTTGTCACTGACTAGGAAAAACAATAGGTCATGGCCATGTCTATCTATAATCTACTGCTTCTGATAAGAAATCAGTCGTCAAATGCTCGATACGAGCAAACCAACAGACTTAGAGTTTACCAAAAAAAAAAAAAAAAAAAAAAAACCCAACACCAAAATTTAGGCAAAAGTGATTTTTTTTTTTTTCATTTAAACCTATATAGCTCCTTAACGGTATAGGTCCTAGTGACATGTGTTATATAAGCAAAAATATTATTCATTACATTTATGATGAGGAAACTGTCATAAATTTATCGATCCGAGCAACAACAACAACAGAGCTAGAGGGTGTCAAAAAGTTACTTTTTTGAGGGTGAAAAAAAAGGTACACCAAAAAAGTATAGTTCCCCTGCCAAAAGACATATCTATGTAAATTTTTTATAAGCTTCCTCTACCACATTAAGAATGAGCGATATTTCTAGCTCTGAGGGAATACATCCTCTCTATAAATAGCTAAGCCCCGACCTGAAATCCGACCCTTACTTCGACTAACTACAAAGCTGTGAAGTAATATAGAAGAGTGACGTGCTTTTCTTGAAACCCTTTGTGACTAAAATAGACTCTGCTCTTTGCAGGTAAATGAGGGATTTCCGTCCCATAATGATCTCGTCTATATTGCTGGACCAGGAAGGATTACTTAGTGCTTTGAACCGGACCAATGAGTTGCATAAGAGTAATGTGAGTTCACATAACATACACACGTACAGACCTATGTTCACATTACTGTTATGCAAGTATTTATTTATTTAAATTAATTTCTTGATGAAATTATCGCAATCGCATAATATCGTATATGATCAAATACTTATTATAGCTAAAGCATCAACGTTTTGTTTTCTGTCCATAAGCCTTGTCTCATTTATTAAATAAAATGATTTTTTTTTTTTTTATAACTTTCATTTTTAAATAATTAGTCTGCCTCACTCAAGGGCAATGAGAAATACGGACGACAAAGACTCAGTTACTTCCCAATGCTGGTCTCTCAGCTGCGTCTCAAGCAGAATCCAATGGACGATGAGAGAGAGAGCGCTTCTATACTATTGTGCGTACCTTAAGTGTATAGTTTTCTGTAACCACTAAATATAGCAATAGGACATAGTTATTGTTATACTATTAGAGAATAAAATTGATTCACTTCAAGAACTGAAAAAAAAAAAAAAAAAAATAATGATCTAGAAACTCTGTTAAGCGAGGGATCAAGTTTGGTCTCTTGAAAAGTAAAATTTAGAATTTTCATGGCAAATGAGATTCCAAATTAGTTATCATTGACTTAATAGTTGTAGAAAGTAAACGGCTGAGGAGTTGGTTCCTAATGAGAGCTAAAGAACTAAATGATATAAGCCTACCTTCGCCTCGAGCTTCTCCCAGACAGATTGCTACCTGTTGCCTTCCGGACAAACGCTGACAGTGCAAAATCTCGGCTTAGGGCTGTTTCTTAGGCGTTCAGAGCTAATGTGAGTGAGTAATAAACAGCATGAACAAGAATAACCTGAATGAAATGAATAGTTTAATTACAGGTAAAGTTATTATTTTAAACAAGATTAATGATAAAAAAAGCTGTGAAATTTGATAAGACTTTTCAAAGACATCTGTTTGACTTTTTTATCTGAGATCCTCAGTGATCTTGTGAAATAGTAGTAACTCCAATAAATATTTTAATATTATTAAAAATAAAAGTGATATAATTATTAAGAATGGACTTTTAATGGTCATGAATAAAACTCAATTTCGCTCTGATGGAAAAAAATAGATCAGGGATATGTCTGTCTGTTTTCTACTGATTTACCAATTTAAATTATAGTGTCAACAGGATTAATTTACTTAAATTAATAATGAAATTAAATAAACAATTTATGATTAATCGAAATAAACAAAGTTTTCAGGGAACAGGTGTTTCAAACGTGACTTTTTAAAATTTAAATCGAATTGCTCCTAAACGGTTGGTCCTTTTCTTATCAGAAAATTTTCGATCCGAGCAGCACTGACAGAGCTGGAACGTTTTTAAGGTTGTTTATTTGAAAAAAAAAGAAAGAACGTTACTAAAAATTATAGACCCTAAAAAAAATGAATACCTATATAAAAAAAAACACGAAGAAATATAGAAAAAATAAAAATACTAATGTGAAAGTTATAATCAAAGTGTTAAAAGTCACAAAACCGTAATATTTTTAGGAGGATAGGTTTTGTCCGAAGAGCTTTGGGAAATCCAGATATGATAGTAAGTTAATCAAAACCCTCTCTAAACTATAGTTTAATGTTTGTATTGTGTTTTTGACAAAAGTAATAGGTTGTTTTTCGGGGAAGAGATTGGAATTTAAATAATTATGAGTAGATTTAAAAATCAAAAACTTAATTTATAACTTAACTGTAAAAAGTTTACTAATTACGATTCGATTCTATGATTATTGTAAGAACAGGTTGTAATCAGGTAGAAAATATAAAATAGAGATTTTCAACATTATTTAGACAATAATTACACCAAACGACCACTAGATTTAATAATAAATATTTAATAAACTATTTGATTAAAATGACCTATATTCGCTAGTCATAGGTTTGGTTTGCAATCTTCCATATTTACAGATATTTTTATCTTTAAATTCATATATTTGTAAGAATTATTTTGCACCTCCGTGGTTAGTTAAAACTGGCGTCAAATCAGGCATTAATTTCGTTATTATTTATGTGCCCTCCAGTCTTGATGGTGTCATACTCTCTACCATCCTTTTACACACTGACAGGCAAAAAATCCACCTAAATAATTTTCATTTATTTTCTCGATTAAAAGCTATTTTTTAATGTGTTTACATCCCCATATAATTTAACTAAGGCATATGATATGTATTTGGATTATTAATAATATCGATTAAACAAAAGCATGCGGCGTTTGAAACAAATATTACCAAATCCTTCCCTACAGATCATTACTTCTTGAGTTCGATTGAATGTAAGTCTAATGTGATTTTTAATGAATTCTTAAAGGATATGCTTTATCAAATGCAAATTGTATTAAATCGTATAAACTATTAATTTTCTTAATATAATTTGTTTTTAAATACAGTAGTGGAAAAGTTATAAAAACGAGCACTAGTGTAATTATAGGCACCCTTCCCTAGTGGCTATGGAAGATGTTGAAGACTGGCGGCAAGGACTGTCAATGGAGCCATCAGCTAATATGATATAGCAGTGAGCAGTTGGAAACATTCTTTCAACAAGTGTGAATCCAGCTTGAGTTATTGTGCAAGTTGGTATTCATTCTGGATTGTAAGCTTTTGAGAGACATGTGAAATCGTTTTCGATTCATCTTCTTATGTATATTTGAAAATAATTTCACCATGACATCTGACGCTGTTTTATCCTGTTTTAAACTATTTTTGTTGACTTTTTTAATGAGGGACATATTTTTCTGTTGCTATATTTACTGTCGTTTTTAAAATGAAATAATTGATGTTAATCATTATTTTTCCGTGTTATAGTTGTTAATGAAAGAAAAAAAATCTAGTTTTTTTCAAGTTAAAAGTAACTTTAAATCAAAAACAAAGAGAATGGCCGTAGTTACACCTTTTCCTATATGATTTTATTTAATTAACGTTTTTAATAATTAGAATGTGTTCCAGTTAAAAAATATAGAAACTCAAAAAACAAAATAAAACGGAAAAGGAATATTGAGAAGAATTTTTTAGAATATTTGTATATTTGAATGTAGATTAAAATCTTATTCAGCGACTTTGAAAAATTATTTATCGATAAAATATTTACAAAATTATAAAAGTGAATTACTTGGTGATTTAGATATGAAATGTAAATAAAAATCGTAATATATCTGATAAGTTGTAAGATAATACATAAGAAAAATCAATTCGATAATACAAGCTAACAAATCATTTAAACTTATTTTGTTTAAACTGTTTACCTTTAATACTTAACAGTTATCCCGCAGCTAAATTCAACAAACCTAATTAACACACTAGTTAGAAGGTACTAATTCAAAAGCCTGAAAATTTTATCGGATAAAGTTCCATTTATCTTCATGATTATTTTTTTCTCAACATACTAGAAAAAGAAGAAAAAAATCTTGATCCGGTGTAGTGAGTTATAATTTATGAGTTGTCTCCCTTCATTTGTTATAGCGCAAGTTTTAATATACTTTGTCCTCTCCCGACCTGACGGCTTACACCCCTAACGGCTTAATGCTGTTATTCTCTCCCTCGCAACTCATCGTAAATCATTTACATCTTAAAGGATCATTTATTTACTTTATATGTTGTAATATTTGCAAAGATTATCTTTTCCTTATGTTATAATAATTTTACATGAGAAAGAAAATACCCGAGATTTAATAAAACTGCTTGAACGGTGTTAGCTCAAATTCACATAATTTGAGGGTGATTTAGGTATAGTAAAACTCAGTCATTAATATAAATATATATATATGTATGTATATATGGTAGTAATTATACCATTAGTCGTATTTGTTTAAAATAACATTTGAAATTTTCCTTAAATTTATGTGTACAGAACTTATCTTCAGACATTTTTTTTTTTTTTTGCTGATTATGGAATATGTCTTACAAGATACGTTTTTAGGAAACGCTATAACGTAAGTAGTAGTTTGATATTAGGAGAGTAAGAGCAGATAGAAGCTCTACTCTTCTTATACTAAATTCATATTATAATATCTTGACTAGGGGGAAGGTTCTAATGTGTGAGCTCTTTTTGACTCTGTTTCTTCTAATACGAAATAAATGTATGAAAGCTCTATTTTTAAGTGAAGAAGCCTTTTTTAAACGCTCTAGCTCAGTTAGTTTTGCTTGAATCAAATATTTTAATGCACCTATCTATTCAGAAATTTAATGGAAAATATTTTTTGTTATATATCATTTGTCGCTAGAACCTTCCGTTTAGTAGCAGTATGCATTTGAATGAAAATAGTCAAGTTTAAAAAGTCCTATTTTTAAGTGTACTTTTTTGACACACGTCCCATCTTATACTTTTTTAACCAACAGACTTAAGTGGTGCCTTTATTCTTTCTCTTCTGTAGTAACTCTACAGTATGTATTTATACTCAAACTTAATTTATTTTTTATTAAATTCCTTTTTCCTATATTCATGTGCCTTATATATAAGGACAAGCTTTTTTCGTTTGTGATCACTTTCCACAAAAACTACTGAGCCAATCTGTATTAAAATTTAACTGCATCATCCTAATAGTTCAAGGAAATATTGGAAATAACAAAATTTATAGATTTTCAATTAAAATCTCATTAAAAAAGCGAAAAATATGTGGCGTGCAGTGAAGTTTGAAAATCGATCGATAGGTGGCGAGCGCCAATCTGTAAGAGAGGTTACAATGGTAAGGTGTGATATACAGCTTGAATTTTATAATAAAATTTACTTATATTCCATTTATTTTTTTAAAAAATATTTAAATATGTGATGCGACATGTGGTTCCTAAAATAGACCGATATATGGCCAGCACTATTTTAAAATAGAGTTTAAAATGGTAGAACTACTGAACTCTTTTGTACCATATTCTAACTACATCAATTTCATTTTTCTATGAAGGTTCAGCAACAATAAAAATTTAAATGTACAAAGTTAGAGGCAGAAACGAGGTTTGTTGAACACTGTCCAATTACGATCCATGGGCTTTTAGTAGTAAGCACTGATAATGCAGTTCATAAATCATAAGAATTTCTCAATTGTCTTTGTCCATTTGGATTAACAACACATGCATTAAAATTAAAAATTGGATTTACGTTTTACGTTTAATCTTCGAACACTTATTCAATGAAATTTAAACGAGGTTAAAAATTACAGCTATGCGTGAAGACATCATAGAATGGAATTAATGTTCAATTGCATACTTCAATACAAGATATTTTTGATAAACACATAAAACTTCAATTATTAGTTAAAATTATCTAAGTTCTCTATAAGGGGATGCTTGTATTTTGTATATATTGTTTTTTGTCTATGTTTGTCAGAAATTATCATAGCCATACTGGAATTATTGTATTAAAAATTCCTTAGTATTTAAGTAACGACTAGGACCTTGATGATGAAAACAGTTGCAACATAACGAGATGAATATTCAATAAGTATTTTAGTGCTCCTTCGAAAAAGTATTTCATCATTTCTTGTCCTGATTTGAAATTCATTCCTTCAAACTTTCGGCCATTACCCAGGGAAAGAAGAACCCACTTAACAGAGTCATGAAGAAATTAAGTGGAGTTCGGAAAAAGCTGTTGATTCATTTAGGGTTTTTTCCCCTCCGCAAATGAAGAATGATCTTAGCTTATGATCTTGGAAGTGGGTAGCTCCTTCTTTCATCTTTTTTTATTCAGTATAATTTTATTTTCTAAAATTAAAATGTCCAAGCTTTAGTGTGGTCATGCAAACCAATGAAAGGAAATTCAATCAGAAAAAAATTTAATAGTTGTATTTCAGAGCATATATTAAATATGTCACAAGTGAAACACAGAAAGTAAAAAAAAAAACAACATAGTTTTGAGTAAACACTTTTCTAAGATTTTTTTTTGCTTGTTTTTGATCTAAGATTAAATTAAACAGATTGGTTTGGAAGCGCGGTCCTTTTACACGAATTATTTAATTTTTACTATTCCCAGTCATTTCAGTTCTCAGTAGCCTAGAAAATTGTAGTTGCACGTAAATGTTCACTAATTACAAGTGTTCAAGATATATATTGTTCATTTTGGATTAAAGAGTAACTTGTGGTATTAGTCACTATCTTATTGGTGAAGATTGTCTCATTGCAACAGCCTTAGCTTTAGTTCTGAAGAAAGAGCGGAAAAAAAGAAGGCAATGAAGTAAAGCTTGGCTTCTTCAAAGAAATTCATTTTCGAGCATGGGAGAGTTGTAAGTATAGATTCTCTAATGTTCTTATTGGGATAGCGTTTACCTGTTGTTTTTTTTTTTCCAAAATCACAATAAACTTTTGTAAAATTCAACAAATTCAAAAATAAAATTGTAATCCTGGGACATTGTGACAGATTAACCGTACAATATTTTTAACAAGTCTAATAAACGAACGGAGTAAGGCATTATGCCTTTGTTTACACTTAGGATTTCTAAGAAATAAAACCTGAAACTGAAGATCTTTCCATCCCGTCAGTCCTCAGTCTCAGTTTCCGTTCTTCTATCATTTTTCATTTTTAAACATAGGAGAAACTAAAAATCCTACTGAAACTGAACTGAGAACTTATATTACCGTGTAAAAGGGTCTTTAAATAAGTTAAAGACATTAAATTGCTACTGCTTAAACTGTGTAAAGTATAGATTCGATATTCACGGTATATATTTTGTAAAATGCATGATTCCAAAGTATACTTCAACAATAAATATATTTGTTTCCCTGTTCACCTTTCTCTTCTGTGATTATCGCTTTGGGGTATAGAGGAATGAAGGACAATAGAAGAGAATAAGAGAATAAGAATCATATCTATCTGATTTGGATTGATGAATTATTTTCCACTTCTATTGGAAATTATTCAAAAACTAGTTTCATTATCAGTTCTAAGAAGACACAGATATCAGCACTTTGTTGCATAGATTATACATGTTAAATTTTAAAATTTTATGAAAAGAAATCAAACATGTTCACACTCACCTAATGAGGTGAAATGAAAGGACTTCTAAAATAGAGCTGACTGAGAGTAAAGAGATGAAAAAGAGAGTCATGTAGTTAGGTAACTAGATTTTGATCCATACATTTGTTAGTCAATAGGACATACCAACTCTCCATTGAAAAAAAAAAAAAATCCTCATATACAAAACCATCATTAAACCTGTTTGGACATATGGACTTGACCTGCGGGTGACAGCAATACAATAGAATACCAATCGAATCCTTCCAATCCAAATTCAATCGTACTATTGTAAGTGCTCCATATTATGTCTCCAAAAAAACCCTACATAATAATCTCAATATACCTTTTCTCCTTGACTTGATGCCCCTTAAATTCTCCAAATACCGTCAAAACCATCCCTACCATCTGGGTCATTCATTATCCATTTCCATGCATTCTTACAACCCACCTAACAGATTGAAACGAAAAAGGCTCCAAGATTAATAGTAAATATTCATTACTATCCGAGTTTTGGCAATGACCAGCTTCTCTACTCAAGTCCTGTTCGACTGTGCCATAGCGCCGTCGTCTCTCTGAGCCCTAAAAATTGGGGTGGGCGTATAGGGGTGTTCCTCGGAATGATTGTAAATTTTGTAAAGAGCATAGATGTATATTTAATTCTTTTTGTTTTCTTCATTAATTTTTATTTTTTAATTATCAGTTTCAACAATTATTTTCTATTTTATATGTGTGTCATTTATTATCTTCTATTTTATTCTTACAGTTTATTTTATTTCTAATATATTTTATTTAATTTCTTGTATATTCAGGGTGTTTTAATTTAATTTTCTTACTTAATTGCCTTTATTTTTTTTTCACATCATTGTACATATTGTATGGATGAGTCTTTGTCATCCATATTACTCATGGATAAAAAGCAGAATGTATGCGGATTCTAGTAATGCTATTACTGTTGTAATCGGTTGATTACAACAGTAATAACACAGCACTTGTTATGGCCGGTAGAAAATGTTGATGAAATCTCAACTTCAAAATTTTAACCTCCTCGAAAGGGGTAAAAAATCAATATTTTTTTATTTTAATAAAATTTCACGTATAAGGGTTTTATGGTGCGTTAAATCGAGATTTGAGGTCAGTTGTTCATGAAAAAAAGTTTTCACTGTTTTACAGCGGATTTCCTTGGAATTTTGTCATTTTTGAGCACCCTAAAGCGTCTTGAGCATAAAGAAACTATTTTTATATCTAACAGCATACATAACTGCAATTAAACGTGAAAGAATCATTTCTCTATCTTGGCTGAGAACTGAGAAAAAAAAAACAACGTGATTTTCATATTTTATTTTTTTACTCGGCTCCTAATGCCTATTGGCGGCTATAACTCTAGATTTGCACAATTATAGATCCCTACTACCCACACAAAAATCGGCATTCAAATCTGACATAAGGTTTTACTCTGTGTCGCATCCGCTGCTGGATACGGATATCTCATTGGAGGAATTACAGTACAATATCCGTGCCAGTAAAAACAGAAAATCCCCAGGCCCCGATAATATTACTTATGAAGTTATCAAGCATCTCAATCCTTCTTGGGGGCATTATCTGTTAAACTTATTCAACGTGGTACTGAAATCAGAAGAAATCCCACAATCATGGGCTAAAGCCAACCTTCACCTCCTCTACAAAAAAGGTGATAAAAAGGACCCAAATAATTATAGAGGAATAGCATTGCTCAATACGATTATGAAGTTATTTACCAGCATTCTGAGGAACAGGATTACGAGTTGGGCAGAAGCAGAAAAGTTGATACCAGAGGAGCAGGGGCGGGTTTTAGATCGGGCAGAGGATGTATCGACCATTAATTCTGTGAGTATTCAACTTAATTAGTATATATCTTAGGACAAAAGGAAGCTATGTTATGCAGTGTTTGTAGATCTCAGGAAAGCTTTCGACTCTATCAACCATATGCTATTATGGGAAAAACTTTTTAAACTTGGAATGGGAGGAAAAATGATCAGGTTACTAAAAAACTATATGATCAGTCCTCAATGAGAATTAAGGGGGAAAGGGAGCTTTCAGAAGAATTGACATAACCTCAGGCTTACTCCAAGGAGAAAGTCTTAGTCTACTCTGTTTTTATAGATATGAATTTATTATCTATTTTTTATACCTTTACATATATAATAGTAATACAAACGTACAATTCACGACCGCCGCCCTGCTTACTAAGGAGGTACTCAGTGTCAACAGTAATGTTCTCTTTTGTAGGACGATAATTTTACTAATATCTTTCCAAAGCCATTCCCTTTAAGGGCCGAGTTACTCACCGCAGAAAGAAAAACCTACTTTTCACTTTTATAAAGGAATTAAATGGCCCAAAAAGAAATTATCTGTTAATTCATCTGTCGTTCCCTCTTTCGAAAATGAGAAATGTTGCGGGCTGGCTAATGAGGTTATGGTCGGCATCCTTTACCCAGTCGTTATTTCTATTAAAGGATGACCTTTTTTTTTCTTTTCATTCTTTTTTTTATCGTAATTTCTTCCTTTTTCATCCAATCTTCGTTCACTATTCTTTTCCATCACACGCTCTTACTCTCTTTCTCAAGTTCATATTGTCTTCCCCCAATTTCATCCTCTCACTCCCCTTTTCGTAAAGTAGCTGTAACATTACACACACACAGTGTACAGATATATATATATATATATATATATATATATATATATATATATATATATATATATATATATATATATATAAAGACCACTACGATTTTTTTTTTTTTTTTTTTTTTTTTTTTTTTTTTTTTTTTTTTTTTTTTTTTTTTTTTTTTTTTTTTTTTTTTTTTTTTTTTTTTTTTTTTTTTTTTTTTTTTTTTTTTTTTTTTTTTTTTTTTTTTTTGCTGTATTTATTATAAAGAGAATAATATCAGATTAATAATGTATGCTGTGTATTTAGCAACCCATTTGAAATCTCTCTAATAATAATATAATTTTTTCTTTAAAATAAAATATTAATAGAATATTAATTTGTTTAAATATTAACAAATTAAATTATTATAATTTTTTAAGCAAAAAATTATGTGTACATACATAAAAATATGGTTTAGTCACTTAGAAGTTTATAAAATTCTAATTCGTTAAGACACTGTATCTATACGCAATATTGAATTACCAGCAAACAATATCTTCATCTATATGTAATATAATATGATGCAACAGAATAGTTCGATTTTGAATGCTTATTCTTGATTATATCAATTCTTGATAAAAGAATGGGTATTGAGAATCGATGATACAAAGTCGATTCCTAGGGACCGATCGATACTGCTGACGTTGGCAATAGTTTTGTGTTGTATAATTATTTTATTATGATACATATATTATCCCTAATTAAAAAAACAACACTTTTATAAGAGAGAAATGTACTAAATCTTCAGATTCTTCAGAATTTAAAGATTTTCTCTACTACAAGTAAAATGCCAGTTTTTTTAAAAGAGTTATTCACTATTGGAAAATAAATAATCATATTTTTATTATTTGTTTGTTTATTTCGTTTAACGCCACTTTATGCTGCTATGGCTATTTGGACGATGCTACGGTGGGGGTCCTAAATTTTGCCTATCCAGGTATAATTCGGATAGGGATCTTCAACGAGTATCTGACATCGCACAGGCTCGGGACCCCCATTTTACGTCCCTTCCGAAGGACGGCATAGTTAAGGATATTTTACTCCCTTTAAAAAATCCTAAGGTCATCTACCGGGCTGCGAACCCGCGGTCTTGGGTTTAGTAGGTTGCTATGCTAACTACTACACCACAGGTGACCCCATCATATTTTTATTATTTATTTGTCTATTTTTGCAGGGTTTTTTTTATTCTACAGTTCAAAATGTATTCAGTTTTTTATTTGTTATGCTGAATCAACCTTGTAGTGTAAATTCTTTTATTTAAATATGTATTAATTTTATGGTGTGTTACTGAATTGTAAATTGTTAAATTTTAATAAAACTCAATTAAAATTAATTAATTAATTATACTAAGATTAATTGTTTAATAAGTATTTTCTGTCTATTCTAAATATATATAGTTCTATTTTTTTTCTTTTCTTTCATTATATCTTATAACTTTTATATTTTTGTTTTCCGTTAGGTAATATTATAAGTATAAATGAGATCCAGGTAAGTGATAGTGAAGTACTTACCTTTATACTATTCTATTACTTTATTATATTTTTTAACAAAAATGCCTGATTTATTTGTTACTATTTGTATATGAATAGTTAAATTATTGAGAACAAATATGTTCACACACAAAATTATTGTACTGATTGCATAAGGGTTGTTGAATTATAGCAGTAAGGGATGGCCCTATACAAAAATGAGGAAGGCTCAGTGTTTGCCCGTTTAGGATCTAGAAATACGGGGACAATCATTAATAAAACATCATTTCTTTTTTTCCCCGAACGAGCATTGAAACAATTCTGTCTGTTATTGGTAGGCCCCCTGGACCTGTATGCCTCCCCTGAAAAAAACACATACAAAAAATATGTTCACTCGTACACTTTATGTGAAGAATAAGCTTTAGCCATTTTGTGCAATGAGAAAAGGAATTTTACCGGAAACTTCTGCTCCAGACTGCGCAAATAGGTAATGTCATGCTTTTAATTAAGGTTATTTGCAGAGAAAATTAATAATTATTAATTATTGAGGCCATGTGCAAAGCAATTAAGACGGTTTCCTTTGTATTTTCCGAGGAGGAAAGCTTAGTAATCATTTAATAAAGAACGCCTGCCTTGTTACTATTTATTCTTATTACATTGTTGATAATTGTAAGTATTAATTTACAATAGGAAAGTTCAACAATAAATTAAATATAGAAGGCAATAAGATATAGTGAAGTATATATATATATATATATATATATATATATATATATATATATATATATATATATATATATATATATATATATATATGCATTAATAAAACAAGAGTATGGTAATAACTGTCAATAATTTTCAACACATTATATTTATATACATATCTGCATAATTATATATATATATATATATATATATCTTTATTTGGTTAGTTTCTGAAGGCTTTTTATATGGCCTATAATTTTTTTCACAAACCGATGTTCATTGATGCTGACCTTATTAGTATTACATTTCTTAGTGTATTTAGTCTATATTACTTATATTAGTTTACGCTTTTAATAGTATATTTATCTGAATAAAAAATAAATAAATATGTTTCTACAGTAGTTAAAAAGTTAATATTAGGAAAGTAGGTAGATCTTTTTTGGACTCTCAACTTCAGTGGTCTTCTGTTTCCTTGTTCTTTAGTGTTTTTTATTATCGATACTAGATTTTATAAATTTATAATTATTTTTTCTGAACCAAAAGTTTGTTACACAAAAACAACAAAAAACAACTAAAACAAAATAATATAATCAAATTATATGTACAAGATCATCATTATCTTGATAATGATAACCGATGACAATTATAAAGGGCGTGGTAACTAACAATGAGTGGGAAATGCACTAGACTACCAAGCTTATGGAGCCGAGTTTAAGTCTGATTAAAGGAAGAAAATCCTACACCCCGCCTCAACAAAGTTAACCTTAATTGGGTAAAATTCTTGGTGGTGAGTGTGATTTCGGCTATATCTCCTCCTTTCACAACTGTTGGCCCAGTAATAGTATGCTTTTAACCAAGATCCTTCGCGGTTTTTTTTTTTTTTTTTTTTTTAATGACAATTATAGTACCTAGATATACAGTTTTTCAGCATTATTAAAATGTCACCATAACTAAACCCCGATTCCCTATTTAAAATTAGTGTTCTACTGTAGGATTTCTTCTTCAGCCTGTAAGTTTAGTACTGCTTTCACATCTTATTCGAAATTATATAAAATTTTCACGGATCGTTAAAAAATTATTCAAAATGTAATCAATATTCTTCTCGTCATTATTCTTAACCAATTCTTTATTCTGAACCAACAATCCATAGATATCTATCTTTATTTTTAAAGCTGAAGGAACTATATTTATAACATATATATAATTTAAGGTCAATGACCTTCTCAAAGGTAGAAAGAAAGTTGAATTCTATCAAAAACACCTTCTAAATAGACTAGACTAGATTCAGCTGGCTTAACGCTCTTGGTTTTTCAGTCTAAGCGAACAGATAAAAAAATAAATAATATTTCACTATTAACCACTGATAAGTCAGAAAGTCAAATCCCTTGTTACTGAAATTCAAGATAAATATGGAAAAAATGTAGTCGCCTAATATAACTAGCTGAGGAAAATATAATAACTTTGCTCTCCTTCGGAATGCTGAGCTTCTTTTCCTCTTAGTAACTTGGATCTCAGAGCCTTCTATACGGCGCAGCCAATTACGACATACTGTTGGTTTCTGTACTTCAGGGTATTAGAGTTCAATGTCCTCACCGTACTTGTCTGTAAGCACATCAGTAGCATACAAATTTATCTGTTATATTCAAATGATAAATGACTTTTTCCTTTGACTCTATATTTTATGATCAAAATCGGGTGGTCTGGTTGCTTATTGGCAATGTTTTCCTCTCCAGTTTTCCCAGACTCAGACCCCAGTGTATTTTATGACAAAGGCTTTAGGAAACAAGTCAAAATAGTTAAATTTAATTTCTTACTATTTAAACGCGTGAGGTACGATATAACACGCGCGCCATATTACCTTATCGGCTCTGCGTCAGCAGGTTTCATTCTACTCTGGAAATAGAGGAATATAATACTATGTCGCAATGTTTTTTTTTATTAAGGAAGCTAAATCTCTGTTCTATCTGTATCTAAAGAAAGCCATGCCACAGTTTATTACCATTAACAGCTGTTCTACTTTTTCTTAACAGAAATCTTAGATACTAGTAGAATCTTGTTTCTAAATAGTCCATCAATCTCTTTGACATCTGAACTCTGCCTAAATCTATGTTGGGATAATGGAAGAGAAATATTAAGGCTTATCATTATCGGAAGAACCATGACACATGAACAGGACTGACAAACGACAAGGGACACAATTAGCACTAGACAGTGGACGCCTGATGGAGTGGCGCTATCAACTTGAAATATCGCCGGGCAAACGGAACGGACGATTCCGAAATGAAGTCCGGCGGGAACTAATAAATTGGTGGAGAGATGAAGGATGAGGTCGCCGGGTAATGTACCATCGGGCCCTCAAAAGAGCGCCAGGTGGTCCAACTCAGCTGACAAATGAAACGGCGGTCGTTATTTAAGGAAGTGTTAGCACATCGCCGCAATCAGTCTCCTCTTGTCACCTCCTTACGTCTCCTCCTATATAAGTGTCTATCTTCAGGCATCGCCGGCTATTTTTTCGTTGACAAGGTCCAGAGAACATAAATTCTCGGTGTCAGGTTCATTTAGAGGAAGATGGACGCAATTTTAGGAAATATTGCAATTTGTAAACGAGTTGAACGATGAGTTCTGATGACAAATTATTGGTTTCCGATGAAAGGCCATTGGAAATGTGATTTGTAATCTAGCAAGAATAAATATTTGAGAGATTTACATTCATTTTTCAAGTGAAGAATCTTTAATTATTTTTTAAATTCCACTCTTTCACCTTAGGTTTAGTTACGTATGAGTAAAAGACGTAAATTTCCACTCACAAGTTCAAAATAAATAAGTTATAATATTTAGAGACTGTGATGCTGAATGATTCACAAAACTTTTAAAGCTAGAGAAACTACCAAAAATCTCGAAAAACAATATGTGTCCTTTCAAAGTTAAGGTAATGATAATCTAATGCACTTGATATGTGAACGTGGAAAAATAATACAATTTTATCTAAGCTATTTATATATATATATATATATATATATATATATATATATATATATATATATATATTTCTATATATATATATATATTTTAAAAAAATATCTGCTTCCCTTCATCCTATTTGTTTTTTTTATTCTCTTAGGTAACAATCAGTGAATGTGATGAAATTGGATACTACAGGCCTTGTATGCATGTGGCAGACTAGCACTCAATAGTACCTCCTCCTGGCATGGATTAAGGAGATTTTTTTATTTGAGCAAATCTCTCATCCAGCTTCTTTTAAGCCTTCTGAAAGTATTTCTAGGTATGTCAGTAGTGGCCATGTCATTTATGAGTATGTTGTTATGTCCATGAAGTCTGTCGTGAAATCGTCTATAAAGGTCATGTATATGTTCCTTTACTGTGGGTATTTCTAAATCAGTGTGAAGTGTCTGGTTAGAAAACGTACCAAGGTGATTTCGTGATTAGTCTGTGTAATATAATAATTGGAATATTTGTATTTTTTTAAGGTTTGTATTTTTTGCAGTCCCTTATATTTGTGTGGCGTATGTCCATATCGGTTTAAGTAAGTAAGTGTATGTATTCAGTCGTTGTCGGAGTTTTAATGTCGACCGTTTATGAAGTTGTGGATACGAAAGTGTGTTTAGACAGAGACGTTTTTGTTTTACATATGGGCCCCAGGTCATTCTTCAAGTAATGAATTTCGTTGTCTGGGGTTTGGGTTGATTGTCGATGAAGACAGGTGTACAAGAGTCATGTCTGAGTGTAAAGACTGTGTGCTGTGATTTGGTGTAATTTAGTTTTATTTTCCATTGTTTGAACCAGTCTTGTAGTATTGTTAAGTGGTGTTGAAGAGTTAATGTTGCAATGGTGGAGTATTTATGTCTAGTTAATATTGCTGTATCATCAGCGTATGTTGCTGTCAATGTTAGAGGGCTAAGTGGCATATCGTGAGTGTAAAGAATATATAACAGTGGAGCTAGTATTGACCCCTGTGGTACTCCGGCATTTACTGGATAAATAGAGGAGATATCTGAACTTTGTCGGACAGAGAAAAATCTATCAGAGAGAAAAGATTGAAGGATCAGATAATAGTTAAAAGGAAGAAAATTTTTCAATTTAAAAAGAAGTCCGTCATACCAAACTGTCAAATGCTTGGGCTACATCTAGAAATGCCCCAGTAGCATATAGTCTTTCCTCAAGTGAGAGTGATATGAAAATTGATGTGTAGGCAGTACTTGTTTATCTGTCAGTATGTCTAGTATTCGTCGGTAAAATAATTTTTAAAAAAAACATTAGAACACAAAGGAAGTAGAAAATTGGTGTAATTGGTCGGAAGAAAGAAGGTGAATCGGTGTTTTTATTTGGTTTATGTATCATGGTAATATAAGAATATTTCCATTGGACTGGGAATTTTGTAGTCCTGAGAATTGTGTTGGAAACAGTAGCTAGAAAGACTATAGCTTTTTTGGCATTTTCTAGAGAAGGCCAGCGGTGATTAAGTCAAATCCTGTCGGCTAATGAAAGAATAACATAGAACTTGTTTAAGGGGTTGCTGCCTTTACCGTCATTGCTCATATGTTTCCTATTTTTTTTTCCCGCTTACTTGTGATTCATTTGTCTTCAGGAGATAAATTTTCAAATTAAATAGCTTAATTCTACTGACCTTCTATGCTCTTTATTTGTTTCCGCTTACCTTTATGATTTTAAATTGAATTAACAATTAATGATTATTTGATAAACAAAGTTGAGAGAAAATAGGGGTTTTAGACGTGACTTCCTTCATTTTGTTGGTCATAATCAACTAACATAAATATCAAACTAACAAAATAGGCGTTCCTCAAAAACCTGTCGCTTTTGATGAACTAGGTCACTGGTAAAACATGTTCCAAGTTAAAAAAAAAGAATAAGTATAAAAACTTTATACCTCAGAATATTGTTGGTATGTACGGCAGCCAAGTCAGCAAGATTTGAAACATCTAACTTACAGACCACCATTATATATATATATATATATATATATATATATATATATATATATATATATATATATATATATATATATATTAAACGAATATGAACTGATACAAACATATATAATCTTCATGGGCAGGATATCCAAACAATTGCTGCTATTGATTAAAATTCATTCAACTGAAATTATCTCTAGTTTCTTCTTATCAAATCTTCCCTCGTTCGGTTGAAAAATACTTGTACTGGGAAAATTGGAAAAGCTTGAATAAATATCATTAGAGTTCAAAAAAGTTATTAAGCTAATAAAAAAAAAAGTAAATGTTCAAAATGGGTATTTTTTAATATGCATTATCAAGATACACACTTTCAACATATACTATCAATGATCAGATATTTTGTTTTTCTGGACCATGAATATATGTACTTACAGCTAAAAAACATGTCTTTATATATTTATTTATTTAAAATGGAAAAAAAAAGAAGATAATATTGACTTCAATTATTGAGGAATTATTCTTAAATGCCCATATAAAATATTTGAGTTTTGAGTTAGAAAAAAATGATTACATAACACATGCTTTACTCATTTACATTTATTTGTATATGCACCTATTTTATGAGTGGGATAAATAAATAATTAACATGCTAATGTACAATTTTTTGTTTATTTGTTTGTTTCGTTTAACGTCACTTTATGCTGCTATGGCTAATCGGACGATGCTACGGTGGGAGTCCTAAATTTTGCCTGTCCAGGTATAATTAGAATAGGGATCTTTAACGAGTACCTAACATCGCAAAGGCTCGGAACCCCCATTTTACGTCCCTTCCGAAGGACGGCATAGCTAAGGATATTTTACTCCCTTTTAAAAATCCTAAGGTCATCTGCCGGGCTGCGAACCCGCGGTCTTGGGTTTAGTAGGTTCCTATGCTAACCACTACACCACAGGTGACCCCCTAATGTACAATTTATTAATTATCATTACAATATTTTTGGTAGTAATTACAACTTTCCTTGAGATATTAAATGGGAGTTTCATTATTTTTTGTTATATTTTCTCAGTTCTCTGAGAACCCTTTATATTAGGTGAAGCTAACAAATACATATAAATTTTTTTTTCGTGAAGAATTATCAAAAATATTTCGATCTAAATATGCGACTTAGAATTCTGGGTCAACTGGTTAGTTTCTTCCACTTTAAAACTCAAAATGTATGATATTGGTGATCCAGATAAAATTAATAGCGAAACGAGATCCATTCATTAGCTGATTTGATCGTTGTTTATTTATTAAACAAATAAATGGAAAACGATGTAATAACGAAACAATTTTAGCCAAAAAATAAACAGAAACTGTGAAATGAGGCATGAGGTTTCATTTGGAAAGGTTGGGAATAGAAGACAATCTTTGTTACATTAGGAATAAAGACTGCGCCAACAGAGGCCATATGATGGATAGAGCCCGCATAACGACCGTCCGGCCAACGGTTCATTTGCTCTCTAACTATCGATTCTATTTCGTTCTATACCGTAGGTTGAATTAAATTAAATTTTGAGATTGTTTTTAAGAGCATAAAGCTAGTGGTTTGGGAAATAATAATTAAAAAAAAAAACTACTTATTACTATCTACAACTGTATAAAACAAGAAAATTTGAAAAAAATGATTACAATGATTTGTCAGTAACATATAAAAAACTACCCTCATGTAGCCCTTCAGTAAATGATCTACATTAGAAGGTCTTATGGTAACCTTTTCAAAAGCCTCGGACGATTATCGGGAATTAAGTGAGAGGCAAGTTTGGGAGACTAGTGGATTCGAGTGGGTTTGGAGTTTACTATGAAAAAGATACGTATCTGGCTTGGACTAAGCCAGCAACGGACAAGCAAGGGGCATAAAGATCTTTATGGATAAGTTTATTTGTAACAAGGACATCCCAACTTATCCTAACACTGTCCTCACCTGTCCTCATCACTTACGCTGATGACACATGAATGTTATCAGTAAACAATGATCCCTTCATTGCTTCCCAAACACACCAATCCCATATCCTAAGCCTTCAAGAACGGTGCCAAAAATGGAGAATCAAAATAAATCCAAAAAAATCTCACCAAATAACCTTTACCCTTCGTCGTAAACCTAAGACTTCCTCTTCTTCAATACCCTTTAAGGCTTGGGCACACAGAAAGCGGTCTGTTGCGGCGGTCAGCGATCCAGTGGCTGTCGCAGCGGCCTGCGATATAGGGACGTCACATAGGGAGCTCACACATTCTGGTGAGCGGTCCGGTCTGGTCTCTTTCCTCTCGTGGCGTGGTCCGTGTTGGCGTTTGAGTATGAGCTCAGACGAAGAAATTCTCCTTCTCTTATTTGCATTGCAAAGCCAAAAGAGTAAAAGATGATGCTGGGTGCATGAAATTAATAAGAAGAGAAAAAGACTAAGGGAATATCACCGCTTATGCATCGAACTAGAGTCACATGAAGATAGGTTTTTCAAATATTTCCGGATGTCGCGACAAGGTTTCACGGTTATAAAATGTTGGATAAAAATCATTTGTAATTAAAATTAATAAAAATGTGAATAATAGTAACAATACAGCTAATACCATAGAATGAAAATGGAATGGTAATAAGAACCAAATTAAAAGGTCAGAATGTTAGTAATAAAACAAAACAATAATAGAACATTTCCCAGTGGTGTCAGTGTGAATTAGTGTGACTATGTGATATCACAGTGTAAGGTAAAATTTCAAATATTGTTAAATGTAATAGTAAAATAGTATAGAATTGTAAATATAACATAAATTATTGTATAACCTAAAGATGGAGCAATTGAGCTCTGAAAAATGTCGAAATGAATGAATAAAAAATGAATAATGGGGAGTTATATCTTTTAAAAAATGAAAATTTTAATAATTAATAAAATGGTACTTACTTGTTGAATTTAATTCTTTTGCTATCTCATTCCATGCTTCCGCCTTCATCAAAACATTTTTGTAATGCTCGTCGGCACTATCATACAAGCACTTATATTTTCAAACATTTTCAATCAATAATTCGATTTTTTCAGTCATTTTTTAATCGCAGGTGGTAAGGCGGTCAGGGTTGAATTTGTAATTTTGTACTACTGGATCGCTTGTCGCCACGACGAAGACTGAACCACGAGGGTAACAGCCACTATTTTTTGAGCATATCCGCTACCTAGGACTCACACTTACATAGGGGTATTAACTTAATTACAAAAGACTAATATACATGACTGTGCAACTGGGTGTGTCCCAAGATGGTAATAGTAACAAAAAGGTTAATCAATGAAATATCAGAATATGTGATAGTTAACAACACATACTTTCCCGGCTTAAGCCGGACTCGAACTCATTGACAGACCAGGAACTTACAAAGAAACTACAAAAGCTACAGACGTCTAGGGACACTCTTGCCTGTAAGAATTTTTAATGTTTTAAAAAATTAACTATGATCCCATTTACTACAAAAATTAATCATATATATTATACTATATCTATGCATCAGGTTATCTAAAAATTTAATAAGAAAATGTTGGTGACTAATTTATGTGATAAACAATCAATAATTTAATCAAATATGGTTAGGTAATTTATTTTGAATTAGATTTTATAACTGAAATTGACCCTTTTCATAGCATATTGACCACACATTAAAATAAAATCAGAGGCTATTAAACAATACAACTTTAAAATTTATTGTATATCAAGAATTTTTTTTAATTACAAAAACCTAGACAATTATATAATATAAATAGTTATTAAACCATTCTAGGCTTATTTGAAGTAAAACTGGAAGAATACTCATATTTCACCTCCAAAGGGTTTAGAGAGTGAGATCAATTACTAATGAGATGTCTTTTTTCTGAAGCCCAAATTATGGAACCGTCCAATAAGCATTCCGCAATTCCCCTGTTTTTTTTTTCAGAATGAGTCACCCTTCTTTCTCTGAAAGCCTCGTTCCTTTCCTCAAAGTGAGTCAAATATTTATTGATATTTATTTTATTATATGATTTACCTCAGTTTTACTTAACCAATTATGGTTTTCAACGAAATGTCTTGAAACATTTTCGGAACAATTTTTGTTTGTATTTTAGTTTAAACAATTTTATGAACTCGTTAAAACTCTTGACCACTGCTTATACCATTGGCATACTAATATATTAATTTAACTTCCTACATAAAATGTAGTCTTATGCGAAATATAAATTGCTCACAAATTGAATTGGACCACTCATCAAAAGTTGGGTAACACTCTTTTTTAACCATACTTCTGGTTATTTTTTGTTTCTTTGTCTGTATAATACCTTAGTTATGCATTGGTAATAGTATTTGTTAAAAAAAAAAATAATAAGGAAAAAAATTGAGAACATTTTTTTTACAAATTAAACATTTATATTTTTACAAACTTTAATAGATATTGTCTTTTTTTTCATTTTAATCTTCTTCATTAGGGTGTTGTACCCTCTCTACTTTGAGTTAATGCTTCACATCGGGGGACCATACTCCTTATTAGGCTCAATATGTAATATCGAGGTAACGAAGTCCGTTCCTCAGTTAAAGCGTCAGCAAGTTCATCCATGTTATCTGGACTAGGGGAACGCATGTGTGATTGGCGTTGGACTTTTTCCCAAACATGTTCCATTGGATTCATATTATAAATCGAGTAAACAAGGTCCTTTCGTTCGATAGTTAGTTAATAGTCAGACATTTCTTTGAATGTCTGAATTTAGCGGCAGGCGTAAATAAATAAAAAAAAAATCTATAATAAAAAAATAAAAAAAATCATTATCAATGGAAATAATGAAAATTTCATGAGAATGGATGAGAGAAGATTAACATTAAAAATTTCCCAGCAGAGCCTCCAAAAACAGAAAACGAATCCATGGTACAGATGGTAAAAGAAGATATGATGGTAGCAAATATGCTGTAGTATTCAATTTGAGACAGAGACAAATTTTGGGCAGCAGTCAAAGATCAAATTTCTGAAAATAGTTAAAATACAAATAAATAGACAGGTTATCAGGTTATTTGTGAATGAAGATAACTCAGTCAACTCTTTTTTAGCCTTCGGTATGTTGGGTATTTGATGTGATCTGTTTTTGTAAGAATGAGTTAGTATAGTCATAAATGTTTACTAGTAGCATTCAATTTTGTTTTATTATATTAGGAATGTAATGCTTTCATTGATCAGAACATTTTTTTTTTATTTTCCTATAACACCATTTTCTGAATTCTTCTCTATTCCATGTCATATCAGAGATAAGGATCAGAACATCATAATTCAAAATTACAAAGTTAACATCCCGATAATCCGAAAATGGAAATGTTTTCTTTGATCCTTGGTGGTTTTGGGATTTCCCCTCTTTTTTATCTTTCAACCCAACTTTAGCACAGTCCTGACCAAAATTATTACGGCAAACGCTAGGGTGGAAAAACGTGTTTTGTATCTCAGCCTATGATTTTTAAATATTTTATTTTACACTAAGAATAGTCTTAAGAGAAGATAATATCTCAGAAAACATTATAATGAACTTTTACATGAACATCTACAAAATTGAAGTGCAAAAGTGACTACAGAACTTCGTAAGTATTTTAAAAAGTACGGCTTGTGGAATAGTATCAACAGAAACCAGAAAAAGATCAGGAAGAGAGCCTTCTAAAAAAAAAAAAAAAAAAAAAAAAAAAAAGGTAGTCGATTTTTACAACTTAAAAAACGACAATCACTTATTTCAAATATATAATACATTGGCAGTTCATTTATTTGCACCATACAAATTATGTTAACAATGATAGTTTTTTATCTTCTAAGTAATTTTGCGATTTTTATTGCAATATTAGTTTTTAAGCATAATTTTGCATTTCTTATCCTTTCTTTAGTATAATCTTGCATTCTTTTTTTCCTGAAACGTTTATTCATAAATAAACTTATTTATTATATATTTTTTAATAAACCAATACCAATTCACATATCTGCCTTTTTAAACATGTGATGGTAATTAATTTTTGAAAAGACTGCAGACTTCGTATACCTGGGATCAATGGTATCGCAGGATAATGATGGTGGAGCTGAGGTAAAAAGAAGAAGAATATCTGCTAACTGATGCTATTTTGGCCTACAAAAACATATAATTGGACATACTTACTCAAGACAGACAAAACTCCACCTTTATAAAACTACAATTCGTCCTGTTCTAATGTACGGTTCAGAAACCTGGACTCTGACAAACAAAAGTGAACAGGACCTCCTGACTTTTGAAAGAAAGATCTTGCAAAGGATATTTGGAGGACTATGTGAAAATTGTGTATGGAGGAAACTTAAAAATCAAGAAGTTTATAATAACTTTAATGAATTAAACATCATCCAGGTCATTAAACTGGGCAGGTTGCGGTGGGCCGGACACTTGGCGCGAATGGAGGGTGAAATGCCTAAAAAAATACTAACTGAGCCCATTCATAGAGCCAGAAGGAGAGGAAGGCCAAAACTAAGATGGGCCGACGGAGTGGCGGCTGATGAAAATGAATTCCTGGGGGTCAGGAACAGGATGACAGCTGCCCAGGATCGTGAAGATTGGCGGAGGCTTTTGATAGAGGCTAGGACCCGTCTTCGGGTTGTAGCGCCATGAGAAGAAAAAGAAGAATGGTAATTAAAAACGTAAATATGCTGAACATCCGCCCTTGTCGGTCTAGAAGGCGCGCCTATCCGAAGGTTTAATGTTAATACCTTACTTGGGTGGGTCTGACCTCTACCGAATAGAACCTCTGCCTAATACAGTAATCCGTTAGTTGCATAACTAAATTTTCGAAAAAATTAGAATTGCTGCAGTAAAATATCAAATAAAATAAATTTGGAGAATAACAATAGTGGTAGGGGACAGCTTGAGAACTCTTCTGTGTTACCAACTCACTTCACAGACTAATATTTTTTAAAAACTATTTTTCAGTATTTGTGAAAATATATTTCTCCTATTGTCTTTTGATTAGATTAGACAATTTAAATCGTTTGGAAAAAGTGTTTAGAATTCAAATAACTAATCCAGAGTTTTATGTTATTAAATAAAGATAAGGTAATGCAGTCGGTAATCACAGTATAAAGTGTAATTTAAAATAAGGCGTTGAAATATGTAGACTGTCTATTAAAATGCAACATTCACGTCAGGCCATTTCAACAGCCATTTATAGTTCCCTCTTCAGGACCGAGAGTCCAATCATGAGATGTAGCTGCTATGAAAAGGAATTCCATAAGAATAACAACGCTAAGGGAACATGATACAGTTGAGAAATGACATTTAATATAAGAGTAAAATATGACTTTATCTTCCTTCCATCCACCCCTCCTTCTCTAGTGGTTCTTAAAAATAAAAAGGTCTAAGTATGGAAATTGCCTAAGAAGAAAAGAAAATGATTTTTCCTCCCCTAGCCCCAGCTTCGAGCTATGCGGAAATTTATGATAGGCGTTACGTTGCATTCCTCAGTTCTTTTGAACTCTGTGTTCTTTTGTTATCCAACGTCCACGGAATTTCTTGGCCGATTGGAGCGCAGCCAAGCAGGATTTCATTTTTTATTACTACTACGTGTAAGAAAATTGCAACCACATTGAGGAAACTAAAATAAAATATTATGGTTCACTTCAGTAGTATAAATGCATAAGTAATAAATACAAGACCTTTTTTCAAATAGCAACCTGTTTATGTATATGACTCTCTTCTTCTCTTCATGTCTTTTGTTTTCTATTATTGAAGTGTCCTGTTGTCTTTTTTTATAGTATACTTTCTCTGAAAAGTTTTTTATTGGGACGTTGTTTTTCCTTTTCCTGGTTGCATACCAGATCATCTTAATCTTACAAATAGTTTAATTTGCGAATTCACTAGGACTATTATAATTTTTTGTTCTTCCTAAACATAATGGGTTCGCCATCGCCTCTTCGTGATTAAAATTCAATAGTCGTTTTCATACATTTGGGTGTATGAAAATATAGAAAACAAAGATATATCGAGATTGATAAAAACAGTAAGGAGTAAGTAAATATTCATGCAAGTAAGTGCTAACAGATTCTAGCGAAGGAGTTCAGAATTATCTTTTTAGCTATTATCGCAACATCCTTAGATTCATACCCAGGTCTGCCAAGAAGATCTTTGCTCTAGCAGATGCAAACGATTAGCCTAACTCCAAAACTCCTCCTTTCCGAATGTCTCTTGAAATTTTTGTTAGGAAAGGGATACACTTAGTACAAATATTGATTTTCTACCGTTCTTATCTACCTGATTAATCAAGTTTAAAGTTTTTATTTTTTACAGTAAGATTTAGCTTAAATGTTATCCTTATGTCCTTAAGAAATTCCACAACAAAGTAAACCTGGCCAAAACACATAATTTAGTTTTATACCAAGGATTCATCCATTCGTTCATAATCCTATAGTGGGTATTATTAGGAATGAGCTGTTGGGGGGGTGCATTGTTTGTTTGTTTGTTGGGGTTTATAGGCATAAAACCCTAGGGTCATCAATGCCTGTGTAGTTATATATATAGGTATATTTTCACAGAAGATTAGGGTCAGGAAGGGTGCCACGAACAGAGGCGCACCCCCAAGGAGAGACGAGCCGCACCCGCCGAGCAGGAAATGCGCCACGGCTTGCTTATTTATATGAATCATATTTTCTTCTATTTAAATTATACACGAAGCTTATAAGTAGGATGTGGATAAAAACCATTTACATTTCTACATGGAAAAGTCCAAATCCTCACAAGGTTCGGAGCATAACTAGCCCAAGCAGCCATGTCGCATTTCCCACCAAGCGGGACCGATCCGCCCCGACCCCAGGAAGCGCCCCCCTCCCCCCAGCCCCTATCCGAACCCTAAGAAATTAATAAGTTTCCGAAAAGAAATAAAGAAGGAAATAAAATAAAAGTAAATAGGAAATAAATAAGGGGGGGTGCATTTTCACAGTACATGCTGAGCAATTTCACATTTCAAGTTGGTGTTCCGGCCTCTGGCACATTTGGTACAAAGGGATCCAACTTTTCTCATCTGTACGCTAGCACCTGGGGCTCCACCCAGGGGTGAATAATTAATATTGAGTTTTAGACAATTCAGAACCGAATGTTTAATGTGTCTGTCAGAGAGGGAAAGATGGAGAGATAGAGATGAGAGAGAGAGAGAGAGAGAGAGAGAGAGAGAGAGAGAGAGAGAGAGAGAGAGAGAGAGAGAGAGAGAGAGAGAGAGAGAGAGAGAGAGAGAGAGAGAGAGAGAGAGAGAGAGAGAGAGAGAGAGAGAGAGAGAGAGAGAGAGAGAGAGAGAGAGAGAGAGAGAGAGAGAGAGAGAGAGAGAGAGAGAGAGAGAGAGAGAGAGAGAGAGAGAGAGAGAGAGAGAGAGAGAGAGAGAGAGAGAGAGAGAGAGAGAGAGAGAGAGAGAGAGAGAGAGAGAGAGAGAGAGAGAGAGAGAGAGAGAGGAGAGAGAGAGAGAGAGAGAGAGAGAGAGAGAGAGAGAGAGAGAGAGAGAGAGAGAGAGAGAGAGAGAGAGAGAGAGAGAGAGAGAGAGAGAGAGAGAGAGAGAGAGAGAGAGAGAGAGAGAGAGAGAGAGAGAGAGAGAGAGAGAGAGAGAGAGAGAGAGAGAGAGAGAGAGAGAGAGGAGGGGGGATGCTTTGCCCTAAGTACTTTATAAAACAATGATATGCAGGTTCATATTCGGCCAGTGGCAGGGTGGCATTGATTCGATTAATTATTTAGCCTCACCAATGGCTTAACTTTTGTTCTTTACCCCTAACGGCCATCAAAACTTCATGTTGCTGAAACCGCAAGGTTCTTAGGAAGATGCCCGACGTTCTTAGGAATATCTTATAGATTGATTCAGAGTATATATTTAGAGTTATTTCTAATTTCTTATTAAATTTTTTATGAGAAACTTAGGAACAAATGTGACATACTAATAATAAATACGAGGATGCTAACAAATCGTTCGTTTAGCGTTAGTCGAATAAAAAATATTGCTTTAGAGCACTGGATCCAAGTACTGTAGAGATTTGGCTTGCAAATTTTAAATACATGTTAATTGATATGAATGATGTAGAGTGAAATCTAAAAAGTAATTGAATCGAACGTCTTGAATTTAAATTTTTTAAACCATGTGTTTAATAACAATTTTTTTTATTTATTCGAGATGCAATCCAGTGTTTTATAAACTATGCGCATATAACTTTTATGAATAATTCCATAAATCTTTGCCTATTTCCAGTTTACAACGAAATTTCAGCGATAAATTACTATCAATATGCCTCTGGCGACTGGAGGCGAACAGCCAAGAAGAGCCATCCCTCCTCGTTAGAACAGCTGCAATTAAATGAACTACTGCAGGCCGGCTAATCGATGTTCATTAATGTTGGGGACGAAGCCAGCGGGGCAGAGTCCCGCGGGCCCCACAAGTCGCCGGGCTATGACTAAGTAGCCAACTCCGAGCTCCCCAAGAGCCCTGCCCCTAATTCTATTTGCCCCTTTCAACGCCCGATAGAACCGCATATCCTCATTTGAACCAGTTTTCGAACAGTTTGCCAAAACTTCTTACACACTTCACCGAACTTCCTAGAGCCCCATTCCATGTACTCACCGTATAACAACCACTCACGCGGTCCACAGTTGGATGGATGTTGCCCATAGCTTCTTTTAAAAGCCACTTCTCGTATCTAAACGATTTGCTGTCTGTAAATAAACCGTAGAAATAAACTTTTGATCTTATAGGTTGTAATTACCGAAAATCTAATCAGCGATTGTTTTAATGTCTATGTTCTTCAATAGACAACAATGAAATAAAAATAATTTTTAGTAAAAACATTTAATTACATAAAAAAAAAATTCTAAAATTGATCATTAATAAAATATTTCTTTTTTGTACTGTTAATAATCTGAAAATTATTGGTATTAATCAATATATATAATAATTCAATAAGAACTACACATACATATTAAATTAAAAAAATACATATATGAGTATTATTAAAATTAAGCTGGTAGTTTTTAGTGTTTAAAAAATTCTTTCGTTGATCCTACCTTAAAATAAATAAAATATCTTTTAAGTTATATTTATTTTAATTATTTATTTTAAGATGCCGTGTACTGCAACATGGCCAGAGGCACAAAATTATGGATTCTAGTTTATCTAAATGGTACTAAAGATCCTGCAATCCCTGAGGAACTTTAGAACATCTGGTGGAGGATTGTACCTAGGTCTTTGTTGAACAGGGGTGTTCTAGCAGTGGGGTGTTGGGATGCAGTTACTAAAAATATGTGCTCCACTGATAGAAGAACATGGCACCTTGAACACGTGGGCTGTGACGTACCTTGAAGTAGGTGCTGGTGGGTGAGCCTTGTTTGTCCGGTGCACAGCCTAGTTAGTCATCACCACTTGTTCCCTCCTAGAACCGCTTAGCAATGGCCATGGTTGAGTATTTGGGCAGATAATTTTTAGTTTGTTAGTATCCGGAACCCTGGTCCAATAATAAATCAATGTCCCCTTGCAATTCTGTTTAATATATATATTTGGTGGTCGCTGAGAACAATCGGTAAATTGGGTAAAGGAACCATATTTCTCGCCTCTTTTGCAGCGGCATCTCTTTTAAGTTATAGAAGTACTATTCAAAGTGTATTTATTGATATTCGAAATGTAAATATAATTTTAAAAATCTAAAATATGTAGTTGATATACTAAAATCTAAAATATTTAATGGAGAACCATTTAACTAAATCAATATATATCATATTCAAGTTCATAGGAATATATTTCAAAGTATTCAAGTTGTCTCATGTTCGGAAGTGTTTGAAACTTGGGCGTTTTCACTCAGCCTACGCAACCAGTGACACAGAGATAGAGAAATGCTAGAATTTCCTTACGACCTGTTTTACCCCTCACGTGTGGAAGGAGGTTGGTTGGGGAATCATCAGACAGTGTAAATACTTTTAATAATGTTTGTCTATTTTTAATTTTAATGCTGTTTTATGATTTTGTTTTATTTTATATCTACTCTATATAAGATTATTATTTTTTTTTTTAATCAAAGATAAATGTAGAAATAGTAGCTTCACTTGCATATTGCGTATTGCCCTTGAATGCTGTTTAGAAAAAAAAATTGTTTAACATAAAATTGTATTTACTATTACAGAATAAGTAGTTGTTATCCAAGATGGCTGTACTTCCACTCCTAGCATTTCTCAGCGCTGCCTAGAGCTCAAACTGCCGTGCAAACTATGCTAACAAACTTCGGATAACAGAGAACAAATTCCTTTGTCTAGTTAACAGGCTACGCTAAATTACCCAGGATACACTAAACAGCCAAAAATCAATACACTAATAGTCTAATGAAATACTACTTGTGTGATTGTTCAAATAATTAATTCTTATCGAGTAACCAAAATTTGACTAAATAAATAAAAAAATAAAAATATTGAAAGAATGTTATGAACTTAGAAATATTTACTTGTTGGAGGTTATTTGAAAATTAATACTATCGCTTCCAGTCAGAAATTTATTTGTTTTCACGTTGTTAAAACGTTACGTAATGTTCTACGTTGTAAGTAATGCTTTCCATCCAAGAGAGAAAACTTTTTTATCTAGAGATTACCAACATATTCTAGCCAGGGTGAGAAGGTCAAAACTTATTCCACGGATCATCCAGAAAATAAATTGCATCCCGCCCAGGTCAAATTCTAACCATTGCTGTACAGGTCTCGGAAATGCTCAAGAGATCAATAAATTGTGATTGAAGACATTGATCTGGTGTTTAATACTTTATGAAAAAGAAGGAATGAGAAAGAAAGAGATAGGTAGATAGATAGATAAACAAAAAGAGAAAAGAGAAAGAGCGTCTGTGTGTGTGAGAGAGAGAGAGAGAGAGGGAGTGAGAGAGAGAAAGAGAGAGAGAGAGAACAAACGAAAGGACTTTTTAATAAAATTAATTCTGATTTCAGTGAATTTATATCTATTTGTTTTATGTTATTTGAAAATGAATACTATTCCTTTTAGTTCGATATTATTTGTTAAAACGTTACGTAATGCTCTCCGTTGTAAGTAATGCACTCCATCTAAGAGAGAAAGGACTCTTATCTAGCAGATTACCAACAAAAGAGATAGGTAATCTAGCCAGAGTGAGAAGGTCGAAACTTATTCCACGGATCAGCAAGAAAATACATTACATCCCACCTAGGTCAAATTCTAACCATTGCTGTAAAGGTCTCGGAAATGCTCAAGAGATCAATAAAACACTTGGTCTGCATATTTAGTTTTTTAACATTGGACATTGATCTGGAGTTTATTACTTTATTAAAAAGAAAGAATGAGAAAGAAAGAGATAGGTAGATAGATCGATAAATAAAGGGAAAAGAGCGAGAGAGATAGAGATAGAGAAAGAGAGAGAGAACGAGAGAGAGAGAGAGAGAGAGAGAGAGAGAGAGAGAGAGAGAGAGAGAGAGAGAGAGAGAGAGAGAGAGAGAGAGAGAGAGAGAGAGAGAGAGAGAGAGAGAGAGAGAGAGAGAGAGAGAGAGAGAGAGAGAGAGAGAGAGAGAGAGAGAGAGAGAGAGAGAGAGAGAGAGAGAGAGAGAGAGAGAGAGAGAGAGAGAGAGAGAGAGAGAGAGAGAGAGAGAGAGAGAGAGAGAGAGAGAGAGAGAGAGAGAGAGAGAAAGAGAGAACAATTGAAAGGAGTTTTTAATAAAATTAATTTCTATAAAATAACTGAACCGTTATTCCCAAAAACCATTGACTATTTACCGTGCTATACAAAATAAAAAACAAAATGTGGGACAAAGATGGAATAATAATGGAAAGAATCAGGAAAAAAAGTGTCGGACATGGGAAACAATATCGGCAAACAATATTGTTCTGTAATATCTGTGATAGCATTGCAGGAGGGCACTAGCAATATATATCGAGGCAACTGCTATCGGCAGATCAGGCGACGCCCCGCTGAGCGCCAATACAAGGCTTTCCGTTTAGCTGGAGCAGTAATCACCGTAGGGCTGTAGATAGCAACTCTCTATGTCTGTCTTTGTCTCTGTCTGTTAGGGCATTGTCTCTGTCTGTCTCTGTGGAGGATCCCATGCTTCCATATTGAGTCATACATATGTTTTTAGCAACATTTGTTCAGCTGGAGCGATTTACATTTGTGATAATTCCTCATCCATTGTGGTTTGATCGAAAAATATATACCATTTGTTATGTTGTAATCTCAGCTTGGTGGTTTATTCTGTACTTTATCAATATCATTATAGTCCTTGATGATGTCTGATTTATTGAATCCTTAGTGTCCTACAGTGCAAGCTAATTCTACTTTAATTAGAGGCAGCTAGGTGATCGATCATTAATTATGTTTGCGGATAAATTTTATGTTATGATAATTAAAATTACTACACTCGAGGGTCAGCACACTACTTACAGTATCCACTTTGCATTATATTATGGGTACAAGGTTATGAAATGAAATTAATTATTATTATGGACGCAAAGTTGAAAGAGTGAGGATTCCTTGCTAAGTCATGCAGGCCTTGAACTGTAGGGACTAGAGCCGAATTGCAGCCTTGATATGTGGGAGAGAAATTGTTGGGACAAAAAAATAAAATAGTCAAACAATGAAATGAAAAAGGGAAAGGGAACATCAACAGTTCAGGGCTATTGTGCCATCAATGATCAAAATTAATGTAGTATTAAATAAAACACCCAGCTTTGAGAAAACATAATAACTTATTATAAGCCATGAACATTATATGGTACTTCTTATCTAAACTGGTTTCTGAGCGGGCATCGCTAAATTCTTCTCTGCCAAGTCTTACTAATCCATCATAGTCAGCTTCCTCTTCTCCTTAATGTAATCAAGTTCCTCTAAAAGAGGTCATCTTACTTTCCAAGACACATCTTTATTAAGGGTCATATCCCCCGTTTCACTCACGGTTATGACTGTTGACCAGAAAATAACTGCAGCAACGCGGAACAATAGTAGCAACGAATTTTGCCAAACTGAGTTTCTGTTTATCGTGGACAATAGTACCTTATAGCACAAGTATACTAATTCCTTTTATATATTCGAAGAGTTTCTTTGATTTAGGAAAGTTATGGAGAAATATGATGGGCTTTGAAATTACTTTTTGATACTTGGCTTGGGATACTTCATAGGATACTTTAATGAAATTATATTTACTTTTTTAAAATTTCATTTACAAATTTAATTGTTGTGACGTCCATAAGTATACTATCTAAGACAGGAAGGATGGATTATGCAACAGGTCATCAATCTATTCAAGAATAAGGTCTAGATTTATTCCGCGAGGATGTCACAAAATGAGTTTCAACCCGCCCAGGTCAAATTCAAACCTGTGCCGCATTGGCTAAGTGGATGAAGAAGTACTCAATAAATTTGCCCGCTCAATCTCTAAGTTCATTTATTTTGCATTGTGCGATTAAAAAAGAAATATTTTTATTCATTTTGCAGTTTTGGGGGCACTATTATCAATTATCAGGATTTGTAGCTTTGAAAAAAAAATAAAATAAAAAATAACGACAATGTATTCATCCAAGTGGAATAACAAGTCCTCAAGGATATTATTTACTTTTTTTTTGTTTGAGTGTTAATTGTTGTTCAAAAAGTAAACTGGTAAATCTTCTTTCTTTATTGGCGCGACAGACGCATGAAGCTGTCCTTGGCCTGCTCCACAGCCCTCCTCCAGTCGTCCCGATCAGCTGCTCGCCTTAAATATATTTTAGAAACTTTTAAGTCCTCGGAGACGCCATCGAACCATCTTCTCTTCGGTCTTCCACGAGGTCTCACTCCATCCGGTCTATCCCATAACAATTTTCGGCATGTTCTGTTCTCACCCATCCGGTATACATGCCCATACAAATCGTATAGGTCCCGGTTCGTCCTTCGCCGCCACATGCCGTTATCCTTTATCGGACCAAATATACGCCTCAGTACTTTCCTTTCGAAACAGTCCAGTTTTGTCGCTACTGATTTATTAATAGTCTATGTTTCGCAGGCATACGAGGCTACCGGTCGCACTAGGGTCTTGTACAGTCTTATCTTGGTTGCGAGGCTGGTGAGTCTACTCTTGATAATGCTTTGTATAGAGAAGAAGGCTCTGTTGGCTGATATTATCCAACTTTTAATTTCTCATTTTCATCGAGGTGTTCGTTAATCCAGGCGCCTAAATATTGGAAACTTGTGGCGGTTTTGAGGGTGTAGCCTTCCATATAATAAAAATGCTGTGGACGAGCAAGTTTTTTTCTTCTAAATACCATTATTTTGGATTTATCCTCGTTCATATGCAATCCCATTCTTTTAGCTTCTCTGTTCAATTTGTGCAAAGTTTCCCTTAAGTATCGCATTGAGAGAGCTGCAATAACTACGTCATCCGCATACGCCAATATCTGAATGGGGCTGTTAAAAATTGTGCCTCTGGTGTCAAACCCCGCTCTTTTTACAGTTGCATGTAAAACTATATTGAAAAGGAGAGGTGCTAACGAGTCTCCTTGTCTGAGTCCGACATCTACGGGAAAAGGCTCGCTTCTTGCCTGTTCACTTTAATCCTGGCAAATGTGCTCTTCATGGTGGACATAGTGAGCCTAATGAGCTTGTTCGGTATTTTCATGTCTTTCATTGCTTTATACAACTCATCACGGTTGACGGAATCGTATGCTGTCTTAAAGTCCACAAACAACAGCCACATAGTTTGGTTATACTCTTTCATTTTTTCGCACATCTGCTTCAGTGAGAAAATTTGATCGACAGTCGACCGGTTGGGTCTGAAACCTCTCCCTGGTATTCACCCAAATTAGGTTCAACATGTGCGATGATCCTGTTATGTAGGCTATTGAGAAAACTTTATATACTGTGTTCTGTAGACTTATCCCCCGATGATTTCTGCACTCTGTCTTATCTCCTTTCCTCTTATATATTGGGACTATGTTTGACTCATTCCACTCAGCAGGAAGCTCCTCTACTTTCCAAATGCTAGATATCAAAGAGCGAATTTCATAACATTCTCTGAGACATCTCTATGCCTTCTATCTTCCTGTTCAGGGATTGCCTTTTCTTTCCTTTTATCATTCTCTTGGCAAATTTCCTTGCATCCTGATATTCTTTGCAACTTTGCCGTGTTACCCTATTCAGAAATATATTCCTCTTTGATCGCCATCTCGCATTCATAGTCAAACCATGTGGGCACTGATTGCTTCTTGTCTGCTTTGCAACATTCTTCCGCTGCTTTTACGATGGTTTTCATTAAATCTTCCCATTCTTGCTCTACTGACTTCCCCCCCCAAGAACGGCTGGAATGTTGTTTTTTCCTTCTTGAACTCGTTTCTCAAAGCGTTGTCTGTTTTCTTCTATCCTAAGTTTCTCTCTACTCTCTTCTAAAACTTGTTCGGACCCTACTCACGACAAAAAAATGATCCGAATCCTCGTCTGGACCTCTAAAAGATCTTACATCGTTGATTACGTTAAAATGTCTGCTGTCTACCAACACATGGTCTATCTGAGAGACAAATCCGCTCGGTGAACGCCATGTTTGCTTGTGCTGACTTTTATGGGGAAAGAAGGTGCTCATAATTGCAAATGAAAAAGTTGTTGCCATGTTGATCATGCGCTCTCCATTATTATTCGTCACGCGATGCAAACTATGCCTACCAACCGTTGGCCATGCGTCTTCCTCATTGCTGACCTGTGCATTAAAGTCCCTTATAATCATTTTCAGATCATAACCTGGACATCTTCTGATTTCATCCTCGAGTTCCTCATAGAATTTGTCTTTTTCCTCTTCGCTCTTCTCCTCTGTCGGTGCATGAACATTTGTAATTGAGATATTACATATTTTCCCTTTTATTCTCAACCTGCATATACGCTTATTAATTGGCTTGAAGTCCAATATGGCAGATTTTAACTTGCTGGATACTAAAAAAGCTGTACCAAACTCGTGACGCTCTTTATGCCCACTGTATAGTACTTCGAAGTTCTTCCCTTTTAGGATACCTTGGCCAGTCCATCTTACCTCTTGCACAGCCGCAACATCAATTTTCATTTTCTGCAATTGCACATCTAGCTCATGCAATGCTCCAGGCCTGTATAGCGTCCTAACGTTCCAAGTTCCAATTTTGTAGTCCTTATTCCGAAAGCCAGGTCGTTGCCGATTATCCGTCCAATATCCAAGGCCTTGTTGTAGAGCTTGAGTAACCAAGTAATTTTTAACAAGAGGCCGGGGGTCAGCCCTCCTCTCAACCCTCCTCCTTTCTCAACGCGGGCTTGGGACCGGCTATGGCGGAGTTAAACTGGTAAATACCATTTTTAAATAGAGCGACTCCCTTCCCATATTCTCTGAATCGTTTCCACCATAGGAAAGTTCAATTTTTTCTAATTTCCGCTTTCTCTGACAATTTATCTTTTATTTCATATTCAACTCTGCTAGTTATGACTATTGTCTTCCCGTTTTCAGTTGAATATTACTATTTATTTATTATATGTAAGGCTATCATCGGTAACAGATTAAATAACAAAAGAACATTGCAAAATCGAATTATGACTAATTTATAACATTATACATTTATACAAAAATGCGTATAAAGTATTTATAATGCATTTTGACTGACAAAAAAAATAAAAAATAAAAAAAATAAATTGGCACTTGTGGTTTGTGTTTATTATAGTACATGTATTGTTGTATGACTTCTGGGGTACACAGATCAAGTATCAAAGCAAGGATACATGCTTTTCGAATGATAATATATTTACATTAGTATGTAAATAATTTTTCGGTTATATCTAATATATATTTATGATAAATAAAGTAAGTAAATGTAGTTCTAAGTGGTGAGATTGATATTACCTGCAAATCTATAAAAGGACCACTATGTGTTGTACTGGTATTTTTGTCATTTATACTTTTAATTCAAGTACATATATATATATATATTTTATGTATAAAATATATATTCCTTCCATAATAAAATATAGAGAATTTGTAGATTGATGGCGGCTGGAAAAATAGTGCACTTAAAAAAGAAAACTACACAACACTTCCTTAAAATCCTGTAATTTTGGATATGCCTAATTGTTTTTATTGTTGTTTTATTTTATTTTTTTGTTTTGTTTTTTCAAATGCAAAAGAATTTCTTTGAAATATTTAAATGTGTGGATTTAATCAAGAAATGTAAATCTAAGAATACCGAAGCATTGTCGGATCAGCTAGTAGTACAGTAAAATACGTCTGCCTTTAGTTCGAAGTATATTTACAATTAGATTTCCATCGTTCTTAAGTAGATATATAAATTAAGTTTTTGTTTTTTAAAGGTTTATATCATTTATATATCATTTATATATTTTATATACCATTTATATATTTTATATATTTTATACATCATTTAAATTTCGGTATCCCAGAACTAATTTAATATAAACTTTTTCAGCTAATGAAGGCTCAGTTTTTTAATCTTTCACCGTGGTTGCGGTTTTAAGTCGCTTATCTCGGTCCAGCGCTAATGTTGGTGTGGGGAGGGTAGATAGATTTACTCTTTGATTCATTTTCACATTTTGTTTCATGAAGCTATTTCAAAACTGGATCATTCTATTTATTTTATAATTGAAGTTGTGTAGATGCGACTTATTGCATTGTAATTGCGGTGCCACTCCAATGACATTTTTCATCAGATAGTTATGAAGTTACAATAAAATATTATATTAGATATATTATTTTAAAATTAAAATAAAGTTTTACAACAGAATCGTTGTTCAAATAGAATTACTTAAACAACTGGTTGAGGGCAATACGCTTGCCGTAATGCCGAACCAGGGATAAAATTAAATGGCGTATGACCTAGGAAGTTGTACCAGAACCAATTCGTAGTATTGCAGAATATTCGAAACCTTAAAAAATATTTCAAAACCTCTATACAGCCAAATTTCACCTGTAGGAGAGATAAAACGGTGGTAGAAATTATTTTAAACATGACATTATTGATAGCCACATAAAGATCACTCTGGCTCTAGCCTTCAAACTATCAACACTCAGTGCGTGCTATTTTTTCTCTTATTTCTCTCTTCTTCAATAGTCTGTTATTTCAGTTAATAATATTGAAATAGATTAGTTATACAGTGCAGACATTAATTATATTAAAGGCAACGAGTATCGTAATAAACATTAAAAGGAAAATAATATCGGCCGGGTTTACGTAGGTAGGGGGCCATTGGGGATTAGTGCGTGCCCCCACTCCAACAACTCAGATCGCAGAAGTCTTTATTTAATAAATAAACCTATTTTAAAGTGATCGTCGTGTAAATCAACCATTTCCAGAGATCACAAATCTTCACTGGCCTGTGTTTCGTGCCAAACACTGTGCCACGTAAAATGCAGTAATTTAAAAGATACGGAAATTACGCAGCAAAAAATTAACCAATGGCAGTGCCCTAAATGTGAATCGGCCACCACGACACGGCAGTATATAGCAGTTCCCAGTAAAAATATGGAGGAAAACATATCTGCTATACTGTGTGAGATCGGAGAAGTGACCGATGACATAAAGGAAATCAAGGGCACAGTCAATAAACAGACAGACCTCGCTTTTGAAAATTCGGAGAGGCTCAAATCCTTAGAAGAGCGGGCCAAAAGACAAGAGGAGTTGATCGAAAAATTATTAATGGAAAATAATAATTTGAAAGGAGTTGTCAAAAAATTAGAGGTGAGGCTAAATCAAACGGAGCAGGCTCAGCTCTCCAATTCTCTAGAAATAAGAGGTGTTCTTTTAAAATCTGGAGAATCAACAAAGGGCGTAGTTTGTTCTGTCGGTGCGGCCCTGGGAATTAAACTCAGCGTTGAAGACTTAGACCTGGTCGAAAGAAAAAGACAAAGAAAAGAGGATCCTCGGCCACCGTCAATCGTAGTGCGCTTTGTCCTCCAGATGACCAGAGACGAGGTTATTCACCTTCGAAAAGTAAAAAGAGATTTTAGTACAAGACACCTCGGCTGGGAATCGGACGAAAAAATATACGTCGGCGAAGAGATGACCCCCGGTAACCGACAACTTTACTGGTGGTTAGCGAAGCAGAAAAGCCAGGGCGGCTGGCAAAGTGAAGTATGTATGGTTTGCGCGAGGAAGGGTTCGCTGCCGGCGTGACGATGGCCAACCTGTCATGATAATTAACAAAGAAGAAGATTTGGATGAGTTTAATTGACGGTTGATTGGCTGTTACCTTAAAAAATTACTTTTTTGTTTTTATATTTATTTGTTTAGCTTTTTGGGATTTGATATAGTGTACATTTTATTTTTACTCACATTTATTTTAAAGATAATTATTTATTCTTTAAATTACATATTTATTAACGATATTTTTTGTTTCACCATACTTTACTTATTATTATACGCCAAGATAAATTTGGCAGGTTTCGTTTATTTTTTATTTCAGATTTTTTATCAAAGATTACTAGTTCATTTATTTTATTTATTTCCTTTCTCTGATAGTACATATAATGGATATTACTTTTTAGCAATTGTACCTTGCTTTTCCTCTCCAAATATCTCCTTTACTCCCATTTTCCTCTGTAGTTTATACTTTATTCAATCAATATGAATAACACCCTGTTATCCTGTCATGTTAACTCCCAATTCCTTCCTGCACATTTCGAAGAATTTCATGATTATTTCCTTCACAACTTTTACCATATTGTAGCTGTCACGGAAACCTGGCTCAAACTACATATTCCCTCCTCATCGGTATCCATTCCTAATTATATCCTATTCGTCATGATCGGGCGGAACGGACTGGTGGTGGTGTTGGTTTGTTCGTTCATGACAGTCTGAGGGTTAAAATCCTTTTCAAATCTCCGTCAACTGATACACCTCACCTAGAATATCTTTTCACAGAAATTTCTTCTCACTTGTTTACCCTTCTCTATGTAATAGTGTACCGTCCTCCTCAAGTCAAATTTGACTCAACCTTCGAATCCTCATTTTTTACTTATGTCCCGCTTACAATAACATAATAATAGCCGGTGATTTTAACACAAATCTCCTTTCCGTTTCTCCTGATAAATCTTATTTGATAGACCTAGCGTATTCTCTTAATCTATTCATCGTACCTTTCGAACCTACTCACCATACTCAGTTTTCAGACACTTTACTTGATTTATTTATAGTTGATTCTCCTCAAAATTTACTTTCCTTTTCTCAAAATCCAATATCCTTTCTCTCATGTCATGATCTTATCCAAATCTCCTAAAATATTTCTAAACCTAAGATCCTCAATAAAAAAATTTCCTGGCGCAATCTTAGTTCCTTAACTCCAGAAAATATAAACCCTCTTCTAAACTCATTATCCCTTTCCATTGAACCAATCTATTCCTCCTACTCTACAGATAAAATGGTGGGATGCCTTTCATCTAATCTACTAACATGTCTTAATCATCTAGCTCCACTCAAAACCTCTATCTTTCGACTTTTACCTGCTCCTTGGATTAATCAAGAAATTAGAGATCTGATGAAAAAAAGAGATGCAGCTAGAAGACGCTTCAGGCGTTCCAGATTTCCTGATAATTACTCCACGTTCAAATCCCTTCGAAACCTCACCCAGTCTACCATGCGACGTGCCAAGGCGCAGTATTTTCGTAACATCCTATCCGAAGCTCCAGATTCAAAATCTAAGTGGAGAATTCTCAGGAAGTTTTCGGTTACGAGTTACGCATCCAGTACATATTATCCTGTGACTCCTAATGAACTCAATTCCTTTTTTTTAGATTCCTCTTCCAATGAGCCTCCAATCAATACTTTATCCTATTCCATTCCTCAATTTCCATTTAATCCAGATAACTTTTACTTTCTTTATATTCTTCCTGATGATATAAAAGCCTCTGTTTTTAAATCCCGGACAAATGATTTCGGTGCCGATCAAATCCCAGTAAAAATTATCAAACTCACTCTTCCTGTCATCCTTCCTGCTCTCATATATATTTATAACTTCTCCTTACAAACCTCTTCCTTTCCCACAGCATGGAAAAAGGTCCTAGTTCGTCCATTGAATAAAGTTCCTTCACTTACCACAGCATCCCATTTTAGGCCTATTTCCATCCTATCAAACCTATCTAAGCCACTAGAAAGAATAGTCCATTCTCAACTTGCTACATTCCTTGAAAATATAGATCTCTTAACTCCTCTTCAATCAGGCTTCCGTTCAGGTTATTCTTCACAATCCGCTCTTTTAAAAATTACTCAAGACATTTATTCCTCAATTGACCAACAGAAAATTACGATCCTAATCCTCTTCGATTTCTCCAAGGCCTTTGATTCCGTAGATCATAAAATTCTTCTCACTAAATTACAAAAAATCTCCCTTTCCAATAGTGCTCTTGGCTGGTTCCAGTCCTTCTTATCTCTCCGTTCCCAAACAGTTATTGTTCCTAACCAACCTCCTTCCTTGATTCTAACGCGAAGTGTTCCTCAGGGATCTTCCCTTTCACCAACTCTCTTTTCAGTTTATATTAATGATTTGACAGGCGCTATTAATAATTCCCAATATCATTTATATGCTGATGACATTCAAATCTACTTATCGTTTCATCCTTGTGAGATTTTTGAGGCGACTTGTAAGATTCAAGAGGACATTTATAGCATTAACAATGGGCAGTGGAGAATAAGTTACGACTAAACCCCAAAAAAACTAAGGCAATGCTAATTGGATCTAAACCCTCCCTTAATTCCCTTTCCTGTTATCCACTTCTATATCACAATAACGTTCCTATTCAGTTCATAAACTCTGCCAAAAACCTCGGAGTAGTACTCGATCAACATTTGTATTGGAATAACCATATTTCCCACCTTACCCGAAAAACCATCTCCATCCTCAAACAGCTCCTAAGATTCCGTGAATCATTCCCTTGTAAGACCCGTCGATTGTTAGTATCTTCCCTCATCCTTCCCCACCTCTTGGCTGGTTCCAGTCCTTCTTATCTCTCCGTTCCCAAACAGTTATTGTTCCTAACCAACCTCCTTCCTTGATTCTAACGCGAAGTGTTCCTCAGGGATCTTCCCTTTCACCAACTCTCTTTTCAGTTTATATTAATGATTTGACAGGCGCTATTAATAATTCCCAATATCATTTATATGCTGATGACATTCAAATCTACTTATCGTTTCATCCTTGTGAGATTTTTGAGGCGACTTGTAAGATTCAAGAGGACATTTATAGCATTAACCAATGGGCAGTGGAGAATAAGTTACGACTAAACCCCAAAAAAACTAAGGCAATGCTAATTGGATCTAAACCCTCCCTTAATTCCCTTTCCTGTTATCCACTTCTATATCACAATAACGTTCCTATTCAGTTCATAAACTCTGCTAAAAACCTCGGAGTAGTACTCGATCAACATTTGTATTGGAATAACCATATTTCCCACCTTACCCGAAAAACAATCTCCATCCTCAAACAGCTCCTAAGATTCCGTGAATCATTCCCTTGTAAGACCCGTCGATTGTTAGTATCTTCCCTCATCCTTCCCCACCTCGATTATGGATGCTTAGTATACGGAGGACTGTCTGGCGAGCTTGAAATGAAGCTGAAAAGATTAATGAACTCCTTCATAAGATTCATTTTTGGTTTCCTTTGAAAAATCCTTTATTAATCGTGCAGCTTTATTTTGGAATTCCATACCC
This sequence comes from Euschistus heros, assembly GCA_003667255.2. Lineage (NCBI taxonomy): Eukaryota > Metazoa > Arthropoda > Insecta > Hemiptera > Pentatomidae > Euschistus > Euschistus heros. Next base: position 786,173 of record RCWM02000200.1, read on the forward strand.
ATTTCGATCCGCCATTCTCCTTCTCTCACTTCCTTTAAACATAATTGATTCATCTACCTCCTCAATTATCAATCTTCCGAAATTATGTAATATATTAGTGTTAGAATATTTCTTTATTTTATATTTTATTTTAATTTTGGTATTTTCTTATCTTGTTTATCTTATATAAACCCAAAGACTTTTATTTTTTCAAATCTAAAATTATACCCCCCCTATATATTTATATGTATATAATTTACATTCTATATAAGTTGCTGCCTGTTATGTACGCAGCCAGACAATGATACCTTTTTATTGTACTTTTGTCTTATTCTTAGGGGACAAGGTGTCCCAGAATAAATATTATTTTTCATTTCATTTCATTTTTATTTGAAGATATAGGCTCATAATGAAACAGCGAGCTCCAACATCTAATTATTAATTAAGCTATATTTATTGGAAACGAAATTATGTTGAACAAACTATGGCTTCTTAAAATGCTAGAGAGCAGTGAGAGGAGATCGTGTAAAACATTATTCAATATTATTGTAAGAAGAAAAAGAAGCTATGAATAAAAATATATTAAAAATGTATTGTATATGGCTTCTGATTAGAAAACTTGAGTTAGATTATTATTGTAAATAAAAATAATTCGTCATCATTATGAACAGAGTTAGTTTCCTATAAGTGGGGAGACAGTTTGAGATCCTCAATGTATATTAATATATATATATATATATATATATATATATATATATATATATATATATATATATATATATATATATATATATATATATAATATACAGTATGTTTTTAATTATTTTAAATATATATTTATATTTTGTCATTTATTTACAATATATCTTGCACAGTTAAAGTTTATTTGCTTATTTTCTTTCTCACACTGTTTTAATGGATCCGTTAATAGCCATATTACGTATTGCCTCTAAGTGAGATTCCTAATGAATCAGTTTTATAAAAAAGAAAGAAATACGAGGAGCAAGAGAATTAATAGATGCATAAAAAAATTATAAAATATGTTATAACTAATAATGTAGTAACAAAATACTACAACTACTTGGTAAAGATTCGGAAAATCCTCGTCTGCCTTATCAACAATAAATTATCAAATATTTAATTTCACGATCACTGAAATCGCCAATTTTTTCTCTGATGTATTAATCACTCGCTGATGTAAACAAATACCACCGGCTGCCTTATATTACATGGTCAGGTATTATAGATTAATATCCACAGACAATTTAGAATAAAACTTTATATTTATTAAATCCATAAATTTTACTATTAACTTTTAATAAAAAAATATTTCACTGATGCCTGCTTAACGGATCCGCATTAGCGACGGATATTATACCCTACACTAGGACGTCTCTAAATTATCTGCACAAAAGTCTTACTTGGAATCCTAGAAGAAACAGATTGTCGTTATAGACCGCTTTAACATTTACTAGAAAAACGTTCTAAGCTTCCAATTAATTAAAAGAGACTCATTTACATGATAGTAAATAGATCTATTTAGACATACGAAGTTGAGCTTAAGGCTTACCTACCAAACCTAATTTTTAAACCTAGGAACCTTCCAATTCCCACAAATCCTTACAATCCTAAATGCTCAATACTCCTTATGTTGTTGTTGTTGTTCATTAGAGTTTTAGAGCGTAAAACATCTAGGTCATCAACGCTCAGTAAGTATAAAAATATTATATAATGATTTGAAGGTCCTTCTGGGCAGAACCCGACTGAGCCGAAGGCATGAAGTCAAGGAGCCAGGAGCCCACAGGGGACGGCCAGGAGTATAGGAGACGCCCCAATCCCACATGTTTTTGTTTTATTTATATATTTTGAATTTTTCATCACGATGATTGATCGGAGGATGTAGATAAAAACCATGTTTAAATCCTTACTACATCGGTACAATCCACCAATGTTTACAATATGTTATTCATGGAAAAGTCCACATCATCCCAATCCTCGGAGCTAAAACGCCCTGTGAGAAAGGTACGTCTCCCCACCCCCACCACAGCCCCAGGAACCCCGGGACACCAATCTCCCATCCCTCCTGCCCTAGGTCCCTCCAGTAGGATCTATTCTGATCAGTTATTATTATGTTTTGTATATAATTCCTAATATCCTTAGTGTCTTGCTTTTTCGAATGAATACAATGAAACACATCTACATATTAGTTTTATATGGGTATTCAATCTGTCATAATAAGGAATAATAGTTATAATATTATTTTAGCAAAGTAATTAACTGGTGTGATCAGATCAGTATTTGTCTATCCAGGGATTATATTTCTCTATATATTTCAAGTTTTGTAAGACATGACATTACTAAATCAACCTTACGGTTATCATTCCCCAATGCTACCGTGATGTTGCTCGGTATTCCTAACAAGTTGAGTTTTTGAAGGTAAAAGGGGCATTCTTCAAAAATGTGGGCTATTGTTATTGTATTGTCGCAATGTTGACATCTTGTAGGTGGTTCTCTAGTGAAAAGGTGAGCATGTGTCAGTTTTGAGTGTCCGATTCTGAGCCGGGTCAGTACCACTTCCTCTCTACGGTTCTTGCGATATGAGGTCTGCCAGGGCCTTACATCTCTCTTAATTTTCTTAAGCTTACCCGGAGTACTACATTGCCATGCATCTTGCCATTTCTTATTTATACCATCTTTTAAGGGTTTTGCTAGCTCCGATGGTGTTAGTAGCACTCTACCAGGACCAGTAAGAGTTAGTGCTTCTTTTGCAGCTTTATCAGCCATTTCATTGCCTTTTATTCCGACATGTCCTGGCACCCATATATAATGAACCAATTTCCCGTCTTCGTTAAGATGTTTTCCAATTTCTAAAATTCGTTGAATTCCGGGATGGTTGGAATACATATTATCTAATGCTTTAAGAGTACTTAATGAATCGGTAGCAATGGTAATATTCCCTACACATGAAGTCTTGGCATGTTCTAGTGCCATTACTATCGAATTTACTTCCGCAGTATAAACACTACAATGCTGGTGCAGTTTTGATTTGAAAGTGTGATGGGAAGTAATGAAAGCCGATCCTGCTGCTGAATCTGATTTAGATCCATCTGTGAAAATCATTTCATGTTCTGGTAATGCCTTAATTATTTTCAAAAAACTTTCTTTGTAATCATTTGCAGGTGTATTTCCTTTTGAGAACTTCGAGAGTTCCAGGCGTAATTGAGGTTTTATGAACGTCCATGGTGGTGTATATTTTCTGTTGTTTTTATATTGAATAATTTTAATTTGTTAATAACGGATGATAATCTTTCGGCTAATGGGAGCGTGGCGTTAGTCTTCGTTTGGAATTTTGCTGAGAATTTACTTCGAAAGATGTATCGGTGAGTAGGATGTGTGTTTTGTGAATATAATTTGGTAATATAATTTATTGCTAGTTTATCTCGTCGGTATGATAATGGAGGTAGTCCTGATTCAGCGCAAATAGATAACGAGGGGCTAGTTCTAAAAGCACCTGTTGCAATTCGTATTCCTGCATGGTGTACAGCATCGAGTTTGGCAAGATTCACCATTCTGGCAGAGCCATAGATGAAACTGCCGTAGTCCATCTTTGAGCATACCACTGATTGGTATATCTTAAGTAGTGTGGTTCGGTCGGCACCCCAGCTTGTTCCACTAAGAACCTTGAGTAGATTAAGTTTTGCGAGACATTTTTCCTTCAAAATTCTTAAGTGATTTTCCCAAGAAAGTTTTTTATCAAATACTAATCCTAAGAATCTCGAATTATTTGCATAGGGTAAGGCTACGTTGTTTAGCAGTAGGTCTGGTAATTGTGGGGTTTTTCTTTTCCTGCTAAAGTATAGGCAATTGGTTTTTTTCGGAAGAAAACTGAATTCCTGACGTCTGCGACCATTGGCTGATCCGATTTAGCGATGTTTGCAGTTTGTCTTTTATGGAGCTCAAGTCTTTGCAACGGCATAGAAGTGCAAAGTCGTCTGCAAAGAGCATTGTTTTGACACCACGAGGTAAGTTGGTACCCAGGTCACTGACAGCAATCATGAAGAGGGTTGGGCTTAGAGCACATCCTTGAGGGACACCATTTTTTTGTTCGCATCTCTTTGATAGGACATTTCCTATTCGAACACGAAAATGGCGACGATCCAGAAATTTTTGGATAAATATCAGCATATTACCTTGAAATCCTAAACTTGAAAGTTTTTTTTAAAATTACTGTAGAGCTAGTTCTATCAAATGCCTTATACATATCGAAAAATATAGCCACTGCTTGTTCTTCTTGGATAAAGGCGTATTGAAGTTCAGCCTCCATTTGGACCAAGTGATCAATGGTTGACCTGTTTTTACGAAACCCACATTGAAAATTTTGGATATAATGGTACTTTTCTAATATCCACTTTAGTCTTTTATTGACCATTCGCTCCATAAATTTGCATAAACAGCTGGTTAGAAAAATTGGTCTGTAGTTTGATGGGTGTCTTTTATCTTGGCCATTTTTCAAAATAGGAACTACCTCCGCCTGTAGCCAAGAGCTTGGAATATTACCATTGTTCCAAATATGATTATAATAATTTAGAAGCCAGTTTAATGTGTTTTTTGGTAAGTGTTGGAGCATTCCGTAATGGATATTATCAGGTCCTGGTGAAGAACCTTTGACTTCTTTTAAAACTGATTGTAGTTCCCACAATGTAAACGGAGTGTTATAACATAGTTGTGAACCATCATTTTCATAGTTAATATTTGTGATTTTTTCAGCTGAGGGTTCGCTATATAATTCTGAATAATATGTAGCAAACTGGTCTCCAACTAACTCAGGTTCGTCGTACAATTTGCCCTCTTTAAGTAACGTGTATCTAATCGAAGTACCAGTACCTTTAATTTTTCTAATTTTATCCCAAACAACATTAGCGGGTGTCGACGAATTTATAGAGTCTACAAACGACCTCCATGACTCCTGTTTACAGCAGTTCAATGTTCTTCTGCACAACGATCTTTGTTTTTTATATTCGATAAAATTATTTATATTCATATTTTTTTGAAATTTACGAAGGGCTTTTCTTCTATTTTTAATGGCTTCTTTGCATTGTGAGTTAAACCAAGGTACAGATTGTCTTCTGTAATTTCCTTTAGTTTGAGGAATAGAAGCTTCAGCTGCCGACAGAATTGCTTCAGTAATTACTTGGCATCCGTCATCAATATCTAACTCATTTACAGACGTTTGAGGAGGGTTTGCTAGAGCAGAAAAAAGTGGCCAGTCTGCTTTTTCGATAAGCCATCTTGGTTTTCTATTGTACTTGTCAGTTGTATTTAGGAGTTTTCAACTGAATGGGGAAATGGTCACTTCCATAGAGATCTGGGAGTATCGTCCAATTAATTTTGTGGAATAAGGAGGGACTGCATAAGGAGAGGTCTATTGCAGAAAATGTGCCATATGTAGAACTTAAAAAAGTCGGTTCACCTGTATTTAATGTCAGAAGATTGGATTCTTCCATGAAATTTTCTATCAATCGCCCTCGCCTGTTAGTGTCCTTACATCCCCAAATGGTATTATGTCCATTAAAGTCTCCGGTGTAAAGTACAGGCTTGGGTAATTGTTTATTTATGTGTTGTAGGTGTTCTAGCTGTATAGAATTATCCTGTGGTATGTATATGGAGCAAAGTGTGAGAGAAATTCCAAAATGGACCGTAACTGCGACAATTTGAAGGGGTGTATCTATTTCTATTTGTTTAGAATACAATGATTGTTTTACAGCTACTGCTACTCCTCCGCATGCACGATCATTGTTTGGACCGTCTTTCCTGAAGATGTCATAGCCTTTTAGTGTAAATTTATCAGACGGTTTAAGATGAGTTTCCTGGAGACTTATAAAAAACGGGTCTACATTTTTTATTAATATTTTTAAATCGCTAAAATGTGATTTGATTCCATTACAATTCCATTGAACTAGAGTCATATGGGGTTATAAAGAAGTACACTAACGATTTGTAGAACCCATAAAAATAATAAAATCAGATATACATGTATGTACACACATATATATACACATACACACACACACACACACACATACATACATACATACATACATACATACATACATACATACATACATACATACATACATACATACATACATACATACATACATACATACATACATACATACATACATACATACATACATACATACATACATACATACATACATACATACATACATACATACATACATACATACATACATACATACATACATACATACATACATACATACATACATACATACATACATACATACATACATACATACATACATACATACATACATACATACATACATACATACATACATACATGCAAAAGCATATATACATGTATCGCATAATAATATAATATAAAAGGTTTATTAAAGGAAATCTTATAGTGATAGTTTTTATTTACATTAATACAATTATTTATCCAGCTGATTAATGCCATTTGTAATGTGTCGTCATTAATTGATATCATTTTCTTTAAATTTTAATTGATCCTTTTTGTTATTTTTTTTTATAAGACACCGAAGTGAAACCTTCGTTGTCGACCATTTGCCCCGCATCATCAACAGCCATCAACAGACTGTTGGCAGGGTCAGAATTTTCTCTGTCAGTAGTAGTTGATGAAGTGGGAGGAAGAAGCTCAGGGGTTGGGGAAGCGGGTAACCTCTCCGATCTCGATGAGCTTCGTGTCCGCATAGGTAAAGCAGTAGGGGGTGGAAGGGAAGGAGGAAGTTGGAAGGGGATAGGGGGATTGGGTAAGGTAGGAGTGGGGGGAGTGGATTTTGTAGTAGGTTTATTATCAGTTTTGCCACCGGTTCAATATTATCTCTGTTTGAGTTTTCTTTAATTTCTCCAAAAGTAAATACAAAATTAACTTGTGTTCCTGCATCTTTCTTTTCAATATTTTTGATATTTTGTTTTGCAACTTCTGCAAATGATTTGTTTAAGGAAACAGGATTTCTTTCTCGGTATATGTTTTTCGCTTCATTTAAGGAAACTTTATTATTTATTTGAATCGCCTTAATCTCCTTCTGAACTAGAAAAACGGGGCAATTACGATCTAATGCGTTGTGTGACCCGTCGCAATTTATGCATTTAGGGGCCAAATTGCATTTAACATTATCGCCGTGTCTTGCCTGCCCGCATTGGATGCATACAGATTTTTTTTTACACTGAGTCTTGGGGTGGTTGAAACCCAAACATTTAAAACAACGTAAGGGGTTAGGGATGTAGGGTTGTACTCTAACTGTTTCATAACCTATTTGAATACTGTCAGGTACCTTTGCGGTATGAAAGGTTAAGATATATGAATGTGTTAATATCTCGTTACCGCCCTTTTTAATTTTTATCCTTATAATATCTTTTATTATTGATGACATTTCGTTTTTTTATCTCATCAATTTCCAGGTATTGGAAGTCATAATATCGAATTATGCCCTTACTATAGTTTAAAGTACTATGTGGGGATACTTGAATGGGATATTGACCTCCAAAGTCTTGGCAAGCTATTAGAGTATCGGATTGTTTTCCGTTCTTTGTTTCTACTAATAACGTACCGTCTCTAAGTTTTTTTAATATTTTGTACATCTCCTACCAATCCTGTAATAAACTTATTGATAAAAAAGGGTGAGACTTTTTTAAAATCATCCTCGTCGGTTCTCTTTATTATTAGATAGTTGGGGCTTACTTTATTAGTTGTTATATTTTTGTCCGGGGTCAGTTTAATTCGGCCCCGAGGTCTTTTTCTTTTAGCTATTGGGCTTGTGGGGTCCGAGATGTCCCCCATTGTTTAAAGGTTAGATATAGGTTAGTTACTAATAAAGAACTAATAATCACTAAAATAAACTAAAAATCACACAAAACCAAAAATAAATACAATATATCAAGTAAAGATTATAGAAATATATGAAACTAGACTAATTTAAAGAATTTAAAAGTCTTATCTGTCTACATTCCTCTAATGAGCTGAAGATAGAACTCCCCAGGCCGAAGCCTATACAAACACTGAATACTCCTTATGTGTTCACGAATCAACTTACTAACAATGATCTTAACATGTTGCTGAATTGGCAAAAAGCAGATACCTATCCTTTCACAATACGCCATTACTCACTCGACTCATCTAGTCATCCCACTTCCACTCTTCTCGATACCCGAAACACTTCGAGAGGTCTAAATAGAGGAAGTCTAAGGGAACTCCTAATGTGGAACATCTATTGAAGTTCTACTGTAGGGTAGTTTCTTTAAAGTTATTGACATGTCATGGTAATAATCTTAAAGCAAATTTACTTGTTCTATATATTGTTTAAAGTCGTAAATAAAATAAAATTAATGGAGAATTCTTATTTTTTAGTTTTTAAACTATTTATGGATATTTACTGTATACATTATATACAAAAAGTAAATTTGAGGAAAATGACTACAATGACATGTCAATTACATTTAAAGAACTACTTACTAGTAGCACGTCAACATTTTTGCATTATAAGGTCTCTTGGCCATCCTCTATTCAAACGCCTCGGAGGATTATCGAGAATTGAGTGTGAGGCAAGATAGGGGACTAGTGAATTCGAGTGGGTAAGGAGTTTTCTATTAAAGGGTAGGTATCTGGTTCGGGCCAAATCAGCAAATATGAAACGTTAAGAACAACATGGATAAGTTTGTAAACGGAACTATCTAAAGAAGCATTGAGAATTTTACAAAGGATTTTAGATTGTTAAGATTGGATACGAGAAGAATATAGAAGATTTAGTTGAGCCCCAAACCTCAACTCCGTATGCCTGTTTTGTAAATAAGTCTTATATAATTTATTAGCAGCTTTGAACACTTGTCTAGTAATTGTCGGAGTAGTCGAAATCGAATAGCAGTTTCTTGTCATTTAAGTCTGATATCTGTAACATTCTAATGATTTATGCTATTTTTTTTTTACGTAAAAGTATTTAGAATTATTGTCTTAGCCAGTAACTTTTAAGCAGTCTCCATGGCTGAGAGGTTGGGACGAGGTTTTCAGCGCACACGTTTCAGAAGGCGATGAGTTCGAATCTCACCTTGGGGGGAGGAGGAAATTTATTCCGCGACAGACCTACTGAATAAATCTTAACTTTCCTTTGGACAGAATAGGTTGGTAACCAGTAGGATAACTCGTCCTTCCTGCCCTAGTTGGAGTTCTTCTATTTTGACAGAACTGAGAATAAGTAACAACGTGTTTCTTAAAATATTATCATAGAATTTATAATTGAAATGTATTTATAAATATATTCTAACATAAACTGTAATAATAAGTTATAAAATCAACAATCTACTATTAAAAATCAAACCTAAAAATATAGAATATTATATAGAAAATAATAAACAAATTATAGATATAGCCAAATAAGTATTTAACGTAATTAAGGAAAAACTTTTTTTTTTTTTTTTTTTTTTTTTTTAATCAATTTATTGAAATTTACAACTGTACAAGTATACATCAAGTAAATGTGTTAAAAAAAAAAGTTTACAATAACATGCCTAAACTTGAGAAGAACTACTCATCAGTAGCACTTAAGTAAAAAAAAAAAAAAAATGAAAAACAAAATCTACACAAGAAGATCTCTGGGCCATTTTCTTTTCAGACGCCTCGGAGGATTATCGGGAATTGAGTGGGAAGCAAGTTGAGAAACTAGGGGATTTGAGTGGTTATGGAGCTTACTATGAAAGGATTGGTATCTGGTTTGGGCTAAATCAGCAACATATGGAACATTAAGATCTTTATGGATAAGTTTATTGGTGACAAAGTAAGGAGCATTGAGTATTTTTCGAAGGATTTTAGATTGTTAAGATTGGATACGAGAAGAATATAGAAGATTTAGTTGAGCCCCAAACCTCAACTCCGTATGCCTGTTTTGTAAATAAGTCTTATATAATTTATTAGCAGCTTTGAACACTTGTCTAGTAATTGTCGGAGTAGTCGAAATCGAATAGCAGTTTTCTTGTCATTTAAGTCTGATATCTGTAACATTCTAATGATTTATGCTTTTTTTTTTTTTACGTAAAAGTATTTAGAATTATTGTCTTAGCCAGTAACTTTTAAGCAGTCTCCATGGCTGAGAGGTTGGGACGAGGTTTTCAGCGCACACGTTTCAGAAGGCGATGAGTTCGAATCTCACCTTGGGGGGAGGAGGAAATTTATTCTGGGATTTTCCGCGACAGACCTACTGAATAAATCTTAACTTTCCTTTGGACAGAATAGGTTGGTAACCAGTAGGATAACTCGTCCTTCCTGCCCTAGTTGGAGTTCTTCTATTTTGACAGAACTGAGAATAAGTAACAACGTGTTTCTTAAAATATTATCATAGAATTTATAATTGAAATGTATTTATAAATATATTCTAACATAAACTGTAATAATAAGTTATAAAATCAACAATCTACTATTAAAAATCAAACCTAAAAATATAGAATATTATATAGAAAATAATAAACAAATTATAGATAGCCAAATAAGTATTTAACGTAATTAAGGAAAAACTTTTTTTTTTTTTTTTTTTTTTTTAATCAATTTATTGAAATTTACAACTGTACAAGTATACATCAAGTAAATGTGTTAAAAAAAAAGTTTACAATAACATGCCTAAACTTGAGAAGAACTACTCATCAGTAGCACTTAAGTAAAAAAAAAAAAAAAAAAATGAAAAACAAAATCTACACAAGAAGATCTCTGGGCCATTTTCTTTTCAGACGCCTCGGAGGATTATCGGGAATTGAGTGGGAAGCAAGTTGAGAAACTAGGGGATTTGAGTGGTTATGGAGCTTACTATGAAAGGATTGGTATCTGGTTTGGGCTAAATCAGCAACATATGGAACATTAAGATCTTTATGGATAAGTTTATTGGTGACAAAGTAAGGAGCATTGAGTATTTTTCGAAGGATTTTGGATTGTAAGGATTGGATACGGGAAGAATTGGATGGTTTAGTAGAGCCCCAAAGCTCAACTCCGTACGTCCATATAGGTCTAATCACAGTCAAGTAAATGAGTCTTTTGTAATTAATTGGGAGCTTTGAACGTTTGTCAAGTAAATGTTGAAGTAGTCTGTAACGACGAGCAGTTTCTTGTCGTTTTAGTCTTGTATGTGGATTCCAAGTAAGACGTTTGTCCAAGTGGAGTCCTAGGTAGCGGATCTGTTCAACAGGGATTAGTGGAATGTCATAAAAGGATATTGTAGGACAGGAAGTCGTAGGTTTACGACGAAGGGTAAAGGTTATTTGGTGTGATTTGTTGGGGTTTATTTTGATTCTTCATTTTTGACACCATTCTTGAATGTTTAGGATGTGAGATTGGAGTGTTTGGGAGGCAAGGAATGGATCATTGTTTACTGATAATACACATGTGTCATCAGCGTAAGTAGTGAGGACAGTGGTAGGATGAGTTGGGATGTCAGCTGTATAGATCGTGTAAAGGATAGGGCCAAGGATACTACCTTGAGGAACACCGGCAGATTGGGTAAAGAGGGAAGAGTAAGAAAATTTATGGTTTACTTTGAACATTCTATCACTGAGATAGGAACGGATAATAAGGAAGTATGTTGAGGGAAGGAATTTGCGGAGCTTGTAAAGCAGTCCTGGGTGCCAGACTCGGTCAAAGGCTTGTTCTACGTCGAGAAAGGCTCCCGTGCAGTACATTCCGCGCTCTAATGCTGAGGAGACCACGTCCACCACACGATGAGATTGCTGGATAGTGGAGTGTGATGTTCGAAAACCAAACTGGTGATCTGGGATGATATGATTGGATCTAGGATAGGATACAGGCGTTTCAGGATGAGTTTTTCTAAGATTTTGCCCATAATAGGCAAAAGTGATATTGGACGATACGAGGATGGGAGTTCAGGTGGCTTTTTGGGTTTAGGTATCATTTTAACTATTGATATTTTCCAAGGATCAGGGAAATATGTGGTGCGAAGTACCGCATTGTATATGTATGTTAGAAATAGGATTGCTTTCTGAGAAAGGAGTTTTAGGATATAAGCTGTAATAAGGTTATATCCAGGGGCTTTGTTGGAAGGTAATCTGAGGATTATGTTGGATACTTCTGAATGATGGAATGCATTCAGAGGAGGAGACATTTGGAGCGGTACATTTAGTTCTGCTTCAATGCATTCAATGTGAGTAGGATTGAAGATGTCAGGTTGTGGGTTAAAGGTTTTTAAAAGGGGCAAGCCAAAAATTTGGGATTTTTCTTCGTCTGATCTAGTCCAGGTTTGAGAATCAGTTAGTAGAGGGTGATTAAAGTTTTTGTAATTAAGGAGCTTTTTTCGTTGTCACCCATAATGACTTGTCGGAAGTGTTTAGGTTTTCAGTATGATTTTGTAGGTTTTGTATTCTGAGGTTTCTTATTTCTGTTTTCAGTTTGTTCGTTAAATTATTGTAATTATTTTTGTCTGATGGGTATCTAGTACGGTGCCATTTCGCCCTTGCTCTACGTTTTTCTGTCAATAAGGTGCGAATATGCTGTGGTAAGTTATAATGTTGACTATTAGTATTTTTTCGGTGTGAGGTGTTTTCAGTTATACTATTTTGTATTGATGACGTTAGTTTGTCAATTGCTAAGTTTATATCTTCTTTTGTTTTAAGGTTAATTTCAAGGTCCAATTGATTCTCAAGATCACATCGAAATCCATCCCAGTCTACACGTCCGGTTATCAGTCTAGGAGGAGAGGGTTTAGGAACTGGATTTGAATGCAATAGAAGCAGAACAGGGCTTTGATCTGATGAGAGGTCGTTCATGGATTTGATGATTGTTTGAGAGGTGGAAATTTGGGAAGAAATGAAAATATCAAGGACATCGGGAAGTTTTTTAGGAGAGGTTGGCCAATAAGTAGGGTTCAAGGGAGAGAGGATAGAATAACAGTTGGAGGTTGCAATACGGGATAGGATGTTACCACGGGAGTTGGATGTTCTACAACCCCATCGCTGGTGTTTGGCGTTGTAGTCTCCTCTAGCGATAAAGCGCGGTCCAAGGGAGCGGAATAAGGAATCAAGGAGGCTATGGGAAAGGGAATTACCAGGAGGGCAGTACACAGCTGAGAATGTAATATGGAAAGGACGAGTTGAAATGGTTACTGAGGTGGATTGAATGTTGTCAGATGGAGTAGAGGGAACCAGAGAGTGGGATATTGATTTATGGATAAGGATGCAAGATCCGCCATGGGAGGTGTCGTCTGGGTGATCTGTTCTGTAAGTGATGTAGTCGCGTATGTAAAAGTGCAACCGTTGGGTAAAGCGAGTTTCAGTCAGTAGGGCAATGTCTATTTTATTGTCGTGGAGAAATATGTCGAGTTCGTCTTGGTGATTTTTCAGTCCGTTTGCGTTCCATAAAATGATAGCAAGAGACTTAACACTCATCTTGCGACATTTAAGGGAATTTCCGAAAGGGCTCTTGTGAGAAGGGCAATGAGCGGTCTTATGATTTCTTTTAGTTCTGAAAGGAAAGAGGAAAGGATAGCGTTGATATCGGTAGAGTTTTGGTAAGTAACTGGATATAAATTGGAGGCTTGTGGTATATGGTTTGTCTCTGTGAGTGAGTTGTTTAGGAGCGGGACTCTTCGTTGAGTATGAGGAGCAGAATGAACTTGCAATGGTGATTGGGATAGGGGGTTGACCTGAATAGGAGTCTGAACATGGTGCTGCTTTTCAGGCGGTAGTTTTACCTTTAGTGGTAAATTATGTGAAGGGATGTTCTGTCGAGGAGGTTGAGGATGAGAACGGGACGTGGGAAGCTGGGATTGGGAGGTTTGAGGCGCCTGACCTCTAGGTTGTTCCTTTGTCTTGTCCGAGTATGGAGCTTGTTGTCGTGGTGGATGATGATGTGCTGAGGTTGATTGCAGTTTTTCTATGTTTTGATCTTGTTTTCCTTGAACTTCTGGGATTATTGTGTTATACTGTTATCGAAATCAGGTGCCTGGGTGCGAGGGTTTTGTTTTATTGTGGATGTATTTGGCTTTCGTTGATTTTGCATACTTTTGTAGACTATGCAACCTCTGTAATTCGCAGGGTGAGCTTCTCCAAACAGTACGCATTTAGCAGGAGTATCGCGTGATTGCTGGCATGTTTCAGTTGCGTGTGAGCCAGCACATTTTACGCATCTTGGTTGATGGTGACAATATGTCTTCGTATGTCCTAAGCCTTGGCATCTAGTGCACTGGACTATAGTCGGTTTACTCTTAGGTTCTTCAAATTTGACGCAGGAATATACTAGTCTAGTGACGTCAAATATATCTTTGTTGTTGCTGGCCGGCTCCAAGTCCACAAAGAATAGAGGCAGCGGATATTTTTTTCTAGGATGAAGCACATTAGATACTCGCCTAACGCTATATCCAATTGCTTCCAAACCGTCTTTTATGGCGCTCGTTGGGGTAGTAGTATGGAGACCTCGGAGTACTACTCTATAAGCCTTATCTTCTTTCAGCTGATAGCAGTGAAAATCGTAGTTTTTACTTGTTAGGTGATTAATCACTTTTTTATAACAGTCTTTCGGCGCTGTTTTGACCTTAATATCTTTGATTCGTGAAAAACAATCGAAATTGGTCTCTCCGATCAAATTAGCTATTTCTTTGCAAAATGACAAGAAATTTTCGATTTTATAAACATAAATTGGTGGCGGATCTGAGTCAGGAGTATGTTGAGGATTTGTGCTATTGTTATCACTGTTAGATGGTATAGGGGCATTGAAAGTTGAGGTGCTTGGCGTAATTGATGGAGTTGTTTTCGCTGCAGTAGATTTACTGCGGGTTTGATGGCTAGCATTGGTGAGTGGCTTTTTTGATTTTGCCGTCTTGTTTTTCTTCTTGTTCGGCGAATTGCCCGCTGATCCAGGGGTACTATTTCGGTGGCGCTTTTGAAGAACTCTTCTTGATTGGGAATCAGTTTCATTGATTTCCGAGTAGGGAGCATCTTCGTCCGATTCGTCACCAGATGTGACAACCTCCATCTTTTGATATTAAGAAAGTAAAAATAAAAACGAAATATATATAAATTAAAATTAAATTAATGGTAATAATAACAACTATACAATTAATGTTGAAATTATTACCTCTTTGAAGAACCTATTTACATAAATTGTACAATTTTTATCCTGCAGTAAAACATTATAAAATAAATCTATTAAAATAATACTAAGAATATGCAAAATTAAAAATTTATAAATAAAAAAAATTGTCCCAAGAAAAAAAAAAAAAAAAAAAAAAATTGTTTTATATTGTCTAATATCGAACGAGAGGCAATATAACTATCAAAACTAACCTTGACCGTGTGATAGATCGCGATGTATTCTACCAGCCGGTAGGATTACGGCAAGCCAGTTAGACTGCTTTACCTGGTATATTGTTATTGTTCACAGTTAATTTAAATGTTTCACTCACCTCACTGAAAGTAATATAAAAATGTTCTATGGTCACTAATTTCACCTTACGGTGAAGATAAGGGCGGAATTTTAGTTAATACACTGTTAAAGAAAGTCACAAACACAGAGCGATATTAGGCGTGCAGTGTGGGTGCAAGAGGAAAAACTAAGTTGAGAATTATACTGAATATAAAATTATTGATTACTTAAAATAACGAGGTTATATGCGAAAGAATAAAAGGACTTATTTTATGTAAGGATATTACTTTCTTATTGTTCGTATTTCTTATGTTGACTAATACAATAACAATTTTTCAATCAATGAATTTAAATTTAAATTAAATATTAAATGCCAAGGCACTTCATATCAGAAAGCGATAAAGCCACAACATGGCTGCCCGCGTTACAGGTGATGGAAGCGTCACTAACTTTTATAAGAAATTCCAGAGCCTTTAAAGAGGGGAGGTTTGCAAAAGGCCCCGAAATTGGCCCTCTTTAGTTAAGACTTAAAATAGGGACTTTAAAAAACGGCCTTTCACGGACAGTTTGCTAAGTTATTTTTTTCACTCGGGGCTATCTCTCTGCCACATTAGTGGTCCTCTTGATTTATATCTCTTTTGTATGCCTTGATTTAGTGGTCGACTATATTTCAGCGGATAAGTATTTATTTGCTTCGGCTGGAGTCTTAGTTCCAGGCCTCCAGCCCCTTGTCCTGGATGATATTAGCTTCTGGAGGATGCCTGGTAATTGGATTCCAGTGGGTGAGGCGCTTTCAGTAAAGGCAAGAGGGTTTTTAAAAGATGGTTCAAAGTAAGCAGAAACTGGTCTGATATTGTAAAAGTTGAACAACGTATACAAAACAAGTGATAAGACTATTTTGGAATTGTAGATTTAATTTAAAGTATTACTAAAGTAAAAACTCCTAATATACATCTAAATATTATTTGATATACATTATATTTGTGTTAGATCTATAATTACACATTATAGTGCATGGTGAAAATAGTTCTTGCATTTCAACTGTCCAAAGTTATATAAAAATGACAAATAAATAAATTTACCAAGAATGTTTTTAATCTTAACTAATTCTAGGTTAGTTATCTGTAAGATAAACCGTCCTTCCTGTTTTGCTTAAATAGATTTGCCCGTTAAGCTTCAACAAATAACATCCCAAAACATAAAGTGGAGTGTTTATAATATTGTAATAAATAAAGATCCGCTACCTAGGACTCCATTTGGACAAACGACTTAGTTGGAATTCTCATACGAGATTTAAAATACAAGAAACTGCTCATCGTTTTCGACTACTCGACAACGTTTACTAAAGATACATACGGAGTTGAGCTTTAGGGACAAGCGTATTTAATACCTTTCAGGCATCCTGACGATCGAAATCCTACAACTATCTTACAAAACTCTTAAAAAAAAAGTTTCTGATAAATTACTAAAGTCTCATTTACATAATAGTAATTAAATCCATTCAGACATACGGAGTTGAGCTTTAGGGTACTATTAAACCTTCCATGTCTTCTTGTATCCAATACCTTTAGTCCAAAATCCTTCGTTGAATTCTCATCCTTAGTTACAAACAAAGTTATCAATATAAATCTTAATGTTCCATATGTTGCTGATTTCGCCCTAACCAGATACCTATTCTTTCATACTAAACTCCATACTTACTCAATTCCCGTTAATCCTCCGAGGCGTCTGGAAAGAATATGGCCGAGAGATATTCTAATGTGGATTTTTTATTGAAGTGCTACTGATGAGTAGTTCTGTTCAAGTTTTGACATTTTATTGTAATCGTTATCAACACATTTACTTTATGTATATATATGTAGTTTTATGCACATGTAGTTCCAAAAGTGACACAACTCAAAAATCTGTATTTTTGATTTATCATCATGTTTAAGTTAGTAATAGTCCTCTATGAAATGTCAAAAATGTATCGAATTAGCTTCAAATCCTTCCTGATACTTCTTACTTGCGGTTGGGATTAAAAGATAATTCAGTTACATTTCTGATATTTCATACAAGACTGAAAATTTTACGTTTTTTAATGCAATTTTTAAATTGTGTCACTTTTAAAATATATGTGGGAACTGTATACAGCTGTGAATATCAATAAATGGTTTTTACAAAACTGGGTAGATGGGTCTAAAATTTAATTGAATTTTCAATACAAAGTTGAGCCCATCACAAACCTTTCAAATATCCATAAAGCTAAATGGTTATTGTATGTAAAAGAATATTAAGTTGGCATTATAAAGATGACTGACATAATAACAATTAAACTATTAAATATCTGTACTGAAATATTGGATGGTTGAGAAGATAAAAGCCACTATTATGAATATGGGGATGAATAAAGCTGGACATTATTCACCTGATTTCGCAGCCCTGATTCATAATAAGAACACAAGTCAGCAGAAAATTAAATTAGTTCTGGCCTACTTGATAAAATATAGGGCAAACTTTCTTGCCATTGTAGCCAGCAGAAATTTCTCCCTCAATGAAAAGTGTTGACCATTCGTTAGAGTATTCATTTCTGGGTCGGTTCTGAAACAATGAGACGTATAAGTAGGCCTTTTGTTTCGGAATTTCGTTCAGTAAGCTTTCTCTTCGAGTTAGCTGTTTAATTTTCATCATGTTATGTCAATCATTAACAGTATGAGTTTAAGTGTAGAAATTATTTCCGTGCTAAATTTTAATGGAGATTACAAGAGATATTTCTGTGTAACAATTGTATATATTACTGATATATTATTTTTTGTTAAATCTCATAGTAGTCGACTGATCTCTGTTAGGAAACGATCCGGCTACCTAGGGCTCCAACTGAAATTGAAGTAGAATTAAAATTAAACTAGGAATCGACTTACAAGACTAAAACGAGGAGAAATTTCTTTTTATTTCAGACTTCTTCAACATTTATTAAGTTCTAAGGTACTGAATAAATATAAAAGACTTTTTTACACGTCAGTAATTAGAACCATTTGGGCATACGGAATGGAGAGTCTACTGAACTATCTAAAGAAACGTCTTCCTCGGAAACCATAAACAAGTTTGAAACGACAAGAACTCTTCGTTATAGACTATTCCAATATTTACTGAACAAACGTTCAAAGCTTACTTTAAGTTACATTAGACTCTTATATAACATATTTGAACATACGGAGTTGAGTTTTGTGGTTCCACTGAACCTTCCTATACTTCTCCTATTCAATCCTTGCAATTCAAAATCCACCGAAAAATACTTTATGCTTCTTATTTTGTCAAAAATAAGCTTATCCATAAAGGCCTTAATGTTCCATATGATGCTGATTTATCTTAAACCAAATACATGCCATTTAATCGTAAACTCCATTACCTGTCAGACCCACTAGTCTCTCAACTTCCTATTCAATACTTGACAATACCCTGAGGCGTTTAAAAAGAAGATATCGTCGGGACCTTCTTGAAGAAATACCAGAGGGTAAAATATTATACTTTCACAAGTAAACGTATTTATTTATTTTTTAAACACTAGCAAATTTCAATAAATGCTCTACCTATAAAAAGTTAAAGGTTTTCCTCATACTTGGAATATCTATACTAGACTAACACTACTCATTACTTCTGCCTGCATTGAGAATCACTCGACAATTGTCCTAAGCCTCCAACCAATGAAAAGAATCATCAACGGGACTGTCATCAGATGTTATTTAGACATACGGAGTTGAACTTTGTGGCACCACTAAACTATAATTTTTCTATTCTGTCGAAAAGATTAAATCAAATAACTCTAAAAATTCCTATTTTAAAAATACATTTTACTAAATGTCCCATATGATTATTTTCAGATAGGAGACAATTATCATTTATGATAGATAAACTCAGGCCTGAGTTCTAGTTCGGTTGATAGCAGACAATTTATATTTTATTATGTTACCGTGGATTAACTTCGAGATCAGGAGACTCTCCCTAACTATAAAGTGGGTAACCTTAATTGGAGGAAAAATCTGGTGGTAATGCCTGATTTCGGCCTAATCTCATTTCATATTCCTTGTCCCAATAACAGTTTTGACCCTTGGGACGTATTTTGACGTAATTTTGTTTTTTATGATAAACTCTTAATCTAAATAAATTCATTATTGTTTCTATTAGTTTCCCTTTCGAATTTTTGAAATAGCATCTTATAGGTCTTAATGCCTCTATGACCATCTCTCGCTTATCCAGAGTTTTGGCTACTTCGTGGCTGAGGGAACAGTCAAACTGCCAGAAAAACTGCACAATATCCATTTTATCACCCACTTGTAAAGTTAATTTTTATGATATAACTTTTTTACTATTGTTAACTTTATTTTATATTCCATATTTTGAAATATTATATTGTTAACCTATACTTTATTGTATGTCACAATCTTATATTAGATATCTACAACTATTTATTTATTTATGACTAATCTACTTCCGATTCGAATCCCAATGAAATCCCAAGACTTCGGAAATGATGATGGCTTCCGGACCTTCTACGAACTTTTGAGTTTACGAATATCCTTATTTTGATCCGCGATTCCTTAACTTTTTTCGACATATTTTATTTTATATATTTTTTTTTAAATTTTTCTCACCCATAATAACCCTGTGAAAGACAGCTTATTTAGAAAACTGAGCACTTTTCATGCACGCATGTTATGAACAAGCATAAACATATTTTATACTGTTTAAAATTTTAATAAATCTATTATCTGAAAAAATGTTACATTTACATTATTCTTTGTTATATCTCATTACTACTTCATTATTACAATCTAATTTATTGAGTGTTACTGCCACCATATTTTTTTTTAAACAAATATTTATTAAGAACATTTTTTATAACGTAAAATTTTGTTTGTAAGTAATCAAAGTGAAGGACGTAGTACAACGGAAATCCTGCCTCGGATCTGGATTTCTAAGATAATTCCGACTTAGCTATAATGATCCTGTCACCCCCCTCAGTTAATTAAAAGTTTTGAACGGGAAGAAAATTCTGAAGGAAGAAAATATAACATCTGTTTTGGAAATACTAATTTCATTCATAGAATAGAGGAAGATAAACGAAGAAAATTAAAACTCCTTATAGGCGGAATAAAGTTTGAGGCTTTTATTATAAATTAATAAAATGTTTTTATATATTTTTTAAATAAATTAAGTTAAATTTTGGTTATTACTAATGTTCCATTGGTCGTGAGTTAACAAACACAAAAAATAGCGATATCTGTATTACTTTAATCATATGTATCAAATGATCAAAATCATTGTAGCAGTATTATTTATAGGACTTCTTATACGTTTATTATTCATTCTGGTTGGTAAGAAATTCAGTTTATGAGAGAAACAACGTTAGTTGCTAGCTTGGTTTCCACCTTTTGGCTTTGGTTGATGCTAGCAATATTATTTTTTCCTTTTTACCTTTTTATTGATATTTACAACTATGTAGTCAAATTCAATCGAGTAAATGTGGGGGGAAATAAATGGAGTAACATAAAATAAAATGCGTAGCAAACACCCATTGGTGGCATTTTGATAAAAGTTTTATAGTACAAGGTAGAACGGTATACATTTTTTTTTTTTTAAATTTACATGAAATTGAAATTTACAACTGTACAAAATATATACATCAAGTAAATGTATTGACAACGATTACAATAACATGTTAAAACTTGAAAAGAACTACTCATCAGTAACACTTTATTAAAAATTCTACACTAGAAGGTCTCTAGGCCATCTTCGTTTTAGACGCCTCGGAGGATTATCAGGATTGGAGTGAGAAGAAAGTTGAGAAACTAACGGATTTGAGCGGTTATGGAGGTTACTATGAAAGGATAAATATCTGGTGTGGGCTTAATCAGCATCATATGGAACATTAAGATCTTTTTGGATAAGTTTATTGATGACAAAGTAAGAAGCATTAAGGATTTTTCGAAGGATTTTGGATTGTAAGGATTGAATACGAGATAAATTGGATGGTTTAATGGAGCCCCAAAGCTCAACTCCCTACGTCCAAATAGGTCTAATCACAGCCATGTATATAAGTCTAGTAATTAGTTGGGAGCTTCGAACGTTTCGTTGTAAATGTTGAAGTAGTCTGTAACGACGAGCAGTTTCTTGTCGTTTTAGTCTTCCGTATTTAATTAAATAGTAGTAAATGAGATGATGCTGGTAATAACATGTCAATTGCCTGTAAAGCAATTACCCATTCATAGCACTTAGCAAATTCTATATTAGAAGGTTTTGAGGTCATGTTCTTCTTGGGATTCAGACGTTTCAGAAAAAGTTTTTCCAGGGTTTCTCCCATGATAGCGATGTTGGACGGTGAAATGTTGGAAGTTCAGGTGACGGATTTTTGGGTTTACGTACTAGTAATCATAAAAATATTCCTTCTTTAATATGCTTGACCAAACAATTAACTTAAATTATACTATTTAATAAACAGTTTATTGATGTTATATGCATGGAATTAATTTTTTCTTTTTATCCATTATTATAATCATTACCAAGATCAAAAATAGTCATTTTGAAAAATATAAAAATTAAATAAAGGTTTCTCTCAAATATAAATTGTCTGAGTAGTATCCTAATCACAAGTCCTCAGCGATATGGTTATTGTAATACATTTTTTTTGTTATAATATTTTCTAGTTTTATATTTCTTTTAATTTTTTCTGTCGTTTTCCAGTCATCAACTATGAATAGATCATATTCTTATGAGGTTCTTAGAGGTAATTTTTCCTAAATTATGTATCTCAAAGGATGGAAGCCGAGATTGTTGTCTATTTGGAAAACTTTACTATTTATTATTTTAAAATTCAAAATAAGTTACATAAATAAACCTTATTCTTAGGGCCGACAATTAAATTAACTATGAAATGGTTGAGCCCTCACAGATCATTAATTACCCCCAAGACAGCCCTCTCATTGGTTGAGAGGGCGGAGGGAATTGTAAGCGAGGTGCTGATTGGTCGGTTTGGGACTGACGCGGAGGTAATTCGATGCGAAGGGAGCAGATATGATGACAATGGTGTCAGGAGCAGCACCTGCCCTAATTTGCACACTCTTCGCCCTTCAGAGCCAGTTCCGTAGGGTCTAATGGTCCCTTGTTGGGCTTGGAAGGGTGTTGGGCGTTCAACAGTAGCACCTCGTAGCAATGACTTATGGATATGCTTTGAATATATGTTTCCTTTCCATAACATCTCATTAAATCCTGGTAACAGTATCAGCTAAAAATGACCAACCTTAGTGTTGGTATCTAAAAAATAAATAAAAAGATGTGCCCCAACATCTTTATTATACCACCAAAAACTGTTATCCCAATTTACAAAACTACATAAGTGCTTTAGAGTGTAAATGGTTACTGTGGAAGGCAACAATATCTTTCTTAAATAAATAAATTAAATAAACCTCATATAAAGAGTATATTTTAAGACTTTGCATTTTTATCATACACAACAATATTATTGATATATTGCGAATATGTATACGTATTTAACAGCTCATAAAATTGATAATACGAAAATAAAACCCAACTTCTTCCAATTTACTTTTAAAATTAAAAGGATCAAATTAATTACATAAAATTCATAATATGTGATTATTCGAAATATAGTTGAGAGTAAATATTAGTTTCTAACGTGACTTAATTCATTCACACCAATATAGCTCTAAAAAGTTAGGTCCTTCCTATAAATGCCATATTACAAAAACTATTTTCTATTACCTTTCTGATTGGGGAACTGTTTACAAAATTTTGACTTAAGCCACTGCCAACAGAGCTAGATCGTGTTCAAATGTTACATTTTTGAGTATGAAAAAAAAAGTAACACCGTAAAAGTATAGATCCCCCGCCAAAAGACATCTCCATCTTGAAAAAAAAAATTAATGAAAATGTTTTTTTGTTTTTTTTAATTTTTTATTAATAGAAATTTACAACTGTATTACAAAACACATCTAGTAAATATGCGGTATATATGAGATATAATGACATGAATACAATTTGCAGAGGAACTACCCATTGGTAGTACTCTAATGAATATTCACAAAAGAAGATCACGAGGCCATCTTCTTTTCAGACGCCTCGGAATGAAAATGTAAATATAATTTATAACAAATCTTTATAACTAATTAGATCTGTAATTGGTTACATGTACATCATATCCCGGAAAATGAACGAGTTGACCCCGACTGTAGAATTATACTAACCAATTACAAAAAGAACACTTCGGATAAATAAAAAGTTCGGGTTACCAAGCAGTGGAATATTTTTGTATTTATTTATTGAAACTTACAACTGTATACAATATATACAGGACATAGTATAGCTCAATAAAGGTTGGATTATGAAGACATTGGCGAGGGACCGGGAATCGAGGCACCTCCACGCTGAGAGGCACTGAGGAGGAAGGAAAAGAAGAAGAAGAAATTTATGGATTACAATGATATGCCTGTAACTTTAAAGAACTACTCATTAGTAGCACACAAAGTTTACTAAACTATTAAATTAGAAGGTCTTTAGGCCATCTTCTTTTCAGACTTCTCGGATGGTTATCGAAAAAGGATTGGAAAACAACTAGAGTAGTGGATTTGAGTGATTATGAAATTTACGATAAAAGAAACCAGTGTGTGCTAAATCAGCAGCACATGGAACATTAAGATGTTTATCTAAAAGTGCATTAGTGAAAAAGTAAGGAGCATTCAAGATTTTAGATACGAGATGAATTGGATGGTTTATGGCCCGAAAGGTCAATTCAATATGTCTAAATAGGTTTAATACTGTCATATAAATTAATTTTGGTAATTAATCAGAAACTTTCAACGTTTGTCTAGTAAATATTAAGTCTAAAACTACGAGCAGTTTCTTGTCGAATTAGTTTTATATGTGAATTACAAGGGGAGTTTTAAAAATAATAACTGGCACATAATGTAAAAAATGGTTTGCATTATTGTATACTAATAATATATAATATATAACATATATATATATATATAAGTTACACTATATATTTTTAATTTTAAGCTTTGACTCCTAACCATTGTAATCTATTTCTTAGAAACCCCTCGTGGGAACTTGCTCTCCTGTGAACTGTAATGTTAGCATAAAGCTTCCTAGAAGAAGCCATTGTAACCCTTTATAAACCTCAAGAAATTTTGTAATTCTCTCTCAGTACATCCAGAGCCGTCTCCACGCCACTCTTCTTTCTGATATTGTAACTTTTATTGAATAAACTTCTTTTTTAAAAAAGTCTTTACTTTTAAATTGAAGATAACTGGCGCAGTCGGTAGGACATCGTCAAACTTGAGGGCATATCAAGGATCAGTATCAACTGTTTGCTGACGAGTCCATTCAGAGGAAGACGAGACGTTAAACTGGCATGAATCTGACTATCGAAGTCATCTTAGTGTAAGTGATTTTTTTATTTAAGAGATATTATCTCAATATTAAACTTTTTTTTTATTTTTCAATTTAATAATTTTGAATAAAATCTATTCTATTTTTAAAGAAAAGGTTATGATTTCATTACTATAACTATAAAGAAATATTTTGTTATTTAAAATATAATTTTTTATTTAATATTAAGTTAAATATTAAGTTACTGTATATTAAGGATAAATTTAATTTTCATTTCATATTATTTTAATTTCATTGCATACTATCTCATTTTATTTTTGTTTGTTATATTAAATATTTTATAAAAATGGCACCTCCCACATTAAAGAAAGAGTATCTAGAGATGATACCTGATTTCCATGGTGACCCTATGTCACTAACGCGATTTCTAGAAATTTCTGATAAATTAATAAACAAATTTTATAATCACGAAAATACTGCCGATTTCCAAAACGATTATTTAATAGGATCAATTCGTGCTAAAATTAAAGGAGCTGCCGCCGACATGGTTAATAGTAAATATATCAATACCTGGGACGATATTAAAAATGCGTTAAAACAAGGGTACGCCGACAAACGCGACGCGTACACTCTAAATATTGAAATGGCGGGAATGAAACAAGGCAACGAAACCCCTTTCGAATTTTATAATAAAATACAAAAAACATTACAGTTGCAAATTAGTTATTTAAGGAGCGAAATGCCGATGGAGGCGTTAGTCCTCACGAAATATATCGAAAAATTAGCACTAAGAGTTTTGTTAAAAGGACTGAAAGAACCGCTTGGCTCTTTCATGAGAACCAAAAATCCGATAGACCTAAATCAGGCAATAAACATGCTAACGAACGATTTTCAATTTGTCATCGACACTTATCGCCCACACCAAAACCATAACAAACCAATACACAAAAATCGCCAACAATTTATAAACTATTTCCCAGTAAACCAGTACAAAGCAATTCAACCTGCTAAAAATGTAATCTCAAATCAGTATAGACCCCAACAACCTAATCAGTATAGACCCCAACAACCTAATCAATATAGACCCCAACAACCTAATCAATATATACCACACCAATATCATCAATATAGACCCCAACAACCTAATCAGTCAACCCCTATGAGTGTCAATAGTAATTATAGAAGTAATTCCCAATATCAGAGACAACCTGATCAAAGTGTAAAATTTAAATCTTTTCTCAATACCCCAGTTCGGAAAAACCCAAACCTAGAAATTGAAGAACTTCATAATCTAAACTCGGAACAGTCCGTAAGTGAATCCCAAATTACTGAATTACCAAATGCTCAACCACCCGACTATCCCACTGTATCATTTCCAGACGATCATCAAGAAAATCAACAATACACTGATCAAAATAATCTGGATAGTGATCAAAGTAATTTTTTAGATCCCAGCCTAGCACAGGAACCATGGACGTAATAGACCTATTTAATTTAACCCGTTTTAGTGCTCTTCCATATATAATTCCACCAAAGTCAAACTTAAAAATTCTAATAGACACTGCGTGCACAAAATCGCTTGTATCCGTCCTTGTAGCAAATAAATATTTTTTTAATAACATTACTCACGAACCATTTAAACTTACTAGCGCGCACGGTTCTTCTATACAAAATTTTAATGCTAATGTAGATTCATCTAAATTATTTCCCAACACCAAAACTCTCCTGAAATTTGGCATTTTTGACTTCCATCCTAAATTCGATTTATTGTTTGGAACAGACAGTCTTAAATTATTAGGTGCGAAAATTGATTTAGTAAATGATATACTAATCACACCTTTTGGCAATTTAACAATTCATTATGACAACAGACCCCCTCAATCTGAATATACTTACATCTTCAACAACGATCCTGAAACCGTAATCAAAATTCCAATCAAAAATATCTCAAATGGAGAAGGAATCATTCCTCATACCGATTTCAATAATTGTCTTAAAATTCATGAAGGTTTAATTTCAATTAAAAATAACGAAGCTATATGTACGGTAAAAAATAATTCGGATCGGTCATTTAGATTAACTATTAAAACCCCAATCCTTGTGAAACCAATCAGAATTTTTAAAAATAACGAATCTCATAATATAAATTTAATTAAAACAAAAGAATCAGATTTCAATGAAGTCAAAAATCTTATTCGCACGGACCATTTAAAACGAAGAAGAAAAAAAAGAAATTCAAAATTTAATAAAACAATATTCTGATCTATTTTATTTAAAAGGTACTCCACTAACTGCAAATACGCAAATCAAACATAAAATCCTAACTAAAGACGAGATCCCAGTCTATACTAAAAATTACCGATATCCTCAAATATTTCAAAACGAAGTGAAAAGACAAATTGACGAAATGCTAGAGCAACAAATCATTCGCCCTTCTTTTTCACCTTACAATAGTCCAATTTGGGTAGTTCCAAAAAAATTAGACCAATCGGGAATACAAAAGTGGAGAATAGTAATAGATTATAGGAAATTAAATGAGAAAACGGTCGATGATAAGTATCCTATTCCGCATATAACCGAACTGCTGGATAAATTAGGCAAAAGCAGTTACTTTTCAACAATCGACCTAACAAGTTCGTTTCATCAAATTTTATTGGATGAAGAGAGTATCCCTAAAACAGCATTCTCAACCGTAAACGGTCATTACGAGTTCCTAAGGTTACCTTTTGGATTAAAAAATAGTCCACCAACATTTATGAGAGTGATTAACAACATACTCATGGGCGTTCCAAATTGTGTTGCCTATTTAGATGATATAATAATTTACAGTACGTCCCTTCAGGAGCATTTATCAATTTTAAAGCAAGTTTTTAAAAAACTAAGAGAATCTAACTTAAAAATTCAGCCCGATAAAACCGAATTTCTAAAAAAGGAAATAGAATATTTAGGACATCTCGTCACATCAAACGGAGTAAAACCAAACCCTAATAAAATCCTTGCTATAAAAAATTATCCCATACCGAAGACTACTAAACAAATTAAAGCTTTCCTTGGACTACTAGGATATTATCGCCGTTTTATTCCAAATTTTGCACACCTCACAAAACCTTTGACCCAATGTTTAAAAAAAGGATCGAAAATTAACATCGCGGATAAAAATTATTTAGATAGTTTTGAAACCAGTAAAAATATTTTGATTAATAATCCCATCCTGCAATATCCGGACTTCAACAAAACATTTTGTTTAACGACAGATGCATCAAACGTAGCCTTGGGCGCTGTATTGTCACAGACGCACGGAGGACGAGATCTTCCGATAGCTTACGCGAGCCGTACTTTAAACGAAAGTGAATCAAAACTGTCCACTATTGAACGCGAACTTCTAGCTATTGTTTGGGCTACCAAATATTTCCGACCATATCTTTATGGCAGAAAATTTATCATTCAAACGGATCACAAACCACTTCAGTGGTTACAATCATTAAAAGATCCAAACTCAAAATTATATCGTTGGAAACTAAAACTCGAAGAATTTAATTTTGAAATAAAATATAAGAAAGGTCATGAAAACAAAGTCGCTGACGCACTATCGCGAGTAGAAATTAATTTAACAGAATCTGAAGACCCTGATACTATTATTAATGATTTAATAGAACAATTTTACCGCGAAAATGAAACATCGGAAAATGCATCTCTTATCGTAAATTTTGATGAAAATGAAAATTTAGATAATATAACAGAAGAATCTGAAACAAATTCCGTTCACTCTAATACTTTAGGAAATACAATAATCGAAATACCAATAGCAGACTCTCCAGTAAATTTAGGAAAAAATCAGATTATTTTAAATTTAGTTGATATTAATCCCGCGAAACCCAAAATCGAAAAAACTGTTTAATAATACTAAAAACAGAATTATCGCTCAGATATCAAAGGAAAATTTCGAACAAGATATAATAAAATTAATTAAAGAATTCGTTGAACCAAAAGTTAAATATTATTTATTCTTTGAAACTGATTTTTATACCCAATTTTATGAAACCATGGTAAAATATTTTAAACATTCGGAATTAAATTTTGTAAAAACTACAAGTAGATTAATCGATATTCAAGATCCTGATGAACAAAATAGTTTAATAAATGATTACCACATTGGCAAAACAAACCACCGCGGTTCGGAGGAAACATTTAATCGAATAAAAAGATTGTATTATTGGCCTAATATGAAAAACTTAATTCGAATTCAAATTAATAATTGCGAAATTTGTACGGTATCAAAATATGATCGGAATCCTTTAAAACTCCAATATAACGTTACTCAAACACCATCTAAACCATTTGAAATAGTTCACATGGATACAATCACACTAGAAAACAAAAAATATTTAACTCTAATCGACTCCTTTTCAAAATTTGCGCAAGTTTATAAATTAAAAAATGGTCAAGCAACTGAAGTCGTTAATAAATTAATTTCTCATTTTTCTCATCACGGGTTACCAAAACAAATAATAACAGATAACGGTTTAGAATTTAGAAACTCATTATTATCCGATTTATTAAAATTACACAGAATCCAACTACATTATACAGCTACTCAATCACCTCAATCAAACGGACCCATTGAAAGATTTCATAGCACATTAATAGAACATTTACGGTTATTAAATAATAGAGACGAATTCAAAAAAGACGCAATGAAAAAAAAAATTAAATATGCCGTACTCGCGTATAACAACACTATTCATTCCATCACACAACTAAAGCCAATCGAAATAATATCTGGACATTTAGATATAGACTCGCCCGTTGCAATAGATCTCAATAATCAAATCATAAATGATTATGTTGCAAAACATAAAGAAAGAGTAAAAATTTTGCATGAACAAATAAATCATAGGAATCAGGTAGCAAAAGAAAAATATATAACCAGGATGAATAAAAATCTTGAAGAATTGCCAAACGAAATCCCGGAAACAGTATTTGTAGCTAATAGGCAAAAACAATCGAAATTAAAAAATAAATTTAAAAAGGAAAAGATTAAAAAAATAATTAAACATAATAAAACCGCTTTAATCGATAAAAAACATTATAACACGCGAGAAAAAATTCATTTAAAAAATATAAAGAGACCGCAGAAGAAAAGACAAACATACCATGTTGGTAGACCCCCAGATGAAAGAGCTGAACCGAGTCAGCATTCTTAGAACAGAGATAAAGCACTCGCACCGGACACATTCTTTCGCTTGAGACAAGCTATTATAATTACGTTTATTTAAAACTCATTTTTCTTTTAAATATAAGTAAATAATTTTATTTTTCTTTGCATTAAAATAAAAAGCATAAGAAATAATTTAATATAAATAATAATTTAATATACACAATAAGGTCGCTGGATACGACTTATATAGATGTGAAAAGATGGCAGTTAAAATGCCAAACTATATAACAATAATAATAGAAAAAAAGAGCATTAGAAATAATTCAATATACACAATAAGGTCGCTGGATACGACTTATATTGATGTGAAAAGATGGCAGTTAAAATGCCCAAACTATATAACAATAATAAAAAATAAAGAATGATAAAAAGAATAATTATTGTTGATAAACAACATAACGAGTTCAAGGAATATGAACTCTTCCTAGTTTAAGAGATGGCATTATAAGCCAAATTATGGAAAATATTTTATACAGTAAAATAGTATAATTAAATGATTAGACTTTAATTTTTATAATTTAATTTTAATTTAATAATGATAATTTAATAATAATTTAATTTAATTTACATAACCAATATTCGATAAACAGTGATTTAATTAGTCAATTTAATAATACTATTAAAACCATACAAGAGAATACGCTGCATATTGCACGAAAAATTAATGATATAGGAACCGTAGTTAACTTGTTAACAATTAAAGAATTATTAGATCACATCCAACTTATTTTCTCTTTAATTTCTACTACTATTTCTGATATAGAAACTTCTTTAACATTTTGTAAATTAAATATTCTACATCCAGCTATAATTAATACAAAAACATTGTTTCAAGAATTAGAAAAGATAGCTCCACATTACAATAACAAATTTCTTTATCCATTTCAATTTAAATTTATCCTAGATATAGAACGCACAATATCTGTACAATGTGCTTTGCATGAAAATGAGATTATTTATACTTTAGCACTTCCAATTTTTGAAGAAACTGTTTATAGTTTGTATAATTTATACCCCATTCCATCTATTGTAAAGGATGAAATCATAACAATAATTCCAAAGTTCAAATATCTCTTAAATATTAATAACAACTTTAAATTTCTTAATCATCAATGTATCAAAAGAAACAGCATTCACCACTGTCATACAGCTGACTTATCTCACCACGATGACTTATGTATTCAAGATATTTTACAAAAATCATCCAGTGTAAATTGTCTTTACACACGTCTACATCAAGAAGAAAACCACATCGAAGAAATCCCAGGAACACGGTACATTCTCATAGCATTTTACAACCCGGATGATCTTCAAGTTCAACAAGAAAAAGAAACAGTAAACTATCATATGACAGGAATTTATTTAGTTAAAACAAACTTTAATTCAATTTTGTATCATAATAAAACTGTATTTTCATCCAGTCAAACTCATGGTTCTCTAACATTGTTTGATAAACAAACTTTAAATATTCAAGCCTCACAGCTTTTAAACACTACATTAGAAATTAAAAATTTAAAATTTCATGAATTACAAACCTCACATCTTTCACATCTTGTATCAACAAAACATACCTATAACTCTAACACTCTACACATAATTATTTTGTGGATAATTTTTATTTGTATTATCATCTTTATATTAACCTTTGTAACTTTTATTTATTATTTTTACAAAACTAGAATTGTAACCCATTTCACCCAAAGCAGTGAAATTCGTATCTAGGTGGGGAGGAGTTACACTATATATTTTTAATTTTAAGCTTTGACTCCTAACCATTGTAATCTATTTCTTAGAAACCCCTCGTGGGAACTTGCTCTCCTGTGAACTGTAATGTTAGCATAAAGCTTCCTAGAAGAAGCCATTGTAACCCTTTATAAACCTCAAGAAATTTTGTAATTCTCTCTCAGTACATCCAGAGCCGTCTCCACGCCACTCTTCTTTCTGATATTGTAACTTTTATTGAATAAACTTCTTTTTTAAAAAAGTCTTTACTTTTAAATTGAAGATAACTTATATATGGATAAATTTCTTGACTGTTACTATTAAATGTTTAGTAAGGTTCTTGAGGTTCAGTCATAAAATAAAAAATCAACTATTTTGGCGACGTTTCGAGACTATATTGTTCTCATAATCAATAGGTGCCTTTACACATACACGCTTTCCGTACGGAAAGAGCCTCAAACAGGAAAGCGTGAGGGAAAGCGTGTAGGTCTAAATTGTGGAGCCAAAATGTGAGGTCGCGCTTTCCGCACGGAAAGCGTGTCGATTTGATGTGTAAACTTCATCTCTATACCCGTTTAATTTGATATTCAAGTTACATACCGATAATTTTATAAGGTAGTACCTAAAGCTTTTATACTATAAATTGAAACTATACTATCCCGCAATACACTGGAGCGTGAGGAAAGCGCGCGAGTCAAACCGCCGTTCTTTCCTGCGGGAAAGATTGAATCGCCAAAATGTGATGCCGCGCTTTCCGCACGGAAAGCGTGTCAACTTTATGAAGTGAAGGAAAGAGCATATGTATAAAGGCAATTCCTCTCGCGCTTTCCCCGGCTCGCGGAGCGGTCGTTATCACAACAGTTTTAGGGGGCGTGGCCGGTTCAGTTTATAGTATAGCATGATATGAGACCTCATTTTGGTTTAAAGGACCCTTATGGATGACGAAAAGTAACTCTGATGGTTGATGTATATATTTTAGCAACTGATTTCGATTACCTTTTTGCGGAGAGTCGGACCTAAAAAGTGCTCAACCGTAATAAGTACATACTAACAATTATATAACGGTGAATCATCACTATATTGATTTATTTATTTTTTTTTGGGGGGGGGGGTAAATAGGAATTCAACCGATTTTCGTTAAATTTGATATTTACGTTATATACCAACAATTTTAGGGAGGTGAGGTAGCTCAGTGGGTAAGGCACTTGACTACTAAGCCGGACCCATGTTCGAGACCGACTGATGGCAGAAAATTTATGTATTTCGGTTGTAGCGTGAATGATGAATAACTGAATGGGGGGTTGAATAAGAATTTAACTGATTTTCGTAAAATTACGATAGATATTCAAGTTACATACCTACATATCAATCATTTTATAAGGGTGAAACATCAATGAATTGATATCTTTTTTTTGGGGGGGAGGGTTAGTAGTAAAGTTTGAGGGGGAATTGGAATTCAACTGATTTTCGTATAATTTGATATTCTAGTTACATAACAACAGGCCAACAATTTTATAATGTTGAAGCATCACTGAATCGATTTTTTTCTGTTGGGGGGGAGTAGTAGTAAAGTTTGAGGGGGAATTGGAATTCAACTGATTTTGTAAAATTTGATATTCAAGTTACATACCCACATACCAACAATTTTATAAGGATGAAACATCACTGAATGGGTTTCTTTTTATGGGTAGGGAAGAATGGTGGAAGGCGATCGGAATTCTACTGATTTTCGTATAATTTGATATTCTAGTTACATAACTACAGGCCAACAATTTTATAATGGTGAAGCATCACTGAATCGATCTTTCTCTTGGGAGTGGGGGAGGGGGTGTTTGTGGTAAAGTTTGAGGCGGAATTGGAATTCAACTGATAGCTGACTAAATCTGAAATCAGACCCCATATATAAAATTTTTATCAAGCTCTGTAAAATACCCGTGCCAGCACACTAAAACCCCGTACTGTTGTGAAGTCTATGTTTTTTGGTACATTTTACATTGTAACCCCAAAACTACTCGTCCAATCCAAAATTTTTGGTAAAAATATAACAATTTTACATGTTACAGTGGGCTGGCATGGGTATTTTGCGGGATTCATTCATCATTATATAATTTGATGAGATTGTAAATTTAGTCAGCTATCACTTGAGAAAGATAAATTTTGGATTGGACGAGTAGTTTTGGGGTTACAATGTAAAATGTACCAAAAAACATAGACTTCACAACAGTACGGGGTTTTAATGTGCTGGCTTGGGCATTTTACATGACTTTATATCATTTTAATATATGAGGCTGGTAGGAATTTTAGCCAGCTATCAGTTGAAAAAAATACATTTTGAATTGGACAAATAGTTTTGGCGTTATAGCGAAAAATGTGCCAAAAAAACTTAGATAAATTTCATATATGTAGTATGGGAGGAAATTTAGCCAGTTACCTACCAAAAGTTAGCCAACCATTGGTGGCAAAACCGTTTAAATATATACTATAGATGAGACCAAAATTAATGAATAGTGCCAAATTTCTTGCAAATTTGATTTGCTTTAATTATGTACAGAGCTCAAAATCTAGTAATAGTAACGATTTCCGAGTTATTCGATCAAACGACTAAAAACATTCGATTTTCCAAGAACATCGATGGCTCTGTTTACTGATATATCCTAATCTTCTGACTAAAATAGCCGCGTAATGCATTTTTAACCTAAATCCGCCATTTTTAACAAAATTTCGAAGTTTTCTAGCCAAACAACCGATCTTAACATATGGAATTTCACGTAGTTGTAAATTATAATATTGAATTGATTGAACCCCAACATTACCAGTGTGGAAGTTATCAGGAAAACAAGTTTTTTAAAAAAAGCTAATTTTTAAAATAATAATTCTGATATATAGTTTATAAAATATATAAAAAAGATTATAATTCAAAATGAAACATAGCATACTCGAATACAGGTTAATAAATAGATAATATAAATACTATATCGATGTTTAGAAAATTAACATTACTTAATCTATCCAACTCCATATTCTTCCAACTTCTCTTTGATTCTATATTTGTCACCAACTTCCATCGTGTCCATCTGATTTTCCACATCATCATCCCTAACTCATCCCTAACCTAAGAGTTATTTTGATTCGGTCTATTGAAAATCAAAAATAATACTAATTAAGAGGCACCTAGAAGCACATAACGATAACCAAAATTAAAGAGCTCACTCAATGCTACAAGAAAACCCAAAAAGTACCCATTGATATTCAATAATATTTTTAAAAAATGTTAAAGCTTTTACATTGAAAAAATTAAGTCAAATTAAATGTAGGTGAGAAAAATCATCTAATGATATAATTTTCACAATTAAAATAAGTCAATTTCAAATACATTGAATTCTGATTCCCTCCCCCTCGCTACCCCAAAAAGAAATCAATACAATGGTCTTACACTTATAAAATTATTGGTATGTAGGTATTTAACCTGAGTATCAAATTTTAGGAAAATCAATTGAATTTCGGTTCCCCCCCCCCACGTCGCCCCCTTCTAAAAAACAAGAAATCAATTCAGTGATGTTTTACCCTTATACAATTATGGGTATGTAGGTATGTAACCTGAGTATCAAAATTTAGGAAAATCAATTGCATTACGGTTCCCTCCCCCCACGTCGCCCCTCTCTAAAAAAAATAAATCAATACAGTGATCTCACCCTTATAAAATTATTGGTATGTAGGTATGTAACCTGAGTATCAATTTTTAGGAAAATCAATTGAATTACGGTTCCCTCCCCCCACGTCACCCTCCTCCTTCTAAAAAAAATAAATCAATTCAGTGATGTTTCAACCTTATACAATTATGGGTATGTAGATATGTAACTTGAGTATCAAATTTTAGGGAAATCAGTTGAATTACGATTCTCCCCTCCCCCCATGGCCCCCCAACGAAAAAGGGAATTAATACAGTGATGTTTCACCCTTATAAAATTATTGGTATGTAGGTATGTTACCTGAGTACCAAATTTTTCGAAAATCAGTTGAATTCCGATCCCCCTCCCGTGGCCCCCTCCAATAAATAAAAGAAATCAATACAGTGAGGTTTCACACTTGTAAAATGGTTGGCATGCACGTATGTAACTTGAGCATCAAATTTTACGAATATCAGTTGAATTTCGACCCCCCCCCCTTCCCCCGTCGCTTCCCTCCAAAAAAAAAAAAAAAAAAAAAAAAAGGAATAAATACAGACATCCTTCACCCTTATCAAGAAATTGGTATGTAGGTATGTAATTTAAGTATCAAATTTGTTGAAAATCAGTTGAATTCCGATTCCCCCCCCGTCACCCCCTCGGAAAAAAAAAATCAATACTGTGATGTTTTACCCCTATAAAATTATCAGTATGTAACTTGAATATCAAATTAAACGGGTATAGAGATAAAGTTTACACATTAAGTCGACACGGTTTCCGCACGGAAAACGCGGTCTCACATTTTGGCAAGTCAATCTTTCCCGCAGGAAAGCGCGACGGTTTGGCTCGCGCGCTTTCTCACACTCCAGGATTGAGGGAAAGCGCGTATGTGTAAAGGCCACTAAAATGTGAGGTCGCGCTTTCCGCACGGAAAGCGTGTCGACTTGATGTGTAAACTTCATCTCTATACCCGTTTAATTTGATATTCAAGTTATATACCGATCATTTTATATGGTAGTACCTAAAGCTTTTATACTATAAATTGAAACTATACTATCCCGCAATACACTGGAGCGTAAGGAAAGCGCGCGAGTCAAACCGCCGCGCTTTTCTGCGGGAAAGATTGAATCGCCAAAATGTGATGCCGCGCTTTCCGCACGGAAAGCGTGTCAACTTTATGAAGTGAAGGAAAGAGCATATGTATAAAGGCAATTCCTCTCGCGCTTTCCCCGGCTCGCGGAGCGGTCGTTAGAACAACAGTTTTAGGGGGCGTGGCCGGTTCAGTTTATAGTATAGCATGATATGAGACCTCATTTTAGTTTTATGGATGACGAAAAGTAACTCTGATGGTTGATATATATATTTTAGCAACTGATTTCGATTACCTTTTTGCGGAGAGTCGGATCTAAAAAGTGCTCAACCGTAATAAGTACATACTAACAATTATATAACGGTGAATCATCACTATATTGGTTTATTTTTCTTTTTTTTTGGGGGGGGGGGTAAAAAGGAATTCAACCGATTTTCGTTAAATTTGATATTTAAGTTACATACCAACAATTTGAGGGAAGTGAGGTAGCTCAGTGGGTAAGGCACTTGACTACTAAGACGGACCCAAGTTCGAGACCGACTGAAGGCAGAAAATTTATGTTATTTCGGTTGTAGCTTGAATAATGAATAATTAAATGGGGGGTTGAATAAGAATTAAACTGATTTTCGTAAAATTAGATATTCAAGTTACATACCTACATATCAATAATTTTATAAGGGTGAAACATCAATGAATTGATATCTTTTTTATTTGGGAGGGGGGTAGTGGTAAAGTTTGAGGGGGAATTGGAATTAAACTGATTTTCGTATAATTTGATATTCTAGTTACATAACTACAGGCCAACAATTTTAGAATGGTGAAGCATCACTCTATTGATTTCTTTTTTGTTGGAGGGGGCGAGTAAATTTGTATTCAACCGATTTTCTAAAATTTGATATTCAAGTTACATACCCACGTACCAACAATTTTATAAGGATGAAACATCACTGAATGGGTTTCTTTTTATGGGTAGGAGGAATGGTGGAAGGCGATCGGAATTCTACTGATTTTCGTATAATTTGATATTCTAGTTACATAACTACAGGCCAACAATTTTATAATGGTGAAGCATCATTGAATCGATTTTTTCTCTTGAGAGTGGGGGGGGGGGGGGGGGTTTGTGGTAAAGTTTGAGGCGGAATTGGAATTCAACTGATTTTCGTATTATTTGATATTCTAGTTACATAACAACAGGCCAACAATTTTATAATGGTGAAGCATCACTGAATCGATTTCTTCTCTTGGTTGGGGGGGGGGGGGGGTAGTAGTAAACTTTGAGGGGGAATTAAAACTGCATACTCCCTAGATGACAAAAAAGTCTGCCAACATTTGGAGGGGGCTAAGCACCGGCAGACAAAATTCAAAATCCCCGTTTTTTCAGTCGAAAAATGGTCAATTTGAAGACGATTTATTTGAAGCTCACAAGAAACTGCATACTCCCTAGATGACAAAAAACGTTGTCTGCCAAAATTTGGAGGGGGCTAAGCACCAGCAGACAAAATTCAAAATCCTCGTGAAGGCGTAACACCGGCTGACATTGTTCAAAACTTACATCCTTTTCGTCCAACAGTGAACTTTTTAAACATGATTTCCTTTTTTATTTGATTTATAAGTAGTTTTTCTCTAGAATAATTTGAGGAAATTGTATTATATTGCTTCCTACGTATGGTACAATATAATTATTTTAATATAAAATAATCTTGTTTTAAAATTTATATGTTAACAATACCAATTAATATATATGTACAGTAATGAACACCAAAACTATTCGTCCGATCCAAAGTTTATTTATTTTTTCAATTGATAGCAGGCTAAATTTCCTATCAGACCTCATATATTAAATTGATATAAAGTCATGTAAAATGCCCAAGTCAGCATTTTCTGGTACATTTTTCGTTAAAACCTTAAAACTATTCGTTTGATCCAAAATTTATCTTTTTTCGACTGATAGCTGACTAAATTTGCAATCAGACCCCATATATTAAATTGATATAAAGTCATGTAAAATACCAATGCCAGCACACTAAAGCCCCGTACTGTTGTGAAGTCTATGTTTTTTGGTACATTTTACATTGTAACCCCAAAACTACTCGTCCAATCCAAAATTTATCATTTTCAAGTGATAGCTGAGTAATTTTCAATCAGACCCATATATTAAATTGATATAAAGTCATGTAAAATAAAAAACATAAAATAAAACGCAAAAAGTACCCATTGATATTTAATAATATTTTTAAAACATGTTAAAGCTTTTACATTGAAAAAATTAAGTCAAATTAAATGTAGGTGAGCAAAATCATCTAATGATATAATTTTCACAATTAAAATAAGTCAATTTCAAATACATTGAATTCTGATTCCCTCCCCCTCGTTACCCCAAAAAGGGGTCTCACCCTTATAAAATTTTTGGTATGTAGGTATTTAACCTGAGTATCAAATTTTAGGAAAATCATTTAAATTACGGTTCCCTCCCCCACGTCGCCCCCCTCTAAAAAATAGAAATTAATTCAGTGGTCTCACCCTTATAAAATTATTGGTATGTAGATATGTACCCTGAATATCAAATTTTAGGAAAATCATTTAAATTACGGTTCCCTCCCCCACGTCGCCCCCTCTAAAAAAAAGAAATCAAAACAGTGATGTTTCACCCTTATAAAATTATTGGTATGTAGGTATGTTACCTGAGTGTCAAATTTTAGGAAAATCAATTGAATTACGGTTTCCTCCCCCTACGTCGCCCCCTCTAAAAAAAATTAATCATAATAGTGGTCTCACCCTTATAAAATTATTGGTATGTAGGTATTTAACCTGAGTATCAAATTTTAGGAAAATCAATTGAATTACGGTTCCCTCCCGCCCACGTCGCCCCCCTCTAAAAAAGAGAAATTAATTCAGTGGTCTCACCCTTATAAAATTATTGGTATGTAGGTATGTTACCTGAGTACCAAATTTTTCAAAAATCAGTTGAATTCGATCCCCCTCCCGTCGCCCCCCCCCCAATAAATAAAAGAAATCAATACAGTGATGTTTCACACTTGTAAAATGGTTGGCATGCACGTATGTAACTTGAGCATCAAATTTTACGAATATCAGTTGAATTTTGACCCCCCCCCCCCCTCCCCCCGTCCCGTCCCTCCAAAACAAAAAAGGAATAAATACAGTGATCCTTCACCCTTATCAAGAAATTAGTATGTAGGTATGTAATTTGAGTATCAAATTAGTCGAAAATCAGTTGTATTCCGATCCCCCCCGTCATCCCCTCGGAAAAAAAAATCAATACTGTGATGTTTTACCCCTATAAAATAATCGGTATGTAACTTAAATATCAAATTAAACGGGTATAGAGATAAAGTTTACACATTAAGTCGACACGCTTTCCGCACGGAAAGCGCGGCCTCACATTTTGGCTAGTCATTCTTTCCCGTAGGAAAGCGCGACGGTTTGGCTCGCCCGCTTTCTCACGCTCCAGGATTGAGGGAAAGCGCGTATGTGTAAAGGCCACTATTCCCTACAGTGAAAAAAACAGGTTACAATAAAATTATATAAGTTATACAAGTTATTTCAAAACATAAAGTTAGCTACAGTACAGGTAGGTATATAACAACATGTGTAGGGTAATACAAATATATATAATTACAGAATATAGATGAGTATGAAGCTACTTACAATGTTACTGGTGGATATGAATAGACTAATAATTCTAGTACACAACTAACCTAGGGGAGTGAGTTTAAACAGACAGTTAACAAGGGTTAGTGGGGAAAACCCTATTTCTTAAAAATTAAGTTAAAAGGACTGTGTGGGTATTCCCAAAGATGCAGGTACAAAAATATTTCAGTGTAATATACTAATAAATGGAAGAATGGTTTGTCTGATGTATATAAATGTAAATGTATATTATTGGTCTGAATGTATTAAGTCGGAATAGCAGGTGTTAAGATTTAAAACGTCTGATTTTTTGTTTATTGCGCGGTTTTTAAATTTTTCTATGGTTATCATTTCTTTTAAAATTATTTTGTTCATGGTGAATAATTCTGGGGAAATCAAATTTAAAAGTATGCATAGTGGAAAAATGGGATTTTATGAAGATATTAAGACAACCCACGGTCCTGAAGCAGTTACAGTGATGAAGGCACTCCAGAAAGCCAACAGGAAATTAGCAAGCGTGAAGAACACTAGGACATTCCTACTAAGATGCAGGTCAGAAAACATATTTCCATCTCATATCATTAACATTTTCCATAACTTTCATTCCACATGTAACATAGACAAGAAATATAATACAGAACTAAAAAAAGTAGTGAATAGATGCATGAAAGGTATTTTAAACATTGAAATAAAAACTGCAATAAATAAAATCAATAATTTAAATAATGAAATTGAACATAATAAATCTATGATATGTGAAATCATCCCCCCGAATGTTAGTGAACAATTTTTTATTAATATCAGTAAAAATTATGAACAAAAATTTAACCAAACTAAAACTAAAAAAACAAATTTAAAAAATAACCAAATTAAACAAAACAGATTCGTGTAATTTAGGGAATGAAAAATGGTTCGTTAATCTCACCAATATAGAGTTCCCTAAAGAAGTCAAACGATTTCTGTCCCACGGTCCGAAATATTGCTTACCGCATGAATCTAATCAATTACCTATAACAAATCTTATATATATATATATATATATTTTTTTTTTTTTCTTCTAGCCTCCGACTTTATTATAAATTCATACAAAGAAAGGAAAATTATGGTAATGGATCTTTTATTGCCTTTCGGCATTTTAAGATTTATTTGTAGCTCTGCCATCTCTGGAGGGCCTCAGTCTGCTGGAGGCAATCCGTCTACATGTCGAGTGCGGAGGATACACTTTGCTGGCGATGGTGTGTCATATCGGGTCAGTCCGTATGGTCTGAACCCCTTCCCTCGGCGAGTACGTACGCTAAGGGGATCGTGCCTTGCCACCTCCTAGGCCTGGGAGGCGGGGCTATGTCCTTGAAGAGAGGGTTGGCACAGTAGCTCAGCCCGTCAAAGAATTTGACGTGCCGGTGACTGATAAAGGCCGGGATCGTGGGCATCCTCAGCTCCTCGAGGATCCGGGTGTTTTTGGCCCTCTCAAGGCTGGTGCCGCGGACGATTCGCCGAAGGACGGTGTTCTGGAACGTCTGTAGGGCGCGTAGTGTAGTTTCGTACATATGATGCAGCAGTGGAGCACCGTGGAGGAGGGCGGGTCTGATGATGGACTTATAAATCTGGAGTTTCAGACCGCCGCCTCAGGGTGCTTTATGGATACGACTGGTGCCGTGAAGATGTTGAACAAGATTGGGCCCAGCACTGACCCCTGAGGTACACCACAGGTGGTGGGGACTGGCGAAGACAGGCTCCCACCGACCCGCACAACGAATGATCTTCCGCTGAGGTAGCTTCCGATCAGTCGGCACAGGGCGACAGGAAACCGGAATTCCTCCAGTCGGTGCAGCAGCAAGGGGTGCGAGACGCAATCGAAGGCTTGAGTGCAATCCAGCGAGATGAGCGCCGTGGCCTTGTTCCGATGCATCTGCTCGATGGTGTGAGCCTGGAGTTTAGCCAGATGATGTTCACACGCGACACCACGCTGGAAGCCTGTTTGCTCTGGTGGAATAACATCTTCACGGCGGCAGTGGTCAAGGATGTGGTAGTGGATCAGCCGCTCGAACACCTTGCTGATGTGGGAAAGGAGGCTGATCGGACGATAATGCTCCGGAACATTCCCGGACCTCTTAGGTTTCAGTCCTTAAAAACAGAGCTAAAAAAAGCTAATTCTAATTGTGGATGGAGAGAGTGGCCAAGGATGTCCTTCCTCGGCCTCAAAAAATCGTCAGATCCTGGTACATATATATAGAAGGTACATATATATATATATATATATATATATATATATATATATATATATATATATATATGTATAAGGTATATATAGAAGGTACCACCACAAATCTTATAAGTGACATTGAATTTATTATACACAATAATGTAGAAGAAAGTAAACGGGATGAAATGAGAGGAAAATGTGTTAATATAATAACCAATTATAAAAATACTAATCACAATAGAAATAACCACTGTAATAATAATAGTCAAGAAAAAACACGAAAGGTGTACAAAGCTACCAGGGAATTTCTAAAAACATATCCAAATATAATGATTACTAAAACAGATAAGACTAATCAATCAGTAGCAATTATGAAAGACGAGTATATTAATAAAACTAATGATTTATTAAAAGATAGGAACACATATAAAAATGTTGGGACTAACCCAACACATAAACTAATGAACGATACAAACTCAACATTAGCTAAATTAAAACAACAAAAATTCATAGATACTAAAACATACATTAAACTAATAACTAATTCCCCAACATCCCCTAAACTGTACTCACTAATTAAAAATCATAAAACTGACAACCCAGTGAGACCTATTGTTTCATTTATAAACTCTCCCACATATGAATTATCTAAATACCTAAAAATCATGGCGATACCGAAGTTCTGTCCACTTCCATCAGCTTTACGTCCACCGCCAGAACACATTCTGACACTTATCGCCTTGCGCAATAAGTGGAAGAATAAGTGGTATAGAACTAGAGATTTTGAAGTGAAGAGGGTAGTTAACTCTCTCACAACTCAAATTCGAAATCTAATGAGGCAATGGCGGACGTCTTTATGGCATGAGAAACTGCGGGCCACCCATGGGGACCATCGAAAATTCTGGAAGTTGCTGAAGACGGCTACGAGAAAGAGGAGCTCAACGTTGCTGCACGAAGGTGATAGACTGCTGTCAGCGGAGGAGCAGGCATTACAATTTGCAAACTACTACCGCGAAACGATCAACAGGAGAACAGAGGACCCGACTGAAATACCAGAAGAAGATCATGGAAATAATTATATGTTTGTGACCCCAAAACAGCTGAAGGCCATCTTACGTCGTTCAAGAGGGAATAAAGCTCCAGGCCATGACGGAATACAAACAATATTATTGAAGCAGTTACCCCGAAGAGGAATAGCTCACCTGACTAATCTCTACAATTCATGCCTGAGGCTACGTTACTTTCCAGAGTCATGGAAGAAAGCTATACTCTTTCCGCTATTGAAACCCGCGAAGAACGGTACCCAGCCAGCCGACTACAGACCTATCAGCTTACTTCCGCACCTGGGCAAAGTTTTTGAGAAAATAATTCTTAATTTTCTCAAAACGTACTGCTCAGAAGTAGCTCTTATCCCACCCGAACAGACCGGTTTCAAGGCCGGCCTCTGCTCAGAGCACCATCTAATAAAGTTACAGGCGGAAGTGACACAGAACATGGCTAAGAATGAGGCAACTGCTATGATATCGATCGACTGTACGGAGGCGTTTGACTCTGTGTCACATAGGCTTCTATGTAAGACACTGCAGGAAAACGAATTTCCGGAACAGCTATATACGTTGCTAAAATCGTTCCTAGATCAGCGAACAATTAGAGTGCGAGTAGGCGAGGTATTATCCGAAGATTTTTCACTCACATGTGGGGTCCCTCAAGGGTCTGTGCTTTCCCCTGTACTATTTTCAGTTTATACGGCTGAAACTGTTGGAGCGGGATACAAAAAAGCGACTGTGGCAGCTTACGCCGATGATATAGCTATCTATAGTAGCTCATTAAACGCCACGAGGGCTCTACGACAGGCGGAGGCAGTGTGTGATCAAATTACAGAGAAATTGGAAGGATTGAATATTACAGTTAATCCCAAGAAGACAGACTGTATCATTTTTTCTTTCCAGAAAAATAAACGCTCACTCCCTAAAACCTATACGGTAGCAAGAAATACGAAAAGGCCAGCGGGCAGTATAGTGTACTTAGGCATCACACTTGACCGACACTTTACACTATCAGGCCACTGCCATCGTAAGCTCAAGACAGTGAGGACAAAGTCTTACAGACTAAATCACCTATTGAGGTCACCGAACCTTTCACTCCGCCTAAAATTAATGATATATAAATCTATATTGAGACCAGCTCTCCTTTATGGAGCTCCAATGCTGGCAAATATCTCACACACAACAGCAAAGAGACTCCAACAGTTTCAGAACGG
This sequence comes from Euschistus heros, assembly GCA_003667255.2. Lineage (NCBI taxonomy): Eukaryota > Metazoa > Arthropoda > Insecta > Hemiptera > Pentatomidae > Euschistus > Euschistus heros. The sequence goes on from RCWM02000200.1 coordinate 830,745, forward strand.
AGTACTGAGAAGGATAGTGCAGGGTACTACATTACAGAGGACAAAAACTGATGTACTGCATACAACCCTAGACTTACCAACGGTGACAGACTTTATTTCACGGAGACACGTTAAATTCTTTGACAGCCTTCAACACTCGACAAACCCCTTATTTAACACACTGACTCCGACAGGAAAACCACAAAGATGGCAAAAACATGTCAACCAACTTAGTTTGACCTAAGTTAAAAGTTTTAATTCCCCTTTGCCCAAAAACCCTAGTGAGCCCCATCACTAGATAGTGACTCATAATACTATTTTCTCCAAACCACTGCTCTCTTCAGAACCCTCTTAAAATGCACCTTGGTGTAGTAAAAAAAAAAAAAAAAAAAAAAAAAAAAAAAAAAAAAAAAAAAAAAAAAAAAAAAAAAAAAAAAAAATTATCTAAATACCTAACCAATATCTTAAAACACTTGTCCACAGATAAATATAATGTCAAACTTTCGTTTGAGTTCAATAATAAAATAACTAATATCCGGATTCCACAAGGCTACAAAATAGTTCCATTAGACGCATCCTCGTTATTTACCAATATTTGTACCACTAAAGTAAAAATAATAATTGAAAAACATTGGCATAAACTTCAAACTCACACTCCAATTCCTAAAGACCAATTTCTCAAATTATTAGCTCTGTGTACCGATAGGGGTTATTTCCAATTTAATGATAAATTTTACATTCAAATGTATGGGTGCCCTATGGGATCTCCAATCGCTCCAATTTTAGCAGACATATACTTAGAGGATCTCCTAGATTCAGTTATCCCCAAAATCCCCTTCAACATCCCATTTCTATTCAAATATGTAGATGATATCCTTACTGCTATACCTACAGAAGACAATAAACATGAAATAATTTTAGCCGAATTTAATAAATTTTCAAATAGACTAAAGTTTACTATGGAATTTGAATACGATAATAAAATACCGTTTTTAGACTTACTTTCGAAACCCTAATGGAATAATAGATACAGAATGGTGGAAAAAACCAATACATTCCGGAAGATATTTACATTATACTAGTCAATGCCCCAAAAGTTATAAAATAAACACCGCAAAAAATTTAATAAATCGTGCAATAAAGTTATCTACAGAAAAATATAAACAAACCGCGGAAAATAAAGTAGTAGACCTTTTAATAAATGGATATCTACATCGACTCATTTGTAACTTACTCAAACAAACAAATACTCAACAGAAACAACAAGAAAATATGAATAAAAGATATTACACCATCCCATATATACAAACACTATCAGAAAGGCTCAGGAAAACACTCACAAATAACCATAAAAACTGACTACACGGTCACATTCAAAAATACCTCCACCATTAATAAATTGTTTACCAAAACCAACGATACGGATAAGTTAGAATTACAGTCTAATATTGTTTATGAAATTACGTGTGAAGATAGTTGTGGTAAGTCTTATTTTGGTCGGAACAATATCTTAAACGACGAGTGCATCAACATAAATACAGTTGCACGTCTATAAATAAAAACCCGAACAAACCTGACCAAACAGCTCTCACCACACATTACAGGCAAACAAAACATACTTTTAAATTTGATTTCCCCAAAATTATTCACCATGAACAAAATAATTTTATAAGAAATATTAAAGAAATGATAACCATAGAAAAATTTAAAAACCGCGCAATAAACAAAAAATCAGACGTTTTAAATCTTAACACCTGCTATTCCAACTTAATACATTCAGACCAATAATATACATTTACATTTATATACATCAGACAAACCATTCTTCCATTTATTAGTATATTACACTGAAATATTTTTGTACCTGCATCTTTGGGAATACCCACACAGTCCTTTTAACTTAATTTTTAAGAAATAGGGTTTTCCCCACTAACCCTTGTTAACTGTCTGTTTAAACTCACTCCCCTAGGTTAGTTGTGTTCTAGAATTATTAGTCTATTCATATCCACCAGTAACATTGTAAGTAGCTTCATACTCATCTATATTCTGTAATTATATATATTTGTATTACCCTACACATGTTGTTATATACCTACCTGTACTGTAGCTAACTTTATGTTTTGAAATAACTTGTATAACTTCTATAATTTTATTGTAACCTGTTTTTTTCACTGTAGGGCATGATTATGAGAACAATATAGTCTCGAAACGTCGCCAAAATATTTGATTTTTTATTTTATGACTGAACCTCAAGAACCTTACTAAACATATATATATATATATATATATATATATATATATATATATATATATATATATACATATACATATAACATATAATATTAAAAATATATTGTTAACGTTATTTCAACTACTTCCTTTCTTAGTTGTTCTAATAATAAAATCTAAAACTATAAAATCATGTACATGTATCCATTATGAACTGGGTTCTGTACATAATTTTGAATTTTTAAAGCAAACCTTGCTTTGCCTAGTCTATGCATTGATTAAGACCTACAACTGCTAATTAATCTCTTATGAAATCTTCATTGTATTTAATTTTGTTTAAAAAAATTGTAATAATTTCTTCTTTTGTTTGTTGTCAGAATTCATTTTTCTCATCCCCGTTTAGTCACACATGCGCTATTTTCTAGGTTTCAGTCTAGATTAATCTGATTTAAAAAGTCTAATATGCTTTCATATTCATAGTAAGAGCGTCCGGAGTACAGAGTTCGAATTTGCGTGAGAGAAAGTAAAAAAAAACCACTTTACATTTTGATATTTCAATTATGACCGAATATATTCAGTTAATTATACGTCAAAATGGCATGTTTAGGAATAATTAAGAAAATTTAATGCGAAATAACAAAAAAAAAAATGTATTTGACTAGGAGTTGACCTTTGACTGGGATCGATGATCAGGATGAACAGTGATGAAATATTTTTTTAAACCTAACATTTAAAATTGAATTGAATGTGGAATGCTATACAAGAAAAACGTTTCACAGACTCTTTTATTATTATTCGTTTCGACTGAATTCTTCAGCTAATTAATTACCTTGATTAGAAAAATCCATTACGCAAAAAAAAAAAAAAAAAAAAAAGAATGATTTTATATCAGATAATTTTATTAAAACTCAAGCAATTAGTTTTAACTGAATAATAATAATAAATTTAAAACAAAAATTAACAAGACTATTTTTATTTCTGAAATTATTTAAAAAGCATGATTAGTTTCATTTATTTTTTTATTTTTATCATTTTTCTATATATTTTTTCTAAATTAATTATATTTTATTTTTATTTTACTTTACTTTATTTTTTTTTTTATAGGTGAGTGATATTTTATGTAACCTTATAAACATATTTAATGCTCCTTGGTCAGTTGGCCTCTAACTTTCCTAGAGTGCGGGTGTGTTTAAGTGATCTCTTGATTATTAATTTTATTATCTTCTTTTTTTTTTGTGTATTATCTCATGTTATTTATGATAACTTTCTACAAAATTTAATGAACTCGGAAGATGAAGTAGGTGTTAATCCATTAAATACCCAAAATTGCCAACTTTCTTCTAAAACAAATGGGCACGATGTTATAGAAGACTCAAATTCTAAGAAAAGAAATCTCGAAGGCTCTCCACTAAACTAATCACCGGTTAAAAAAATGGGTAAATATTATCAAGAAATTTCACCTATAAAAATTAGCTATAGATTTCAAATATTATCTGAAACTGACCTTACAACTAATAAGCCTTGCTCATCTAAACAAACAACCGCTCAAGAGAGTATTATCACTGAAAATAAACAAGTTACACCTAAGATCCCCTCAATATTTCTACATAATGCAAATAATCACCAACTTCTGTTAAATGACCTAAATTCATTGTGTATGAATCCCTTTTCAACAAAATTAGCCGGTAAAGACACCAAAATAATGCTATCATCCATCGACGATTATAGAAGAATTACTCGTTATTACGATGAAGAAAAAATCGAATATCATACTTTTTCATTAGATAAAAATAAAACTCTTAATGTTGTGATAAGAAAGGTGCCCTACTCTATTACGGACGAAGAGCTAAAATCTGAACTAATATCAAAAGATTTCGATGTTTTATACGTTTCGAGAATATTAAATAAAGAAAAAAAAAAACCCACACCTCTTTGTTCAGTTTCAATAGTTAATAATACAAAAGCCAAAGATATTTTTAAACTTGAAAATTTATTTTCTGCTCTAATTTCAGTGGAACCAAAAAATAAAAACAATGACATCCCCATGTGTACCAACTGTCAAAGATTCGGTCACACAAAGAATTATTGTCGTCTAGAACCTAGGTGTGTTAAATGTAAGGATAAACATCATTTTTCAAAATGTCCCCTCAAATTCACCGATAAGCCATATTGTGTAAACTATAATCAAGCACATGCAGCTAGCTACAGAGGTTGCCCATATTATCAAACAATAAAAAACAAAACCAACTCACCTGCCGTTCCAAGCAATATCGAAAATAAAAATGAAGAAACCCCGTCAAATCGTAAAACATTTCGTAAAGCCACACCAAATATTCCGTATTCTTCTGCTTTATCACCTGAACAACAACCACAAGAAAAAATTAACACTGAAGACAACAGTGAAAACATATTAACTGCTATTACGAAAATAATTATCAATGCTATAAAACCTTATTTCTCGCAAATAATGAAACACTTAAGCTCGTTAGTAACCTCCTTCTTTACAAATGGGCCTTAGAGTACCATATGATTTGTGAAAGCTAGAACACGCTGTAGCATTTCTCTGTGTTTGTTTTGATTTTCTTCAAGTTAAGAAGTGTTTTAGATTTCATATTAGCATTTTAAATCTAACTATTAGATAAATTGATCATTTTAAAGAAGTTATATATTATTTATAGGCAACTTTAAAGAAGAATAATTAGTTATAATTTGGAGAGGTTAGGATTGAAGCTCCAAAAAGGTAATTAACAAGCTTTATTATAGTTGGTTGCCATGGCGAACAGGGCGAGGCCATGGCCGCCTGACGAGTCTAGTACAGCAGCCAAAAGACAAGCGCTTCCTAACTCTTATGGAAATTTAATTCCCGATCTAAATTTAGACTATTTTCATCCTGACCAAAGGCCATTACTAAATACATCAGCTTCTACACATCCTTCATCTGATTCTCCTCCAAAGATTCCACCAATCATTATTTCAAACATAACGAGGAATGAATTATTAACCTTCCTCAACTCTCGACCTCATATAACTTCCTCTTTCTCCTCACTGCTATCTGGAGACATTCGCCTACATCCCGCAAACACTGAAGAGAGAACAGAAATCATGAATTGGCTCACTTTGAAAGAAATCAGCCATCATACATACGGATCCGGACCTAATGATAAACGATATTTCATAACCGGCTTTTTAACAGACTTTCCTCCTTTAGAAGATATTAACAGGACCTTTTTGGCCATTCCTGGCGTCAAATCTATACGAAGACTAAAGAAAACACTTTCAGATGGAACCAAAATGGATCTCCCTGAGATTATAGTCACCACATCCCCTTCAGTAAAACCTGAAAATCTCCAGGCTCCCGGATCAGTCAATCGCATGAGATACAGGGTCGAACTACCACGAAAAAGACCGTCAGAAGGAATTCGCCAATGTTTTCGGTGCCAATCCTTCGGGCACATTTCCACCTACTGCTTTCGCCCTATTAAATGTGTGAAATGTAGTGGCAATCACGAATTAAAAGACTGCCCTCAAGACTCCCCACTTCGTTGTGCAGGATGTAATCAAGAGCACACGGCTTCATTTAGACAATGCACACGACGTTTGGAATACATAAATGTTGCAAAAAATAAACCTGCCAAGCCTACAATAACACCTTTACCGCCACCACTATCCTCAGAAGAATTTCCAAATCTTCCACGAACTTCAGCTCCTAATATCGTGGCACCGCAGCCATCTCGCACACATGTTCGCTCAGCGCATTCTCCTCAGCCAGCAGTTTCATTCCTTCAGCAGATAACTCCGATAATACAACAAACCATCACTTCTACGCTTCAGCCCATTGTCACTCAACTCCAGGCTCTCTTAGTAAGCATCCAGCAGCTCTCTGCTTCTCTTCAGCCACTTCTTATCACTCTTCAGGCCTCATCAAATATGGACATTAATGGTTGAGATTAAGGTAGTTAACTTTAATATTAATCATTCTCCTTTCATTCCAGGTATTCACGCCCTTCTTACTTCTGCACGCCCTGATATTCTTATTCTTACTGATACTGGTTCACTTCCCTTAAACACTCGTTTTCTCTCTTATTCTTCCTATCATACTACTGATATTTCCATATTTGTTCACAATTCCATTAAACATCGCTTCCTTCAAACCGCATCCCCTCATCCTTCAATTCAACTTCTGGGTATAATTTTATATGTCAATGGAGTTCCTCATCAGCTGTATGGAATTTACGCTCGTCCTTCTTCTCCAGTGAAACCTTTCACCCAGTTCCTTCAATCTGTTCCAAGATCATCGTTTGTGATAGGAGATTTTAATAGCAGACATCAAATGTGGAATAATATTTCCTCCAATCCGAGGGGAAAAGCCATCGCACAACTTGCAGGAACTATTATTTACCCTTCTTCTCCTACATTTCAGTCTTCTCGAGGCCATGTTAGTACAATAGATTTACTTTATACCCATGCACCTCATCTTATTACTTATTGTTATACTCTTAACAACATTTCCTTTTCAGATCATTTCCCAGTAGTCTATCACATATCCTCTATTAGCACCCCACCCAACTCTTCATTCCATTACAATTATTCTAAAGCTGACTGGATAAGATTTCAATCCTTTCTTTTCAAAAACTCTCTTTCTTCCTTGCCCCCTTTACCTGATACACCAACCACGGCTGATATAGACAACGCAGTTGATCGTTTTACCACTTTGCTCCAAGAAGCAGCCTCTCATTCTATCCCTACCTTCCAACCAAAACCTTTAGTATTACAAACACCTCCGAAACATATTCTTTGGTTAATATCTGTCCGTCATCGTTTGCTAAATAGGTGGCGGAGATGCCATCAACCAGAAGACCGCATTGCTCTCCGTTCTGTTACAAAACAAATCACCCAGCTTTACAGAAAATGGGAAAAAAAAAAACTCAATCTGGGAAAATAAAATAACAGCTGCCTCCCAAAATTTACAAAAATTTTGGAAATTATCGCGATCATCTTATCATAAACGCCTTCCTATTAACCTTCCCACTTTACACTCTCCGCTTCCTACAGCACAAGAGCAAGCACAAGCTCTTTGTGATCATTATGCTCAACATTTTTCTGCACCTCTTCCTCATGTTCCTCCTTTTCTGCCATTTAAATCTTCCGATGTACCCCATTTTGATGCTAAATTAGTTAAAGCAACGATATTTCGAATGGCACCTAAGAAAGCACCTGGGCCAGATAATATACAGGCTATTCTTCTCCGCCATCTTCCTCGCATAACCTTAAATTATCTTACCTCCATCTACAACAATTGCTCAGTTCTTGGACATTTCCCCAGCTCATGGCAAAAAGCCATTATTATACCTCTTTTGAAACCTAATAAAACTGGCTTAAATCCGGATCATTACCGTCCCATTAGCCTCCTCTCCCATTTAGGAAAGCTTTTTGAAAAATTATTGCTCCCGCATATTCAAACTTATTGCGATGAACTCTCAATTATCCCTTACGAACAGACAGGCTTCCAACCTCGTCTAAATGTTGTACATTCACTTTCACGTGTACAACATTATGTTACCACTGCTCTTCTTAAAAATCACGCCACCGCTATGATCTCCCTTGATTGTACAAAAGCTTTTGATTGCGTTCAACATGAGCAACTTTTTCTTCAACTTCTTCATCACGAATTTCCTCCTTTCCTCTTTAATCTACTTCGATCTTTTTTCTCAAATCGTTCCTTTTGTTATAGAGTTGGAAACTCCTTGTCATCATATAAGTCCTCTCGGATTGGTGTTCCACAAGGCTCTGTACTTTCTCCTATCCTCTACTCCATTTACACAGCAAATGTAATCGGCACTCGTTACCCACGCGTCGAAATATCAGCTTATGCCGACGATATTGCGATCTACAGCTCCTCCATCAGCACTACAAAAGCCCTTCAAAATATACAAGCGGTGGCTCAACAAATTTCAGATTCCCTTTCCAATTTAGGTATTTGTATAAACCCTTCTAAAACTGACGCCATAGTTTTCTCATTTTCCCGTCAATCCCAAAGGAAAAAGATCCAGCCAATCAAGCTTAATAATACCGAAATTCCGATTGCATCATCTATTAACTACCTTGGTGTTCGCCTCGATCGACACCTAACCTTTTCCAGTCATTTCCGTCATCGTCTAAACTTCACTCGTCAAACATTCACTTCTCTTTCACATCTCTTTCGCTCTCCAACTTTATCTGTCCGATTGAAACTTCTTCTTTATAAAGCTATCCTTCGTCCTAGACTTCTTCATGCAGCTCCTCTTTTTCGGCACTTAGTTCAAGATACCATCAATAAATTAAACAGACTCCAAAACAGAACACTAATGACTATACGAAGACAGTCCCCTTGGCGTACAGACCGACTGACTGATTTTGCATCTCGATTTAATCTAGAAAACCCTGTTCAGTACATAAAACGTTGTCACATCAAATTTTACGACATGCTTCCTACCCTGTCCAATCCTCTTTTTTCTTCTTTAAATCCTCCTTCAAAACCAACCAACTGGAATGGAAGGACGAATTCTCGTCTTAAAACTCTCTTTTAATTTCTTTTTATTTATTTATTTATTTATTTATTTATTTATTTTTTTATTTTTTATTTTTTATTTTTTATTTTTTTATTTTTTTTTTTTTTTTTTTTTTTTTTTTTTTTTTTCCCTATCAGTTTAATTATCTAACCTTTTCTTTTTTTCCTTTGTTGCTACCTTAATCTCAGTGTAACATCGCCACTGAATGTCGCTATTTAACTGTAACACTATGTTTTTAACTAACACTCCATCACATTAAAACATCCAAAAGGATGATATTTTGTAAAACTTTGTCTAGATACATTATATTTTAATGATATATGTATCAATGTACTATTTTATTCTGAATACAGATGTTTTGAAATAAAAAAAAAAAATGGGCCTTAGTGTAAACAACAGCCCATCGACTGTTACTAATTCCTTTTCCACCCGTTATAATAAATATGTTTATTTTCATTATATTTGCTGCATTCCTAATGTTTCTATATTTATTTTAGTATGGCCTCTGAAATAAAAAAATTAAATCTTTTAAACTGGAATGCTTATGGTATTTTTTCACAAAAAAGTGAATTTAAAATATTTCTTGAATCAAACTCCATCGATATAGCCTGTATATCTGAAACACATTTATCAAGTAATATTAAATTTAATATACCAGGATATATAGTTTTGAGAAAAGACAGGAACAGCTCGACAGCCTCTGGTGGAGTAGCTCTAATCATCAGAAATAATATTAGCTTCTCCGAAAATATATTTCAACATTTTTAATATCGAATTTATATCCATCCGCCTGAACTCTACTCCCAGCACTATTATCACAGCAGTATATAAGCCTCCAAATAAAAAGCTTAGAGAAGAAGAAATTCTTAAATTATTACCTCCGAATGAATTTACTTTAATATTGGGTGATATGAACTGTAAACATATCTACTGGGGGTGTCGTAAATCAAACTCGAATGGTAGTAAATTACTAGACATTTGTTCTAGAAACAATATTCAAATTACTGCACCTACTGAACCTACATTTTTTAGAAAAGGGTGTACGCCTGACATATTAGACATTATGCTATCAACAAATATCAGCCTACCTGTAAGAACCAAAACAATAGCCGCTCTAAATTCGGACCACATCCCAATATTAATTCAGTTCTCAACCGAAACTCCTGAAATTATCACTCGGAGTTCTATGATCAAAGGAATCATTAACTGGGATACGTACAAACAATTGATAGAAGAAAATATTTGTTTGAAAAAAAAATTCCTACATCAACATGAAATTGATGAAGCCATAAAACAATTTACTGAAAACATATCAAAATGCATAAATGAGTTTACAGTAAAGCAATTCCACAAAAAAAGAAACAGTTTTTTTAAAAACGTTCCAAATTCTATTCTATCAAAAATTCAAGAAAAAAATTCTGCTAGAAGACAGTGGATACGAACTAAAAATCCAAATTTTAAAAAAATATGGAACAAATTAAGAAAAACTGTCAAAATAGAATTGGAAAAATTCACTTTTTCACAATATAAAATTATGTTACAAACCTGGATCCAAATGATCAATCCCTATGGAAGGCTACGAGACGTCTGTTAAACAAACATGGAATAATTCCAAGCCTATTAGAAAATGGTGATTTCATAACTAGCGATGTGGAGAAAGCTGAAGCCTTTGCAGACTATTTTGAAAAAACATTTTCTATCCCTACAAGTGAAATAGATCCGTCAAGAAGAAATTTAGCATATGATGAGATCAATGAATTTGTATCAATACCACTAGCGACAGCTCAACGTCCACTGAAATTTACAACTCCGAAAGAAATTTTCGAATTTATTACAAGACTTAAAACAAAAAAAAGTCCTGGTCATGACATAATTCCAGCTATTGCCATTAAACAATTACCGAGAAAAGCTATCATTTTAATAACTTCAATTTTCAATAGTTGCTTGCGGACTGGTTATTTTCCTGATTATTGGAAAAAGGCTGAAATGGTAGTTATTCACAAGCCAGGGAAAAACGTCAAACAAATCAGCAGTTACAGGCCTATAAGCCTCTTACCAATATTAGGAAAACTTCTGGAATCAGTTATAAAAAGGCGCCTAACTTCATTTTTTCAAGATATAAACATTATTCCAGATTTTCAATTTGGATTTCAGATCAGTCATTCTACAGCGCACCAACTATCACGATTATCAGAATTCATAGTAAATGGTTTCGAAATGAAAAAAAAAAACATACACTTGTCACATTTTTAGATTTTCAACAAGCATTTGACAAGGTATGGCATCAGGGTCTTTTTATATAAACTTAAATCAATAGGCACTCCAAAATATCTGTATGATATTCTACATTCTTTTCTCAATAACAGAACCTTCACCGTTAGAATAAACAACACAATCTCGACCACCAGAGCAATCAGTGCCGGTACTCCACAAGGATCAGTTCTATCACCCATCCTCTTCAACTTTTATCTTCACGATATCATCCAATCGTCCGAAACCTCCATAGCTATGTTCGCTGATGACACGGCAATTTTTTCGCAACACGAAAATATAACAATAGCTAGAAATACCCTTCAAACTCACCTTAACGAACTAGAAAAGTACTTTGACAAATGGATGATCAATCTAAATATTCAAAAATGTATTGCGAAAATTTTTACCCTCAGAAGACCAACAGACCCACCGGAACTGGTTCTAAACGGAAACAGACTTCAGTGGAATCCATCTAATGAGCCAGTAAAATACCTTGGTGTTCATCTAGATCGTCGCCTTACTTGGAATCACCACATCAATATTAAACTCACACAAACCTACGCAAGGCTGGCAATGCTGTACTCTATAATAAACAGAAAATCCACTCTTAAACCAAATATAACCATCCTTGTCTACAAAACAATACTCAGGCCATTAATGATGTATGGTTGTGAAGTGTGGGGAGCTGCATCCTCTACTAAACGGAAGAAACTACAATCTTTCCAAAACAAGATCCTGAGAATTGCTGTAGATGCTCCCTGGTTTGTAAGAAATAGTCAGCTACATCGTGAATTAGAAATAGAATCAATTGACGATTACATCAAAAAATGCTACACCAGGTTTCATAGCAAGTTACTAGCGGTTAAAGGTGCAGTAGCTTTCAACATAGGAGCACAAACAACATCCCGCAGACTGAAACCAAGACTTATGCAAGACGTCTTGATATAAACACCATTACTATTTTATTCAGTATTTACTCCTTCGTTACAACACCAACTACTGCTCTTATTACTACAATTTGATTGTATTATTCGTTATTTCTTACTTCGCTTATTTGTTTTGTCTTAATTATTATTCTCTTATAATTTTTTTTTTCTGTTTTTTTTTTATTATTAATTTTTTGTTAATTATTATCATAACTATTATTTTTTTTTTCTCTTTCTTCTTTATTTATTTACTTCATTTACTTTATTCATTTATTTATTTACTTCATTTACTGTATTTATTTGTTAATTATTATTATTATTATTTTATTTTTTGTTATTATATACTGCCTCTAAAGTTACAATTATTCAAAAATGATTAGAAAACTTATCTGTTATGGGTGTCTCTTGCAGGAGACTATACCCTTCCTTTAACTATTGTTAAACCATTACTAATATTGTTAAACCATCCATGTAAGGCTTACCAGGCCGATCTGGAAATAAAATAAATAAAAAAAAAAAAAAAAAAAAAAAATGCTCCTTGGTGAAAACCTTATATATTAACCTTAATATCACTTTCCTTCTTTTCTTTTGTCCTATGCCAGTCAAAATACTTATCATTCTAATCCTCTGACTCGAACCTATACTTTGCCTCACACTAATTCTTACCATTTAATGTAAAACATAACCTACCTCAGCGTAGCCTTCCAATTTTAATATACTTAAAATACGTGGACGTCATCACTTTTTCAAAGATCTCTAAAAGTTCCTGACCTTTATCCGACACCAAAAAATCCCGTCCAGGTCCAATGATTCTAAGGAGAATCTTTCGATATTGTGCTTTGGTTCCAGTCCAAGCTTCTTAATCGTATGCCATAATTAAGCTTAACAGTGCCTTGAAAAGATGGAATATAGTTGTTCAGAGACCAGCTTTCTAGATGCTTAGATTAACCGAAGACATCCAATTTCTGGGCTAAGTTCATTTTTTGGACTGAGTTCCGTACCAAAATTGAAATATTCGACACGCTGAAACTAATCCGTCGTACTAGGAATAGTTCTCGGGTTCCAGCCACCAACATGCATGTACTAAGTCTTCGATAATCTCCAACTTGATATAAGTAACTTTTGATTTTTAAGCCACTTTCAAGATGTTGAATGACTCTATAAATATATTGAATAAGATGTAGGGTCAGATCAATAAGAAAAATTTTCTGACAGATCCCACCCAATATCTTATTATAAATATAATAAATACGAATCCTACAATATAATTAAATAAAGACGCATTGATTACAGGTCGTCATTACAAATCAGATAGATACATAAATTAATATGCATCATCCATGCCACATGTCGGTTAAAATAGATAAATCACCTCAAATCGGAATGTACAAAATATAGTCAAAATAATATATTTTATTATTATAATTTTATTTTATTATTAGATGTTCGTTCAGATAAATATTGTTAAAGCTAACTGGACATTTTGAAAGCAAAAACAAGAAAAAATAAGATAATTATGTGTCATCTTGTTGGCTAGGAAGTGACGTTTATCTTAAGTGACCAGACAGACAAGAACAATTTACCAGGTATGCAAGTTTAAAATGTCGTTTATTTCTTAAAATATATACACAGTAATTTAAAAAAAAGTATAATATTTTTTATTCAAAGTACTGACCCTCGCTTTCTACACATTTTGTCCATCTCTCGGGCAATATATGGATACCATTCCAAAAGAATGCTTCATCTTTATTTGAAATCCATTCATCGAGCCATTTTCGTACGTTTTCGAAATTGTTGAAGTGTTGCTCCGCCAATGAGTGCCCCATCGATGAGAAGAGGTGATAATCAGAAGGCGCCAGGTCAGGTGAATACGGCGGGTGGGGTAGGAGTTCCCAACCAAGCGAAGAAATCGTTTCCTTAGTCAATCTGGCTGAATGTGCAGGAGCGTTATCATGCTGAAGAATGACTTTGGCGTGCCTGTGAGCCCATTCTGGGCGTTTTTTTTCGATCAATGCGTGACTCAAATTGATCATTTGTTGTCGGTAGCGCTCGGTATTGACTGTTTCGCCGGGTTTGAGAAGCTCGTAGTAGACTACTCCCTTCTGATCCCACCACACACACAGCATTGTCTTCTTCCCAAAATCACTACGTTTGAAACTTTGAAACCAACGTTCACATGTCCTGACGGTTGGAGCAACATCGCCATAAGTCTCAACAAGAATTCGATGACATTCAGATGCCTTTTTCTTTTGATTAAATAAGAAAATCATGACATGCCGCAAATGCTCTTTATTTGGCTTAAAATTAGACATTTTTAACACCAAAGAAAGGTATGATACGTCCACGTAAACGACTTAAAAACAACTGACTTTTGTAAACAAATGACTAACAAACAAAATAGCGTTTAGAGATAAGCAAATCCTTCAATAGGCTAAGAGCGCATTCTATTGGAATTAAAACGACATTTTAAACTTGCATACATGGTATGTATCTTCTCGTTACTGCCAGATATTTTCATCTTGCGAATGTTTACCCTGTCAACCTTTTAATTCATGATTTTATTTTTCTGTACAGCAAAAAGCTTTTAACACTACCTTTTTATATTAAATTACTAGTGAAAGTTTAACATGAATTTTAACGCAACTGTAAATAATGAGTTTAGCCGATTCTAAGATGATTCATTTCCGATTTTATCATATTTAACTTCCTAAAAATCATAACTGTAACAGTCAATTTGAATACGATTTGCATTTAAATTATCAAAACGCTATTGATTTTATTTTTGTTAATGTATATATATTATCTGAGCTCGAATCAAGCTATTTTTTTGAAATATTAATTAGATATGCTAAATAATTTTTAAGTTATATTTATAGTTCACATTTTAATATTTAAATTTATATAAAAAATAAAAATTAAGATGATTTATAAAAAACAACCAACTGTAAAACTAAACGATCAATAAAAATATCAGAGATTTTCATCATGTTCTAAAATATAAAACTATCAATTAAAATTAAAAAAAGACTTTGGTAAGGATATGCTTTTTCAATTTCGATGTAGAAAAAGATCTGATTTGGCCAGAATATTCTTCAACCTCCAGTTTTTTTCCAATTAAAAGTACCTACATTATATATACTAACAATAAGTTTTATTCACTGTAATTGTTTACAAACCCCCTTGAATACAAAATGAAAAATAGAATAAACCTATTTCATACAATTCCAGGTACAATTAAATCCCAGTACGTCACGATAAATTAGGAATATGTTTATATGTTTTCCTATATCTATTCAAATTACATACATATATATACAACTGTTGTTGAAATATACTCAGTTGTAATAGTTCGATAATAGATAACCAATAGCAATGCCCACCAGTAACATTGGCAAGATAATGAGAACAATATAGGCTCGAAACGTTGCAAAAAACCTTACTAAACACACACACACGCGCATATATATATATATATATATATATATATATATATATATATATATATATATATATATATATATATATATATATATATATATATATATAAAGAGAATATTATTATTAAAAATAAAAATATAAAAGAAGATATTAACCAAACCCAAGGGGGAGTTAAAGGTTGCCTGAAAGCTGAAGAAGGTAGTGCCTTTCCTGGACTGAGAGCCCTCAAGAACTTCAAAGAACTAATTGCTCCTGTGTCCTGCCTAATTACAAATCCTTTGTCTCGCAACCTGTCGCTCTAAATTTCTGTCTTTTTCAGAAGGTCAAAAGTCAACAAACTGTGGTTTGCTATTGCTAAATTGCCATCCAGCAATAAAGAACCAATTAGGAAAATGCCAACAGATTAAATTAATCATTAATAAATTGATTTATTTAATCAGTAGGTATTTTTAGAAACAGATATCCGATCTATGTCATTTCCCTCTTTGCTCCTCACGCCTTCTTACTATTTTAGTATAAACTTGTATTTTGATCAATATTACAACACATATACCATTTGTATGGACAGTACTATAATTTTTCATTTATTACTTCTTTACAAACAAATAAAAAATCACAAAAAGACCTGCACTACCAAATGAATGGTTTTGGGTTCGGTATTTTAAAAGTACGTGTTCAGCATATGGCTGTAGTGTAGTAACTTCGGGAGTCAATTTCGAGCATCATTTGCATACGAAATTCCATACTAACTAGGATTTTTATTAATTTTATATACATTTATAATTTATTGTTTCTTTATGAAATTAATAATTTGTCACAAATAATTTAATGTTCACGAACGACTAATGCTACAGGTAAGAAGCTTATTTAAATCTCAAAATAGCGACATCCAGACTTTGTGGTCCAAAATCAAGAAATAGCAAGTTTCTACTTTCTTTTCAAAGCATTTTAAACATTTTTTAAAAAATCATTTCATTCATTTATTTATTTATTTTTTATTTTTTTTTAAGTTCTTTGCATTATTTTTTTTTCTTTCTTTCCCTTTTAATTTATTGTTATTATATAGTTCCTCTAAAGTTATAATTATTCCAAAAATATTATAGAACTTATCTGTTATGGGTGTCTCTTGCACGAGACTATACCCTTCCTTCTACAATTGTTAAATCATCACTAATATTATTAGAACATCCATGTAAGGCTTACCAGGCCGATCTGGAAATAAATAAATAAAAAAAAAAAAATCATTTCATATGTTAGAAACGTTCACAACTCAGGAAAAACTTTTTCAAACAAAAACCTTTCAAATGATGTACATATACTATGATAGTTTTAAAAATTGATACTGAGATCGCTCATTACAAATGACAGGACAATTAATATTATAATATAAAATAGGTTTATTATGTTTTATCAATAAATAGTAATTTATTAGCAATTAGCTATTTATCATACTATAGTTCAGGATCATACTATACAGAATGGAAATAGAAAATCGATCGTAAAAGAAATAAATAAAAAACAAAATGTAAAAGGATTAAAAGCCGGATTAGACTTTATATTTATATATTGGACCATCAGCGACCTCTGCCCACCGATCATCTTAAAGAAAAGAAGCAGAAGATATCGGAGATAGCCCAATGCCACCAAGATTGTGAGGTCCTAGTGTCAGATTCGGTTCGGCGTGGATAGAGATGATTACCCCCGACACCAGTCAGCTGTTCCTCATTTATCCCAATGAGCTTGTCCCCAGCTCTCCCTAACCTAAGAGAGGAAGGGGAGGGAGATATTGATGGATCCCTTCTCCTGGGACACTGCACTGCCTTGGATCACACGTCTCCCCCGTCTTCAAGGGCATCCTTTCGATTAGGCAGCTATCCTTGATATTTTGGATTAGTTTAGCATTTTTTTCTTGTAGAAAAATTTGTTTTACCTAATTTAAGATTTTGGCATTGTTTTATCGGAACTTCCACTTAAATATTCTATCTATGCCCTAGGAGGATATACCGAACAAGAAGTCGATCTGAAAAAAACAAAACAAAAATTCTCAGTCTCCTGGCGGACTAGAACATAAACCCTAAAGCTATGAGTTTTATTACTTACTATTTTAGCCCCTATCTTCTACATATGTGAGGCACTTGTGAACAACCGGTTAGCAGAAAATCTCGTATTTAAGGAAAAAGGAAATTCTTTCAGCAATGATTCACAAATTAGTATTCATCCCTGAAATATCTTCATAGCTTCAGGTAGACATTAAACAAAAAAAAAAATATATATAAAAAATTAATAAATAATAGATTTCTAGGAGACACCCAACTATCCAAAATTAACCAAACATACTTAAAACACGAAATTTACCAAATCGAATATTCAGTATTACACCAGATGTAAAACGATGCCTGAAACTTAAAAAAAAAAAAAAAGAAAAAAAAGAGTATTTCTTTTTAATCTAGTCTACCAAAAAAAAAAAAAAAAAAAAAAAATTAAATATACATATATGTATATATTAATATATAATTATTATTTTTTTAATTCCTGGAATACCTTTGGAAATTCCCATCCCTAACCTTTTTTTCAGAAATTCCTCAGTTCAGTTTTTCACAAGTACTGCTATATTTAGTAGTAGATACCAATACCATATCCATTAGTAACATTGTTAGTAGTTTCGTACTCATCCATATTTTGTAATTATACGTAGAATATATTCTAACACCAGCTTTTATATATTTATAGTGTAATTTTGTGTTTTGAAATAACCTGTGTAACTTATATAATTTTATTGTAACCTGTTTTTTTTTTCACTACAGGGCATGATTATGAGAACAATATAGTTTTCAAACGTCACCAAAATTGTTGTTTTTATTTATATATGTTATTTATGTTCTATATTTTTATATATATGTTTCTTTTGCTTTTATGAAATATTTACTAGATTGATGAAGGTTATTAATTTGTTACAATTTTTTTTTTTCTTTTATACAAAACATACAAGCTTGACCAAGTCGTAAATACTTGGTCTTATAACTTGCCTGTGTCCTTAGCCTTGAGCCCTGAGGTGACCAAGACACTGGAGGAGAGGACACGGCAGTAATAGCATGGTAATTGAGGAGCGGCATTAGCATCTTATTGGCTACATGTTGTGTTGTCGCTTGCAATTTGCTCGAGGCGACATCTCTCGGCAATAAACTGCCACCTCGAGAGTTTATTAGCCGCCCCCTGAGGAGGGGTGGCGGCGAGGGGGCAAGGGGGCGGTGCAGAGCAAGCTTTGAGGTCAGGGAGAACAATTAGGCCAATTGCCGCAGATTACCTCCTCAGTCGATTATAACCGAGACCTTTTGTCTCCCGTTTGTAGGGCACTTTGGGGATAGTCGTACTTTTTAGCTAATACAAATCTGTCTATGCTATTCAAATCTATCCACTTATCTCGTGGTATAAATTTATTTTTATCACATATTTAATACATTTTTAAAAACATTATTTTTAAATAAACACAGTTATTGCAAATAATTGAATAAATAGCATAATCAGATCAAAATATAGGTCTAGATAATTCAATATCCATATTAAGTATGTTCATCATTATATAAAAGGACTAGCTATTTTTCGTTTGTGATTACTAACCGCGCAGACTTCTGAACCAATCTGTACCAAATTGTAACTACATTATTTTTATTGTTCCAAGAAGGTTTAGCAACATTAAAATATACTGTTTTTTAATTAATTTGTAATTAAAAAAAGCAATAATATGTGGATAACAGTGAATTTAGAATATTGACCGATAGGTGGCGAGCGTCCTTCTACATGAGAGTTTATAGTGTTACGGTGTTATCTAAAAACTTGAAACTAATAATAAAAATGATTTATATTAAATTAAATTATTAAATAAGATTTTAATAAGTAGTACGAAATCTGAATTTGTGAAATTTGAAAATCGACCAATATGTGGTTAGCGCCATTCCGCAATAGACTTCAGATTGGTAGAACTAAACTACTAGAATTGGTAGAACCTATCTGTACCAAATTTCAAAAACATAATTTTCATAGTTGTATGAAGATTTAGCATTAATACAATTCAAAAAAATAAAAACTTAAGTGTACAGTGTTGAATGGGAGAAACGAGATTTGCCTCACTGTCAGTTCCTTGTGGGGTTAGAAATTGAAATCTATCCAGATGAAATCAATAAAATTATTTCTGACTAATAAAAATTATTACCAATACGAAATATCGATACTTGACTTTTTGATATTGTATGAAAAAATATGATTCATGAGCCATTAGATGTAAGCACTAATCAGGCAGTCCGTTATCCGAAAGAGTTTCATAGTAGTCTTTGTCCATCTGGATCACCAACTAATTCAAAAAATGGATATCTATTCATGATTTTACGTAGTATTCAAAAATCTAATTAGTTTTAATTTTCATCAGTTTGAAAATGACTTCTATGCGTGAAAATATCATAAAAGAATTAATGTCCATGGCATACTTCAATACAAAATATTTATCGATAAAGAAATGAAACTTCACTTATTAGCTAAAATTATCTAAGTTGATTACTGATGAGAGCTAGCGAGTCACTACGTGGGGATAATTGTAAATAATATGTCTATGTATGTTTGTAAATGTTTACTTGAACTTTATGTATATTTTTATACTGATTTTTATAGTACGTTATTATTATATTTTTACCCTTAGCGTCCTTAACTTTTAGTTTGTCTAATTCTGACAAAAGACCAACTGAAAATCAACTAATTAACAACTAACATGTAATGATTATCCACAGTACTCAGCAGCACGTCTTCTGTACGAGAATTGGTTTCCATAACCTCTCGAAAGAAGTTACACACTTAAATTTTAGTTGTTTTTTTTCAGGAAATATTCGGTATGTCAACTGTTGTATTTTTTAAAGTTGAATTTTACTACATTCTACCACTAAAATTTTGTTTGACCACTCTTAACCATTGGTTTGTAGGCAAGCACACTTGTCAATGAATCATCAAATTTGCAACTAACGTAAAAAGTTTATGTATCTTGTAGCACATCATCTAGAAAGGGATTGGTTATTTTAACTCTCGAAAGGTAAATATTACATCTAAATTGTAGTTTTCTACATGAAATATTCGGTATGTCAACTGTGCCTATACGTTTATGAGTCCGCAATTATGACTGCCATTTTTTTTTAAATAATAGGTTAGTGAAAGATGAAGAGTTCGGTTGCTGGTTGAAGTGAGATGTATGAAGAGTTCTTTTTTGTTTTTATTTTACGTAAGCTTAAGTTTTTGAATACGGGTCTTGTTTAATATCTATAACTCCGAGGCTTCTATAATATATAAAATGATGCTTGTGAACAAGATGTTTTACTTTTTCTCCGCGATAAATGTATTTACAATTCATCACCTATCAATTAATAAACAACGTAACTCATTCACTAAGAAATCAAGTGCTAAGAGACTAATCATAGATTAGCTAACAAACATTTTGAGTATGTCATAATGATATACACAAAGAGATATGAGAAATTACCACCTCCATATAAAAATTTGTTTTTTAACATCTTCAGACTCCAGCGGGTCTAGTCTTACATCAAATACGATTGTATAATAAATATATCGAATACATATTTAATACATTTCTTCCATTTGGTTTTCAAGTTCAGTGCCTGTGCTTCATGAGGTTCTGTTATTTATTAACTTTTACTCGCAAATGTGAAGATAATGATTATATATGTCGATGACAGCCAACTACCGCCTTTTTCTAGCACATGATGTACAGTTCTATATAAGAAATATCCAGGCCATATAATTTTAAGATGTATCAAAAGTTTGTCCGGAATTATGATGAAAAATGAAGGACTTGCGAGTTTGAGTGATTTTAGATTTTAACCTGGTGTTGGTCGCTAGCCGATCAGGTATACCGTTTGTCGCTAGGTGAGCATTTCCCTCAATTCTATGATTTCCATAAAAAATGCAGTTTTATGTTATCAAATATGTAGTTATAAAAGGTAAATAAATGTCATCTTAATGTATCAATAATTTTAGTATGGAGTATAAAGATTAAAAATATATTTTACAAAGATTTATTGTGAAACAACAACAAAATCAAACAAAAATTAAATATTTTACTATTTACATGATAATGTGTTTACACCAGCAAGATACTTTTCTTCTATATCTATATAATTATTACAAGTATATTTAGTGTGTTAATTGTGAAAATGAAAATTTTTTTTCGGTTTTATTTTTTATTTCTTAGGGATGCCTATACCAGATCTATTTTGTATTACCTCGAGCAGCCACGAACAAGAATCTGGAATAGTAAAAATTTCAGATTCCTAGTAAATGATTGAAAAATAATATTAATACAATTCAGGACGACTTATCAACTAATTACTTATAATTTATCTTTTCAGCTCGCTTTTTATCCAACCATTCAAGAATTTTAGATCCACGGTTCATTTCTAACCCAAATAATCACTAGTCAATCGAAAGAAATAAGAAAACTCGCTCAGTAAAATGTTACGATTAAACTGCACTAGAGATAATCTGATACTGAGGAGTGTGGACAGGGCATTTTTCAGTACAAATCTCCCAATATATAGTACACTTCCATCCGTTTTACTTAGAAACCGAATATTCTTATTCGCTAATGTCCTAAGCTCAGCTATACTTAGAATCAGCGATGAAAGTCAAATTCTGAATGAACTTATTAAATATTTTTTAGAATGGTGAGAGAAATGCTCACCTAGTGACCAACGCCGCGTTAAAATGACAGAAAAGTTATCTGGTTTGGGCCAAATCAGCAACATATGAAATATTAAGATCTTGCTGGATGGGTTTATATGTGATATAATAAGGAGCATGGAGAATTTTTCAATGATTTTAGAGTGTAGGAATTAGATAGGAAAGAAATTGGATGTCAATTATAATTAAATATATATCTAACTCATTAAAAAAAAACTATTTACAATAAACTGATTACATTTTTAGTAATATCAATAATTTAAATATTTTATTTTAAACACATAATTTACTTATATGATATTTCCTATTTATTTGATATCTTATTTAGCTCTTGAAATCTTTAAGATATTTCGAATACAGCTGTCGAATCCAATAATTCGAATATTACGACATATTCGATCCATACTGATATTAGTATCAAAACTAGGTCATCCTTATTTATTTATTTATTTTTATGAAACTGTTTAAAATAGTTTTATAAATTTTTAAAAATATTTTGGCTCTTTTCTGAGGAAGTTTCGAATATATTTATGTGAATATTTGGCCATGTTCCACAGATTATAACAGAGCCAGAGACCATACGTTGCATTCAAGGCGACATACCACATCGAGCGGACTTCCTGGTGCGTCACATCTAGATTTGTAGGGGGGATCTAAGATTTGTATTCGGCTTCATATTGAATTTAGTATATGCTCAAAATTCGCAAAATGTTAAAAATTACAAGTATTTATAAACATTATTTCCATTGGATTTTCATAAAATTAAAACTACATTTAGCTTTAAAGAATAAAATTATTTCCTAAAGCTTTGTATGAAATTGACATCAATTTAAGATTTATATCTTATTATTAGGCCTTATATTATATTATAGCAATTATATGAACTTATCGTTTATAATGAATCCAAATTATTAATTTAAAATTCGAATTCAATAGATTTATTATTTACTTCACGGTTGATTAGTAAAGTTGATAGTAATGCTGTTCAACATTTAAGGACCCCTGTAGTCGATCCTGTCGGCTTATTTAGAGTAGCATTCCACGTCAACTATAATTGCACTAATTAAAATATGTAAGTATTATAATAAATAATTATAATTTAAACGCTAAATTCGTAAAAAAGTTATAATTTCAAGATTAAAAAAAATCTTCGTTAATTTGTAGTTTAAATATTCGTTTAATTTTCAATTGTGTAAAGTTGTAATTTAAGTGATTTTTATTGATTATTTATTATAATAAGAAGTATTATTTTTTTTACCTGATCACAAATGCAGTACCTCCTGAATTTCAATATTTTCATCATAGAAATAAAAATTATATGAAAAAAAAAATATATAAAATGAATCATGAGAATATTAAATATGTATATAATGTTGATTGAAGCGACTTATATTAGGAAACTAATGACGACAAAATTTAAATAACAGAGGTTGAAATTTTCGCCCCTTATCTTATAATGATAACATTTTATTATTATTATACATACACATACAGACCCCTAGGGGACCACGTGAAGCGTCTTCTTGATGTGAGATATTTTCAGGCGCCACACCTCTTTCATCTTCTCATTGTGCATTTTCTTCCTCTCATTCGACCAAGTTGTTCTTGTCTTGAATTTCTTGACCTCTTGATTCACTTTCCACTTCAGTATTTTCAAGTAAAACGTTTGTCTTGTATATCTGTGTCTGTTATGACAGGATCCTTTAGGTCTTTTCTGGCTTCGGTATTCCACTTCATGTTCTAAATGCTGTCTGTGTACTGTAGGATCGGTTTAGTCAGTCGGGCATCGAGCATTCTCTTGAATTTTAGTCGAGGTTTCTTCATGTACTTCGTTAGATATTTGTTCGGTCTCTTGTCTATTTCGGAATCTATAACCTTCTTCTGTTTTATTGGGCCCTAGGATTTTTTTCTGACGATTCTTCTCTCCATTATGTTTATTACTATTGTTTATTTATTCTATGATTTGTATTTGCACATTAAGGTCATTAACAGCTTATGTTCGTATGATCAATGTTTTCTCCTACATACGTCCATAAATCTTAATACAATTTTAGAATTTCATCAAAGCATTCGTTTATCTAGCAATAAGGATTTCAACCATTGGTCTTAATTTACATTTTAATTGCATGATTGATTGCACTTGGTTTTCACTGTATTAATTTTTTATGATACATTTTAAAATTTATTTATTTTTTATTTAAATTTGATCAAATCTGAATCCTTGTATAGAATATAACTTGGAAGTCGGCTGTTGCAAAACCATCTTAAGTTGATAATTTCCTTTCTAATAGATTGTAAATAATTCTAACAAGGTTCAAATATATTAATAATTATTCTCTGTAATTTTAAAAGGCTTCTGATGATAGGAACTTAATAACAGGTAAGAAAAATGCAAATTTTTTAGAAAAAAAAAATTATATTTAATAAAATTTATAACCATAGAAACAATATGTAATCTTTAATCGATAACTGATTGCATGGATTAGAGTAACATTATTACATTCATTATTTATTAAATTATATAATAAAATATACATTCGAAGACGATCGTCGGATCTGAGCCAGGGTTTATGATGAGCATTGTAATGCAGACAGAGCAGTGAGCAATAGTGTTGTCCAGCCGATGAGGGTAGAGGAGCATGCGGCGTCTTTCATCGTGACTGGAAAATATATATTAAATATGTTATTTATTTATGCATGTTATATAAATATTAGGTATTATGATAGAAGTAACAAATGAAAAATAAATAAACATCATTCCACAATTATCTACATCGGTGGTTGTAAAAAAATTGATAAGTCAAATCAAAACACCTTGAAAATAAATTAACAAAAAACAGGATTTTTAATAACGACGTTAGGAAAATTTGGTTAATTTTTGCTTCTTAATAAGACCTTAAAGTATCTAATTTGGCGCAAATGGTATTTATAGAGTAATTACAGGATTTTGGAAAACGATAAAAAATGCTTTATGGAAAAGTGCACAATTTGGACTTATCCACTTTTTCTCGACAGCCAGGGATATGTTCTGATGTTTTTCCTTAGTTGATTTTTCTCATTCATATTGGACTTAAAAAAAAGTTTATCAATAATAAATGTTTGTGCTTTTGAATGCTTACTTTGTCAATAATGTTTTCATCCTTTGATAAGGGAGGAGTTGGTATAGATATTTGTACACAATAGTTTCAATCGACGAGGCAGTGGCCTCGTGATCTATTATGAAATTAAACATGGAGTCCTGGCAATGGCTAGCTTCTCCACTGACACGACTGACTGTACTATAGCACCCTCACTCAGTCTTCACTGGTTTTCTTTAAATCAGTGACGCAGCTGAGAGAGAAGCACTGGGGTCTCTTGGGACAAGTCTGGTTGAGGGATTTCAAGAATGTGTGTATATTCTAAAGAAAGTATGATTGTATTTTAAACTTGTAATTTAATCTTATTTTTGTTTTTACTATTATAATTGTTTTTTATATTTTCTTTTTTTTTTTTACTTTTGTAATTTATTTTATTGTACTTTTGTTTTTACTGTGTAGTATTTAGTATTTTATAGTTTTAGAAATTCAAAGACTGTACAACGATGTGTATATCTGCCAATTTATTAAACTCTCCCGGCAACGATGGCAGGTCATATTGACAGAATGAGGCCAAAGGAAATAACCACCAAGGACCTTATTTTTTTTCTTTTCATTTATTCTAATTGTATATATTGTGTAAATGGATCCATAAAATAATTTTTAAGAAAAGGTTTAGTCTAGATATCGTATCTTTAAGAAGTGTACAGATGTTTTACTTTAATTTCGATAAAGACAATAGCTATTGCAAAACCTAGACAAATTGGTAGTGTATACCGTAATGACGCTTTAGGAGAAATTGTCGCTTCCAAATTTTGAATTTTGAGTTGGAAAATGCCTTCCGGTGAGGTCGTGTTTAATTTTTTTATGTTAGCGAAAGCGAAGCATTGTTCATAAATGATCAGCACACAAAGATACGATAAATCAACCAGATACAACATTTCCCATACAAGCGTCTACTAAATTTTTAAAATCTCCAGCTATTTCGATTTTTTTTTTTCAAGTCTTATATATCTTGTATTAATGATTAAGGAAATCCAGTAAACCTGCATAGTGATATTAATCCCTATACCAAGATTCCAATGACTCAGTGCTCATACATTGAACCTCTCTACTTAATAAATATAATTGAGTGAAGCAGGGGAATAGTCTTAGTTACCTTTTTTTTATTTTACTTAATGGTGAAATTTCGTAAGGAATAGATCTGTATGTATCCAGATATGTGGATTTAGGGACAATTATGGGTAAGGACTGTAGAATATTCCAGCAGGTTCTAAACCGATTGATGAAGGCCAATGACATATAGAACATATAGAACATATAGAACAATACAAAAAAACCAGGACAACTATTCAACTAACATTAAAACTATTGAAACGGTTGCTGTTACTTTTATTAAACAAACTAATTTTATCAACAATCTACCAATTGGCAGTTGACTTGAATATATGCAGCTGAAACGAGAATCCCAAGACGGATAGTGGGAAGACAAATAGCAGCAGTATGGCCAAGTTTGCAGAATGGTCGATACTGAAAAAGCTAGGTTGTTCCTCCAAGGAATACGTCCTCATGGCAGATCTAGGTGTATGTACACTGCCTATATTGGAAAACTGGGATCAGGAGGTGGATGAATTATCCCGAAGTTAAGAAAACTTACAAGAGACATGGACCAGTGGAAGAGATGGACCAGAACAGCAACTCTACGGTTAACGGCTCAAAGGAGTTAGAAGTGTAAGAACCATTGTTTTATGTTATTATAATAAAACTATTACAATTCAAACGAAGATTTATTAAAAAAAAACATATAGAACAATACAAAAAAACCAGGACAACTATTCAACTAACATTAAAACTATTGAAACGGTTGCTGTTACTTTTACTAAACAAACTAATTTTATCAACAATCTACCAATGGCAGTTGATTGGACAGCACAGATGATTTACCCACAGTTCAATTAACAGGTTAATTGCAATATGTTTATCAGATCGGCCGGCATTGAAATCTGTTGTTTCGCAAATCCGGCAGGAGCGATAGGGGCCTTAATGAAATCATCGATGCTAAGCCTGATTTGTTCGATTCTACTATTCCACAGGTCCGGTCGGTATTGGTCTATAATCTTTGTCGGGTGACATGTGGCAGATATTCGATGCAAACTCAACAAAAATTCGCCCTCATTTGAAATTATAATGACGTCGCCTAAAAGTGAAATCGATGTGGTTTCAATTCTAATGATATCTCATTGGAGCTGTTGCATGCATGAAGCTAATATGGCCCCTAGAAAATAGGAATCAAAATTATTTTCTTAAAAAAAAAAAAAAAAAATCTTTTTTTTTCAAAGCGCCGTTTGATTGCGTAAACGTGACTTCATTTGTTCATTTTTCCAGTGTTTTCCCTGTTTCGTAACCAAAGAAGAAGATACATAAAAATTGTATCTAAACGTAGATCGTTGTTATACGATTTTAATTATTGTCATACGGTTTTATTTTTCGCCAAATAAAAATACGTTATACTATAAGCCTTTTGTTCCAATAACAATTAATCTTATTCTCAAAGTTCGGTTTGTTTGAAAGGACTTAAAATGATTCTCATAAGCAGCATTAATTTATGGATCGGGAAATGTATACCAAATTAATATGAAAAATGTTTTATTCCAAAAAAAAAAAATTAAAAAAAAAAACCTAATAAGATAAAGAAATGACACAAAATTATACATGGTAAATTTAGAAAATGGAAATATTAAATTTTATATGAAGTAAAACTTATGAAGAAAAAATTACATTCTAACAGAATACATGAGAACTCATGAATGACAAGGAAGATATTAAATACCTAAAATACTTCGCAGACCATAACAACTATATGCAGACAATACAACTTTTGTATTATGGTCTGCGAATTATTTTTTGACTATTAAAGGCATTCTAGTTATGCCATTTTTGGTATCTTCTGAAAAGTCTTACGATTTGCACTTATCACCTTTTGAAAGTCGAAGCCTCATAATAGATAAAGAAAATATATATATATATATATATATATATATATATATATATATGTATAATTTTAAAATCTTAAAAAAACATTTATAATTAATTATTTTTTGTATACTCCTTGTAATTGCAATAATAATTGTATAGCCCAAGGGATCCTAATACTTCCCTAATATCTTCTTTGTTAAACAGTTAATGTAAAATCAAATTATGGATTAATATATATATATATATCTCTTTAAAACTTTTATGAGCACCTATAAACAATATTACAATCAGCAAATGTAATATAATATACAATAATTACGATATGGGTTGGCATGAGGGAGCCTGTACGGGTGTACGGGTGTACATACATACTCCTGACCTTCAGCTAATTTAATGTGTTACTCTAGGAGATCTCTCATCCAGCTCCTACTAAGCCGACGCCAAGCTACATTAGGTATTTCATTTGTTGTTATAGTTTGTACTTATCTCTTGTTTGTTTGTTTGTTTCGTTTAACCTCACTTTATGCTGCTATGGCTAATCGGACGATGCTACCGTGGGAGTCCTAAATTTTGCCTATCCAGGTATAATTAGGATAGGGATCTTTAACGAGTACCTGACATCGCACAGGCTCGGAACCCCCATTTTACGTCCCTTCCGAAGGACGGCATAGCTAAGGATTTTTTAAAGGGAGTAAAAAATCCTTAGCTATGCCGTCCTAAGGTCATCTGCCGGACTGCGAACCCGCGATCTTGATTTTAGTAGGTTGCTATGCTAACCACTACGCCACAGGTGACCCCTGTACTTATCTCTTTATGTGTCCATTATTTTTGTCATAAAATGGTTTTTATTTGTTCCTAATGTTATTTGTGACAGTAGGGATACGTAAGTCTACACGTAATACTTCGTATGAAACGTAGAGAGTTGAATGTATAATAAGAAAAAGAATGAATGAAACTAAAGGGAAAAAACATCGTAGTATTGATCACGTGTTCCAACGCAATTCGAATACGACAAGTGACGTAGGATGATAATATATCTGTTTTATTCTGCACTAATATATTGTAGTACAAAAAAAAAAGAAAAAAAAAAAGGGATGATGTTTTATTTAGCCGAGAGACTGTTTAATAAGAGTCCCTACACCAGAATGACAGCCGCGACTGATTTATGTTGACAATTGTTTTTTGTGGTTTAATTTCGATTTCCGTGGTAACAGAGGGGTGAGGGGATAGGAATGAATTATTATTCTGCCAGTGTTTTATTCTGTATCATAGATGTAATTTATTAGGAGCCTCTATTTACTACTGTAAAATAAAATTCTATTTACAAAACGATTGTTGTTGTTCTTTAGAGTTTTAGAGCGTAAAACATCTAGGTCATCAACGCTCAGTAAGTATGAAAATATTATATCATGATTTGAAGGTCCTTCTGGGCAGAACCCGACTGAGCCGAAGGCATGAAGTCAAGGAGCCAGGAGCCCACAGGGGACGGCCAGGAGTGTAGGAGACGCCCCAATCCCACATGTTTTTGTTTTATTTATATATTTTGAATTTTTCATCACGAAGATTGATCGGAGGATGTAGATAAAAACCATGTTTAAATCCTTACTACATCGGTACAATCCACCAATGTTTACAATATGTTATTCATGGAAAAGTCCACATCATCCCAATCCTCGGAGCTAAAACGCCCTGTGAGAAAGGTACGTCTCCCCACCCCCACCACAGCCCCAGGAACCCCGGGACACCAATCTCCCATCCCTCCTGCCCTAGGTCCCTCCAGTAGGATCTATTCTGATCAGTTATTATTATGTTTTATATATAATTCCTAATATCCTTAGTGTCTTGCTTTTTCGAATGAATACAATGAAACACATCTACATATTAGTTTTATATGGGTATTCAATCTGTCATAATAAGGAATAATAGTTATAATATTATTTTAGCAAAGTAATTAATTGGTGTGATTAGATCAGTATTTGTCTATCCAGGGATTATATTTCTCTAGATATTTTAAGTTTTGTAAGACATGGCATTACTAAATCAACCTTACGGTTATCATTCCCCAATGCTACCGAGATGTTGCTCGGTATTCCTAACAAGTTGAGTTTTTGAAGGTAAAAGGGGCATTCTTCAAAAATGTGGGCTATTGTTATTGTATTGTCGCAATGTTGACATCTTGTAGGTGGTTCTCTAGTGAAAAGGTGAGCATGTGTCAGTTTTGAGTGTCCGATTCTGAGCCGGGTCAGTACCACTTCCTCTCTACGGTTCTTGCGATATGAGGTCTGCCAGGGCCTTACATCTCTCTTAATTTTTTTAAGCTTACCCGGAGTACTACATTGCCATGCATCTTGCCATTTCTTATTTATACCATCTTTTAAGGGTTTTGCTAGCTCCGATGGTGTTATTAGCACTCTACCAGGACCAGGGAGAGTTAGTGCTTCTTTTGCAGCTTTATCAGCCATTTCATTGCCTTTTATTCCGACATGTCCTGGCACCCATATGTAATGAACCAATTTCCCGTCTTCGTTAAGATGTTTTCCAATTTCTAAAATTCGTTGAATTCCGGGGTGGTTGGAATACATATTATCCAATGCTTTAAGAGCACTTAATGAATCGGTAGCAATGGTAATATTCCCTACACATGAAGTCTTTGCATGTTCTAATGCCATTACTATCGAATTTACTTCCGCAGTATAAACACTACAATGCTGGTGCAGTTTTGATTTGAAAGTGTGATGTGAAGTAACGAAAGCCGATCCTGCTGCTGAATCTGATTTAGATCCATCTGTGAAAATCATTTCATGTTCTGGTAATGCCTTAATTATTTTCAAAAAACTTTCTTTATAATCATTTGCAGGTGTATTTCCTTTTGAGAACTTCGAGAGATCCAGGTGTAATTGAGGTTTTATGAACGTCCATGGTGGTGTATTATTTTCTGTTGTTTTTATATTGAATAATTTTAATTTGTTAATTACGGATAATAATCTTTCGGCTAATGGGAGCGTGGCGTTAGTCTTCCTTTGGAATTTTGCTGAGAATTTACTTCGAAAGATGTATCGGTGAGTAGGATGTGTGTTTTGTGAATATAATTTGGTAATGTAATTTATTGCAAGTTTATCTCGTCGGTATGATAATGGAGGTAGTCCTGATTCAGCGCAAATAGATAACGAGGGGCTAGTTCTAAAAGCACCTGTTGCAATTCGTATCCCTGCATGGTGTACAACATCGAGTTTTGCGAGATTCACCATTCTGGCTGAGCCATAGATGAAACTGCCGTAGTCCATCTTTGAGCATACCACCGATTGGTATATCTTAAGTAGTGTGGTTCGGTCGGCACCCCAGCTTGTTCCACTTAGAACCTTTAGTAAATTAAGTTTTGTCAGACATTTTTCCTTCAAAATTCTTAAGTGATTTTCCCAAGAAAGGTTTTTATCAAATACTAATCCTAAGAATCTCGAATTATTTACATAGGGTAAGGCTACGTTGTTTAGCAGTAGTTCTGGTAACTGTGGGGTTTTTCTTTTCCTGCTGAAAAATAAGCAATTGGTTTTTTCGGAAGAAAACTGAATTCCTGACGTCTGCGACCATTGGCTGATCCGATTTAGGGATGTTTGTAGTTTGTCTTTTATGGAGTTCATGTCTTTGGAACGGCATAGAAGCGCAAAGTCGTCTGCAAAGAGCATTGTTTTGACACCACGAGGTAAGTTGGTACCCAGGTCACTGACAGCAATCATGAAGAGGGTTGGGCTTAGAGCACATCCTTGAGGGACACCATTTTTTTTGTTCACATCTCTTTGATAAAACATTTCCTATTCGAACACAAAAATGGCGACGATCCAGAAATTTTTGGATAAATATCGGCAGATTACCTTTAAATCCTAAACTTAAAAGTTTTTCCAAAATTACTGTAGAGCTAGTTTTATCAAATGCCTTATACATATCGAAAAATATAGCCACAGCTTGTTCTTCTTGGATAAAGGCGTATTGGAGTTCAGCTTCCATTTGGACTAAGTGATCAATGGTTGACCTGTTTTTACGAAAGCCACATTGAAAGTTTTGGATATAATGGTATTTTTCTAATATCCACTTTAGTCTTTTATTGACCATTCGCTCCATAAGTTTGCATAAACAGCTGGTTAAGAAAATTGGTCTGTAGTTTGATGGGTATCTTTTATCTTGGCCATTTTTCAAAATAGGAACTACCTCCGCTTGTAGCCAAGAGCTTGGAATATTACCATTGTTCCAGATATGATTATAATAATTTAGAAGCCAGTTTAATGTGTTTTTTGGTAAGTGTTGGAGCATACCGTAATGGATATTATCAGGTCCTGGTGAAGAACCTTTGACTTCTTTTAAAACTGATTGCAGTTCCCACAATGTAAACGGAGTATTATAAAAAAGTTGTGAACCATCATTTTCAAAATAATTGTTTTCAATTTTTTCAGCTGAGGGTTCGCTATATAATTCTGAATAATATGTAGCAAACTGGTCCCCAACTAACTCAGGTTCGTCGTACAATTTGCCATCTTTAAGTAACGTGTATCTAATCGAAGTACTAGTACCTTTAATTTTTCTAATTTTATCCCAAACAACATTAGCGGGTGTCGACGAATTAATAGAGTTTACAAATGACCTCCATGACTGCTTTTTACAGCAGTTCAATGTTCTTCTGCACAAGGATCTTTGTTTTTTATATTCGATCAAATTATTTATATTCATATTTTTTTGAAATTTACGAAGGGCTTTTCTTCTATTCTTGATGGCTTCTTTACATTGTGAGTTGAACCAAGGGACAGATTGTCTTCTGTAATTTCCTTTAGTTTGAGGAATAGTAGCTTCAGCTGCTAACAGAATTGCTTCAGTAATTGCTTGGCATCCTTCATCAATATCTAACTCATTGACTGATGTTTGAGGAGGGTTTGCTAGAGCAGAAAAAAGTGGCCAGTCTGCTTTTTCGATCAACCATCTTGGTTTTCTATTGTACTTGTTAGTAGTATTTAGGAATTTCAACTGAACGGGAAAATGGTCACTTCCATAGAGGTCTGGGAGTATTGTCCAATCAATTATGTGGAATAAGGTGGGGCTGCATAAGGACAGGTCTATTGCAGAATATGTGCCATATGTAGAACTTAAAAATGTTGGGTCGCCTGTATTTAATATCAGAAGATTGGATTCTTCCATGAAATTTTCTATCAAACGCCCTCGCCTGTTAGTGTCCTTACATCCCCAAATGGTATTATGTCCATTGAAGTCTCCGGTGTAAAGTACAGGCTTGGGTAATTGTTTATTTATGTGTTGGAGGTGTTCTAGCTGTATAGAATTATCCTGTGGTATGTATATGGAGCAAAGTGTGTAAGAAATTCCAAAATGGACCGTTACTGCGACAATCTGAAGGGGCGTATCTATTTCTATTCGTTTAGAATACAATGATTGTTTTATAGCAACTGCTACTCCTCCGCATGCACGATCATTGTTTGAAACGTCTTTCCTGAAGATATCATAACCTTTTAGTGTAAATTTATCAGACGGTTTAAGATGAGTTTCCTGGAGACTTATAAAAAACGGGTCTACATTTTTATTAATATTTTTAAATCGCAAAAATGTGATTTGATTCCATTACAATTCCATTGAACTAGAGCCATATGGGGTTATAACGAAGTACAGTAACGATTTGTGGAACCCATAAAAATAATAAAATCAGATATACATATATATACAGACACATATATACACATACACACACACACGCACATAAACATACACATACATACATACATAGATACATGCATACATGCATACATACATGCATGCATACATACATACATACATACGTACATACATACATACATACATACATACATACATACATACATACATACACGCAAAAGCATATACACATGCATCGTATAATAATATAATATAAAAAGTTTATTAAAGGAAATCTTATAGTGATAGTTTTTATTTACATTAATACTATTATTAATCCAGCTGGTTATTGCCATTTGTAATGTGTCGTCATTAATTGATATCATTTTCTTTAAATTTTAATTGATCCTTTTTGTTATTTTTTTTATAAGACACCGAAGTGAAACCTTCGTTGTCGACCATTTGCCCCGTATCATCAACAGCCATCAACAGACTGTTGGCAGGGTCAGAATTTTCTCTGTCAGTAGTAGTTGATGAAGTGGGGGGAAGAAGCTCAGGGGTTGTGGAAGCGGGTAACCTCTCCGATCTCGATGAGCTTCGTGTCCGCATAGGTAAAGGAGTAGCGGGTGGAAGGGAAGGAGGATGTTGGGAGATGGTAGGGGGATTGGGTAAGGTAGGAGTGGATTTTGTAGTAGGTTTATTATCAGGCTTTGCCGCCGGTTCAGAATTATCTCTGTTTGAGTTTTGTTTAATTTCTCCAAAAGTAAATACAAAATTAACTTGTGTTCCTGCATCTTTCTTTTCAATATTTTTGATGTTTTGTTTTGCAACTTCTGCAAATGATTTGTTTAAGGAAACAGGGTTTCTTTCTCGGTATATATTTTTCGCTTCATTTAAGGAAACTTTATTATTTATTTGAATCGCCTTAATCTCCTTCTGAACTAGAAAAACGGGGCAATTACGGTCTAACGCGTTGTGTGACCCGTCGCAATTTATGCATTTAGAGGCCAAATTGCATTTAACATTATCGCCGTGTCTTGCCTGCCCGCATTGGATGCATACAGATTGGTTTTTACACTGAGTCGTGGGGTGGTTGAAACCCAAACATTTAAAACAACGTAAGGGGTTAGGGATGTAGGGTTGTACTCTAACTGTTTCATAACCTATTTGAATACTGTCAGGTACTTTTGCGGTATGAAAGGTTAATATATATGAATGTGTTAGTATCTCGTTACCACCTTTTTTAATTTTTATCCTTATAATATCTTTTATTATTGATGACATTTCGTTTTTTATCTCATCAATTTCCAAGTATTGGAAGTCATAATATCGAATTATGCCCTTACTATAGTTTAAAGTACTATGTGGGGATACTTGAATTGGATATTGACCTCCAAAGTCTTGGCAAGCTATTAGAGTATCGGATTGTTTTCCATTCTTTGTTTCTACTAATAACGTACCGTCTCTAAGTTTTTTAATATTTTGTACATCTCCTACCAATCCTGTAATAAACTTATTGATAAAAAAGGGTGAAACTTTTTTAAAATCATCCTCGTCGGTTCTCTTTATTATTAGATAGTTGGGGCTTACTTTAGTAGTTGTTATATTTTTGTCCGGGGAAAGTTTAATTCGGCCCCGAGGTCTTTTTCTTTTAGCTATTGGGCTAGTGGGGTCCGAGGTGTCCCCCATTGCTTATAGGTTAGTTACTAATAAAGAACTAATAATCACTAAAATAAACTAAAAATCACACAGAACCAAAAATAAATACAATATATCAGATAGAGATTATAGAAATATATGAAACTAGACTAATTTAAAGAATTTAAAAGTCTTATCTGTCTACATTCCTCTAATGAGCTGAAGATAGAACTCTTCAGGCCGGAGCCTATACAAACACTAAATATTACTAGTTACCACTGTTCCTACCAAAATATCAGTTATAATATCACTTAAATACGTTATAAATTAGTAAAAATTAACAATTTATCAAGACACAAAAAAGGTAAACTTTCTTGGAGGTTATCACCATATGATGTGACAAAACGATTAAATTAAAAGAGAGAAGTATTACTTTCGTGTAATACGTTTATTGTTATTTTTAAAATTATTAATAGTTTTATATAAGAAATAGTGTGTATTAAAATATCTAGCAGAGGTAAAGATTGTAGTTTTAGTCTTGTATGTGGGCTGCCTTTCTAAATGTTCTTGAATATGAGAACAATGGCTACAAGATGATCTTCTGTATAGTTTTGTATATACAACAACATAATATAATAAACATTTACGGCGTATCGAGACAGACTCTGTTAATATGTATAGATAATGTAAACTTATTATTATTAGAAAAATAACTTTATTCCGTGATTATCGATATGTTGGGATTAAGAATTTTAATTCTAAGCAGGAAACAATAATCACTTCTAAAACACATTATACATTAAGGTAAATAAAAAATAAATGTATAATAATTACATACATCTCTTTAAATATTAAATATAGAAGGTTTAGATTGGTTAAATCTTTTGGGGTTTTTCCCTTGGGGTAAACCCTATTGCTAATTGGATTTTTCCGTTTCTATGGGATATATGTTTAAAATAGTTCTTTTGGAAATGTTTATCAGGTATTTTAAACAAATATCTGGATTCGTTTTGACCGATTTTATTATTACTAATGATTAATAAATATTTAATAATTTCTACTGGATGAATTATTACCGTTTCTTAATTGGATTAATGGTTATTTTCATTGAAGTAGATCAATAATTTTTATATATTTTTTTTTGTTTAGTGCTTAACGTTCTTATGCACTCAAACTAGGACTGGAAGGACAGGTTATCCTACAAGTTCTAGCCAGCGTGAGATGTTCAAGATTTATTACGTGTGTCCACTACAAATCGGTAATTAACTAATGCTAGATGGATCAAGAAAACTGTTGTATATAATTTATTTATTTCGATGAGTTTATTCAATAATATAAAGAAAAGAAATAATGATAAAAATGTATTCCATAGCGTAAAATAAATCACAATTGTTACGATGTTAGAACATGGATAGATAAAACTGTGTAGATAATCTGTATAAATGGATCGTTGAAATGTTTAGCAAACGAGCTCTGTAAAACCTAGAGAAAAATGTGGTATACATAATGGAAAGGAAGAGAATATTAGATGATGGTTAGGTGGACCGCAAGTTTAAAGCTACGACGTATACGATACACCAATGGGGTCAGGCAATTTACATACTTGTGGAAATTTACGGAACCGTTTGTATATGGCATTGCAAAGTAAAAATATAGGTCTTAGGTTTTGTGTGATAGACTTACGAGAAAACAACGTAATACCACTCTGTAATATCTAGAAATCTATGAATACGGGACTGATCATCTCAGATAGCCCATAGGCATGGCTAAAAATTTGTTTTTTAAAAAAGAATGGAGAAAAAATGCCGTTTTATATAATGGGACGTATTTCATGAATCACAAGAACTATAAACACGTTTCTCCAATCGTTTACCCACAATTTAATATCTTTTTCGAACATGATACTAAGCTGATTTATAATCAATGAACAGCCTCGATAATGTTTAGCCTAAAAGATTTTTATTGGAAAAGTAACATGACGATGTTTTAGGATTATTTTTAATTTTAAGACATTATCGAGAAAAAAATTGTGCAGCCATCAGTTCTTTTTGTACGACGAAGGAGTAATCATAGATTTGTTCTTGATGGAATTAACACATTAAACCTTGACCTTTATTGCAAAAAGTTAGATTATATATCTGTTACAGCGTTATCTAACCGCAAACGAATTTTGCTCCAGTAAGACTATATCAACGCTTTTCCTCAGAATAAGGAAAAATCAAGAAAAGAAAGACATCGCGCCAACAGAGTTCTCCTTGTTTTGATCCATGGCCTATTTTTTTCGACAAAAAAAAAAAAGAAAAAAAAAGATGCTTTTGTCGGAAATTAAAATAACGGTACTCGATTTTTTCCATACCAAGGATTGTCATCTGAGTGGGAACTAGCAAAATACTATCAAATGGCTAATGAATGGAGATAACAATGAATTGATACCTTGGGTATTAATTGTATTTTAAATTTAAAAAAAAAAAAAAATAGTACAAATATTTGGTTTAAATAGGGTCATTTTCCTTATACACCCTATAATTATGAATAAAATCTATCTGGACTGATAAAGAAACTTTATACCAGTAAAATGTATATAAATAAACAAAAAATCATATTCCGACTGATAAAAAAATTAATGCACACAATTTGAAATCCGTTCTGTTGACAACATCTTGTCATCCGTGACAACTGAAAACGCCGTTGTTTGCCGTCAAAGCTGAAATTAATTTAGTATTCAACGACAAATTCTAAATGGAAAAACAGAGTCCCCTGTAGCACCCGTTTCTATACTTAATAATTCAACGGAAATAACACCGAAAGAAAACAATATCCAGCTGTTTTCATATCGAATTTGGAATATCGTTGATCAATTTAATGCTAATGAGGAGTTCAGTTTGCGGGTGTAGGGAGTCAACACCGATGTTGATTAGTTAAAACAACAGCCAGCTTACTATGGAAGGTTCAAGTATCGATCAACAAGGAATTTTAATGATTCAATATTTGTGAAGATTTTATTATATAACTTATTTCATTATATATATATTTATTTTTATAGAGGACCAAGCCAGTCGCTAATTGCACTCGGGAACTTTTGCAATTTTTTTTTTTTTTTATAGTGGCCATGATTTTTAAGAAGCAATCTTTCGCCATTGGAGCCTTAAAATAAGATCGGATTTCAACATTTTACCAATAACTTGCCTCATACCTCTTTCTGAAGATTTTCTTTATTCTTTTTACTATCAATCATTTTATATTCTACTATTCAATTAATAAAAAATTACAATTTTGGACAATTACTTGTTATGAATATTTTATTTATATATAAATACAGAACGACATCAATAACTTGGATACAAAATTCGGACGACCCAAGTATATGCTGAGCTGATTTTATAATAATTATTATATGATATATATATATATATATATAATAAATGTAAAGCTTACGATACAGCCTGGTGTCCCACTTGACTGAATAGAGCCCCTGCAAGTCCTTGCCATCAGGGGCAGTCAGAGCGTTCTCTTCAGGGCCCTCCATGTCCTGAAAGGGAGGCCAGATGCCGTACCTGGACACGCAAGAGATGATGGTCCTTCCGTTCTTGATGTGCCTCGAACTGAGCCGGAACTTGAGCCGAGTGACGGCCACTAGGAGGTCGGGTCTTGTTCCTGCGTGCTCCGAGGATCCGCTGATGCTCTCCACCTGAAAGTAATCGATAGTGGATTAACAGTCGATTAATAGTGCTTGATGGACCTCCAACACCTTCCTCCCCCTCCTTCCGACATACCTCAGTAAAAACTCACATGTAAACCTAACTTATATTATGTATAAGTAATAATTTGTGTTGTCATATAGTGTATTCTTGTGCTAAATAAAAAACTCAAGCATGGAGGTTTCTCAAATAAGAAATTTATTAATAATTGTAATATTATAAATGTCCTTCATCGTTACACCTTAGGAGAAAATATCAATAAACAAAATAAGCTTAAACGTTTAGCGGAAGTTACGTCAGTCAAAGCTATTTCTTTAGCTAACTGCCTAACGTTTTAGATATCGAATGATCGAACCATTGATGTAGTATAAATTAGTAATCGACTATCGAATGTTAGCGC
The DNA here is from genome assembly GCA_003667255.2 of Euschistus heros. Classification (NCBI taxonomy): domain Eukaryota; kingdom Metazoa; phylum Arthropoda; class Insecta; order Hemiptera; family Pentatomidae; genus Euschistus; species Euschistus heros. The sequence goes on from RCWM02000200.1 coordinate 870,285, forward strand.
GGAATATTATATTTATTTTTATAAATAAAGCGTTAATTTAATTTTAAAAATTATAAATGACATATATAGTTTATTACTTTTTGTTTCTCACTGGTTTTTAAAACTTCTCAATTCTTCTATGGATTCCTCATTTCTCCACTAAGTCCAGAAATTTTCCAAAAGTGATGAAAAATCCCAGCACCTGGCAACACTACCCCCTAGCATTAGTTTAATTACCGATCTAGTTCTATGAAACTAGTATTATTATTGACAAGAGTTTAGCAAATCGGAATTGAATCAAAAACTAAGAATTACGATTACACTGTGATTGTAATCCTGGATTAGAATCCTATCATACATAATAATTAAATTACATGAATTAAAATTAAAATGTAATCCCATAACTCTATTATGGGTTACATAATTGAATTAAGAATCGATTATTTGTAATTTCAAATATGAATTATTTACAGATGAAATTGAATTAAATTTTCAATCCCTTTAAATAGACAAAACAGTATCAGTGCTAGTATTGACCACCACCATTTTTAAAGAGTTTAGTGGATAAAGGTATGCAAAAAAACAGAAGTTTTAGTATTTTCTGTTTGAATCTAAGCTTTAGCAGAAAAATATAATATAAGCCTCTTCATGACTCTTTTTTCAGTTGATTTGAAATATTCAGATCTTTTTACATAACACTTTTGCACCTAAATTCTTCATCCAATAAATTAAATTGTATTGTTTTTTATTTTTTAAATGTGACATAACCACTTCATCCACCTGATCCCTTAATCGGCAAAGGATTCGATCTATTATTTTCTTTATTTTTTCAGGGGGAGAGATAAAACTTGAATAAATAAATATAAAGAACGATTAAGCCGATTTTAATGAAATTCTATTATCAAGTTTTTATTAGTGTAATTATGGTTCATAAATATTTGATAACATTTTCAAAGGGCGCCGAAAGTGATAATATAATGTTTTTAATTAGTGGAGGGGGGGGGGGGGGAGTAAATATGTATTCAAGAACGACTCAGTTAATTTTATTGAAATTAAAAAAAAAATATTTATTAACAATTTTAAACGGCGCTAATAGCCAATCGAAATGATAATGTTATTGATTATGAAAGTAAGTTTATATCTATTTTCTTTAAAATCGGCTGAGTCGTTCTTAAGTACATATATATATATAGCTCCCCTCCCCTCCCCATTAAATAAAACCATTACATTTCAATATAAGGAAAAAATGTTATTCAATATATGGGCAAAAATGTTAGTAAATATTTCATAAACATAATTATGAAATTTCTTCTTTCTTTTTTTGGCATTTTGTTCATTATCTAAACATTTTGTGACGTCAGTTATTATCATTAGCTAGTTTTACTAACAATTCCATTATTAATACTGGGTTGATTGTGTTCGAACACGAACAAAGCAAATTCAATTCACGTTTGTTCGTTACAGTACCTAATGTTTCGTTTTTCTGGCTGAGCTGAGATCGGAACATTTACATTATTAAAGAACGTTTACTGATGAATTTTAAATATTTTGAAATTTTATCGGAAAATTGATAATGAATAATTTACTCGGCTCTGGACCTACCGTGCTGGAAACAATTATTGTAATAGCATGTAAATTGAATATTCTCTTCTTTTGAATTTTAATAAACTATTGTAGGCAATGGGAATTCATTACAGTAGTTGCTTGAAATAAGAATAATAGAACTAGGGATAATTATTTATCTCTTTATAAACATAACATATAGCAAAAATGATTATTTATGTATAGTGAAGAAACTTTTGATTTTGAAAATTATAAATAAAAATTAGAATAAAAATATTAATAATATCTGTCATGAAAAATTTAAATTTTTAATATGTCTATCTATCTAAGGTACTTTAAGACAACTCATATAATTACAAGCAGAGAAATATTTAAGTGTATTTTTAGAGTTTATTGTCTTAGTAAAGCTAGATTTTTCTGATTAGATACGGGGTGAGACTAGGAAAAATTACCTATAACGTAGCATAAACTATTTAAGAATATTATTACACGAAATTTTTGCAACAGTGGGGAAATAAGTAAATTATAAATAGGTATGTCCATGATCTATTGGTTTTCCCAACTAGAGTGATATACTAAATGCATTATTTTTTTTAAATTTTACATATTACATTTACCCTGCAATGTGTATATATTTCTGAGCGTTCCATCTTAGGGCGTAATGCGTATACAAATACTCGTATGTATATTTTTGGCTCAAAAAATAAACCATTTTTTAAAAATGTAAAATGATAATAGAGTTAACTAATATAATCAATTAAATATTTAGGGTAAGTAAAATAATCAAAAATAATATTTTAATTTTTTGACTGTTATCTTAATTTTTTAAAGAATTTAACTCATTAAAATATAATTGATTTCAAACGTAATGCTAACTATGAAGCAGATAATAAACTCGTATGTATATTTTTGGATCAAAAAATAAACCATTTTTTAAAAATGTAAAATGATAATAGAGTTAACTAATATAATCAATTAAATATTTAGGGTAAGTAAAATAATCAAAAATAATATTTTAATTTTTTGACTGTTATCTTAATTTTTTAAAGAATTTAACTCATTAAAATATAATTGATTTCAAACGTAATGCTAACTATGAAGCAGATAATAAGTGATTCAGTATGCAAGATTGTAATTTCGCTTTTCTTATTTTATCAAGTAAGAGGACCGAAAACCTAAGGTGTCTGTCAAACTTCCAAGTAAACAATGTTTTTCGAAAATTTCTTAACTTTGACATTAAATATTGTAAATATTGAAAGAATAGAACCACTGCCATATTTATAACTTCAATATCTATCCCTTCAATAAGAGATATTGTAATATTCTTTCAATAAAAAATGCTGTTATTAATTTTTTTTTTAAATATGAGAAATGCAGAGAAATGGAATAAACTTATTTAATAAATATATATAAGAGGAGAGAGTAGGAGTAAATCTTTATAACCCAGAAATGCTATATGATAGTTGTCCGATAGGGTCTTAAATATAGCAGAAAAATAAAGGTGCCAAGAACAGAAGGAGAAGAAGATGTCAGTGGGCCTTCGGGACGGCAGGGCCTTTATTCCTACCCTCATGGGTCGACTTGATAAACTATTTATTCCGAGGGGAAGTGGATGTATGACAGTCTGTCCTGAATAGGAAATATTATTCAAATATGCAGGATTGAATAACCTCTCGCTTTGGTGTTGTCATCAAATCTCTATGTATAATCGTCGATTTTTCAAAAGTTTATGATTTTTTTATTAACATTAATGCCATCTTGGTTACAATTGACCATGTTTTTTTTTTTTCAAAGCTTAGTGAAAATAAATTAACATTATTTTATTAGCTACAACATCCGATTTCATATGCGACATTCTTCAATGGACAATGGTGCCTAAATAAATAAGCAGACCAGAGAACACACACACAACATGTGAAATTTAGTTTATTGTCTTATTTAAATTGATGAATTATTTACTTCTATTGGAGTTTTGTTTTTCAAAGACTATAAATCTGAAGGCTCTGGCTGTTTGTTAAGAATCTCATTTATTATCAATTTGTCGGAAGAGGGAAGAAATTAGTTAAATAAATAAAGTCCAGTCAATCAGGGGTGTAGGGTGCATGAAATATGCGATAATGTTTTACTTGAAGGATTCGTTAGTAGTTAAAAGGTAAACATACTATAAAATTTATAAAGTTATAAAATTATTAGAACTCTGATATATATATATATTTTTTTTTTCTTTTTTTTTTTTTTTTTTTTTTTGCCTCTACCCTTTAGAGTTATTGGCAGTTCATATTTTTATACTCTAAACCTGATAGCTTCCAGAAACTCCAACAATGAACGCACCAATGACCAACAATGACTTTGTATCATCCTGTAAAACTTTTTTCAGTGTATTTGACATTTTTAGCGATTCTCTTACAGATGAAAACTGTTGGCAGTCTATTAATATGTGTTTTACTGCCCTGGGTCACTCACAGTTAACACAAGTAGAGAGTTCCAAGCCGCGAAGAAGGTAGCCTTGGGAGAATTTACAATGACTGTTTTTCAGGTGGCACAGCACTTTCTTCCTTTCTGGATATCCTGCTACAGATTTGTTGGGTAGTTTGGCTTTACCTCTAATAATTTAGATGTATTTGTTGTCCAAGATTCTTACCACTTCGCTTGAATTAAGCATCTTACACGTCTCACCCAGTCTTCTCCAGGAATTGGATTGATGTTGTTAACATTATCAACGTCACTAATTCTAGGTGACTGAGCTGCAAAATCAGCTCTTTCATTTCCTAAAATACTGCAATGGGAGGGAACCCAAATGAAAATAATCATATTGTCTTCCTTTTGTATTTCCCATATTAAGTCGAGAATCTCCTAATCTTGTCACATGTAGAAACCGATACTTCAATAATGCCAGTGAGACGCCCACAAAATAAATTTTTTTTTTTTTTTTTTTTTTGACTTTATATAGGGTAAATCACGGGTTATGGTCATAGTTAAGGATATTGATTGATGTAAAAGAGGATATTGTCTAGACTGTTTCGCAGATTACTATATTTTTTACATATTTAGATTCACAAATTCTTGTTCTATTAAATGGTAAATTTACTAAAGCTCTGTATTTTTCCTTGAAATAGATTTTTCAGTTTTTATGCAAATATCCTAAAAATACCAGTTATGGGCACAGTGTATGAGTTATGGTCATAGTAAAAACTAGTTATGGTCATATGAACAAAAATTTTGTAAACAATTGTTTTTATTATTTTAAAATTCACTATTTATGCATACCTATCAATCATTTGAGGTTAATAAAAAATTAAGGATTAATTAATCCAAAATAAAACTCCGTAAACACTTTATTATTACAGTTTTACTGCTGCTTCCGGGATTTAAAAGAAATCCAGACTCGTCACCATTAAAATCCGCAATGGGTGACACAAAACATCAAAGACGTGTTCTTCCTTCAAAATATTTTCCACTGAGTCAAACCAACCACGGATGTCTTTCTCAGACACACAAGAGCTGGCTGTTGATACGGCTTTAGTGGTTCTACTGGAGATATTTGGATGGCGACGGAGAAAACCCCTATACCATCCGTCACTGGGCATACCATCTTTAAATTTGCATTGCCGGTTCGAAACTGTTGCTAGTTCTTTGACGCTCAAGAATAAATCAATTTTTCGTTTGGGAAACCCCCGTCTAGAGCAATGCTTAAGGAATAAGGACTAACAGGTCCTCCTCTTCAGCAGACAAAATGGGGTCTGCCACCACACTGAAACCTTCCTGTGCCCTTTAATCTCATCCTTCAATGAGCTAATGTCATCCTTGGGATTTTGTACCTGTTATAATAAAAAGGAGTAATAACATTGGTACTATGTATTTTAAGTAAGAAAAAACATCCATTTCAAAAACACATACTTTTTCGCTATAGATTTTACAGAAGCCCCTTTAAGAATTTCTTCTTTTGCCTGTGTGGCATCATCTTCAGAGTACGAATATCGTCTTTTAGGCATAGTTACAAATAAGTATTTACTGTAAAAAAAGAAGATTCTAAAAAAGCATCTTGAAGAAAAATAAAATCGTAAAAGCAAGTGATTATACATTTATTATTTATACATTATACATTTATACACTGATCATAACTAGTTATGGTCACTGATAGACCTAACATTGTCCCCCATGACCAGAACTAGTAAACGTTATAATATTTTACTTTTAAGATAATACAATTAAACCAGGAAAAATCTACATTTTTTTAGGAGCAAGAACACTTGTTATGCCAAAAAACTTGAAATGGTCATGGGTGACCATAACTAAAATCATAAATATTTATAGACCGGTTGTGGTCAGTTGAAAATTTTAATTGATCAAAATTACAAAATGAAAAACAAAGGGGTCTGAAGAAAAACAGAAATCAAAATGAACAGATACATACCTTTAAAACCTCAAATTGGCGAAGAATTTCAAAGCAATTCCTTAATAATGTTCACTTGTAAAAAACACACCTACTACACACAGGAGCTATTGCACAAGAATAATTCGAGAAAACATTAACTAAGCCAAACGAAATGAATGGGAGAGAGGATTCATTAGCAAGTGAGTCATAAGCCCTTCCGTGAAACATCTCTTAAAAGGATCTAACAAAGAAAACAAGCAAAGGCTTATTTTTGTTAAAAACGTAAAAACCTGCCCATAACTGGTGAGGTGACCATAACTAGTGATTTACCCTATTTATTCACACCTGTCAAATAAAATTTGACAACCAGTGAATTTGCGGTGCGAATTTAAACGGCTTAAAAGGCATGAGAGGGAGCAGAACCCAGCGGCACCTCCAGTCTTTATTTTATTTTATTATTTTAGTCAAGGAGGTCTCTCATCCAGCTCCTTTTTAGTCTTCTCTGTGTGTTGTCGGGAATATATGTTGTGGCCATGTTGTTTATTTGTGTATTAGGATGTCCATGTAGTTTTTCGTGGAATCGTTTGTAGTAGGTTTGTATTTGTTCTTTAACTGTTGCTATGCGTAGGTCAGTATGTAAAGTTATGTTGCTTACGTACCATGGGGCTTTTGTAATTGCCCTGAATGTTTTTGCCTGGAAGATTTGGAGTTTGTTGATATGTGTCTTTTTAGCTGTCCCGTATATCTGAGAAGCGTATGTCCAAATAGGTTTCAGTAAGTAAGTATAAGTGTTAATTTTTTGTTTAAGTTGTAGAGTTGAACGTTTGGAGAGGAGTGAATATAAAAGTCTTAGTCTTTGGTTAAGCGTTTTACTTTTTTTCTTTATATGTGGACCCCATGTCATTCTTCGGTCAAATGTAAGACCAAGGTAGTGTACAGTGTCTGTTTGAGGAATCGGTGTGTTGTCAAGAAAAACTGGTGGGCATGTTTCGAGTCGAAGTGTAAATGTAATGTGTTGCGATTTGTCGTAATTTATTTGTACTTTCCAGCCAGTCATGTAATTTTGACAAGTGATGCTGTAGAGTCAGTGAATAAATTAATAAATTAAATTAAAACAAAAATGTTTAAACATTTGTATTTATATAGGTAAAAGAGGTTAATAATGTCATTAAGTAGCAAATAGACTAAAATCAAAATGAACGCTTCGATTCTGAAAACAACTAAGCTTAAATGATGTGGAGCAAAAATAAAATAAAATAGTTATAATATAAAACTAGTAAACATCACTACAATTAACTTTCCCGAACTTGGAACAACGGAGATTAGGATTCTTGGTAAAGCTGATATGAAGCGGGGTATCGGAGGGACTCAAACAAGGAACTCAGAGCCACGTTGGAACGCGGCAGGCTCTGGAATCCGATGACATGCTTTGTGCGGCTGTGGCGTGTGAGGGGGCAAAATAATAGGGTCGTCCTAATTGTTGTCTTCCATTGTCTTGTATTATTTTACAGCAGAGCATTGTCTGCTCTGAAACCTATCTCGGAAACAGTGAATATTCTTAAAACAAGAGCGCGTTCCAGGCAGATATACAATTATCAAAACATACCAGATATTATCTCAGGTTTATCTTGAGCTGGATTTTATGTGGTCCTTGGATGGATTATTATAATCTGATATAATTAAATATGAATATGAGAAACTCGTTACTTATCATAATTATTAATATGTAGGTAATAATTTGTTTTTTCGATTCTCGATCAAAGGGTCAGCGTTTAGTTAAGGAAGTTACACGCTATCAGTTGTTACGATAACCAAAGGGGCAAAGTGAAATGGATTTCCCACTGCTGCAATCAATGTATAAACATTTTTAATTTTCCCTTAATTTTTTATCAGATGACGATTTGATTTATAACTGTTTTTCCAGACCAGAAAAAGTTTTGATTTTCATACCATGCAGTGGCAAATTAATAAGATACCTCACTCTAGCTGATAAATACAACCCCCTCATTGCTGTTATATTTTTCACTGTATAACTAATGTTTTTATTACTGATTTGACCAAGGCTTTGTTGAATGTAATTTTCCTCAGGCTTCAGATATGGTAATTTATAAATTAATATAATTTTGTTACACAACTCCTCATTTATTTAGCTTATTTCACAACAAGTTTCGGGACTTAATTCTCATAATACTGATTATAATACTTTTTTCCAATGACTGTTTAAGGGACTCAGAGTGTATATAGACATTAATTGAAAGGCAATGTTTATAAATCAAAGTAAATGAGAAACCTGAGGATGTGAATAAAATCCCGAAACATGTGAAATAAGTTAAATACGTTAGGAGCCACAAAACTATATTAATATAACCGAATCTCCTTCTTCAAAAATTGTTAGTAATTGATAAAACAATAAGTTAAATAAAGAATTATATGTAAACATTTTTACCATCATTACTAGCCCCTGTGTCCTTGAAGCAGAAACTATACCTTTTCAATAAATATTCCACTAACTAGTCTAATTATATTAGTATATTGATTTTGGAATCGTGACGAACATGTGTCTTAGTTTTGATATTTTGTAAGTTCTTTAAACAATTACAAATTTTAAAGAGGTTTCTGAATATTTTTGTTTAGTCGATGATATAATTGATCTGACTTTTATTCTTTCTTGGAATGTTTATATTCATCTCTCAATAACATTTATTAATATTGGATTGGTGCAAAAATAATGCAAGATTTTATATCTTACAAAAAAAAAAAAAATTATAATGTGAACATTAACTTCTCCCACAATATCCCGAGTAGCTTTGCCAGGGTTTTCTTCTACTGAAGCCCTCTGATGGTCGTAATCAACTACAGAAACTCTACTATGAAATTCCATATCTTCAAGATCAAAACCTCCAAGAAAAAATTTCTGGAAACATGCTGCACTGCACATTCACTAATGCTTTCTTTACCCTGAACAAGATTTATGTTATGCTAGGTTCGGCATGTTATGATCGGTTCGGGCCGCATTTGAATAAATTTGACAGAAATCTTGTTTTGACATTGGGAATTTCAGAGGTCCCACGACAAACTAAATTATTCTTTCGGAAAAGACGACATTAATAACCATTGGTTATAACCATTAACTAGAATGGAGGATTATCTTTGCTTACTCGGCAAGCACTTGTCTAAATAAAATGAATATTCAAAACCTACATTATTTTTGCAGCAACCCAAAAGCTGCATTTCATGTTATGTTTGTTTCAATTAAATAGTTTTAAACTTGTTCGGTCCAGTTACCGGTCTTCTACCGGAAAAAAATTTGTGCGAATCTATTTTTATTTATTATAAATAAGGGGCAATATTCTTCTTCTTCCCTTCATAGTGACCAACAGGGGTTCGTTCTTAATACAGTGTTGTTTTTTTTTCTATTAAAAATAAATTAATGTCACATAGCGATCTCTCTCAGTCTACCAATCGATTTTTCTTAGCGTTGGAATGATTTTGGCCCTAATTTGCCTCCCATATGTGGCTAAACAAGCATGGTTCGAGGTTTTATTTTTGTATACATATACTGTTTATTCAGTGTGACTGCCTTATATTTTTTCCTTATGTTATTATTTACTAATTTATCTTATATTTTTTCTTTAATTTATTTTTTTTTCCTTACATAGTAGCTGAGGAACACATTTAAGCCACCAAGTTAGCTTTTCGCTTTCTCCAACACTCATCCATCTATTCACTTTTCTCTTTCCTCTCTTCTGCAGTTCATTTATACCCTTTTTTTGAGCTGTTTCATCTTAGAAGCTTTCCGACTCTTTAATTTTGTTTCTGTAGTTTGTTCTCCCTTCAATTTATTTGTTATTTAAGCCAATTTCTTTAAAATCCCCATGTACCTTCTGAAGCCAATTGGGTTTACCTTTTAATCTTTCAAAATGTACAATTGGTCTTGTTAATCTGCTTCAACTCACTTATTTCTTTTGTCTATATTCATTGCAAATATTGCATGAATGGATTCATTGTTATCCATATTATAAGTTTGAAAGAGGAAGTTTGTAATATTTATCTAATAAAACAATATGATTAAACAAAAAAATAATAATTTCATCATGTCCAAATCTTGAACATAACATATTAAAAAAAAAATGATTTTTCATTCTTTTCTAAATTGTTCAATAATCGTATATTTAACTCTGATATTCCAGATGGATAAAGAGCTTTCGTCTTTATTACTGTTTGTAGTGTCCGTATTTCGAATTTCATGATAAAAAAATAAAAAATAAAAATGAAATATGTATTATTGTCAAAACTTGGACTCACATCCGCTTTAAATTAAATATTTATCCCTAACTCATGGAGTAGGGACATATACTCAGACTTACGAAGTTAGTAAGTAAAAAGCCGAGAGATATGGCGAGGAGTTTGAGGAAAGACGTCAAGCGAGAGATGTAAGCCATGTTAGAGCTTGGCCAAGTTAAAAGTCGCATAAGTCAGGACTTAGACCCCCCAACCCCTTCCACATCCACCCTGACTTATGGATCTGCAGGGACTGCATTTGTTTCAATTTGACACTCCACCACTTTTGAGTGACACCCCAAAGTCGAAAGATTTTTCTCAATTCAACCCTTCCGTCCTTCTTTATTTGGTAACCAGTCACTTATTTTCTCTTCTCTTTCTTATTTCATCTGAGGTTTATATCTCTGGGCAAGTCAAAGTTATGAGAGCGAGAATGATGTATTGTGTTTCAAAAGAACCATTATCTTAGAGTGACAGAATACATGTACATTACGTTTTTCATTTATTATTTCCTATTATTACTTAAAAGTTTTGATTAAATATTCACACACGTTCGATGATTATACATATTTAGTCAGGTTAATAGTTGTTTATGTTAAATTTTTCACAACCAAAAATATTTACACTCTTGAGCTCATTGTTGCTCGAATTCAAAAGTTGCTAATAGTATCCTGATCAGAAATTTAATGGAAAATGTTTTTGTTATATAACCTTTGTCGTTGGAACTTACTGTTTAGAAGCTATGGACACCCTGTTTGATAATTGTTTTCTCATATCATCCAGAATTTACTTTGAGCTATGTTTAGATTCTTTTCAATTACTCTAGCTACTTAAACTAGATGAGAGTTCAGCTACTGGGTTACGATATGGTTTTCTATTTTCTTTCTTTGTCTTTTAAAGCTAGTTCCTGATATTCGTCCCAACGTTACAAAAGCTAAAGAACGACATCATTAGCAGCCGAACCAGAGTCCCCAGCTAGAATAACGCTCTTCCAATATAGAAATTTAAACAATTTCCAGGAGCTATCTGGTTCCAGCCGATTAGACCCGGACTCCCATCTACTTCCTGGATTCAATTAAACTTCCTGGATTCAATTAAACTATTGAAGTCCCCTCCCACTAATACTGCCAAGTTAGAATAGTGCGATTTTATATGATTAGTTCAATTTCAAAATTATCTAAAAATGATGCAATATCATATTTAGGATTAATGTAAACAAAACAGAAAATAAACGAAAGAAAATTATCACCTTTAACTAATGTTATTATATAATCTTCTGTGATGTTTATCGCCTGTACTTTAATTTGCTCTTTGTTATAAAAGCAAGCCAAGCCTCCAACTGGTCGTCCATAATTTTTATTTTTGGTGGCAGGAGCGAGAAGATCACTTCATAGTCGTCCAACCAATATATATCTCTTCCAATATAGAAATTTAAACAGTCCGTATTTCCCGGCATTACTAAGCTTTTGTTTACAGGTGCACTGTTGAGCGCTGGGACCAGTGTTGTGTTGTCATGACTGTTGAGCACTCTCGTGCTGCTCCTGTCTCGTTGCTTCTTCTATTTCTGCATATAAGCTTCTACTATGGTCTCCTTTTTTTTTTTCGGAACTTTTTCGACTGATTTGCTTAGAGGACTAATTTCATTATATTTCTCTTTTTACCATCCGTTTTTGATGCAAGTTTGAATTTTGAATTTTTTTGCTATATTTTTTTTTAATTGATTCTTCATTTTCAGTTTCACTGTTTTCAAACTCTTCTGAATCTGTTGAATAATAAGTCACCCAACTCCTTTTCGTTATCAACCATAGTAATTCGGTTGAGGCAGACGAATATTTTTTAATTATATTTGGCAAACCAAAAGTGACCCTGTGCTCAGCCATCACATCTTCCACACCGTATTTATTTCCTTCGATGATAATTGATCATAAATAAGTTTAGCTGATATGTTCATACTTTTAGCTTGCTTCAAGTGCGGAATAAGTAGCTTCCTTTTTTCTCTGGTCTCTTTGCTGTAGTCCTGTGAATTTTGATTCGCTCTTCTTTCAGTAAGTAGCTCGCTTTTAATACATTATTTTTAACTTTAAGAGTTGTGAACTTAACTAACAACGGTCTGTTAAAATTACCCTTTTTTCCTAAAAAAATGACTAAATCAAGATCATATATTTCTACCTGTACTTTAATTTTTTCTTTTATCCAGGCGGAGAACAGCTATTTCGAGTGCGTCAGTTGAGTTTTCTTCGTGTTGGAAATTATAAATTATAACATTTCTTTCTCGCCTTAAATTTTTCTATCATTTCTTCTTTTTGGGTGGGAATAATTTTTTCTTTGGTTTTCGCAGCGTATTTCTGTTTTCCTCTGCTCTTATTTTTAATAGTTTTTATTTCTTTTGAAAATGCCTTGTTTAACTCTTTGATGTTATTAACTTTTTTTTTTTCAGTAGCCAGTAAACTTTCTTTTATATCCTTAATGTCTGACCCTATTTTCTTTGTATTTTCATCGCTTACTTTTGTTAAACTTTCAATTAGACTAGATAATTTTTTCATCTCGACCTCCATTTTTTTAATAAATAATAGTTAAACTATAAATAAGCAGAGTTAAATAAAATCGAAATTTTTGTTAAACATCCAATTATATTATTTAATTTTTAGGACCCGTTTCTGTGGATTTCTTGGAATGCCAGTAAATACCTTCTGTTTTTGTTTGACAGTAGCTATAAACTATGACTTGGCAGGTAAACAGGGAGGGTACCTTATGATAAGCATGCGCTGTAGAGCCAGTGACTGATTGTTACTGACCCTCTCAACCAAACCACCTCAACAATATCCAGTGAAAATTACTCTAATCACAGAGTGATATGATATAATTTAATTGTAGTTCCCTTCACTATATGTTAACACACATGTGTACATTACACCAGTTCACAAATTTTGTCTTCAAACCTCCAAAATAACCACAATTAATAGACCTGACGTACACCGTGTCACAATATGGCCGAAAATTTAAACAATTTCCAGGAGCTATCTGGTTCCAGCCGATTAGACCCGGACTCCCATCTACTTCCTGGATTCAATTAAACGCCGAATACGGAGGATCCCGTTATCTTTACGGCCCCTTCGTCCCGGGAGGGACGTCATCAGGGATTGAATACTTTAATTGCGCATTATCCCCCCAACCGGTGTCCTAAGTTCTCTTTGGTCCTTCCCAATTTTGTTATCTTCTGAACCCTCTCCCCTGAATGGAAGAAATCCAAGTAGGGATGATGGTGTTATTTACTGTAAATTAGGATCTCTTAATTTTTTTTTTTTGGTTGACTCCCTGTTTTCTTGCCAAAATTGTGGTTCAGATAAGACCTTTGTCGGTAATGAGCCTTAAGTTTAGAAGCACATTAAAAATTTTCGAATTTCCGTTTCAGTATTAAAAACTCTTTATTACCTCACATAAACTTTCAACAACAGTTCAAAATAGTATTTAGAAATGTTTTCTTGAATACAACGTTTACATGATGTGACGCAATATTATATAAACAAATATCACCCATAAAACAACGCTTTTTTTTTTTTTTTTTTTTTTTTTTTTTTTGTCGATCTTTTCCTCTTTTGTGTCTTATTACTATTGAGCATACCTTACATTAATCTTTGATCTAATTATGTTGGTAGTGATATTTTAAAACCAATATGAATTTAATGGAAAATTTGGACAGCAGACAATTTCTAATATGCAGGGACTCTTTCTCCGCCCTCCAGGCAATCCAAAACTTTCATTTAACCGACAATCCTATCGTAATGAAAATAATGAAATCAGCACGAAATATCAATGAAAATATTAAATTTTTTTGGGTCTTCAGTCACACTAATATAGAAGGAAATGAATTGGCAGACGGAAGTGCAAAGGAAGCAAGAACTATGCCCCCTTCTCCCAATTTCAAAGTCACTCTCTGCGACTTTAATAAATCTATATTTTACTTGTGCAGAGAGGCATGGATCAACTTCTAGGCGAAAACACCTAAAACAACTAAAATGAAAAGGATATATAAAAACTCTCTTCCAGTAACACCTCTCCCAATAAACAGGAAAGAACAATCAGTAGTAACACGCCTTAGAATTGGACACAGAAAATTGACCCAACGGCATCTACTTAAGGGCAATCCTCCACCAGAATGCAGCACTTGCAACTGCCTGCTGACAACAGAGCACCTTATCAAGGATTGCACCCGACTTTTACCTTCCAAGACTTCGTTGCCTCTACAAGGAGGACTGCGAGGCTTAAAAACCCGAAAATTGGAAAAAACTGTTTACCCTCCTTAATGTAAACAACTTGTATTAACTTATATAATGAAGAAATCTAATAATGAATGTAATGAAGTGGTGCCTATAGCCTAAGTTGTTGTACACGGCACCTAAAATAGTAACCAAATAAATAAAATCAAGCCAATAAATATTTAAACATAAAATTTTCACTGTCATTGTATGTTTCAAATGTATGTATGTTTCAAAGCTCACATACATTAGTCCACTAATAGAAATCTAAGAACAAGTATTTAATCTTTTTATAGTTATTTACAACAAGAATATTGAAAAAGATTTGTCCTTTTACTTATATTTCCTTTTAGGTAATATTGGTTAATGGGGATGTGTCGATTGCAGATGTTTATTCTTTATGCCATCCATTCTTGATGAAAGTATCGGAATTTGGAATGGATGATCCGAAACCTATTCCTAGGAACTGGACGATACCGCTGATGTTGGAGATAGTTTTGTGACGCCTACTCAAAAAATAATCATAAATTAGTTTTCTTCTATAATGATATTAAATATATATATTACATTTAATAATAGCTCTATTATTCATCCCCTAGATCAAAACTGTGTGATATAAAACTTGAAAAATCAAGGTTTGCTGCTTAAAGCAAAAAGTCGAACTGTTGAAAAATTAAATTCGATGTATAATATATTCTCTCATGGATTATAAGAAAATGATGAAATAGGATTACAATCTTAAATTGTCAAAGACAATATCACCATTTTATAATATGTCTTTGTTACTATAAGAGGATTTATTTATCCAATAATAAAGTTAATTTAATTTTTTATTACGCGACAAGAAACTGCTCGTCGTTACAGACTACTTCAACATTTACTAGACAAACGATCAAAGCTCCCAATTCATTACAAAAGACTCATTTACATGACTGTTATTAGACCTATTCGGACGTACGGAGTTGAGCTTTGGGGCTCTACTAACCCACCCAATTCATCTCGTATCCAATCCTTACAATCCAAAATCCTTCGAAAAATCCTAAATGCCCCTTACTTTGTCACCAATAATCTTATCCATAAAGACCTTAATGTTCCATATGTTGCTGAGTTAGCCCAAACCAGATACCTATCCTTCCATAGTAAGCTCCATAACCACTCCAATCCACTAGTCTCCCAACTTGCTTCCTCTTCCATCCCTGATAATCCTCCGAGGCGTCTGAAAAGAAGATGGACTAGAGAACTTTTAGTGTAGATTTTATTGAAGTGCTACTAGTGAGCAGTTCTTCACAAGTTATTTAAATGCCCTTGCTTTCACTGTCAGCACATTTACTTGTATATTATTCTGTACAGTTGTAAATATCAATAAATGAAAAAAAAAAAAAAAAGATTACGAATTCATACTTGAACATATATGTTGAAGATAATGAACGTTATTTGCTATTAGCTACTTTATTTAATTCTTGAGTTATAATATTTATATATTTGGTTTATTTTTTTATCTCTCTATAAGGATTACTTTTTGTAATCATAATTTATTTTTAAGCTGACGCGTCGGTATCGAGAATCGAAAAAAAATATGTTAACTTTTTTTTTTCTAGTAATTGTACTACTTTCTTTTATGTAATGTTATTTTAAGGGACGCTGTCCAAGAATAAAGTTGTCTTTCTATACTATTCTAAATAAATAAATAAAAATGCTTTTTATTGTTAAGCATTTTATAATATTGTTGTAAATTGTGTTTACCCAAAAAGATGTATAGCTGGCCTAAAAAGGTTCTTTTACTGCTCGTTAGCTCCAGAGCCAATCTCGGTGACTAGGTCCCAGGAGGACGGTAAGTACTCGGAGTGGAAATGCTCTTAACTTTGATGGCCCAGCAGTGGCAGATCTGGGAAGCAATGTTCCATATAGTTCTATTAGCTCCGGAAATGATAACATCAACACGTGACAATCCATGGATTGTGACCGCTACAATATTTCTCAACTTAATATAATGGATTGGAATCAAATATCCTATTCCTCATTATTTACTAAATTAGATTACATAATTTCCCCCAGCTTTCATTAGAGAACATAAAATATCTAATTATATTTTTGCAATCATTAACAAAAATAGTTAAATGTTTCTTACTCATCTTTATCAAGTGCGTAAACATATAATTTCAACTATTCCGTTCAATTACACTGTTCTGCATTAAAATGCTCCCTTCAACAAAAATATTTTATTCATTGAAAAAACCTAAAACAGTCACCTATTTTTGTCAAATTTATGTTTTATTTCGAAAAATGAGGTGTTTTCGACATTTCGAGCATGTTTTTATCATTAAAAACTTTTAAAAAACCTATTAAATTTTGAAACTTTAATAATGTATTATAAAAAGGAAAAAAAAAAAAAAAAAATTGGAGAGCATAAGCATTAGGCTTCAAGAATTTTCGGCTAACAGTCTCAAAAGAAGGAATTATTGTCTAAACCCGGGCTTTTATCATATAAAGCCATGGGTTGCAACAAATACTTAAAAATTCATTTTTTGCATTTCCATTTCATATATTTTCCCTCCCAACATGAAAGCAGTTCCAGATGAACACGGAGAAAGATTTCATCAATAGATAACCCAAATAGAAAAAAGGTACATTGGTAATTGCAATGAGAAGATGCTTGTCATCTACTGTTGGATACTACAGGAGACACGTGATAAAGACTACAAAGGAAAAAAAAAACGTTCACATTAATTATGTACAGTACTTAAAATATTGTTTGGTTTTTTTTTTTTTATTTCGTTTAACGTCACATTATGCTGCTATGGCTGGTCGGAGGATGCTACGGTGGGAGTCCTAAATTTTGCCTATCCAGGTATAATTAGGCTAGGGATCTTTAACGAGTACCTGACATCGCACAGGCTCGGGACCCCCATTTTACGTCCCTTCCCAAGGACGGCATAGCTAGGGATTTTTTATTCCCTTTTAAAAAATCCTATGGTCATCTGCTGAGCTGCGAACAAATATTGTTTGGTATATTACTGTTTTGTTTCTTTTTATTTATTTATAACAACTTAAAAATCTCTAAAACACGGTGCATGGTAGACTTTTTTTTTTTTGTTTTATGTTAATTTGAATTAAGCACAAATGTAAATAGAAAAGTTACAAAAATGTTATTGGAAGTGAAAAAAAAAAAAGCTATTTCAGTTTTTTTTTTGTTTTTTTTGCAAAACTGTATTATTTTTCGTTTTATACTATTTTTATTTATTTATTTTTGGTACTTAATTATTGTAAAGATTTATTATAAAGAATAGTGATCTTAATGTAAACAGTAGACTTACTATAATGAGTTATTGAAGATTATAATATGAAATTGAGAAGATTTTGCAACGTATCCTAATATAAATAACTTTTTTCAATAGTTTTATTGTGTGTTTTATCCAAATTTCAAGTTTGTTAATTTCTAAGAGGTCAACATTTTGTTTTTTGATTATAAATTTACATACGAAAAATTCCAACAAATTGGTATTTTAATTTTTCTTTGACAAAAGTTTCATTATTTTTTAAGGGTTTGCCTCCCCATAAATTTAACCAGAGGATATCAAATATATTACTTTTAATATTTTTTTTAAAAGACAAGAAGCTGCACCTCGATTTCGACTGCTAAAACACTTACTTGACGAACGTTCAAATCTCCCGATTTACTGCGAAAAATTCATCTATATGATGATTATTAGATCTATTTGCACTTATAGTTGTAGAGTTATGTGGATCCACCAAACCATCAAATTCTTGCCGCATCCAATCATTCATATCCAAAATCCTTAGTGATCCTTACTTTGTCACAAATGAATCAATCCATAATGACCTAAATATCCCATATGTCACCGATTTGGCACGAACCAGATAACTTTCCTTTTATAATAAACTTAATACTCATTTAAATCCACTTGTTGCTTCCTTTTCCATTCCTGGCAATCCTCTGATAAGTACCTGTACGTATCTGTCCTTCCGTGTCTGTCTGAGTATCCGTTGCTTTCTGTTGGTGTCTGTCTACGTCTGACCCTCTTACTGACTGTCATGAGGTGTGTTTGTGGTTTATTAATGATAAAATGACAAATAGAATCCTTTTATTTTATTTTCTCTTGGATAAAAAAAAGAAAAAAAAAGTGAGTTATCCAATTATTCCATTTAGAAAAAGAAAATCTATTTTTGATATGGAAAGGGATCTTATTATACAAGGACAGTACGAAAGAATAAATATAAATTACCAATACAACCCATTCCGATTTTAGTACAGGGTTATATCCATAGAGTACGGTACTTTGGTATGGGAGAACTGTAATTTCGCCAACAGTTGTGAAAGAAGTATATTTCGCTGAAATCACCAGCTTTTTTTTCTGAATTAAGTGTACCCTCTTTATAGAGACTGGGTATAATCCCAGGAGAGCCTCTCGACCTCGAGGTCGATTCACCACCTAAATAACAGAATATCAATTTTCTGCCTTTTGCCGAACACGGGCTCGAAAACCTGGTACCCTTATCCACTTAGTTACCACTCCTCCTAAAAGACAAGAAACATATCCTTACTATTAATCAATAGTTATGAAGACTGATACAAGGGACTCTTTTTTAAAAAGGAGTTTATTTACAATAATACAAACTTCACTGAAATAATAAGTAAATAAAGCAACTAATGACTACAGACTGGGAGTGACGCCATCTTGCTCCTGACAGGGGTTGTTATAGGCTCCAGGGTGCTGACGCTGTGTGAATAGGGATGAGCGTAGTTTAACAGGCTACAACGAATGACATACAGCACAAAATTACATAACGCTAAAAGGAATACGAAATTGATGAAAAATAAAAATATTCATTTGTTTTGTGGTGTTAATTTTTGAAAATTACCATTGTTTAAGGAACAGCAGTTGTTGCAAGGTACAGAAGCATTACTGTATCTTAAACAAAAACCTGATTTCGTATTTTATTACGCATTCTCAAAGAACACTAAAAATTGGCCATTTGACCCATTACAACTATTGGTTAGTAGGTCACCAGAAGAAAAAACAATCTATATCGAGTTAAATTGTGGGTGCTATTTCTAAAAAAATAAAAAGGTGTTTCAAGGTATGACAGTATCCCCTATTATTGTACTGTTATTATATTATTTATTTTTTTTACTCCAACCTTTATCTTTATCGCTTTTACCACAACACCTGTCTGCTACCACATTGTTTTGCTTTGTGCACTATCGCTACCTGCTGATGACCGAGGTACAGGAAAGCTGCACTATAGATTAATCCTGGTCCCCTTACAGCCCTAATAATGGCGCTGCTGATCGTTATTCCAGGAGCCCACCCGATACCATCGTAATGATCCAGCTTCATTACATCGCTCCTCCTACCTGCCTTCGAGGTTTTGTCTCAATAACAAAGCTAAAATCATAGTATCATATAGCAGCTTGGCAGGGGGGAATGCCTCGTGGAATTAAGGTTCCACATAAGATGCAGACGGAAGGAAGTTATCTCAGAAAAAAACTAAGTAATAAAAAAAAATACTACTTTTTAAAATAAAACTACTCCCTGACACTCCAATTCCATACCTTCAAGAATAGTTTCTAAAATGGAGAACCAAAATAGATCCCTTCAAATAATCTTTACCCTTCATCGTAAACCTACCACTTCCTGTCCTACAGTATCCTTTATAGATGTTCCACTAAACCCTGTTTGACAGATCCGCTACCTAGGACTCCATCTGGACAAACTTCTTACTTGGAATCCACCTACAAGATTAAAACGACTTGAACCTGCAAGTCGTTTTCGACTAATTCAACATTTACTTGACAAACGTTCAAACCTTCCAATTAATTATAAAATATTCATTTTCATAACAGTAATTAACCAATTTGGAGATATGGAATTGAGCTTTGAGGCTTCACTAAACTAACCAATTCCTTACAAGCCAAAATCCTTAGGAAAATCCTCAATACTCCTTACATCGCCACAAACAAACTTATCCACAAAGATCTTAATATACCATTCGGTTCTGACTTTCAAACCAGGTATCTATAGTTTCATAGCAAACTTAATAACCATTCAAAACAATTTGTATTACAACTTGCTTCCCGTTCCATCTCAGAAAACCTTCCGAGGTGCCTGAAAAGGATATGGCCTCGGGACCTTCCTATATTACCTATATCGGAACCTTCATTATATAGAATATTTATAAGTACTATCAATTGGTACTTGCTTTAAAAACAAGTGACGTTTCATTTTTAGGATTATCATCACATTCACTTGATGAATTATGAGAATATAGCTTTATATGGTATGCAGTTGTAAATTTCAATCAATAACTAAAAAAAAAATAACATAAAAAAATCAACAATATAAACAAGTGCTTAGAAACCTAATTGAAGCGTTTTGTAATAGTTCCATCAACTTAATTTAAAAATTATCTTTTTTTTTTCATTTTTTTATTTTTTTATTAAGGCTTAAGACCTATTCTATAGCCCCTTTAAGCAATTCTAGTAAAAATCAGCTTCTCAGTTTTTTTTCCCAGTAATATCGGAAACATTTACCCTAGTGCAAATTTTCAGGTAGGAGTTTTTTTTGTCTCTTCTGTAAAAGTTTTAAAATGGATCAAATGGGTTTTGAAACAATCGCCATAATTATGCATTATACATTTTAATATTTACTAGTATTTTTATTATTATTACCAAATTACAAAGAATTATATTTTATGTAATCGGCTAGTAAAGATGGCTGTTACAATTCATCTACATTAACATTTACAATTGATACGAGTTTCCGAGTAAATATTGTTTTCTCTGCACAGAAACAATTACAACCTCTTGTACGGTGGGAAAGAGACCTTTTTAGAAATCCAAAAAAAAAAAAAGAAACAAACAAATAAAACAAAATAAATAAATAAAACATACACGACAGTCAATAGAAACTTAGCAAGCAGTCCAATCCTTGAGAATTTCGTTTTAATTATTTAGGAACTACCAAAGATTGTAGCGCCACATAGAGGAAGAAGATTATTTTTTATTTATTTTGATGTTGATTCCGATATGCTACTTAGCCATATCGAAAAAAAAATCAATTCTTTGTTTTTTGTATATAAAACTTTAGAGGCATTCAAAAAAAAAAAAATTTGTCTCAAAGACCAAAACGACAAGAAACTGCTCGTCGTTACAGACAACTTCAACGTTTACTAGACAAACGTTCAAAGCTACCAATTATTTACAAAAGACGGAGTTGAAATTTGGGGGTCCGCAAAATCATCCAATTCATCTCTTATTCAATCCTTACAATCCAAAATTCTCAATGCTCCCTACTGTTTAGCCAATAAACTTATGCATGAAGATCTTTATATTCCATATGTTTCTGATTTAGCCCAAACCAGACACCTATCCTTTCGTAGTAAGCTCCATAACCACTCAAATCCCTTTGTTTCTCAAATAGCTTTCCACTCCATTCCCGATAATCTTCCGAGGAGTCTGAAAAGAAGGTGGTTTAAAGATCATCTAGTGTAGGATTGTTATTAAAGTGTTACTGATAAGTAGTTCCTTTCAAGTTTTGACATGTTATTGACATGTTATTAACACATTTACGTGATGTATACATTTGTACAGTTGTAAATTTCAATAAATCGACATGAAATATCAAAAATTGTTTCATAATGTTTTAAGTGCTAGAGATGGTTTAGTTTTTGGTTTGGTAACTTTATCATCTTTCGTAAAATTCAGACAAGAAAAATAACGTGAAGTTCTTCAAAGTGCTGGAAACTATCGTCCTCTGGTTTTCAATAGAAGCAATTATAAAACGAGAAACGTGCGATCCTCGGAAAACCCTCTCTCAGTTATTATTTCCAATAATTTCGCCTAGTTGAATTTTTAGTATGAAGTCATTTATATTACTTCGTGGATTGTTAAAGAAAACTCTTAAATTTACGGTGTGACAACCCTCAGGTATTTCCTCTATTGAAAAGCTGCTGAATATAGTACCTATTCAACGACTTGTTACAAGCTAGGCTGGTTCCCATTACATCCTCTTCGCATATCTAATTGTGCCAACTTTTATCCACACCGAAAGTTTAATCTTTTTATCAACTTTGGTAGAAAGCAAAATATAAATGAATGTATTTATACTAATGTGTTGTTGGGAAAGCAATGCAGGCTTTCTTGTTTTTAATGGATTATTATTTAGTAAGGATACTAATATTTATTATTTCTTTCATAAATAAAAATGTTATTTAACAAGTGCTTAAGGTGATATTTAAGGTGTATATATAACAAATATTTAAGGTGAATTAAATATCACAACTTAATAATAATTTAGCTCACAGCTGCAAAACAAGACCTTTTACAACTAATGCTCCATGAATTACATTTTTATAAACAAAAAAAAATCAAGGGATCGATATTTTGACTAGGTAATAATTTTTAGCCTGGCCGAAATACTTTAATCGATTTCATCTGATAGGATTTAATTTCTAACCATAAAAGTATATGACAGTGTGCAAACATTGTATTTGCTTCTAAATATCGCACATTTTAATATTTATTACAGCTAAAGCTTCCCAAAACTATGAAGATGATGTAGTTAAAACTTCGTACAAGTAGGTTCAGAATGGTGCTAATAATATATCGGTCAACTTTCGAACTTCACTGGGATCCACAAACATTTAGATATTATTTAAATATATTAATTGAATTTGTGTAAATTTTATTATCAATTTTAAGCACTATATAACACCGTTTTTTTGTAACCTCTCTTAAATGGCTCTCGCCACTTACGCATTTTTCTCTATTTTAGATCTATTTTCCCCCATTTCTTGAAACACTAGAACGTTAATACTATTGAGTTACATAATACCGCAGAAAAAATATACATTAACTGTCTATTCCTCGATACAGATGAATACATCAGTAGTTTGGGTTTTAATTTTAAGTTCAATATTTATGTTTTCATTATCACATTTACTAATCATTAGCAGAAAAGAAAGAAGCTGCCATTTTATATTAAGGAAAAAAAACAGCATTTTTTGAGCATTTTTATTCAAATAATGTTTTGGCTTGTCACATTATTCAAATAGATGGTATGTTTTCCTTGATTATCTTCAGTTTTTGTTCTTGGTACTTATACTCAGCTTTATAATGAAAGGAAAGTATAAAATGCACCTCATAAAAAAGTAATCTTTGACAACTGTGTAGTAACAGTATGAATACGGATCTCAAACATGGTCCTTTACTCATCAAAATTTTTAACGCAAGCTGAGTTTTCAAATTTTTAACCTATGTCTTCGAAAGTAAAGAACTGCATAGAAAATTTAGGCTGAAAAGGGATGAACATACAGAAGAGTTTAGAAGGCTCAACAAAGCTGAACTGTGGGAGTTTTATCCGGAAAATACAAATCAGTTAATAAGGAGCACAGCAGTTAATATATGCATGTTAAGTCGAATGGATTTATTAATGACCGAATTCCAAAAAGGGTAATCATTAGGTAATTATTTTGTCGATGGAAGGTTGTGTCAGGGCTGATCTTGTGGATTTGATAAGGTACGTTTGAGGGAGGCGTGAGGTCGAAGGTTGGTCGGGTCAGCATCTAACTTTATTATCAGCAAAGCCTTTATTTGTTTATTCATTCTTGGTATTAAGCATCTAGAATTTTAATTTGAGATTCAGTTATTTTTTAAAAACCAATATTTCAGAGCTTATTGCTATTTAGAAGCATTTAATGAAATTTAGTTTAGAGATCAATGTTATATAATATATACTGAATAGAGTAATTATATGTAATAAATATTGAAACAAAGTGAAAATATTATAGTTTTTATGGCAAAAACGAAGTTCCTCAAAAAAAGTCTTTGAATTATTTTACATCTGCAACTGATAGGAATATATGTAAAGTCTGCGGCATTTCTCTTCATTCTTGATCTAATTGAACTCAATTGTTTTTTTTTACTCTAAGAGGGAATCACGCTGTATGTATATTTAAAGATTTTTATTTTTTTTATTAATTTATGGATAATCCAATACTTGATATTCTTTAATTTAGTACCTGTTTGTCGTTGATGTGCCAGGTGAGGTGAGCAGCAGGGTAAGACTCGGAGGAGGTGCAGTTAAGATTTACCTCGTCCCCGATGAGGTACTGCTCCTTCTGCCCTGTGATCCTCGGCCGTGCGGTCGGCTTGTCTGCAACAAGGGTTGAGCATTCTTCAAGATCATTAAGTCAAGATTTGGGAAGGCGGGAAGGGGTTGGGAGGCCGCAAATTATAACCTCGGAATATTTTAACGTTCCCTTCATTAAAAGGCCTTTTCGACCTTTGAGGCTTTAAATAGAATCAAGCCATTAAAAAGGGAGGAAGTGAAGGAAAAAAGAGAATATTGAGTAAAGGTTCATCGGCTGTTACTTGGTAAATATTGGATTTTCTTCTTTAAAAAAAAATATTTGTGTGGATTCAATATATTGAAATTCAATTATATGATGGACGTCAATAAGGAAAAATTTAATTTATGACATAAAAAAAAAAACAAAAAAAAAAACTGTAAGTAAAGATTATAACATTTAAATTCAAAAATATATTAAAGAGGTGTAGTTAATAATTAAAAAAATATATATTTAAAACTAAATATTTAACGACAAATATGTAATTGTATAAGAAGTTGCATTACGAGCCGTTTATTTTGAAAGTAAGGTTGGTCCACTTTAAAAAAAAATGGAGATAATCTTAGTTATAGATGAAACTTGTTATGATCTGTTTATGCGGGAACAATTTATACTAAAAAAATAAAAATAAATAAATAAAAGATTCTAGTATTTGGAGGAAGGAATTTTTAGCTTTTAACAGTATTGAAAGTATGTTTTTATTGGATGTGTTGCAAGTCTATCTTTGACTGAATATTTTCAGTTAAAGTTCATCGTGATTTAATTTAAAATAAAATTCTTAACGAAACTGAACTCTTTTTTGTCATGTTATAGTTTCTATTTAAATATTCCTTGTTTTGTTTTACTTTTTTTTGAATGAATAAATATTTATAAAACTTTAAATGGTATTTTGTTTCTATTATTAAGAAAAGCCTGATGCAATTGAAAAAAATCGCAATGAAATGAACGATTACAACAATTCATTTTGAAAGTCCATTTAGTTATATTGAAATTCACTTATTTTTAGTCAGGAATGTAAACACTATTGGATTATAAACAAACGTTTTCTGGTACCACAAAATATTAAAAATATATCTATTAATACTTACTAATATTTTTAATAACAAAAAATGGTCTTTAAATTTTTCGAAACAAATGGCTCTCAAGTTCAAAATCAAATTATTATTTATTCATCAAATTCTACTCCTAATTAATTTTTTTTTCGTTATTTATAATTTAAAGTATTCTTTTATTTATATGCAAGTTAGTAACTTGATAAGTTGATGTGGTAACATTTCAAGTTATAAGTTATAAGCGGTTAAAAAAAAAATTAATTAATAAAAAAATTAAAAGCAATAATTCATTGAAATTAAAAAATAATTGTCTATAAAAAAAAAAAAAAAAAAAAAAAAAAAAAAAAAAAAAAAAAAAAAAAAAAAAAAAAAAAAAAAAAAAAAAAAAAACCGAATGTCATTTTGACATATTAACAAAACACTAATTGCAGAATCGTAGGATAAATATGAAATGAATAAATGGAATATTAATTAATAATTCATCTCTTGTCTATTTTTAAACTTCTAGAACAGAAAAAATTGCAATATAGAATTACCGAATTGATAGAAACAATTAATGAATACGACAAGGTTTGGATTTTTTTTTTTTTTGTTTTAACTCTTTAACCATTGGAATGAACATCGTTTGTACAGTCATTACATTTGAAATTGTTTTCATTACATTGGCAACAAAAAACATTACATCAAAAACTACCTGATATCTGAAATAGCCACCTTAATTGATTCTATATCAAAACTCAAAATTATTGTCTTCATGTGGATTCCAGGACATTCAGGTGATAAATAAGCGGATTTAGCAGCTAAATCAGCGTCTTCTCTCTTCACATTACCCTTAATCTCTGTCCCTTTATTAGATTTGAAATCCTTTCTAAAACATTAAATCAGTATAGTTTGGCATGAAAGTTAGCTCAGAACCGACAACAATAACAAACTTTAAAAAAAAAGATCAACTCCAGGACCAAGAAAAGAACATGTCATCTTTACAAAACTACGAATTGGACATTCAAATTAACCAAAAGTTATTTATTGGAAGGTAAGCCACCTCCAAAATGCAAGGAATGCCAAGTAAACCTGACAATAGAACATATTCTTGTTGATTGCAAAAAATACCAGAAGCAAAGAAAATATGATGGTCTGATGAATCAAGGCTTTTCAGCATTGCTTGAAAATAACTCATATCTCCGCAACCACATCATTCACTTTTTGAAACAAACAAACCTGTAAAAGGACTTAAAGTTCTCAACCTTAGTGTGGTGCCCCTAACCAAATGTGGTGGCACCGGAAAGTAAATAAATAAAACATATTAACAAAATCACTAATTGCAGATTCGTAAGATAAAAAGGAAATGAATGGATGGAATACTGATTAAAAATTTATCTTCGTTGTTAATATTATGTTAAACCTGTAGAACAGAGAAATATTAGAATTATTCACTCAGTAACCATTGAAATGAACATTGTTTGCAGACTCTTTACATTTGGAATTTTTATTTATAAGAAAATCAATGATATTTTGAATAAATATTTAAAGCAACCTCACTCATGACAGTAAGCAATATGGATGACAATGGATACATTCATATAATATCTACAATGAAAACGGATATATAATTAAATAAATAAATAAAGTAATGCCAAGTTATAATAATTGATTTCAAATTCTTTTTGTATGTCCATTTGAATTAATACTGGCCGGAAGTATATTGTTTCTTTTTTGAAATAAAAATATTTCACATTAGGTATATAAATATTCAACACATTAGGTTGTATCAACATGTATGTCAATATGAAGTTTCCTAAAGTTTTTATGTTCAAATAAATATCTAAATTGTATTAACATTTAGAACATAATTTACTTAGACGGGTTTAAGTCTTTAAAATTAAAATTTCGTACCAAAAAAAAAAAAAAAAAAAAAAAAAAAAAAAAAAAAAAAGAAAGCTTTAATGCCAGAGAGTCGTAAAAGTGATAGAAATTAATGGCCTATATTTTGAGGACTGGGCTTAATAGGTTAATAAACCGTAATCATTTTTTTTTTTTTCATGTACCCGTAAAAACAGCACTTTGTTTATATCCCAGTAAAATAATTATCGTAAGCCTACAGTTACTTCCTGAGCTATTAATTCAATGAAGAGAAATAACTGGGAGATCTAGCGGACATTATGACCGCTACAATTCAGATGACATGGCATTTGCATATCCGCTGCCACTATTCCACCGCCCTAATGAACACCCAACCCCCTTCCCCCGCCTCCTATTGCCCTATGAATATTAATACCCTTAAAGTATATATTATAAACAGCCCCTAAAAAGAGGAAGATAAAAAATATAAAAAGAGCGCTTATTGAAAGGGAAAATATTCACAGATGAGGATTACCAAAGGCTTAAATAATTCATGAGGCTCGGTCTTTAGTTCCGCTCTGATCAATCACTTTAGCTCACCCCCCCCCCCCCCTACCTCTCCCAGATAACTTATCAGATCAATTTTTATGTGCCTCCCCCCCCCCTCTCTACGGAATCGTAGTTTTAATACATTTGCAATTTCACACAATCGCTTGAATAGCCTAATAAAATCTTATCACATGAATATTAAAATTCCAATTATAATAAATCAATTTATACTAACAATCGATTTTAAAACTTATCTTACAAAAATAAAATTATGATTGATGAATTATTCGTGACGTCTTATTAGAATTTTTAAAATTGATATGTGTTTTTTCTAAGTTATATATATATATATATATATATATATATATATATATATATTTTTTTTTTTTTTTTTTTTTTTTTTTTTTTGTAACTTTTTTCAAATTATAGACGTTTATAAATGCTCTAGTTCTGCTGATATCGGATATTAAATTCGCCGACAATTTCATAATCAGAAATATATTCGAGAATATTTTTGTTTTGAAACATTTGTCGCTAGGACCAACTTTTCAGGAGCTATATCATTTATATATATATATATATATATATACATTTATTGAAATTTTTCAACTGTACAGAATATCTACATCAAGTAAATGTATTGACAACGATTATAATAACATGTTAAAAATTGAAAAGAACTACTCATCAGTAGCACTTTATTGAAACTTCTACACTAGAAGATCTCTAGGCCATATTAGTTTCAGACGCCTCGGAAGATTATCAGGAATGGATTAGGAAGCAAGTTGAAAAACTAATGGATTTGAGTGATTATGGAGCTTACTATGAAAGGATAGGTATCTGGTGTGGGCTAAATCAGCAATCGTGTATAATATGGATAAATAATATAGATCAATAGGATCTTTATGGATAATTTTATTGGTGACAAAGTAAGGAGCGTTGAGGATTTTACGAAGGATTTTGGATTGTAAGGATTGAATACGATATGAATTAGATTGTTTAGTGGAGCCCATATTAATTTAAATTAAAAAAGGTCATTTTTGAAACCGCTACACTCTGTCAAGTTTGTTTATTTCTAATAATCATTGATTGTTAATTTAATTTATTTTAATTCTAAAACATAAATTTGGAATAGCAGTAGATTATAGATACTCATATCCATTGTTGATCTATAGTTTTTCCTAGTCAGGGAGAAAATTTTTTGTCTTTACTTATTGTATTGTTTGCATCACTCAAGAATCTTTTTATTCGAAGACTATTTTCAAACATTAAACATTCTTCATCAGTTCTAAAAATATTTTTGGATTTTTTATTTTAAGGATTAGAAATCATTGATTAAAATTAAAATTAGTCACTACAATTTTTCTATATTTTAACACATAATTAATATTCTACTGATCCCCGTTTAACAGATCCGCTATCTTAGACTCAATCTGGACAAACTTACTTATTTGGAATCCACATACCAAACTTTTTTTTTCTGTTTTTTTATCAATTTATTGAAATTTACAGCTGTACAAATATACATCAAGTAAATCTGTTAAAAACGTTTACAATAACATGCCAAAACTTGAAAAGAAATACTCATCAGTAGCAATTTAATAAAATCTACATAAGAAGATCTCTAGGCCATATTCTTTTCAGACGCCTCCGAGGACTGTCGAGAATCGAGCGGGAAGCAAGTTGGGAAACAGGTGGATTTGAGTGGTTATAGAGCTTACTAACATGCCAGACTTAAAAAGCAAGGCACTGCTCGTCGTTTCCGACTACTCCAATATTAACTAGGCTAGTAATGAAAAGACTTATAAATTGAATCGTTTATTTCAGAAACCGCCTAAGGGACGAAATATCAAAACTTGCTTTTTTTGTTGTACTGTACAATTTAAAGATAAATACATCTTTTAGTGCAGACATAACTTATGTTCCATATCAGCAGTACTTTTTGCCAGCCTTGAAAATAATCCGTTTATTTCAGAAAGAACCCAAGCGCAGTTTTTTTTTTTAGTTTTCCGAAACTTGATAAAAGCGCACTTAGGTGGTTTCTAAAATAAACGATTCAATTGCAAGACTTATTTGCATGACAATAATTTGACCCATTGGGACATACGGAACTGAGTCTCGGCTAATCCTTCTATTATCCGATCCTTACAATTTAAAATACTCAAATCCTCAATGCTCCTTATTACTTCACAAACAAACCTATCACTAAAGATCATAATGTTCCATATGTTCCATATGATTTGGCTTAAACCAGATAGGTAATAATTTCGTTATAAACTCCATAACCACTCGAATTCTCTATTCTCCCACCTTACCTTAATGTCAATTCCTGATAATCAGACTGAGTGTAAATATACGAAAGTGGGGGTATGATGTTAAGGAAATACATACATAGGAAGCTCGTCTTCAAATAGAAAAAATCCAACAGAAGATGCAAATAATTCATCAATCCTAATTGTATTGATCCTTCTTTACCATTATGCGTACCTGTAAGTTTCTTTTTAACTTTAATATAGATTAATAAGTATCGTAATAATTTAGGAACTGAAGACTTCGCTTTAAAAAGGAAGTAGTTTCGTTTTAGGGATGATTAAAGATTATGAACAGTGTCACGACTAAAAATAAGGTAAATCTATTTTTTTTTATGAAATATTTTAATTTAATTTTGATTGGAGTCAAATCTTATTTTAAAAGACCAAAAATGAACTAATTATTATTTTAAAAAATATAATAAATATATAAAGGCTTAGCAATCCCGAAGGTTCGATGCTGACAACGCTAAACTCTGACCATACTCCTCACTCAATCCAACCCTATTAAATCCCAAATCTCTTAAGATCAGCCCTGAGAGATGGTTTATCCTCCCCCCTCCGGACATTTACCCGAAAGCTAAAAACTGATTGCCCTTTTTGAAATTCGTTCATAAATAAATCTTTTGACTATTGCTTTAACTATATTGATTAAATAGTTTCATAATTATTTTATTAGTTATTATCTTCTTTAGCAACTATATACATTACATATATTTTTCTCTCTTTTACTTATTAATTTATGATAAATATGACCTTTTCTACTTAATAACAGGAACTTAAGATATACGATTTTGTTTAATCATTTCATTATTACCTCTTTCTGATAACGTAAGGAAACCCCAGGAAGAACGAAGAAAATTTAAAAATACCACCACCAATTAATTGGCCTATTAATTAATTAAACAGTAAAAGTTTATCCAATCTCTCCTACCGAACTCTTTTTTTTAAAGTTGAAAAAACTCCCATTTCTTGGAGTTTCTCGGCTTACAAAGTTATGTACGAAGACTTAATAAGAAAATTCAATCAGAAACACTCTTCCTCTCAAACTTAACTTAGGTAAAAAGAAGTTCTAAGAAAAATTAAAAATACTAAAAAAAAATCCAGGAAAAATGTACATATAATTCAGCAATTAATTAGAACTTTTAATGAATTCAAAAGAACAGAGGAGCCACTGATTGGTCGGAAAAGCTAACCTCACCATGGGACTTTGTGAATTCAAACACTTATGAGCATTTTCCTCAATTTCGGGATTTCCCTAGGGGAGGAGGCAATCCAATTCTGGTGAAATCAGGATACTAGATACAGGAAATTATATTTTATCACCCGGCCGTCGCTATAGCAACGATATCAAACACAAGGGGACCGCGTATGGTGTGCTGATGTCTTAAGAAATAAACGTATGTTGGCTGTAACCCACGTGGCTATTACCGTTGTCCATTAGGTAATTGGTGTGGGGGAGTGCCACGTCATAAGGTGGAGATACTGACGGATATACGATGGGGATATTATTGCCGTTACAAGTTACTGCCAACACTGAGTTATGTTGATCTTCAAATATACGAGATATTTAAATTGAAATTAAAGGAAATGCGTATATAATGTAGAATAGAACGTATAGTGGAATTCATTACCGCATCTCTTTGTTCTGATTATAATAAAGTCCAGATATATGAGCTTTTGGGATCCACTAAAACATCCGATACGAGAATCCAATCCTTACAATCCACAATCCTTTGTAAAAGTTTTCAATGCCCCTTATTATGTCACAAACAAAGCTATCCACAAAGATCATAATGTTTTATATGTTGCTAATTTTGATCAAACCAGATACCCATCCTTTCATAGTAAACATCTGGGCAGAGTTAATGAAGTTAGAGTGCAAAGCACCCCGATTTGGTCAACAGGAAACATTCTCTTTTGTAACAAGATTATTCTCCTACACAACACATAAAAATAGGTTAAAATAGCTAATAAAACAATGGACTTTACATTGAATAACGTTTAAAATATGTAATCTGAAACAAAGATACACACAAAGACTTTATAACAACCAAGAATGAGACAGTATTTTTTTTAGCTAAATGAAATACTTTGCTGAATTATATGTTTTACAGTATATACTTCAAACATACAATTTATTGATTCTATGTGAGTAGGAGTAGTATAAGAAAAAATAAGAGAGGTTTCTTATTGTAGGGAAGTAAGATTACAATTTGTTAGCAGCTTCGTTAACTTTACAAAATAAAATATCCGAAATAAATTAAAAGAAAATAACTGCTGCCTACAGGTGTTATTGTACCTAGAAAGTCTCTTCGAGAGCTAATTCCTCTCAAAGGAGACAAAAAAAAAGAAAAGAATTTATAGAATGCCTGCAAGCCCTGTGTAGACTAATGGCATACACAAAACATCTTTGGAGCCATAAATTTTGGCTAATAAGAATAGGAAACTACACAACCTCTTCAGATTCAATCGAAATAGCGAAAATCTATTCAAAACATTGAATAAAAAAGATTGTTTTTCACTTTGAACTAAATATATTTATTTTATATGAATCATATTCTATTCTGAAATACTTCATAATCAAACGATGTGTTTTTCAAATTTAATTTATTGTTGAGATAAGTACAAGTTGGTTGTACCGCAGGGAAATCTAAACTATTATGCTTCCTTTTCGGATATTTTAAATTGGATTCTCCAGGACTTAAACACCTATCTCGTTACTAAGATGGCTTCTTCTTCCCTTTTTCCATTGTTCTCGTAGATTATCAAAGTATTATCCTAGCTGCACATGCTACTCTCTACTTAATCCTAGCTTCCTTTGTCTAGGCACGACTCTTCACAGAGAAAGCATAAATAAAGATGTTCATACATACATAGGTAAGTGAGCATGCAAATAGATTTCATTGCACTATCTCTTTTTTCCCCCCTGGAAATTTCTCAATAGATAACGAAAACAAATATTTTATAAGGTATTATATAATTAAATCAGGTGCAGTGTCTTAGTGGGTAAGGCACTGGACTACTAATTTCGGGGCCTAGGTTCGAATTTGGTTGAGGCTGATAAATATTTGTTCGTTCATATTATGCAGGGATCGACCCAGGGGTAAGGGAACCCTCGTAGGGCATACCCAGCTTCTATAAAGTGGATACACTTAATGAGAAAAAACCTGCCGGTTTGGCGGTTAAATGGGATTCTAGTTATAACACTACCTTACTTAACTGTTGTCTAAGAAACAGTATTAGCTTACGTAGTATGAATTCCAAGACTCTCCACGAATTGTATTGGTACAGGTTTTGATTTAATGTATTTTTTTTATAATAATATTTTACAATGGGTACAAAATTGATTTATATTTTCTTTATTCGGAACGAAAAATTACTTCTTGTCCTAGTATGTGATTAAAAATAATTCGCTAATATTTTTCAGGTCTATATAAGAGCCCATTGAATGTTTTAGGGACAATAATATAGAAATTCCATTTAAAAAAAAAAAAAAAGAAAAAAGTCAAGTGTGTTGAAAAAGACTAAAACGGCGAGAAACTGCTCGTCGTTACAGACTACTTCAGCATTTACTAGACAAACGATCAAAGCTCCAGTTCATTAAAAAAGACTTACATGACTGTGATTAGACCTATTTGTACGTACGGAGTTGAGCTTTGGGGTATCCAATCCTTACAGTCCAAAATCCTTTGAAAAATCCTAAATGCCCTTTACTTTGTCTCCAATAAACTTATCCATAAAGATCTTAATGTTCCATATTTTACTGACAATGATTTAGCCCAAACCAGATACCTATCCTTTCATAATAAGCTCCATAACCACTCAAATCCATTAATTCCTTAACTTGCTATCCACTTCATTCCCCATAATCCTCCGAGGCGTCTGAAAATAAGATGGCCTAGTGTTCTTCTAATGTTGAATTTTTATTGAAGTGCTACTGAGGAGTAGTTCTTTTCAAGTTTTGACATGCTATTGTAATCGTTATCAGCTTATTTACTTAATGAATATATTTGTACAGTTTTAAATTACAATAAATTGATATATAAAAAAAAATGTTGAAAAAGCTACTAAATGTGACTTGAATCCTTTTATTTTATAAATACCTTATTAGAATACTGATCTAAATAATAAAATATACACTACCCTCCAACTTTCGGCTACAGACTGGAAATAAATGGATAGGAGAGAGGGACAAAGGGTAAACAAACTTTCTTTCGGATCCGAACTGGAACCTTGTAGTTCGGTAGTTACATAATTGATGGTGACCTACGAACCTGACTCTTTGAAATAGAGGGCAACTTTTTCATCACGGACCCACCTCTGTGCCAACAATTAGATGTCCCTCTCCGATTCGATGATTGATGGTGAACCGAACCAGATTTTTTTAAATTGTTACGTGTATGTGAATACATTTTAAGATATATAATAGATATTCGAACACCACATAAACCTCATTTTCATCTTTTGAAAATACAGAAATAATTATTTTTTTTTTCCCTTACGTTATCTGATCTCTGAAAAAAGAACACCTATTTTTTAACTCTATGTACAGAGTATTACTTTAGCTTATAAAGTGATAACAAGGTTAGTCAGGAACTTTTTTGTATTTAGTGATATAAACGTTAAATGAAGAAATCATTCATTGAAGGATATTCTTTCTAAAATATGATCTTCCACTATATCGTAGAATATTTAACGATAACAGATTCTGATTATTTTCTTTTCACAGAAGCTTGTAATTTTGAATCTGTAATGGGTGTCATAACATGACGAAAAAAAAAGAAGAAACTTAAAACTTAAACAGATTTAAATATATATATATATATATATATATAATAGATATATATACATATATGTCAGTCTGGCTTGAGACGCTGCCCGATAAACATCTCCGTTAACTGCTTCTGTAAATCTAACATTTTTATTTTCTCTCTCTATTCTCTTAGTATTCTGTTATTGTTTTCGTTATTTTGTTTATTCAAAGTTTTATTATTAATTAAACTAGTAAATTACAAATATAAGTTTCGTTTTTATTTTTCTATAATAATTACGATAACTGTTGACGAGTTGGTGAAGCAAGAGTGCCTAATCCCCACTGTATTACCGCTGATTCCTGCTGCTCTACTAAGCAAGGTTACATATCTATTTATTTATCTATTTATTGACTCGCGCTAAGTTGAATATTTTTAAAATGGCTGTATGTTCAATTTGTGAAAAGTCGATCGCACGAGAAGAAAAAAAGATATTAAACTGTCAAAAATGTAAGATGTTATTTCATGAAAAATGCAGTAATCTTGAAAAAAAAGAAATTGAGGCCATAAGAACAGATAAAAAAATATGGTTGTGCGAAAAATGCGACAAAACAAAAAAAACAGTCGAGGAAAAAAATCAAAATTCATTAAAATCGATTCCGGATCCAAACACCGAACCGACGGCATCTCAATTATTATCCGCAATAAAAAAAATTGAAGAAACCACCAAAGATCTGAAAGGCACATTAGAAAAGTACGCCGAAATAAGTTTCGAGCTGAGTGATCGGC
Source organism: Euschistus heros (assembly GCA_003667255.2). Taxonomy (NCBI): domain Eukaryota; kingdom Metazoa; phylum Arthropoda; class Insecta; order Hemiptera; family Pentatomidae; genus Euschistus; species Euschistus heros. The sequence continues at coordinate 906,180 of RCWM02000200.1, forward strand.
TCTCAAAAATTGAAAAACATTTAGAAGGCCAATCCAGGCATCTGGAGGAAGTGGTGCTGGAAAACAAAGCACTAAAAACAAGAGTCACCGAGCTGGAAATTAGGGTGAATAAGGCAGAACAAGGGTTGTTATGCAGATCGGTCGAGATACGCGGTATACCGGTACGCCCGGGGGAGACCCCCGCAGGCCTGGTTACAAGCGTGGGAGCTGGCCTTGGTCTTAAGCTAAACATTGAGGACATAGATATGGTCGAACGCCGAAGGTCGAGAAAAGATGACCCGCGGCCACCGCCTATCATCGCGCGCTTCGTGAGGCAGTCAGTGAGGGATGATCTGGTGCAAAAAAAAAAAAATTAAGCGAGACTTCTCGACCAGAGATATAGGTTGGCAGGAAAATGATTCCCACCGGATATATCTCGCCGAAGAGATGACACCAGCGAACAGGCACCTATACTGGCTTGCACGGCAGAAGAGGTCCACCGGAAAAGTGAAATATGTCTGGTTTGCGGCTGGTAGAGTGCGCTGCCGGAAAGATGACGGCCATCCGGTGATCTTCATTGACCAGGCTCAAGACCTTGATGTTTTCGGATGACTAACAGGATTGCAAGTACCATCCAGTCTTTCTCGCGGATACGGCATTCTCTCTGATCTTCATTTTTTTTTCGGCTTTTGTATTGGTATTAGTCTTACAGCTTATTATATTTGACATTTACCACATATTTCCATATATCTTTCTTTTTCATTTTTACTTTTTCTTACTCTTATTTGTATTTTTATTTCATGGATTCATCTTTACTTTTTCCTACATCGCAATCGATTTATCAATAGATAAATCATTTTTTCTACCAGTTTATATAAATTTTTGTCTACGTTTTAGTAATGATTTGACAAACCATAATTTTTTCGTTAATTATTACATATCTAGATCTCTATACAATGTAATATTCTTATTTTTCTTTTTCTTGTCTCTGTGTTTCAAATTTCCTAATGATAGATGCATTTATGTTTTCCCGTTGTTCTTACTACCCTATTGGTTCTGTGATAATTATTGTTCCTATAAGCTCCAATTAAAAATTTCCATTATCTCTCAAAGTAACCTTGCCCTCCCTCTTTCCTATGTCTAATATACTACTGACCTGTCACGTTAACTCCCAATCCCTCCCAGCGCACTTCGATGAATTTCATGACTACTTCATCCATAACACCTATCATATCATTGCAGTTTCTGAGACTTGGTTGAAACCATATATTCCCACCTCTTCCATATCTATTCCTGATTACACCCTTATTCGCCATGATCGGACGGACCGAACTGGTGGAGGTGTTTGTTTATATGTTCGCAATAACCTAAGAGCAAAAATTCTTCTAAAATCCAGTTCTCTTGATATTCCACACCTTGAATACATGTTCACTGAAATCTCTTCGGAATCATTTTCCCTCCTTTACCTCATAGTTTACCGCCCTCCTCAGGTCAAATTCGACCCATCATTCGAATCATCTCTTTTTACTTATGTACCTCTGTATAATAATGTCATCATTGCTGGTGACTTTAATACTAACCTCCTCTCAGATTCTTCTGATAAAATGTATCTTATGGACTTGGTGTATTCTCTACATCTTTTTGCAGTACCTTTCCAACCCACCCATCACACCCAATTCACAGATACGTTAATTGACCTTATGATTGTTGATTCTCAGAAAAACCTATTATCCTTCTCTCAAAATCCAGTACCTTTCCTCTCATGCCACGATCTCATCCAAATCTCCTATGACATATCTGTTCCTATTCTTATTCCTAAGAAAATATCTTGGAGAAATCTAGACCATATAACCCCAGATAGAATAGAACCCTTACTTGACGCACTATCCCACTCCTTGGAATCCATATATTCTTCCCCCTCAATTGACGAAATGGTGGAATACCTAACATCGAATCTTTATACTGTCCTTAATCATCTTGCCCCTCTCATAACCTCAATTATTCGACGGCTACCAGCTCCATGGATTAACCCTGACATTAGAAATCTGATGAAGCGAAGAGATGCTGCCAGGAGACGTTTTAGGCGTACTAGACATTCAGATGATTATTCATCGTTTAAGCTTCTTAGAAACCTCACCCAGTCCTCTTTACGCCGTGCTAAAGCACAGTATTTTCAAAATATCCTATCCCAAGCGCCTGACCCTAAATCTAAATGGAAAATTTTGAGAAAATTTGCAGTACCCAGTTCCACATCTGATAACAATTATCCATTCACTCCAGATGAACTTAATTCCTACTTTGCTGACCCCCACCCTAATGAACTCCCTGTAAACACCTTATCCTATTCTATTCCTCAAACCCCTTTTAATTCTAATAACTTTTATTTTCTTAATATTTCCCCTAATGACCTAATTGATTCAGTTTTTAAATCTCGTACCAATGACCATGGTTTGGATCAAATACCTTTAAAAATAATCAAACTCTGCCTTCCTTTTATCTTACCTGCCCTGCTCCACATATATAATTTCTCCTTACAAAACTCTATTTTCCCTACAGCTTGGAAAAAAGTCCTTGTCCGTCCATTAAATAAAGTTCCTTCTCCTTCCTCAGTTTCCCACTTTAGACCTATATCAATCCTATCAAATTTATCTAAACCATTAGAAAGATTAGCACATACCCAACTCACCTCCTTTCTTGACTATAAAACTCTCCTTAATCCTTTCCAATCAGGATTCCGATCCGGATACTCCACGCAGTCTGCTTTGGTAAAAATTACTCAAGACCTTTACTACTCCTTAGACCAACAGAATATTACGATCCTGATCCTTTTTGATTTTTCAAAAGCTTTTGATTCTGTTGACCATACAATCTTCCTCTCCAAACTCCATAACCTCTCAATATCTAATAGTACGTTAAGCTGGCTTCATTCTTTTTTATCCAACCGTTCCCAAACAGTGATTATACCTGGAAAACCTCACTCAACTTCACTACCACTCTCGCGAGGAGTACCCCAGGGATCTTCTCTTTCACCTACCCTATTTTCTATTTATATTAACGACTTGCCGAATCGCATCCACTATTCCCAATATCATCTTTATGCTGACGACTTGCAAATATATTTATCCTTTCATCCTTCAAATATGCTAGAGGCGACTTGTAAGCTACAGAAAGACATAGATAGCATTAACTTTTGGGCAGTGGAGAATAAATTAAGTCTAAATCCAGAAAAAACAAAGGCTATTCTCATTGGGTCAAAACCTCACCTAAAAGCTCTTCCCTACTATCCACTGCTTTTCCTAAAAAAACCGTCCAATTCATTTCCAAAATTCCATTAAAAATCTGGGAATAACTTTCGATAAACATCTTGCATGGAATAGCCATATCTCTCAAATCACGAGAAAATCTATTTTTATTCTTAAGCAACTTTCACATTACCGTGATTCATTACCATTAAGTACTCGAAAACTTTTAGTATCATCACTCATTTTTCCTAACTTTGACTATGGATGCGTAGTATATGGAGGACTGTCTGATGAGCTCGAGATGAGATGTAAAAGAGTAATGAACTGTTTTATTAGATTTATTTTCGGGATCTCCAGACGTTCTCACATATCTCACAGGTATTCTGAATTTGGGTGGCTGTACCCCGGTTTTCGACGTCAATACTTCCTGGGTGCTCTCATATTTCAAACCTTGAAAACCAAAAAACCCACCTATATCTATGACCTCCTTACTCTGCGCTCCTCCATTCACCTCTTAAATACTAGAACCCAACCCATCAACCTATACACTCCGGCGCATCGAACTGCATCCTTCGAGAAATCCTTTATTATCCGTGCTTCCTCGTTATGGAATTCATTGCCCATCACAATTCGAAAAAGATCCACTCTTACTTCCTTTAAACATCATTTATTCCTTTACCTCCTTCATTTTCAATCTTCCGAGCTAATGTAAAACGTGAATATTTATGTAATATACATTATAATAGTATACATAAGATGTATCATTTTACAAGATTTATTAATTATTTATCAATTTTTATTATTATCTATTGTTATTATTTATTATAATTAATTATCAAAGCCAGACGATTGTCCTATGTACTGTAATCATATGTTATTCTTAGGGGACAAGTAGTCCCAGAATAAAGTTTTTTCTTCTTCTTCTTCTTCTTCTATATATATATATATATATATATATATATATATATATATATATATATATATATATATATATATATATATATTAGGTACTAACCAAGAACTAAATTTATAACTAACTAAATTATTGGATCCAAGGTTGAATTTTTTTCTCTAACTGTATTCCTGAAATCTAAAAATTGATACTCTTTGTATCTATTTGAATTTTATTAAGTCATTAAGCCTAAAATAATGTTTTTTAATACAGCAATAGATCCTTGTACATGTTTTTAAATTAAAAAAAGAAGCAGGTAGATTCCTGCCGATCTACTCATTTCAAAAACCAGCAATTCTTCCTCAAATCCGATTTCGTTATATTTTCTCTATAAATATCTATTCTCTATTTATGCAACAAAAAAAGTAGGCCTTTAGATATCAAATTAAAGCTAATTAAATTTTGAATGAAAAACGAAAATAGTGATAAAATTCCGCGGTTTATCGAGTACTACGAACATCAACCTGGTTTTGAGCTTTGAAATCTTGGATTTTAACTATCCTTATGGGTCCTAACAACATAATAAAAAATTGTAAATACATGCGTTTTTACGAACTTGGCTTATTTTAGTAAGTATTGATATATTGTTATGACATAACAGAGAACTGTTTCGTCATTGTTTCGTGTTATGGTTATGTCATAACAGAGAACTGTTTCGTATTTTAGTTTCATTTTTAACTTTTTTTTTTTTTTTTAAATATAAAATGAAAAAATTATTACTTTTCCCTGAAAATTCAAGAAATATAAGGGAGTTTTACAAAATAGAAGTGTTTTTTTTAGATTGTGGAAAGCGGGAGGGAGAGTCTTGTAAAACTTTTAAAAAAATCGATCTTCATAGTTGCCAACAGAGGCCAAGATTGCTTCGTATAACAAAAACTATGAATCATAGAATAAATCACTTTAATTTCAAACACGTAAGTAATTATTTCCATTTCACAGAACAACATGAAATGAAAAAAAAAAAAAAAAAACAAACAGTAAAATATAAAATAACGGCAACAAATCAAACACTTCGCATTCATTGGACTATTAAACTCGACAACGGTCCGCTCACATCATTCCCTTCCCCCAACTGATCCATTAATGTCAGCCATTAGGTCACGATTCGAACGTATAAAGTTGCCAGTCGAAATAAAAGGCAGCATTGTGCGGCTGTTTTCTCTTAAATACTGATCCCGATAACAACCCTAATAAAAGTCTTGCACGCGATTGAGGCTAAAGTCCTTCAAATCGGAACTTAACAGCGTAATTAAAGGCTTTAAAGCCAAACCCATGTTTATACTGCCCCGGCTTACTGGAATTCTGTGTCCGAATTTTGCGGAAGAAATATCTCTGTTTTGGAACATATGTTAGAAAGATGAATTAAACAATCAGAAACGATTATCATTAATGATATATAAAAGGAATGTACTTAGAAAATATTGTCAACGTAAGGAGGAGCTTCAATAAAGCACTCAATAGTTAAGCGAACGAAGCCAAAATCAGATCATGCACTTGCTTGTCTCAGTGGTAGGACTCTACGTACCTAAAAACTATTTCATGTTTTCCGAGTGTAGACTTTGCAAATAAAGTTTTTTTTCAGAACCGGTAAAAAATAAATGAAATGCCACATTTTTGTTATAGCAATGTACTGTGTACTACACAATATTTCCTTATAATATTATATATATATATATATATATATATATATATATATATATATATATATATATATACTTATTTTATGCTGAAAAAATAATCTATTAGGTAGTAGTCACTTTCGAAGGTTGTCATTTTTGGGAAGCAGGCGCCCAAGTAATTTCTGTGATGGTAGAAATAAACTTTATATGCACATTTATACAAAGTTTTTGAATTGATCTCTTAAAAATGTATACAACTATAATCAGATTTATCAGAAGAGTAAACCGAGACGTGGGTGGATTGATTAGAATTTGCCGGATAGATTGTAGTTTTGACGTAGTTCATTGCAGTGATAAACGTAGGTATCTCACAGTTTTTTAACATACAAATAATAAGTTTTTTATGTTGATTATTCTATTTAATACAAATATTTATTTATTTATTATTTATTATACATATATCATTTGAGAATGTCATCAATCGTTACGTTGGTGCGCTTCCATAGATTAATTAAATAATGAAGGAAATATAAACGACCCAGTTATGCTACGTTTTAGAAACGTTCCGCTTAAGTTGGAGCTCTTCCTGATGTAGGCTGCAAAATCAAATGCTCATTAGGAAGTTCCACCGACGCGGTTCAAGGAGCAAGTTTTTCACACGCGAGAAGTTTTCTATATTCGTTTATGATTTTTGGTGGGGACCACCATGTGGGAATACATACAAAATGTATACATTTTGAGGGCAACCTAAAAATAAACGCTACGTGTTGCGCATTATGAAAAAAAAAAAATTGAAATCAAATAGATATACTACGTTTTCTATTTTAGTAGAATACTGAGCACGAAAACAAAAGAACAGATTGATTTTTTATTCTTTCGTTATTTTATTTACGTAAACCTAGAATATTAGGACAAGAACAGAAAATCTGCTGAGTTAACAATCTAATGACACGAAAACACTTTTGAAACAACTATCCATTGGTTATATGACAATGGACGTTGTAATCAAAGGTTGGTAGGGACCTTTGGTTACAAAGTTCATTAGCGTTGTGAAGGAACAAAAAAAAAAAAATCACCTATCTCACTGATTCCTCTCTCACTAAAAAGTGCACGCTCTTACTTCATTAGTTTTGGTATGCCTTATTTTCTTTTCTACTTTTTTGTTTAGATTTTATTTTTATTTTTTTAAGTTTGACATCTCTACTCTCTACCTTGTATTCGGTCAGTTTATTTATATTCTTTCTCTACTGAGTACTGCTTAGTCATTTTATAATTTATCTTGCGGTTATTTCTTCATTATTTTTAAATTTATTGTTGTTAATAATTGATCGATTTGCATGTATAGAAGACTCCACTTTAAATGCTTTATGTAAATCTGGCCTTTTTTCTCACTTTTTTCTCACTGGCCTTTAAGCTTATATATTATGCAATATAATTTTAGCTAATAAATGATTTCATAAGGGCTTATTTTTATGTATATTAATTATCATCTTCCTTATATTATGTTAAGTTGAGAATATTTATTAAATTTTGGCATGATGTTCACTAAAAAAAGTTTAAAAAAAAACTAAAAACTCGTTCTCAAATGTATAAACATATGGCTATATATTCTACATTATTAGATTAAAAATCCATTTTCTTTAACACCTGACAATATTGGGAATCCAAAATTACTAAGTGGCCAAATGATACCAGGTATGCAAGTTTAAAATGTTGTTTTAATTCCAATAGAATGCGCTCTTAGCCTATTGAAGGATTTGCTTATCTCTAAACGCTATTTTGTTTGTTAGTCATTTGTTTACAAAAGTCAGTTGTTTTTAAGTCGTTTACGTGGACGTATCATACCTTTCTTTGGTGTTAAAAATGTCTAATTTTAAGCCAAATAAAGAGCATTTGCGGCATGTCATGATTTTCTTATTTAATCAAAAGAAAAAGGCATCTGAATGTCATCGAATTCTTGTTGAGACTTATGGCGATGTTGCTCCAACCGTCAGGACATGTGAACGTTGGTTTCAAAGTTTCAAACGTGGTGATTTTGGGAAGAAGACAATGCTGTGTGTGTAGTGGGATCAGAAGGGAGTAGTCTACTACGAGCTTCTCAAACCCGGCGAAACAGTCAATACCGAGCGCTACCGACAACAAATGATCAATTTGAGTTACGCATTGATCGAAAAAAAAAACGCCCAGAATGGGCTCACAGGCACGCCAAAGTCATTCTTCAGCATGATAACGCTCCTGCACATTCAGCCAGATTGACTAAGGAAACGATTTCTTCGCTTGGTTGGGAACTCCTACCCCACCCGCCGTATTCACCTGACCTGGCGCCTTCTGATTATCACCTCTTCTCATCGATGGGACACTCATTGGCGGAGCAACACTTCAACAATTTCGAAAACGTACAAAAATGGCTCGATGAATGGATTTCAAATAAAGATGAAGCATTCTTTTGGAATGGTATCCATATATTGCCCGAGAGATGGACAAAATGTGTAGAAAGCGAGGGTCAGTACTTTGAATAAAATATTTATACTTTTTTTTAAATTACTGTGTATATATTTTAAGAAATAAACGACATTTTAAACTTGCATACCTGGTAGGAAATACAAGCTTCTTCTAATAAATTAAATAATTATTATTAATAACTCGAAGTAATCTACTGTAAATGATAAAACATTTATATGTTTAATAATATTAAAATAAATAAATATAAAAAAAATAAAATTATTGATATTCATCATCCAACATTCTCGCCATCAGTATTCCATTATTCCATTAATTATTTTGTTTAAAAGGGTAAAATGTTCAGTTATATTTAATTTCGTTAAAGAAAAAAAAATTGCAATACATTTTTAATTTAATAATTTTATTATTCAAACAATACTTAATCAGCCAGTGGTATAGTTGTATATATAAGGGGTTTGTATATTATAAACATTACGAGTTTACGTACATATTACGGTCATACTGCCTTCAGCTGTGGCACTGTGAAAAGATGGCGCCTCAGCGGATACTTCGCACTTGTAGGTACCGCTTGTCGAGGGACCGATGTTCTTCAACACAACTCGTTTGCTATTCGAACGCTCCATCTAAAAAAATAACAAAAATACTATATCATTTATATAATTAACTGTTATATCTTAATAAATATTTTAATAAAAACCAGGAGATGGCACAAATATACAGGCATGTCGTATATACTTTATATGTTGTAACCTGAGCCCGGATTTTTATGCAGTAAAAAAAAAAAAAAAAAGTGCAAAATATATGGCATATACATACATATGCCATATAATATGCAGTTAAAATCCTTAAATATGCAACGAAATATGCAGCATCAATTCTTGAAAATTGCTATAAAACATCTAAAGTACAAAATCAAATAGATAAATATGAAGTGAAAAATGTGCAAACAAGTGAACAAGAGTTAGGAAAAATATTAAAAAAGGATTAAAAAGGATTTAAAAACTGTATTTTAAAAAAAATTTATCGTTTTTATACAATTTGTTTTTTAGGTATACTAATTGTATAACCAAATTTTATTATTTACAATACAATCGGTTACTACAAAAGAAAGTATTTAACTTGGTGCACTCCTCTTTTTTTTTTTAACAGTTATTGTACAAGTTCGGCATTAAAATTTCATTTCAATTTACAATGAATTTGTATGTTTTCTTCTTTAAAACTCAACCTTCTATCGTTTAAAATGTTTTTATAATTTGAAAAAGATCCCTCAACATCTACAGAGGTAACCGCAACAAATTTATATGCATTTATAATAACTGGATTGTTTTCAACATCATTTAGAACAAGTGAATCGTCCCCATTTAAAATTTTGTTATTATTTCCTAGTTCTGCGATGCCTGAATTCCAAGTAAAAAGTTTATTGATTTTGTCCTGTAAAATTTTCCCTATGTCGCCTGGGAGTTTTGACACAATGTCTTTTACATCACTGATTATTTTGAAACTTTCCTCAAGCGACGAATTCGTTTCACTAGGCGCATTCATAAAAGTTAGATTGTTGCTGAGGGCTGTTGTACTATTCATCATATACGTTTTCTACACTTTGGGCTTTATCCCCATCTATTTCATATATTTCAAGAACGAAAGTTTTAAACATAACTAAATTCTCGGCATAAAATAAAGTTGCTTCTATCCAGGTGCCCCATCTCATAACCTCTGGTTGGGAAGGTTGCCGTTTTCCATTATAATTTCTTTATATTTACTCTGGAAGGAGCTTTTAATAACATTTTTTTCCCCATTGTCACTTAACTTGTTACTATAAAACAATTAGTAATCTAGCTGGTTTAATTATGCAAGCCCAACCCTCTAGCACATTTATTACATCTCCAAACATCCTTATAACCCTCCTCGCAGATTAAAACGGCAATGGCCCCGAGACCTATTGTAATAAATATATAGTATTGGAGTTCTGGCAATGGCCAGCTTCTCTACTCAAGTTCCGAGCGACTGTGGCGCTTCCTCTCAGCTTCCACTATTTCACACTGGAATTATTATAATATGGCCTGGCTTGCCTTCCTATAAGTTGGGGGACAGTCTTGGTCTGGGGTTTTCCTGGGATGATTGTGTACATTGTATATATAGTGTGATTGTGCTCATTAATTAATTTATTTTTATTTATTTATTTTCTTTTTTTAATGTAATATTTATTCAATAAAACATTTTAGAAAAAAAAAAAAAATGTAAGATGCTGCGTCTGTAACCGACAACAATATACGGCTTTCTATTCCAACTTCATTTGATAATATTTTAACTCCATCATTGATAAATCTACTTATAGCCCCATGATTTATTTTATCAAGCTGTTTACACGAAATCAGATATTTTATCTAATACTCCGAACAGTAAATTAGCTACATACAAACCTCAAAGGTCTGTTGTTTCGACAGCTATTAAATATAAATAGTTGTCAGCAGTTGCCAATTTTACTTTATCAATAACGTTTTTATAGCAAACATTTAAATAAGGTTTTAGTAATGTGCTTTCGGAACTTGGAGTTTTTCATAATTATATTTCATAATATTCATAATCATCAAACTATGAAAAAATATGCATTTATCATCAAATATGCAAAAATATGCAAAATAAAACCGGATTTAAGCTATCTAAATACCATAATTCGTAATGATATTGATCCACTGATTAATAAGAGGACGCAAAAAAGATATTCAATTGCTTAAAAATCCGGGCTCTGGTTATAACTAATAGATTTATGTTAATCGATATAAAATTTAAACTAATACATTTTTTTTAATATCATATGTCTTTATATTTATTTTATTTCTATAGTCTATATTAAAAGACAATGTCAACCGATAAATTATAAAAACCTGATAAATTAAATTTACCTGACAAACGTACAAAGATTTTCATTATTTGTAAAGATTTATTTATTTATTTATTTATTGTAAAGATATAAAAGACTGTTTTATATTTTAGTAAATAGACCAATTTGGATATTCAGTATTCTCAGTAGAGAGGGTTGAGCTTTAGCTCCACTAAAACATCAATTATTCTCGTATACAATCCTTACGATCCAAAATTCTTCTAAAAATCCTGAATGCTACTGACATAGTCACAAACAAACTAATCCATAAAGATCTTAATGTGCCATATATTGCTATTTATCCCAAACCAGATACCTTTGTTCACGATAAACTACGTACCTATCCAAATCCACTATTCTCATAACTTGGTTCTCAATAACCCTTAGGGGCTTCTGAAAAGAAGAAGGCCTAGAGACCTTTTTATGTAGATAATTTAATTGAAGTGAAGCTAATGTGTAACTTCTTTTAACGCTGTTTACATATTATTGCTATAATTCTACCATACATTTTTGTAGTGTATATTTTTCAACAGATAAATAAATAAATTTTTAAAAAACATGTAAAACGTCATCAATCATCTATTAAGGACAATAATACCTTTGAACTACAGGGCTAGAGTAATCGAATAAAGTTGGGGAAAGAAACAATCTAATAATGGGGCAGGTAGTGGGAGCTGTTGAATACAAACAGCAAATACAGTAGAAGTGGAGGAGGGGTAAGGGTGGTCACGGACCGAAAGAAAACTTGGCTGCCTGGAGGGGGTCAAAGTTGGCTGGAGAAGTTGCTGGAGAATAAATGGCCTCCAGGGCTCAGAGGCAGGTCTCATAAACTCTGGCATTTAGTGAATTCACAGGATTGAGTGCGCCTCGGACAACTTACCCACGAACCCTTTTATCCAGGTAGGGGAGAGGACACGTCGTAAAGGCTTCCCGGGGGAAGGGGTGGCGTTCGTATAGCAGGAGAGATAAGGACTGGGTAAAATAAGTTTAATTAATTCAACTAATATTTAAATAATAAAATAAATAGAATTTTTTAGTTAATAATTAAAGATGATATATACTAGTATTTTCAATTCGTATTTAAAAGTGACAGTGATTATTGTTTGATGAAGAGTTTTTATTTCTAAAGTTAAAATTTAATAGATAAATATTTAGTGTAAATGTAACTGATTATTGATATTTATTTAAATTAAAATGAATTATCGTTAACTAAGCATGTGTTTCAAGCTAAATGATTGTCAGAACTTATCAGAAACTGAGTATTGTAAGGGTACTAAGATATATATACAATATCTTATAAATAAAGTGTCAATTCTTTATTATACTAATCCTCGAGAATATAATCGGTATCAGGAATGGATGATCCTATGTCAAGTCTTACGAACCAATGGATACCGCTGATTTTAGTACTAGTTTTGGAATTAGTAATTATGTAATTACTATACATTGATATCGTAATTCAGTCTAATGATGAAAACTAATATAAAAAATATTTTTCTTCTTTTATAACCGACTAATTGTTCATGGGCTATTTTACGAATGCTAGGTATAATATATTAAAGGGTAACCAGGCACTTATTGACACTTCAGATAGTTATTGACACCCTAGCTCAGAAATAAAAATATAAAAAATACATCACCAAAAAAAAAAGTAAACAAAATTCCTTTAATGTCTTACAACTCCACTGTGTTGAATTACTTTCAATTCTGTTCATATTTAAAGATATTGCATCGTATATTGGATTAGTCATTGTCATTATATTTACATACATTTATATTTTATATACATTCCTGTAATAATGTTTGGTTTGAACATTCTTTTTTAGCTTAATGTAGAGCAAGGAAAGATACCTGCAAATTTCATTTTCTTAGACTGTTCTTTCTATAGTTATAGTGTGAATATTTCCTTAATGTTGTCAATAACTGCCTGGTTTACCCTATGATAGATGTCTAAAATTTAAAACAATTCTTTAAAAAAAAATATGCATGCTACAGCGAGCCAATCTAAAATGGTTGAATATATGTATTCCCCATTGGGAAATAAAAAAATAAGATTACATTTTGAAGCTGAAGCATTAACGATATGAATGCAGTCAGACAATAGCACCATTCTATGTGCTATAACACGTCCTTTTTTTTTTCTTTTTTTTATCTTATATTATATTATTATTAAGTTTATAGATTATAATATATAGTATATATTTAATAAATATAGTTTAAATATCATTTATCATTTCCTTACATCATTATACTATTTTTCACACACTAAACACTATTGAACAACCGGAAAATTTTAGAGCATCCTCTTACATACAGTGCTTGGTGAAACGTTTTAGAACATTTGCAATTTCTAAATTATTAAATGAAGTTCTCTGCTTTTTGAATATTAAATTTTTTAAATAAGGGTTTGTTAATTCCATTATTTTTTTGGGCTTTGTCTAGATTGCAATAAACTTACATATTTATTTTTTTAAATAATTACGTATTGTTATTTTTTTGATTATTATTTTATTGTATTATTTTCATCATGTAGGTTCTGTATCAGAGGATTTTTAACATGAATGGAAATTTAAAGAACTATTTTTAGATTAAATTATATTAAGATGTATGAAAACTCTTCAAATTACTTATGAAAGTCGTTTATAATAATTCGATGATTGAATATCATTCTCTGTAAGAATAAATAAAAATAATATCATTCATTTGAGAAATGACTTCTTGTTTGAAGATATTATGGTAAATGAAGTGGAGAATCCAACTACCCCTCGACCGTATTCTGATATTCTGTATCGGTTTATATTCTTTGCAATGGTCACATTTACGTTTCCTTCGAAACATTCAGGGTGGAAATCCTCTTACAAGGGTTCTTATTTATTTTATTCAGCCCGAGAAGTATTCCCATAGGTCGACCATTCGCAGTCTCTTAGCCGGACAGAGGATAACAGGAATCCTTTTCTTTATCAGTTACATTTGGGGAAGTGTATTTCTGATTGAATATACATTTGTAAAGAGATATAAAATATATTGACGAATATATCATAAAAGAGTAGAAAAAAGATACCTTGTTTCTTAAAATGTGAAATTCTAAATTAAACTCGAGGAATTTTGCCTGAAATGAGAAGGAAAAACTTTTATCAACACATTTAATTAATATATAAATTTATGCTTTGTGTCGTTTTCATTCGAACCAGAATATTGTCAGTTCATAATAAACTCCAAACCCACTTGCTATTCAGCATACTTCTCATCTAATTCCTGATAAAACAAAGATGGCCTACGGAGTACTTTATTATTTAAGTTATAATTAATAGTTACAATAAGTATAAACTAATAGAGGAAATTTATAAGATTTAATTGATAGTGATAAGCTATTAAATTAAAATTCCCATCATTCATAAGATATATTTTATCCAATACAGCTTTATATTTCAGTGGATAGATTCGAAACTGAAACTAAAAATTATTTAATAAAAATTATTTTATATAATTTTAAAAATTTAAATGTCAGAATAACGAGAATCAAGCCAGGATATAGCTAAAAAGAAGGTATTCATTAGTATAAATTATTTTAGGGTTTTTTTTGTTGTGATAGCGTTCGCATATTTCCAGGAGTGCAGTTAAAGTTATGAACAGATCAAAGATGAAAAATCAATACAAGAAAAAAACTAAATAATTACTATGCGTATAATAATTAACTATATGATATGATAATAGTTTTAAATTTAAATATTTTAAGGTTTTTTTTTTGTTGTTTTTTTCACTTAAAGTTAGTTTAGTAAGAACGTTTTATCATTTTTTAACACATTTATATTCGATTTTGTTTTAGGCAATATTTATTTGTAATAATTGTTGTTTAGAACTGGGAACAGTTTGTCCAGAAGAAAAAGAAAGTTACTTTACATGTTACTGTAATACATTTGTCCCCACATTTACAGAATATGTATTATATAGTTTTAAATATCAATAAAAGGTTTTTAATGACTATTAAAGAAATTCCATCAATTTTTTTTTATAATTTTCTATTTTCAATTTATTTTATTTCTAGACTACGCCCGTTAAAGCCATCATACACTAACCCGCAACACTGTAGTGTATTGCAAAGACTGTAGAACCATTGCCCCTTTAACACCAAGTTATTACTGAGGAAATCAATGAATAAAAAAATAATTTTAGACCCATAAACACTGGGATTTTTGTTGAGAAATATAACCCCTAAAAATTTTTAAAAATTTATTTCTGATTTTTTTTTAGCAATATAAATTTGAGAAATGGGAGGAAATGACGTGAATAAAATTTGATTTGGCTTCTTTTCTTATAAAACAAGACTCAAAATTATAATGGGCCGAGAAAGTTAAAATTAGTGCTAATGTATTTAAGGCTTTATTATTGAAATGAAGCATACCAGAATTGAATTCGTCATTTTTTTTTTTTTAATATAAAATAGTTAAGTAATTTGAAAATATATATATATATATATATATATATATATATATATATATATATATATATATATGTAAAATTGATAATTTTATCAAGTCACCATATGATATATAAATATATCATATGATATTTATATATCATATGGTGATTGCTATATTGTGTCTATATAAAATAGTAGCTAAGGACTGTTAAACAATTCTTATTTTAGGTAAGCTTTGTACAACAACAATTACAATTGTATCTTTATGAGCTAATAAATACTTATTTTAGGCATCGTTTAACGTCTATTTTACTGGAGACCCAAAAGGTATTATATATATATATATGTTTTTCTAAAAATTAAAAATTGCATGTTTATTCTATTAGCTGTATGTTAATTTTTATAAAGGAACTACGATAGGATCTTATTAATATATTTAATTGCTTAATACAACCTGCGATTTGATGGTCGTCA
This sequence comes from Euschistus heros, assembly GCA_003667255.2. Lineage (NCBI taxonomy): Eukaryota > Metazoa > Arthropoda > Insecta > Hemiptera > Pentatomidae > Euschistus > Euschistus heros. Next base: position 922,210 of record RCWM02000200.1, read on the forward strand.
TATTGTAAACAATAAGTCGATAAGGTAGAAATCTACTCAAATATATAAATATTTATTTCTCGATTTAAAGTTATACTTTTTCAATAGCCGAATTTCAGATTTGTCATTACGATTAATTATAGAGTATATATAATTATTTGGAAAATTCAAGAGAAAAACAATACGATTATTTTTATTTGGGTTCCTTCCCACTGTGGCATTTCTGGAAATGAAAGAGCTGATTCTGCAGCCCAGTTAGCAAGAATTAGTGATGGTGATATTGTTAAAAACATCAACCTTACACCTAAAGAAACTGGGTGAGGCATGTAAGATGCTCGATACAAGCCAGGTGGGAAGAAAACTGGAAAACAAATAGGTCTTAATTGTTACAAGTAAAGACGAACTGCTCCGCTAAGTGGCAAACAAGTTGTAGGACGTCTAGAAAGGAAGAAATAATTTTGTGCCGCCTGAGAATCGGTCACTGTGAATTCTCACAGGCTACCTTCTTCCCGGTTAGGAGCCCCCTACCTGCGTCAACTGTCAGGAACCCAGGACAGTACAACACATTTTAGTAGACTGTCCAGAGCTTTCATCTATAAGGGAGAGATTTAAAATTTCAAACACACTTCAGGAAATCGTACAAGATGATAACAAATCAGTGAAGTCTCTGTTGGATTTCCTAAAAGCTATCAGGTTTTATGGACGAATATAGGAGATAAATAATCGAAGATGGACTGCCAATGACCCTAAAGGGTAGAGGCAATCAATCAAATAAATAAATAAATAAATTATTGAGTCAAAAATACAAAAATAAATCATATTAAATTTTTAAAAAAATTCTAATTTTATTTTTCTTAATTGATTTACGATCTTGTTTAACAATCGGTATATTTGGTATATTTAATATATGAAATTACCCACTCACTAAGCTAAACAGTTCCTTTAAAAAAATAGTTTAAAAAAATACAAACATAAACTACTTTGAATATCATATATAATTTTTTATTTACTTCATATTGACTACATCGAAATTTGGCTGAAAGAAAACACAGTTTAAAATAAACTATTGGTTATTTATTTATGCTTTAGATTGTTTTTGTATAAAAATGATATTTTGATTCTATTTTTTTCATTTCATTTGGAAGCAAAGAACTGAAAATAAAAACAAGAGGTCACGGTCCAGGCCACAAGTTGATTTGAAATTGAATGGCCCAGTTATGCTATATTTAGATAAAACATTAATGTAATTCTTTCTTCTTTTTAAAAATATAAAATATGAAATATATTATTTTTTTTAAATGTGATATTTGAATTATTTAAATTCACCTTTATAATATTTAATTGACTCACCGGCTGGTTGTCTCGTATGTATTTTGCAGTCGTGAATTCAGCAATAAAAAAAAATGTATTTTCAAGAACATTATTGGTATATTATTAAATGTTAACATTTTTAGTTTTCGATTTTCAGAATTCAGTTGTATATTATAGTAGGATCTTAAATTCGAAGATTCCTTTGCATTATGAAAATTGATATGAAATATCGTAAAAGTTATTTCAAATTTGGTTTTCACAAGAAATAATACTTATACAGAGATAATCCTATAAATAAATATTTGATGAAATAAATTATTTCATTTTCCCTCAAAAAAAGTCCATCATACATTACATTTCAATCTCAACTTCTTTAGTAGTGGTCAATAGATTTTGAGGATTGTGTATTTAAAATATCAAGACTAATAAAATCTAGTGGACTATAAAAAAAGGTTATATGTTTATTATTTCTATTAACGTTATTATTATTTTTTTTTTAATGTCTTGAAAACTTAATACTAAATAAAAAAAAGCGGTTTGATTAATAGCATATTAATTATGTTTGTTATCAATGTTGCTAATTATTAATAATAGCTAAACTATCGCTTAGCACAAGACAATAATCAGATACAATAATAGCATAATATAATTTGCATATTGATGGCCTTGTGGGAGGTCATCACCCAGCCAGAGTTTATCCGAGACGATCTCTCAACCAACACCTTTTCGGTAGAGATGAGCTAACCAATCGGCTGTTTTAGATCATTCATATTTTTCTATACTTACAAATAGGGTAATTGAAATGAAATTGTGACATTTATTGATAATAGTTTTATTTTAGATTCATCCTTATAGTCAGTTCTTTAATCCATATATATATAAATATTGGTAATCAATTATGGATGATAAAGAAAAAAGAAAGAACATATTAACAAAAAATAAATTTTCTAACTTCTACGAATATCAATAAAAATCATACCTACGTAACCTACTGGTTTCTAAAATCGCAGTTTTGATTTATTACTATTAATCAAAAAATATTAATTCTTAATATAAATGTAGTATAAAAGTAAGAAATTTTTCTTTACAGCCCTGCTCTTGTCTTTACAGTCAAATGTCTCTGAATACATTTGATTCCTTGTTTCGTGTAAGTCAATATAATGCTTCAAAGACCTGTCGCTCACTGAAATTTTCGCTCGGTTATAAAGTTATAAACAAAGCACGGCGTACATTATCGATATCACCCGAATCCCAACTAAAACAATGAATGGCTAGGGACCAGTCGGCCAAAGTTATTCGGTCCATGTTTACTTTTTAGACTTATTTGTGAATTTTTTGTGGTGCATCAAGACGCTATGAAAAAAATAAAATACATCTTTGTCAGGGTCATCTTGAAAGAAAATGAAAAATACTGGGATCTGTGTTCATCATGATAAATGCATTATCTAACGACTTAGGGGAACACCCCAGATACTCGGATTATCTCAGTTGAGATCAATACATAGTATATGCTGTTCGAATAAGTATATATTTACATAAGTATGTACAACCATTTAATAATAATAATAGTTAATAATAATATTAATGTTAATCCACATTAGATTCTAGTGTGACCCTGAAACAGGAATTAATATTAAAAATATTATTATTTATTAATGATATAACTTTTTTCTTTTTTTTATTAAAGAGTAACAATAAGTAATTGCTATAAGAGTTAACGGACGGTTACTGCACTCGTGAAAATGAGTCACTTCCTGCAAAAACACTTACCATGTAAAAAAACAAAAACAATCTAAAAATTCTATTATTGTGTAATCTTATTTGGATTTTTGTTGAGTGTATTAAATATATGAAACAGGGAGAATCGTGAGAAAATTAAGTACGTTGCGAATTTACGGGATCAACAAAATGAATCACAAAAAATGAAAATATAGTTTTTAATTATGAAAGGGGAGTTATAGTCGATTGTCAGGCATATTGTCTTTTCTACAAATTTAAAAGAATTATACATAAGTGCCACCTTAAAACCATGTAATAATAAAATATTTAATTTTAAAAAAAATTCCTGACGTATTAGGATAAAAATTAATGAGGCTGTGGTAAATAGTGTAGGTCGACAAGCGAAATCGATGGGCGTGAAGTGACAGTTTTGGTCGTTAGAGGAATTGTTTGTTCAACTGATTGCCGCGCACCGCTCAAACATCTGATGACAATCAAAACAAAATGTGAATATATTATTTTGAAAAATCAACGAGAATGATGAATTGAAGAGTAATAAACATGCCAAAGATGATTATTTAAAGCACTGACATTTTTTAAAGGAACACTATAATTTTTACTCATCGAATACTGATCATAATCGCTCCGTGAAGTTTTTTTAATCGATATATTTGTCGCTCGTTAGTAAATTGTAGTCATTACCGAACGAGATGTTTGTAAACTTGTCAGTTTGATTATAAAGTCGACTCTTTATACATCGAGTTTTTTTTTTTTTTTTTTTTTTTTTTAATTATCACTTAAAAAACATCGATAAATTAGAACAAGCTAATGTATTTGGCTCTAATCGATAATCTAAAGCTGTTCGAACAACTTGAGTAAGAATCATGCTCACCATTATTTCGTAGTTTAAAATCAGGTCACCTTTAGGCTGCATAATTTTAATCCCGCTGTTAATATGATTTATTAGAAAAACTATAAACAGGAAGTTTCTATACATCACCTGATCACCTGAGATTTAAAAAGAAAACTTTATTCCTTTGAGCTGAAGGTAGGAAGTGGATTTCTACGTAGGTAAGTTAATTTTTGATCATTTCGATCATGTTGAAGATAATGTATTAACTTAGCCTGCAATAATTGTAGAACGTTTGCCTTGAAACAAAAATACTTTTCTTGAAAATTTAAAAATAAGACGTTATAGAACAACCGAATAAAAAGAAAAGACACAAAAAAAAAAAAAAAAAAAAAAAAAAAAACTGTTTTTATTTCTTGCTCAAGCTTGCAAAAGGCGTCAAGTGTATTTTTTCTTGCTCTAAGTATTTTAGACAGTACAGCTCATATCTTTTTAAAGTAGGTGTGTGATTTGCACCTTCCAATTTAATTTTAATCATGAATCATTATCACTATTGTTTTCAATTTTTTAAAATTTGTCTAGTGTCAAAAATATGTAGGGTTGTTTTAGTCGTATAAGTCTTGTCAGGATGTTCTAAGTTAGTCTAAGGTTTAATCCCAGTTATTTTACGTTTATTAATAATCACTGTTACATAAGACAGTAAATGTTATTTGATTTGATTTATCAAAGCTCTATACATTGAATAAGGGAATTGTGTCAATCAGGACAGCTATTTTTCATCTTAAATCATTTTTAAACTAAAGTTGTGAATATTGGGAAGATCCGATAAAGTGTACATTATGGCCGCTAATTTTAAAAGGATTTCAATACTAATTTAAGTGTGAAATTTTTTTTCTGACCAAATTCTACAAATTTTTGGATATTTGTAATGTAAGTTATGGATCACTTTCTATTTTTGAACAATAAATGAATATTAAATAATAAATAATATGATTATTATAATTAAGCAATTTTATAATAGGAAAGGGCTTATTAAATAAACTTTGATTATCTAAAATGTTACCAGGACAAAGACAGATCTTTGAAGAAGTATAATGCCAAGGTATAATATGTGCGACCGCAGCCGTCGCACAGAGGGGCGAAACTATGTTTTTTCTGGACATCGCATTTTGAGCATCTAAAAATTATTGGATCGACTTCAAATTTCATATGGGTATGTTTTCAAAGGTGTAGAATTCGAAGCTAAAGTCAGTTTTTTCTCATCATTTCAGGACTTTGCTCTGTTAACCAATAGTGTGTCTAAAAAAAATCCGATTTTCGTTTTTTCGTGTTTTGATTCAAGGGATATTATTTTCTATGATTTTTGATGTGCTCTATCGAATTTACAAATCTGCAAATCAATCAGTTTACCGTTATGTGAGTTATACGTGTTTTATGCCTTTTTTCTCGATCGGATTTTTTAAAAAATTAAACAATTTGCTGTTTGTCAGAAACCTGATAGGTAATAATTATTTTAAATATTGTCCCCAACCGAAAACGGAACTATTTAGTTATTATTTAGAAGTAATCAATTATAGCCCAAAGACTCCTACACTGTGGTTATCGAAATTTTATTGTTGGATCCATTCGTTCAAATTCGTCGTGTCAGTGTTAGCATTCAGACCTATTCCGATATCAACTTTAAGCATTTTTATTGGTGAATACCTCAGGATATCGTTTGTGAAGTCCATTTGTTCTAGCAATTAAAACAAATGGACTCAGATTCAGATTCTACGTTTTTGTACAAGTTGAATTATTTAAGTAATTCCAAATATTCTCCAAGGTCGCAAGTGGTCGCAGACAATTTCGATCTTGAGTTACTTTTTATAATCGATATTTTAAATTGAAATGGGTTTCGACTTAAACAAGTATAAACATTTTTCAAAAATCAATTTTTTGTTGAAATTTTCAAATTTAAATACATTCATTTTTTGAAATTATTATTTTTACAGGAAAACGTTTTATTGCCAATTGTTTTATCATGCTAAAAACTGTGAACAGCAAAAAATTTACATCGGATGTGTTAACAATTTCTAATGCAATATAACAAAACGGGAAATTTGCGAGAACCTTTCAAACAAACATAGTATATCGATGTACGTAATAAAATTATGTTTAACGTACTGTTCTTTATCGACAATGACCACAGCAAAAATTTAATAAGTGATTCAAGCTATCTATATAAATTTTTGTTTTCAACCAATGTTCAACAAATTACATAGGCTCGTCCCACTGTGCGACATGGGGGTTGAGAACGGAGGCCCTGAAGGTTCTGTATAAAGGCGCAATTTTGCCTATTATTACTTAAGGCATGGAAATATGGCATCCAGGAATTCAGATTAAGTACAACAAGGCAAATCTAGAAAGGGTCCAGAGGCTAATGGCACTCAAAATTATCAGAAGTTTTGAACACTATCTGACGAAGCCGCTTTTTTTTTGGCCAAATTGATCCCCATTAGTATACTAGCTGACAAATATGAAGGTAAAATAACCCAATAGGGTTACTGCTGAAATTAAAACACTAAAAAGATATTAACAGACTAAACAAAAGGGGTACAAGGATTATAATGTGAACGGAAGGAGTAAATACGTAAACAAAATCATTAATTCCAAATATTCTCCAAGGTCGCAGGTAGTTGCAGACCATTTCGATCTTAAGTTACTTTTTAGTATTGATATTTTGAATTTAAATGGGTTTCGACTTAAATAAGTTTAAACAATTTTTCTAAAATAAATTTTTTTATTGAAATTTAAATACATTTATTATTTTTATTTTTTGTGATTGTTATTTTCACAGAAAAATGTTTTATTGCCAATTGTGATATCATGCTTAAAGCTGTGAACAGCAAAAATTTACATCGGACATTTACAGAATTTCTAATGCAATCTAACAAAACGGGAAATTTGCGAGAACCTTTCAAACAAACCTAGTTTATCGATCTTTTGTACTGTTAGTGCGTAATAAAATTATGTTTAACGTACTGTTGTTTATCGACAATGACCATAGCAAACATTTTATAAATGATTCAAGCCATAAATACAAATTTTTGTTTTCAACCAATGTCCAACAAATTACTTTGGCTCGTCCCACTGTGCGTTGGCTCCATACCCAAAATATCTAAAGACCGCCGAAAATACCAGTTATATTCGTTGTTTTTTTTTTAAACCTATAACACGACAACGATGCGTTTTTCGAAGAAAGTACCAATGAAATGAAAAAAAAAAAAATCTCCGAAATCGAACCATTTTTTGCAACGTTATGGTCTTGGGAAAACTTGTAGAAACAGGCCATCTTGCGGTCATTCTCACTTTTCCGTAAAAGCACGTTTTCTTACTCATTTGGCTATAACTCCGAAACTATTCGTCCGATTCCAAATTACTTTTTTTATCTCAAATCTGGTCAAATTTACTATCAGATATGAAGTTCTAATCAAGTTGCTTAATATACGCTAAAAAAACCATAACTGTTGTGAAATCCAAGTAATTTTACTAGGCGAATAAGTCTATAAGTAAAAATGTCTAGTTTTCCCCCAATTGATAGTACCCACTATATGTATCTCAGGAGTCTCCCGACCACGACTTCGGGGCTAGAGCTGTCCGGCTGTAGTGTCTTACTCACAGAGCTACCACTCCAACATCACATTATTTACAGATTAATAAAAATTAGTTTTTAATTATTTTACTGGGCGTTGATATTTGTATTTTATTGCCTTATTCCTCCACGGTGGTTTCAATATTTTTGTATATTACCTTCCAGAAGACTTTTTCAGGCTGACAAAGCATCAGTTTCTAAACAAGTCCTTTGGGACATGTAAAGCAATATAAGATATAAAAATTGTTAACTCCCCTGCCTTAAGAGATAAAATCTTTTACTAATGCTAGTAAAATCTAAATAAAAATTTCAAACAATTATTTTTTTCTAACAGGCCCGATTTCATAATATGGAAAGTAAAAAAAGAGTAATAATAAATTTCAAAATATATTCATTGCATTAAATTAATTATATATTTCTATGTTTATAATATTTTAATAGAATTTTCCCCAAGTTTAAAATAAAAAGAGATCTTAAAACTTTTCGATATTAAAAGCCTGCTAATGAGGAAAAATCTCAAAGCGGCATGTAATTGAGTAAGCCTCTCCATTAGACCTGAAAATTAAAAAATTAGTTTTCCTTATAAAAGAAAAAAATATATATCTTCAATAAAGAAAATTCCTTAAGAAGGAGGCAAAGAAAAAATGGAAGAAGATACAACAACAAAAACAAGCTTCCAGCGCGTCTTTTGAGTCACCACTCCGTGGCTCTCTTCTTTTCATTTCTTTAAGTGGCTTCCTCGGTTCCAGTTCAGAGCCGATGGACTTTTCCCAAAAAAAGTTGCCATATTGTGTAACTATATTTTGTATTGTCCTTAAATCGTCTAAACATTTTTAAGAAAGGATTTCGGCTAAGTGGCTTCTCTTTCCCAACAAGTTATAAGTAATTAAATCATTAAAAAATCTATGAATACGTGGTACGCCATGTAAATTCCAGTGAAGGTTTTATAATCGACTGACACACAGTTGGTCAAAAATCCATTTCGGCGACTAAAATCATTTTATTGCAGAAATATGTTTTAAGTGACGTCCGATATACGGGAAAAATACTAAAAAAATTTTCATGAAAGTGGAAGAGTTCATAATATATAACTGAATTGTCGACCTAAAATCCAAGGTGTACGGATAAGTGAGATGGTTTTAAAGCCTCATTTGATGGTGCTAGTTCTTTAATATAATATGATACCAATGAGCTGTTTTTGTATATTAATACAGAAAAGTCATGTACGATCGATTATTTCAAAATTAACTGTTTTTTTGAAGGCTTATTAAAAATAAGCCTTCAAAAACTAAAAGTATTTATTTTTGGAAAAATAGCCAGCATTTAAAAGGACGATGAAGTACGATGTTGCAACTCATATCACGTCGATGTGTATTATTTAAATGCCAAAAATCATATCCGTTTTGATTCGTGTGTCATTATTACCCCCCTCCCAATCGAAACCATTCCTTTTTGTAATTTATTACTTCACAATCTTTTAGATCTGGTGGTGGTTTTTCAGGTACATGATGTAACTTCAGAAAACGATGTTATATGCTCTTGACGATGTTTGTCATGATGTACATATACAACGCGTTATAGGCAAAAAAAGCATTTTGGTGGCCAAAATTATTTTATTGCCGAATGAAGTGCAACTAAGGGAAACAATATTTAAAAAATTAAATATGGACTAACTAATATTTAGAAAAAACTTAATTTTTCAACATGCTTCAAAAAAAAAAAAAGAAATAAGTAACAAAAAGATGCCCTACTACCTTAATGATCAATGACTTCTTTTTTGATGGTAGGTACTATTTGCGTAAAATAAATTATTTCGGTATAATAGGTTAATAATATGTTAATACTCAAAAATATGAAAAGAAAGTAAGTATATGAATAAAAAACTTATTTCAAAGTAAACTACATTTACATTTTTTGCATTTTTCTACATCGTGACAAATATCATCAAGAGTATACATCGTTTTCTGAAGTTACATCACGTACCTAAAAAACCGCCACCAGATCTAGAAGATTGTGAAGTAATAAATTACAAAAAGGAATGGTTTCGATTGGGAGGGGGGTAATAATGACACACGGATCAAAACGGATATGATTTTTGGGATTTAAATAATACACATCGACGTGATATGAGTTTCAACATCGTCCTTTTAAATGCTGGCTATTTTTCTAAAAAAATTACTTTTAGTTTTTGAAGGCTTATTTTTAAAAAGCCTTCAAAAATTCAGATTATTTTGAAATAACCGATCGTACATGACTTTGCTGTACTGATATACAAAAACAGCTCATTCGTATCATATTATATTAAAGAAATAGTACGATCAAATGAGGCTTTACAGCCATCTCATTTAACCGTAAACCTTGGATTTAATTTCGATAATTCAGTTATGTATTATGAACTCTTCCACTTTCATGAAAATTCTTTTAGTATTTTTCCCGTATATCGGACGTCATTTAAAACATATTTTTGCAATAAAATAATTTTGGCCTCCGAAATGGATTTTTTGCCCACTGCGACGTTTGGTTAATAATATAGTAAATGTTCGTTAAGATTATAGGAATAGATCCAGTTACCTTTGTATGTGAAAATATCATTGAGGCTATGATTCTCTCAGAAACAGCGACTGGAGAAATCGAATTTATTTCTAGGATCACGATGACTCCTACTGATGTAACCTTTCAGTTAGGACGATTATATTTCATTTGCTATTACAATTAACAAATCGAAAGGCCATACTTCGGACTGACTATTTCTCTTGCGTTTAATTTCATGCATTCCGGAACTGGAAAAACGAACAATCTAATCATTGTATAACTAATAATAATAAAAAATAAATATCTTCGTAAATATAAAACTAATAATTATTTACAATAATAAAAAATAAAACAAAATTAAACTAAAATTAAAATACACAAATTATTATTCATTCATACTTTATATACAATACAAACACACTCAGCCCAGGGAACCGCGAATCGAGCCTATTCCCCACTTATTGGGAGTAGAGGTGGATGTTTTATGAATTCATTTTTTTCTTTTTTGAATACTTTCTATGATGCAAGATTTTTTTTTAAATAAATAAATTAAAATTTAATTATTATTGAAAATTATTTAAGTTTTTTTGTCATAAACGCTGGCGAGCCACCCCGGGGGGTGCTAGTTAAATATAAATTTAAATATTGAATATTAAAAAAAAAAAAGTTCGAATTGATTTATTTATCTTTCAATATATAAACAAAATAAAAATAAAAAGGATTATAGAGTTTAAAAAATAAATTGCATAATCCAGACTCGAGGAACATTTAGGAATTCGTCACTGGGTCAAAAAGACCCTCGGAAGCACTCAAGGTTCAAACAGAAAACCGCGGATGGGGTGGAGTTGATGATGCAACAGGACCTTTGTTGATACGACCCCAACCTCTCTCGACAGGATTCGTGTGTCGAGTGTTTAATGACAGTCCTCACTTCAGCTCTGTCTTTAATGGAGAGTGCATTCCACGGCAGGAAAATTGGCAGTAATTTTCTTGCACTTCTTCTTAAAGGCGTCATATTTGTCGACTATCCCTACGAGTTCGCAATATCGAAGGACGTGATAGAAAATTAGAGAACTAGTTTTACTTATAGTCCAGTCAATGAGCGCTAAAATGAGGAGTGTAGAGTGCATGGAATATGCGAAAGTTTTGACTTCATAGCTTCGTTAGGAGCAGATAGAAAGTAAAACATACTAAAAGTCCACGCCCCTGTGGGCTGAGCTAATGGTGGAGGGGTATCATTTTTGGGTTTTTTGATTATATCTCGAAAACGGTGGATTCTAGAAAAATATGTTTCAAGTCTAAATTAAAGCTAATTACTTAGATTAGATTCAATATGAAGTATGCACAAAAACGGAGGAAATAAAGGGTGTTGTACTTTGTACAACGTGTGACCGCTTGTGCAACGGGTATTGGCCCGACTTGTGAAAAGTTAGATCACCTTTCCAGGCTCGGGAGTTAACCTGGAATATTTGTTAATTCAGGAGCATTCCTATAATTAGATTTAGAGCCCGGTAGTGGAGGGGGTATGTGGACTAGATGAACTTTAACCTCTTAGTAAATTCTCATTGTGTGATACACCGTAAGCAGCAAAAGTTTTCGTACACTTTCTAAATTCACTAAAATATTATCCTTTCTGCTCTCGTTGTAGAAACATAATTATTTTTATTTCATATTTTATATTCTTCCTCATACACGTGAGAAAACACCTAATGATTAAGAAGCCCCAAAATATGGATATATGATACGATCAGAAGGGGCCTAAGAATAAATTGATTTCAGGCCAGAGTAAATTAAAGAAATATTTATAACTAAGAAAAATAGACTTGAAAGAAAATTAAAGAAAGCCTCCAGACTACTGGACGCCATATTAGATAACGAAAGGAAATTCAATGTGTAAGGATCAAATAGATGAATATTAATTCTTTCCTATTCATCCTATTATGAAGTCCATTTCTTCTTAGGTCTCTTCCAATCGTATCAGGTCCTGAAAATACGGAATTCACTTACATTGTTTTATTTCTGGCCGTTATTGTAAAAGTCAGCATTAACTTTTCTCATCTCAAACTCCTCTTGTTTCCAAGATGAAATCCTCGGGCGTTCCGACCGGCCCTTATCGTCTAGGTTTTCGTAGTTTTTAATACGTTTGATTATGTCTTGGTTTATTGGTCATTGAACTAATCTGGTAATATGAATATCGCTGTTATTTGAGAAAACGTATATGCAATAGCCGTTGAATAGAAGTATACTGAATATCGAACCATGGCTGTTTACAAAACGCTGTTTGAGTAGTAACTGATCTAAACGTAGCAAGAAATGTAGGATCAACGATTTGATTACTTCTCTACATAAGACCTATAAACTTTTGCTGGTGTCAGTTTAATCTTTTTTATAGTTATACCATATATTATCCATATTTTGGTGTTTTTAATAATCAGATGTGTTTCTCACGTGAATATGAAAGAATATGAAATCATTAAAAAAAAATATTTTTCTACATCGAGAATAAAAGTAATCATATTTTAGTGAATGTAGTAGATGTACGAAAACCTTTGCTGCCCACTGTATAAAGTCTTCAAACCTAATATAAACTCTCTTCCTAGACTAACTGGAAAAACGTAAATCCTAGTCCCTTCAATTCAGACTAGACAATAAAAACTATTCACTGGTACAACAAACGTTTATCACGACCCAACTCGTCTTAACACTCTTTGAAGGAGAATTGACATGTCCTGTAGTTACACAGAGTCACCATTATTTGGAACCGGTGTCGCGTGTCACAGAGTACATAACCCACGCGTCGGTAGCTGTTATCGGACTGACCAAATCACCTCTCAGTAATGTTAGCCTGGCATGCGGCGCGTTCTGGTCTTAGTTAATAGCGGCAATAGCACGACATCTCAAGCTCGCTTTTCATCGATAGTTCAGCTATTTCAAAGAGACTTTAGAGGGATATGATTGTAAAAATTTAATTTTTTTTTTCAAGGATTTAACTATAATATTTTTCAGATATTACAATATGATATAGCTTGGTACAATTCATCAATCGATATACTATCAAACATTTTTCAAATTTCAAAATACAATGTTGAAATAAATAAAATATAAACAAAATAAAATAAAAGTTAAAACTCACTGCATCAAGACGGAAGCTCAACTAAAAGGAAGAAAAAGGTAAATACAAAAATAAAATTAAAAAAATAACAGAGAGATTCAAGAGGGGTGTATTCTAGAACCGAAGGTAGCATACCAATTTACCGATTTCTCAGGTCAATTTTTTTTTTTTTTGTTGGAAATTTCAATAATCAAATTTTCTTTAGCAATCGGTATGCCGCTTTTGCTTCTTTGCACTTCATAAAGGGTAAACCAGACAGTTATTGACACCTCAGATAGTTATTGAGACCCTAATCTTTAATTGAAAAAAATAAGCTTTTGTGCAAATGTTTAGTTTTAAAAAAATGGGGAAAATATTGCTTGTGGACCATAGAAATCAGCTGTGGTAAAATATTGTAGAATATAACACAAACAAAGGTAATGTAACTTTAATACAGAAGGCTGCTAATTCAGTGATTTAGAAGAGGTTTTCTTCTGCTTTCCTCAAGAAACTTCTTCAGTGAATTATGGTTAATTTTCTGTTAATCCTCTAAACAATTTAAGTTAAGCAACTTATTTTAATCATGAGTTATTATTAAAAATTTTAATGCATATTTCAAATAGAAATTACCAATTTTAACATTTTTTAAAGAGGGTGTCAATTATTGGTCATCAAATCTTGCATTAATGTATTATTGAGACCCCGTGTCAATAATTGAATTGCCGTTTTTTCATAAAATTAATTAATTCCTTCTATAAATCAATATTATTTCATGATATTATAATGCTGAAGTAGTTTTTACAATTTCATTATTTTTTTTCTATTTATTGGCATAGGGTGACAATAACTGACTCTTGCGTCTAATGATCAGATATTGACACTGTCAAGATTTTGTACATTTATTTGATTATTAATTCATTGTTGTTTTTTCTCATTTTTTTAACTAATCACATATGTTACACTGTGGAAACAGACGATTTTGGCGAATGGCAGTAAAAATGTAACAGTTTAATTTTTTTTTTTTTTTGTGCTAGACATTTTATATTCTCATGGATATTGTAAAATACATACATCAAAATTATATACTTAGTTAAATATATATGTTTTGGATTTTTAATAAATTTTGGTTTTAGCAAGTGAACTATTTTATTTATTGTATGATTTATTTACCTATTTACTTCCTTTTATTTCCATTTAATTAAACAATAAAAGTAAACAATGAAGGTTGTGCTAAATCTGGAAACGTTCATTCTTTTCTTGAGTAAATGCAATACTTTAAATGAGGAACAAACAGAAAAAACACAATATCAGTTAAGATTATATTGTCCTGATGTTTTGAAAGATAACATGCGTAAAGTTTCCATTAAATAAACCCAATTATAATGAAAAGATAGAATAATGAAGAATAAATTGGTGTCAATTACTGATCCGCTGGGTGTCAATAGCTGTAATTTGAACTAATTGTTTTTAATTTATTGAAAACTCTCTCCACTGATACTTTTAGTCTAAAGTTTTGTATGCGGCACAAAGTAAAGTAATTAAAGAATATTCTCAATAAATTTCAAGTTGATTCAATTTTTTTTACTATTTTTCTTGAATTTATACTATAGGATTTTGCCTTGACGATGTCAATAACTGTCTAGTTTACCCTAATAAGAAAACTGTAACTTATTTTGATTTTTTTTTTCTCTTTGTACATATTGTGTGAATGTAACCATATGCCATCTATATTACTTATTGCCCACACTTGTGGCAGATTGTAATAATTACTCAATAAGAGTTCTATTAAAAAAAATAAATAAAATAACGTAAATGCATGGTCTAGTGAGAATCTTAAAAAATTAGCATTAAATATTTAAAATCGTTATTATAATGTTGGAATTGTTTTATTTTGATAAATAATTTATATCATGGGAGGATTTCTCATACAGTAAATATCTAGTTTTTACAAATATGCTATAGTAAAAAAAATACCCCCTTAAATCCAAAAAACCCAAGTTGTCAATAACATGAAAAATAATCGATAGTTCTCAACAATCGAATGATCTATTACAATCGGCAATCGGCCACCTCTATCCCTTATTTTCAATTTTATATAAAATTGTCTAATAATATCACATTTAGATAGAAGAAAAAAAAAAACGATACAATTAAAAATGAGGTATTGGACAGTGATAATTTTTACTTGAAGCACGCATGGTATAGATGAATCAGTACTATTATGATTGACGAACTAGCCACTTGCATTGCATTTTTTTTTTTTATAATATAAAGGCTTGTTAGGAATATTAAGCATTCGTCAACAATTCTAAAAACATACAAAAAAATAGAAAGATGAGCAACTTAAGTGGATTTCAGGTGAGACGTTTGTCCCAGTTTGCGGATCTGTTCAACAGGAACAAGAGGAATACCATTTATTTCAAAGGTAAAAATGGAAACGCTAACTTTTTTGCTCTCTAATTGCTTTCATAATTCAACAAATTTATTAGATCTATTTTGTTATTTAGTCAAAAGTTTTATTAATTTCATGCGTTTTTTTCAAAAGTTAATTACAATGCAACAATGTTAAATCAAATCAATTTCATCAATTGTGACGACAATGTCCTTTGAATTCCTATTCAATCTCAAAAAGGATCAAGGGACTTCTTGATACTTCCTCCATTTCCTTCTTCGGCCTGATTTGAGAAGAGTGGATGACATCAGATGAAAGAGCCTTTCAGCTAGCACTGGTCCATTTAACGCCCGACCTGGCAAAGGGTTCCTGTCCCCGTTGGACACTCAGACAGAAGCAGGGCACGCCAGCTGACTTGAAGGATAGTCTTGTCACAAAGGACATGGGAGGACCGCTACAGTCGGTAACAACTGATGTGGAAATCTGACGGCTACCTGGCTACGACATCCTGTACATGTCTGTGACGTGGTGTTGTACACTAGTAACTGGTCCTTAGTCTGTAACTACATGTCTTTCAACTTTAGGATTCGGCATTTTGCTACTATGTGTTCAATGCAATAGTGGAAAATGAAATAAAATAAAGAGAGAAAAACTTTATTGAGTGATGCTGCCCATTTCAAATGGGTTTCTATATTGAGCTTAGCGGGTGATTCTTTGTCAAAACTTGAAAAGAACTACTCATCAGTAGCACTTCAATAAAAATTCTACACTTAAAGGTCTTTAGGCCATCTTGTTTTCAGAAGCCTCAGAGGCTTATCGGGAATGGAGTGGGGAAGCAAAGAAACTATTGGATTTGAGTGGTAATGGAGCCTGCTATGAAAGGATAGGTATCTGGTTTGGGCTAAATCAGCAACATATGAAATACTAAGATCTTTATGGATAAGTTAATTGGTGACAAAGTAAGGAGCATTGAGGATTGTTCCGGAACATTGAGGATTGTGAGGATTTGATACGAGATGAATTGGACGGTTTTGTGGAGCCCCAAATCTCAACCCATGTATATGAGTATTGGGAGCTTTGAAAATTTGTCTAGTAAAGGTTGAAGTAGTATGTAACGACGAGCAGTTTCATGTCGTTTTAGTCTTAGCTTTAAAATAAATAATAATATTGTATTTTTGCAAGCGTTTATACTTAGCAATGCATTATTTTTTATTAAACATGTTTTACAATGTTAGGATATAGCATATTGGGCATATTTATTTAAATAAAATACCAGTTTGTAATTACCATGGTTGTCCTGATATTTCATATTCACAATATTAGGTTGTCCTTGAAAACCAATTATCAAACAATAAATCATTTTTTTTGTAAAGTATAAGGATGAAAGTTAACGAAAAGGTGGTGGTATTGCATATATCTTGCCTAAATTCTGATTGAGACTACTTAGTACGTAGTTCTTAATTTTGTAATTACCGTGGATAAAAGTTAAAACCGGTAAATGATGAAAGTGAATTAAGAGAGGAAGCTCATCCTAACAGTGTTTGACGAGTGGCAGCCCCTCTAGATCAACTAACTTCTTCTAGATGGCAGCCATCAGTAACAATTATCTTTTCAACTTCAAAAGGCGGATAACAGGTGCGTGCATTTTAACATGTAATTAACATAGACGTTTTGATCTTGGGCAATTATCGGTCATTCATATTTATATTATCTCTAATTTTAGGTTAATTTTGAATTCTTTATCGATAATATATTGGTTATTTTATTAGGAGGTTAGTAATCATCGGAATGATTGACTTTGAAACATGAAATTTCATTGCCGTGACAGAATACGTAAAATGAAAATATATGTAATGTAAAATAAAATAAATGAGACGTAAAATGTTTCTATTATTGTATTATAGAGTAGTTGTGTTATTATAATGTTATTATGACTTTGTTTTTGTTATTGTCTTTTGAATAATATATTTGTGTATTTTAACTAATTTATATGTATATATATATATATATATATATATATATATTATATATATATATATATATATGTTATGGTAACATATATAAATATATGCGATCAGTCATCATAGCATGTACTTTTATGTATTTTAAATAAATTACTACTACTTATTTATCAGTACTATTTATTTATATATCGAAATATTATGTCTATTGAATTGATGAGGTATGCTGTGTGAAATGTAGCTACCCATTTGAAATGGGCATCGTCTCTTAATAAAGTCTCTCTCTCTCTCTCTCTCTCTCTCTCTCTCTCTCTCTCTCTCTCTCTCTATATATATATATAGATCTATCTATCCCTCTCTACGAACTTGTGTTAAAGTCAATCTCTCCCCTAAAATAACTTTAGGAAATCTTGCTGATTTCAGAAAAAAAATTATTCACGTTCATACAGTAAATTTAGGTATCGCTGAGAAGATTCAATATTTATAAAGGTATAGATAACTGAAGGTAACTCACATTGACAGAGACTCCCTCGACTTCATAAGAGCTGTAGGGCGGGGTGGACCTGAAGATGTACCTGTAGAACTCTTCGTCTCCTTTGTACCACTTGACACCATAGAGGGTGTCACCTTCCGCCTGGTACCTACACTCCAGCTCTGGTTCCTCTCCTTCGACGGCGTAGGAGGGTACCCAGATTCCACTCATGTTTAGGCACCAGCACTCTAAAACATTAAATAATAATGTATAAAATGCAAGTATATATACACACACACACATACATATATATATATATATATATATATATATATATATATATATATATATATATATATATATATATATGTTTTTTAAGGATGTATATATCTTTCATTTGTATTATTACTTTAAATTTGAGATGTAGGATAATACACTGAGTTACAAAAAAATGGAGCTCCTAAAAAATTGGGATTTTTTAGCATTTAACCTAAGCAGAACTCATTAATTTTGCATTTTTTATAACAATCGTATAAATTTACACTGCCGGTCAAAAGTTTGAGACCACCTTGAGCCAAAATAGTTAAATTTAAACGTTTATATCTCCCCATTTCTCTTTTTATATCTATAAATATGTTGTTGTTTTTTTTTTGGGAAGTGGAACCACTTTCTTTTTCTTTTGAGTTTATCTCTACAAAACATAGATTCTGAGACATTCCTTGGAAGAAAAGAGACTTTGATAAAAATCTAATTCAATTTAAGAAAAGGGTTAACAAAAATCCCGTTGTTTATATATAACAGCTCTAGTTTTTTTAATATGAATTTTACCTTTTTTAATCGAAGGATTTTATGTTGTCAAATGAAATTGTCAAATATATATATATATATATATATATATATATATATATATATATATATATATATATATATATATATATATATAAAAAAAAATCAGTATGTATTGAAAACTTAATTTTATAAAGGCAGGTGAACTTTAAAGGTCTCGGTCTAAACTATATATCAGTTTTAAATTTTCCCTCAATTAATTTTTTTTTCACTAAATATAAAACTTTTGAATTTACTGATATCGTTTCAGGGCGGTCTCAAACCTTTCATCGGTGTTTAAAAAATAAAGAAAAAAAGTTAAACAACACATTTTGAACAATAAATAAATGAGCTAATAGTTTTATTGAGAAAATTTCAAAATTAAGAAAGTTTATATTTTTAACTTTGTAAACTTAAGAAAACTATTATTAAGTTATGTAAGTGAAGAAATGGTCAGGGGTGTAGTCAAGCAAATAAACACGTCCAAGTTTTTAAACTGAAGAACTTTATATTTGGCGTGCTGACGTTTCGACCTGCCTTGCAGGTCTTCTTCAGGATGATTGTGGTCGGGTGAAGACTTGACTAACAACGGCTTTTTATTTTATTTACTTGATTGCACCCCTGACCATTTCTTTATCTACATTTAAATCCTACAGTCAACTATAGAATCATCATTATAATTAAGTGTTTTTTTTTTTAATGTTTTTTTTTTTTTATTTTTACTAAAAACGTTATAAGTAGCGCTTATTTCTTTCACTTCCAACCAATAAAGGTTCAATCCACCTAATCATGCTCTAAGGATAAATTTGTAATTTATATTTTTTATCATTCTATCGGTTTCTGGTCTACCGATAGAATGAGCTGCATGGTGGACACCTATTTTCATGTGCTAACGACTTGACTTCTACTGTACTTTTCGTTTTTTATTTACTTAAAAGTTTTTGATGGAATAAACATTGATAAGAATTTCCGAAAAAAAAAATTTCTGATTGTATTCGTTTAAAACCATATTTTCTGTTTGCGCCATTTTTTTTAGACTCACTGCATTTTCTTATCGTAGATAAGCTTAAAGTAATAACAATAATCATAATGTAATGCACGCTCTTTTTTGTCACATTAAGCATGCGTGTTAAAATATATACCCAAATCGCCTCTTACAATTCGCAGATTATTTGATAAATTATTTACCTTCGATTATAAATCATTTTCGTTAATCAATTTTTATCTTTCTGACTAAAAAGTGGTAATAATAATGGAAGAGTTTCGGGCTAGAAGGGGGAATATCCAGTAACTATGGATCCGAATAAATCGCACATGAAAATTACATTCCATATTCCTCCTCATTGGAAACGGGTTCTTAAACTCCAAAACATGCGAAAATACTCTTTTTATCTTCCGTGAAATTACCTTAAGTGGTTTTGACAGTGACAAGTTTGCAGGTGGATACGAAATCTCAATTTCGGTTTCTTTGGACATTCGCCCTTCTAACCTAACACCCTTCAATTAATAAATTATATTATAAAAAAAAAAAAAAAAAAACTATTTATTCTTTTTTTTGATTTTGGCGGTGCTATTTATTATTTTTTTCCCCTATAATTTTGTGGAAAGAGGGACTAATTTTAATCCAGTCATCATGATTTTTAAAGTTCTAGTCGATTTGGAAACTACTATTTTGCTGATTACTTTCTATGAGAAAAAAAACTTTAAAAGCAAGCAAAATAGTATAAAAATATAAAAATAGAGAATTAATTTTTACTTTGCATAATTTCCTTGTTTAAAATTTGATGAATCTCGTTCATATGTCTTTGTTTAAGTATTGAGTATGGGATTCAACACCTCTCTAGTGTGTTTATCTATAACTAGGTTATTAAATGTAACAAGAAATATTTTGATGAATAAATGTGTCTATTTGTAATAATTTATTTTTAGTCATTTAGTCAACATTAAAAAAAAAAAAAATTAAACGTCTGATTTATTTTATTATTTTTATTTTTTTTTTTTAAATCTAAAGTTCAATTTTAATTAAGTTTGTTTCCGTTCTTTAATTCACCTAAATGTACAGTTTGCATAATGTACAGTTTCTCTATAGTTTTTTTCGTTATGTCGTTATAATCACAATTCCGCATGTTTTCTTAACGTTTATTTAAATTTGTAGGTTTCAATAAGTAAGTGAATAAAATGAAGTCCCGTACTTTTGGTACCCTTATAGGCAGGAATATTTCACGTGTGATAAGAAATAATGGGAATGTTATCTTACAATCTGTAAAGCCAAAGTGCTGTTCGCTGTCAATCTACTTTCATGTTGACAGAATAGTGAAATGAATTCACTGTTATTTATCCCGACTCGGATATTAACTCAGCATTTTTCCGATAATTGAATAAATGCCGCCAACTGATAAGACCGTTTGGAGAGGTGCCATTCGAGCAGGTTGGAGTACAATGGGTGTTATCCAATGGTTGATACCTAATGGTTGATGGCTGATACTTGATTTATATAGCCAGTAGGATAACAATTATTCCGGGCTGATATTGGGTTATTTAAGTGCGCAAGATTACTTCGTTATCTTTTTGTAACAGTAGCTGTTACAAATTCGTAATTACTTCTGTTTAATGGGTCTCTGTATCAACTAATTAAAACGCATAATTTGAGCAAGAGGATTTGGTACAAAGGTTTAGTATAAAGAAAACCTATTCAAATAAATAATTATTCTTTATATCAGAAGTGTATGTATTTTTGATTTTTGATGACATTATAAAAATCAAAGCTCATGGGAATGACTTGGTTATTTTAACAAGAAACCAAAGTCCAACAACTCTATAACATTACACACTCACATACTCCACATTACTTTTATAAATTGCATGACTGGCATGATCTTTGGAAAATCCTCACAAAATTCTTCGATATTGGTCTCTCTTGACAACACACTGATTCTAAAGACAGAAAACTAAACGAAAACTCTTAATCTATTTGGACTTAAGCATCACAGATATACGGAAGTGCTGAAAATATAAACAAACTCAGGCAAAAACATTTAGGACTATCACAAAAGCACCCTGGTACGTAAACAATATAACTTTTTTTTTTCCTTCCTCGCCTTTTCAGGCGTACGGCTTTTGGCAGCAGAGGTTTCAACATATTGGATTTTTAAATACCTCTGCTGCTAACAAATATCTTTATTTTCAACTTTCATTACTAAAATTAAATCTTATTCCAGACAATACTCAGATAAAGCTGAAAAGGAGCTGTATGAGAGATCTCCTGAGTTAAGTAAAAAAAAAAAAAAAAATTCAATTAAAGAGGTGGTGCGACAGGTTTCTTTTCTTCCTCATGCCTATCACGCCAGGTAATTAGGTATTTCATCAAATTCACTAATTCTTAGTCGCTTTGACTGACAGGTGTGAACAGAGATTTGAAGTTAAAATAAACGTTAATAACATAATTTTTTTTTTATTATAAGTTTTATAGATTCAAGTTAATTTTTTAAGTTCTATTGTGCATGTATAAACGGATTCATAACTGTCCGCGATATTTAAATTTTTCGAATGAGGTAAATGATAATATTTATTCTATACAAACGAATTAAAAAAATAAATAAATACTTGTTTAATAATTATGTCTAACCAAACCAAATTGGTTTAGGGAAATAGAGAAGGACTTAAACCAACTCCGTATCACAGAAAATCTGCTCACAGATAAAAATGCAAAAAGAAGAACAAAAGACAAAAAAAAAAGAGAGGTGCCAATTCAAAATCAAAACGAAACGAATAATCCAAATCTCTGAAGAGGAGAGGAAAGCGAGATAAGAAAGAATGAAGCTGGGTTGAAAGAATGGGTTGAAATGGGTTGAAAGAATGGCACGGAGCATTCAGAAGTGATTGGTCCAACATAACCCAAAACGGGATGAAACGAAAAACAAAAATTATGTTTAATTAGTGATTTTTAATAATTAATATAATTCATAAATTGTCCAAATATATTATTGAGAAAAATATATACATAATATTAAAATAAACAGGTTGAATGTATGAGAGAAAAAAATAAATTATCAATCGTATGTTTTGTTTTTTTAAAGTATAGTCCGATATTGTTTGATACAAGTATGTTTTACAATATCATTTTTCCTAGCTCTAAATATTTAATATTAAATAAGAAATTAAATGCGTCTTAATTATATTAATATTTTAATGGAGTATTTTTTTTTAACTTCAATGGGGAAATATTTTATTTCAGTGACATCACTTGTGTTTTTCTTTATATATTTGATATATCTTACATAAAGCTACAACAGGAAATACGAATCCTCCAAGATCGAAGCTCGTAGAGGGGTGAGAAAAGAAAATGGAAGAAAAACAAAATAAAATAAAAAATGGACTAAACAGTAACATGATCCGAATTCTGAAATGACCAGCGGAGGAGAAGAAAAATATGCGGTAAGGAACGGGTCCATAGGGATGCGGGAATAAAAACTTTGGGGAAAAGGGGGCATCAATAATTCAGGCTGGGACTCTGCCCCTTTGGCGAATAAGGAAAGTGCCCCAGGTAATTCGGTTCGGCTGATGGGGGCCAGAAGGGCCCGCCAAATAACTTCGCCCTTTGTCATCTCTCGCTAACCGATTGCTGGGGCTTCCGGCCTGTCCGCTCACTTCGGCGTTGGATGGAACTTCATTGTCGAATATTTTGCCAGATGGCATTTACATATTAGATGTATTTGTACGAGTACATTTTCAGAAAAACATTTATAGTGTACGCATTGTATTTCATTGGGATATATGGTTTTGTTTATCTATACTATTGTATAAAAGGACAAGCCATTTTATGTTTGTGATCACTAAGCACAACTACGCAACCAAACGGCACCAAATTTTAACTACTCCATCTGCATAGTCCTAGGAATGTTTAGCAATAATAAATTTTACACATTTTCCAGTAAATTGTTATTAAAAAAACAATAAATATGAGGTTGGATAGGTGTCGAGCGCCATGAGGGTTACAATGACACGGTGTTATATTGATAATATAATTTAATTATATTTATTAATTTGTTAAAAAAAAATTGAACTATGTGGTGTGACATGTGGATTTCAGTGAAGATTGTAAATCGATAATATGTGGTAAGCACCATTCTATAATATAGAGTAAATATTCCTAGACTTCTTTTATGGTAATAGATATTATGGATGGTTATGAATTAATTCATTAATATTAACAATAAAAAAACCTCTATGTAATATATAAAATGAAACAAAATAGATTAATAGTAATAATATAGTAAAACGAGAAACAAAATTACAAATATAATCTTACTATGAACGGTCTTTAGCGCAAGACTGCAGTTATGCAGACATTACTTTCTCTTGACAAATAATCGTATCCGATTTATTTCCTGAACTACAAAAACTCAGCACTTTCCATATTCTCATTATAAATGTGATTAAATTTCATTTAAAATAAGCTTATTTAGACTTCAGACCAGTCAAATGGATAGTTTAACTTTTGTCTAAACATAAGAAATAGCAAGTTTCTAATTTAGTTCTAAAACTATGACTAAAGCAATTTTTCTTTAAAATGGTATACATGCTAGAAACGTCTAATATAAAAAAAAACTGTTGAAACTTACAAACTCCAAAATCAAACAAACACTTTTCGAAAAATAATTTCTTGTAAAACATCTATATTAAAAATAGGTATAAAACGGATGAAAATTGAGGTATAGTTTATGTGGAATTATTTGCTGTATATGATGGTTAGTATTAACTTCTGAAGTCACTGTACTCATATGCTTAACACTGTTCAGTATGATTGTATTTTTAATTTTTATTAATAAACTACTCAAAATGACTGAAACTACTCAAGACTAGCACTCTAATAAAATACTATCTCAAAATGTCCTTAGGGCATATTCCTTTTATTAAATAACTCGAAGAGTTATCGGAATAGGATGCATTTTGAAAAACCAGTAGAATTCACTGGATAAGGAGTTAAACGGTTTGTTAATAGTGAATATTAAGTTGAATCATATTATATCTATCATATCTATATTCATATAATACAGATATAACCCAACCCATATAAGCGACTCTCGGCCATTTAATTGTAACCCGACGTTTTCTAATCTTCCTGATTCTAACCTTTTGACGGTTAAAGGTTGTCCTTGGTCATTTCTTTCCGACTAAATAGTTTTGTCGTTTTGAAAATAGATTTTTTTTTCTTTATTGAAGACACTCCCTTTTTTTTGATATTTTTTAAATCCTTATTATAGGCACTGAAGGCTAATAGTTTAAAATCTTCTAGAATCTTCTAACGACTTTTGACGGGGATAGGTCAACTTAGCGACTTTCGACCATTTAGTTGTAACCCGACAATTTTAAAATGGATGAAATCTATTTTTTTTTTTTAAAGACACCCTTTCTTCCTGCCTAATCCTTTTCATAGGACTTTAAATATATTAAGGATCTGCCCTATCTAAAGATTTTTGACAATTATATCGTCAATATATCTATGTTGATATAATCCAATCTGCAACAAATGGAACGTTAACTTTGTAGGGATACCCTAAGAAACTCAGCACAACGGGTAGTTGCGTGAAATTCCACAAGATAGAAATTTAGTCATCTCTCCATATTATTCAAACATTTTATTTCTTTTTTATTGTGACTAACTTTAAAACTATCTTAGTATACACAATAATTTTAATCTCATAATTAAATGTATAGGCCTAAGAGGTTCCAAAGCCAAAATTTAGTTCAGTAAGGGTCACACAAGATTTGACTTGTGCATACACGATACATGTTGTTTGGGATACGTGTAAATGAGTCTTTTGCTATTAATTAGAAGCTTAGATCTATTTAGAAGCTTAGGTGTGAATTTTATGTAAGACATTTTCCCGATAGAGTTAGTTCTATGCAGCAGATCTATATGCCCGGAATTATAAACAAATAAATTAAAAGGTAAGAAGAGAATTAAAAAAACCAAAAACAGTACTAATAATGAAATTGAATCGATTATTTGCTTTTTCGGCACAAAAGAAAAATATTTATGTATCTTTTGATTACCTACTATTTGTTATATTATATATTAATTTCAATTTTTTTAATTAAAAAATAAAAAATAAAAATAAGAAATAAAGGAAACGAGATAAATGCATTCAAATACATGACAGTGACTTCTTGATTGATTATGACAATTGGTACTAATCTAGTGAAAGTCAGATTCTGAGACATGTATTGTGGTGATGGTTTAGTAAAATCCAGAGCGAAACAAGTTAAGATACAGATTCTAGAACAATTAGATAAAGTATCATTTAATCAAGACTGAATAAGGCCCGACGCAAATGTTTTCGATCGATTTAGTTTCAGACAGGAGACAACGACAAACTATTCAAAGGACGAACGTAAAGCTAATGCTAATTGATAATTTATAGTTCTTGTCGAGTACAATTAGGATCGCAAAGTCTTTCAGTCCCAAGCGGATGTATCAATGGTGAAATTAAAAAATTAGTTTTATTTTATTATTTTATTATTTAGGTCATAAGCCTAAAAAACAGGCGCACACAAACACTTCTTCAAGCACTTATCCGCGAAAACTCTTATAACTCCTATATGTTTCGTTTGATCCAAAATTTCTTTTTTAAATCTTAATGCTTGTTAAATTGTAGCGTTATTGTTAAATTGTTAAAAGAAAGCAAGATAGGTTTCGACTGCCAACAGCCTGTTGCAGTTACACAAAAGTGTCTGCAATGTTTCAGAAAAATCTGCACTTCTTGACTTCAAATGAAAAATTATTTTTTTATTTTTTTTTTTTTTGTAGTCATTGTATGTTTTTTGATTATCCTAGTAGAAATAAGATTTGTTTTATTAGATGTTTGTAAAAAAGAATAACATTTTTTTTCTTATAATTTAAGAAAAGTTGTAAATTCTTAATAAATGCTGGTGAAAATATGATTATACGACCCTGACATTTAAAATTGAAAATGTCATATTTAGAAAGTCACAAGTATTGAATTTGAATGAAACAGGTTGAGGGTCCAAAAAGTCCAACGTGTCTCCCGACACCAGAAAAATTTTTACTTTTCTTGCAAAGGGTTAAATATCTTTTGTATAGAATTAAGTAACTATAGACTAAAATTAGTTACTTTTTGTGAAATAGCTCATTTGCAGTATAATGAAAGTTCAGGTACTTCATAGGAATATCAAGAAGTGCATTTGGGTGAGTATGGAATTTATTAAGGGTAATGTAGACTAGTTCATTTTTGGCATAATACAGGTAACGATGAATTTTAAAAAGGATTTGGAATTAAAGAAAGATTTTGATTCGGGGATCATTCAATAATTTGTTTGAATTCCATCTCCATTTAGGATTATAGTGTTGATAACCTTATCTCTAATAGCCCAGTCAATAAACACATTGTAGTGTGCATGAAATATGCGGTAATGTTTTACTTCATAGATTCATTAGGAGTAGTTCGAAGGTAAACATACTAAAAGTATGTTCAGCCCCTGGGGGTTAAGTTAACGGGGGTCGGGGGAGGGGAGAGAAGGTCCCATTATCGAATTCGAAAACGGTGGGTTCGAGAAAAATATACTATGGATCAAAATTAAAGTTTATTAAATTTCCTATAAAATTATCTCCCTCTCCCTCTCTCACACTCTCACTCTCACTCTCTCTCTCTCTCTCTCTCTCTCTCTCTCTCTCTCTCTCTCTCTCTCCCTCTCTCTCTCTCTCTCTCTCTCTCTCTCTCTCTCTCTCTCTCTCTCTCTCTCTCTTTCTCTCTCTCTCTCTTTATATATATATATATATATATATATTTATATTGGTCAATATCTAAATATTCAATATCTCAATATATATATTGGTCTAATTATTAACGGTTTTCGGGGTACACGCTATTAAAAATCGATAACATTCAACAAAAAAAATATTTTTTATTCACTGTTTGACTAAAAGTGGCAGATATATGATTTGGTTGAAGTGCCAGAAACGCATATGTGAAATTAAAGCAAATTCAATACTCTACAACAATTTTTCTGAGAAACGATCGTGAAATGCACAAGAAGCAGATGTTTGTCACAAAGTGCGGTAAAATATGTTTCTTTGTTTTTTCTCGAAAATTGTCGATTTTTAGTAACTTATATCTCGAAAACGGTTTGAAGTTCGACAACTATTTATATAAACTATTTTATAGTAAATTTAATTATCTTTAATTTTTATTTGAAACATATTCAACTGTTTTCGAGATATAATCGAAAAACCAAAACAATTGAATTTCTACCCTCTCTTTCATGCATTCTACACCTCTCATTTCAGCGTTCATTGTTTGGACTATAAGAAATTACGGAGATCATAACAACATTAGTATTGGAGTTGCGAAATAAAAGAGCAACTTTTTTTTTATTGGAATGGGGGTTACTATATCCTATAAAGATATATGCATGTACTAAACTCGCTAATAATAGGTACATTAGAAAGCACCTAGTATTTATACTGTTTATTACTTATACGCATACAATAATGTAAAAAAACAATAGACAATATTACGAGACAATAACTGTATTATATTAGTTCAAAAACAATGTCCCTGTCATTAAAAACTGAACAAGGTCGTTGGACCAATGCACACGTATCTAGTGGGCCGTGGAACGTGAAGGAGCGGTGGTGAGTCCCCGCAGGCGGGCTTTGAATTGTAAATCCCCATCAGAGCTTCCTAATTATCGGGAGTGTTCTCTGCTCCACTAATTTGTTGGAACATGGCTCTGCTCTGTCCTCTCCTCCTGAAGGGGGCTCCAACTCAATGCCTACATAGTGGTACATAGGTGATGAAAAAAGGTAGGTAATAGTAAGGTTTTTTTTTGTTTTTTTACATAAAAACCTAAATCGGATTTGAATTTATCACTAAAAAGAACCTTTAAATACGATAATCCAAATCGGAAAATAAAAAATCGTAACCTTTAAAATTTGCCTGGCCAAATACCATAGTAAGCATTGTTTTTTTGTTTTTTTTTAAATTGACAATAAGTTATACAAGTTATAATTCACTATCAGCTCTATAGAAATTGCAAATGTACTCAGAAGATAAAATACTATTATTGCAAACATTTTTTTTTAATGCTGCTAACAAATAAATTGCCAACATGTCCCACACTTGAAACGACGGATGTTTCAAGTGTGAGATATGTAGGTATGCTTTTTTGGTTTGAAAACATGGCCTAAATCGTTTTTTATAAAGATCTTGAATTTGATCTTTTTCTTATTACTCATCCGCCTCTCTTTTAAAGAAAACAACAAAAACATTAAGAAGTTCTCGTCACTTTTTGCAAACAAGTCATCATAAAGTTCTCTCAAACTTAGGATAATTGTTGAGGTAAAAAAAAATTATAAAAAATATTAAAAAAACATACGTGGATGGACGCGTATATTCTTGAGTTACAAAACACTTTTTTTCTACCTTACTATTCGCCGTTGGAACACTCGGTCAAGACTGTGCTAGGGTTGATTCGAAAGAAGAGGTTAAAAAAAGAGGGGAACCCAAGACCGCTAAAGATCAAAAAAGAGTAAAACATTTTCGCAGCGTATCTGATAGAGGGTTATTCTATTTTGTTGCAAAAGTCTCTTTTTAACAAACAGAGAAAATAAAATTGTGACATATTTGATCGACTAGTGGTTAATACTTATGCAGCCTGCTGAAAGTAATTTCATTGAATTTTATGAGGAATGAAGGAATGAAATGGTTTCTTTTTCATTAAAAAAAAACCAAAAAAAAGCAATCATTAATGTTCCAAAAAAATATTTCCAATCATATTTCTTGGTACTGTTGTTTGGCCGGAAAACAGCACACACGTTCCAAGTACTGAGCTTTTATATTTTATATAACAATAGGTTTAATTAATTATATTTATAAAAAATATATGTTTTGTTCATGAGATAATGAAATATTTTGGGTTTAACGATCTACATCGTTAACATTTTAAGAACAAATAGAATCCAGCATCTCACTTCTGTCGCGGAATATATCCCGATCTTAACTATTGGGAAATGGCGTTTAAAGTTTTTACTTTTTTCAGTGTGCCTATTTTAATTTTTTATTATTTATTATTATTTTATTGAAATATATGTACAATCTGCCTCAGTTAAGGGCAATAAGTAACAGTGCTAATGATGTAGTTCATTCGTACCATATATACAAGTTCTCATCCATACACAATTAATAATAATAAGAGATAAAATACAACAGTCATAATACAAAAAATAAATCAAATAGTCATTATACAAAGAAATTAAATAAGTAAAAAAAATAAAAATAAAAATAAATAAATAAAAAATAAAAAATAATAAAAAAAATTTTTTTGATACATTCATACTCTATGTACAATATAGACACACTCAGCCTAGGGGACCCCAAATCGAGCCTATTCCCCCACTTATTGAGAGTCAAGGCCAGACCCGTAGGGATCCCAGCGCTGCCCTCTCAGCTGCATCACCAGTAATATCCAGTGGAGGCTAAGTGGGAGCGCTATAGCCACATATGTTCAGAACTTGAGTGGAGAAGCTGGTCATTACCAGGACTCCAATATAACATTATATTACAAAAGGTCTCGGGGCCATTGCCGTTTCAATCTTCTGGGGGGGGGGGGGGGGGTTATAGGGATGGTTAGAGCTGGACAAGGATTGAGCCAGAGGATTAGGATGATTGGATAGATTTTGATGAAATTTAAAGAATTTTGAAGGAATGAGGTCAAGGACAAATGGGATTTTTAGGTCGTTATGTAGGGTTTTATTGGTGACATAATATGGTGCATTGACAATTGTTCGGAGGACTTTGGATTGGAAGGATTGAATGCGTTTGATATTGGATTGTCTTGCGTCCCCCACAGTTCAAGTCCGTAGGTCCACATTGGTTTTAAGATTGTTTTGTATATGAGGAGTTTGTTATCAATTGAAAGATGAGAATTCCTGCCTAGTAGTCTGTAGAGTTGGCTGAATCTCCTGTTTAGTTCTTGTCTTTTGAGTCTAGTATGAGGGTTCCAGGTCAGTCTTTTGTCAAGATGAAAGCCAAGGTAACGTACAGTGTCGGATATAGGAATAGGGATATTATTGAAGTGGATGGGAGGACAGGATTTGCGGCGAAGTGTAAATGTTATATGACTGCATTTGGCTTCATTAACTTTTTTATTCTCCACTGATTGCACCAAGCTTCGATCTGTAGAAGATGTCTTTGGAGGTTGAGGGAAGCAAGTTTGGGATCTGAATGGGATGATAGGATGGCAGTATCATCAGCAAATGTAGCTAAAAAGGTATTAGGATTAGTTGGTATATCAGCAGTAAAGAGATTATAGAGGACGGGACCTAGGACGCTACCTTGTGGTACTCCGGCACCGATAGGATAACAGTTGGAGAACTCTGAGCCACAGCGGACTCGAAAGGAACGATTTGAGAGATAGGATCGTAGGTCTAGGTGTAGGGATTGGGGTAAGTGGGTCTTGAGCTTGAAGAGCAAGCCCTGGTGCCACACCCGGTCGAAAGCTTGCGCTACATCCAGAAATGCACCAGAGCTATACTGCTTGTTTTCAAGGGCAGATGATATGTGATCAACAACACGAAGGCCTTGTTGAACAGTGGAGTGACCAGTCCGGAATCCAAATTGGTGGGAAGGGATGCTTTGGGATTCAAGTATAGGTAGGATAC
Organism: Euschistus heros; assembly: GCA_003667255.2. Taxonomy (NCBI): domain Eukaryota; kingdom Metazoa; phylum Arthropoda; class Insecta; order Hemiptera; family Pentatomidae; genus Euschistus; species Euschistus heros. Next base: position 953,655 of record RCWM02000200.1, read on the forward strand.
GTTTTAGAAGGATTTTTTCAAAGATTTTTGAAAGGATGGGAATGAGACTTATAGGTCTATAGGATGAGGTTTTGTTGGGAGGTTTGCCAGGTTTTAGAAAAAGAATGATGATGGAGTGTTTCCATATCAGAGGAAAGTGGGTCGTGCGAAGGATACAATTGTAGATGTAAGTTAGGAAGATGATGGCTTTTTGTGGGAGTTGTCGGAGGATCTGGGTGGTGAGCAGGTCATATCCAGGTGATTTGCGGTTCTTCAACTTTTTTAGGAGGAATTTGACCTCAGAGGGGTTAACTGCTTTAGGAGGTAAGGAGAGGGGTATCGGTGAATCAAGGAATTGGTAAACTTTTGCAGTGTGGAAGGGGATTTGTTCGGGATGGGGAATAAATGTGCTGGAAAGGTGCTTGGCAAATTCTTCTGCTCTGTTCTCATCTGAGGCAGCCCAGGATCCATCTTCGCGTCGGAGAGGTTGGGATATATGCTGGTATTTAAGGATTTTTTTGGTTAAGTTCCAGAGGGAGTTGTCAGAGGTAGAGAGAGAGGAAAGATAGGAGTTGTAAGATTGGGATCTAAAGGAGGACAATTTCTTTTTAACTATTTTGGTATAGTAATTATATAATCTCCGATCGTCAGGATGCCTGGATCTTTGCCATAGGGATCTATAATGACGTTTAGTTTGTATTAGGTCTATTAGTTCTTGTGGTAAAGGATTTTTTAAACGGTTGATATAGGAAGGTTGAGGAAAAGATTCATTTCAAGCTGCTTGTTGAATTGAATTTGTAAAGGAGTTGGCTGCTTCATCAAGTTCTTGGGGTGTTTTCAGGGATACTCTGAGGTCAATCGAATCACATAGTTTTTGACGGAAGAGGTTCCAGTTAATTGGACCTCTAATAAATGATGGGGGAGGAAGTTTGGGGATCGGTGCTAAGGATAGGGTTAGGATTAGAGGACTGTGATCAGAGGAGAGGTTGTCTAGGCGTTTAATAGAATGATTAATTGTGCCTAGGCCTATGTGGATGAAGAAATCAAGGAGGTCAGGATTACAAGTGGGATCTGTCGGCCAGTAGGTAGGAGAGCAGGGAGAAATGTAGTGGCAATGGTTGGAATTAAGTGCCGACAGTAGAGTTCGGCCACGGGAGTTGGTGATTCTGGCACCCCACTGTTGGTGTTTGGCATTAAGGTCTGCGCCTAGAAGGAAGTGGTTTCCAAGTGAATCAAGGAGGGAACTGAATTGGGTGAGGGAAACTGTTTTTCCAGGAGGACAATAAGCTGCAGCTATTGTAAGAGGGAAAGGGAAGGTTTTGATAACAACTGCAGTTGTTTGTAGGAAGCTATGATTCGGTAAAGGTAGTAAGTAATGAGAGAGGGAATGATGGATGATGACGGCAGTGCCACCATGAGCTTTCCCGTCCGGGTGATCCGTCCGATGGGTTTCGTATTGTGCTATATTCAGTGTTCTGTTACTAGTTAGTCGAGTTTCAGTAATCAGGGCTATATCAATGTTACTGTCGTGTAGTAGTGCTGTCAGCTCGTCAGTATGATTCCGAATACCATTCGCATTCCAGAGGAGAATGGATAGGGAAGGTTTCATTTAGGGATTTCTTTGGGCTGGGATGATAATGTGGGATAATGCATTTGTAAGGAGTGATGTAAGAGGTGTAATCATGGATCGAAATTCCGAGAGGAAAGAGTTAAGGATAGAAGAGATATCAGTGGCATTAGGAGGAGGCGGAATATGAGGAATTGTAGGAATGTTATTTTTATTGGGTTGGATTATGGATTTTGTGGGGGCTGGGTTTGAGACTGAGGGATTTGGTTAAGGGAAGGATATTGGGATTCAAGATATATTTTATGAGGATGGGGTTGTGGCATGGCCCCTGTTTCAGTAGCTGGCTCCCTGCCACCCATCATATTAGCATAGGAGATGGTTTCATTTACCAGTCTAGAGGGCTGTCTTCTTGGCCTTGTTTCTTCGTTGCTAGTTTGGGCTGGTTGAAATCGTGCCTTCAGCTTTTTGTAAGTTTCGCAACCTTTATAGTTTGCCGGATGGCCCTTGTGGCATAGAGCGCATACGGCTGGACTATCACGCGACTTGTTACAGTCTTCGGTTTTGTGTGAATCGCCACACCTCACACATCTTGGGATATGATGGCAGTAGCGCTTAGTGTGTCCGTAGGATTGGCAATTGTGGCATTGAACAATGTCTCTTTTTGGATAAGGTTTCTCTACTACAACATTTTGTGTAGTAGAGCCTCTTAACCTCGAAGATTTTTTCCACTCCAGGAGTCGGCTCAAGGTCAACAAAAAATAATGGTAATGGTGTTTTGTTACCTGTTCCAGGATTGTTTTTGTTATCTTTGACAACATTTATAATTTGCCGTACTTTGAACCCCATGGAAGTGAGTTCTTCTTCTATAATATCAGCAGGTGTTGTATGGTGGAGATGCCGAATTACGATTCTTACTGATTTTTCATTTTTGAGCTATATGTATGAAAATCAGCTTTTGTTTCGCTCAAATATTTGATAATCGTGCGGTAGGTGTCAGGTGTATTAGGGATTAACTTGGTATCATTAGCCCTGCTAATGTACATGAATAACTTTCTGGGCTAGTAATTTTATTTATTTGTTCACAGAGGAGTTTAAAGCTCCTTATGTTTCTAATGAAGATATGTGGGGGGCGTGGTATCTTATTAATAACAATAGTTTCCATTTCTTCTGGTTCTGTGTTTTTAAGCAGATCAAAACGATTTGGAGAAAAAATTGGCGATTCATCTTGAACTCCTTGTGAAGAAGTCCCAGGTTGCGAATCTTGAGCATTTACTGTAGTAGTGTTTTCAGAGCTGGCTGTAGAAGGCGGGGTTCCTCTCTTGGCTTTTCTCGACTTGGGTTTTGTCGGACTTGGTTTAGACTCCAGAGACCGACTTCTTTTATTTTTGCTTGACATTACCATGTGATAATATCTCATACTGGCATTTTAGGGGAAAAGGAAAAAAAAAAAAAATAAAATAAAATAAAAAAATAAATAATAATAATAAGTTCCACGTCTATGTGAACTTGACCCTGACGTCTGCAGAGCGACGCTACAACCCCCACAGTTGTCCAATGGGTACTGAAGCACTGGGTACTGGTAGAGTGGGGGGAACTGATAACGACTAACGGCAGCCGTTAATCCGACATATTGCTCGTAATGTTTCACGTTATTATATTCACTGGCTAGTAAATAAGAAAGTACTCACGATGATAATTAGTCCAATTCTTCGTGATTCCTATTTACTGCTAATTAATAACAATTTACACCGCAAACTGCAATTAATTTACAATAAAATAATGATATAAGAAAGAGACGATGTAGACACAACTATAGCTATCTGGCGCAGGAGCAGAACACCTATTTTAATTATTGTATTTTTTTTTTTTTTTTTTTTTTTTTTTTCTGACCGTAGGCTGTTTATTTCTGTTCCAGATGCATCCGAAGCAATATTTACAATGCACTGATAAACTTTAGTTTGTTTGTTTATTTCGTTTTACGTCACTGCTATGGCTAATCGAACGATGCCACGGTGGGAGTCCTAAATTTTGCCTATCCAGGTATAATTAGGATAGGGATCTTTGACGAGCACCTGACATCGCACAGGCCCGGGACCCCCAGTTTTACTCCCTTTAAAAAATCCTAAGGTAATCTGTCTGGCTGCGAATCCGCGATCTTGGGTTTTGTAGGTTGCTATGCTAACCACTACACCACAGGTGACCCCTTAAACTTTAGTTAACTCTCCACTTCCGAAATTAAACTTCCGCCGCTTTTCGGCCAACTGAACAACTCAAATTATTACAGTTCATATCACCTGAATATAACGTAATTTTGAGTATTTCAGTGTAAACAACTCAAATAGAATTTTTGAAGAGGCTACAGTATTCCACGATAAGTGCGATGTTTATTTTGTACTCAGGACATTTTTTTATCATCTCCTGTATAAATGCCTCATTAATGTAAAAAATTAATTTCTTCAATGGTATATTAAATACTTCTTCAAGTAGGTAAAAGCGGGAAGAAGATGGGGAGCAAAACAGTGCAATATTGACGATGGGGACCGAGAATATAGGGCATGTTGTTTATACTGTGACATCTGCTACAGCTGGCAGTTATTGATTTTGGCATATCTGGAAAACAACTTGGTATTCTGCTCTGAAATTTTAGATGACAGCAAGCCGAGACGTTGCTAAAATTGCGAATCTACTCCATATAGAAAAAAAATGTATATAAATATGGATATATTTTCTTAACTATTAATATTATATGATTAAACAGGTTCTTGAGGTTCAGTCATTAAAGTTACAATTATATATTATTATGGTGACATTTTAAGACTATTGTTCTATTATTCATGCCCTATCGTGAACAAAACAGGTTACAATGCAATTATCTAAGTTTCACTGTTAATTTAAACAATAATATAAATAGAATATACATGTATAAAATACAGTTAGAATGTCTAAATTTATATACTTAAAAAATGAATCCACTTACAATGCTACTGATGGATATATCTACACAAACTACATGGACGTATATAGACTAAACTTACAAATTATAACATTAGAGTACAGGCATCTAGGATTGAAATTTTAAGGAATAGGTGAGAGTTTGCCAGGGGTAAAAGATTACGTGGGTTATTCTGATGTAATGGAAAAATCAAATTTTTTAATTCAGTAGAGTTAGATATTCTAACTTATTTTTTTTACATATTTATATTGTTTTAAAAATATTAGTATTGTACAAATTCAGTAGATATAAAATACCTCCCTGACTTTCTTCTTATCCACCTCTATTAGACCTATTTCAGATTCAAAATGTCTACTTAGCTCAACCCTATTCTATGCCCCTATGGAAAACAATCAATGCCCCCTTCGACTTCTCACATTTCATACAAGATAATTACTTATACGCAAGACTTAATACACAAACTATTTCTTAAATCTAAATCTAAATACAAAGATTTCCTTTATGTTTTTAGTAATAAGAAAAAAAGATACAGGCTGCACGGTTACGTTTTTCGGAACGACAATTCAATTTTGCCTTCCTAAACGATACTAGGTTTTCTCAAGCAAATCATTTGCTATCCACTCAGCACTTGATATAGTTAAATTTTTAGATAGCAACAAAATAGTAATTTGTACCGATTGTTTCTCGGCATTAAAAAAATTACAAAACACAATAATAGAACAGTTATTTACAATAAATAATCTTATACACTTTCTTTGGGTACCTAGCCATGTGGGAATACCAGTGAATTAATTGGCTTACGCTGCTGCGAAAGAGGGGAGAAATATGTTTCTTGTATCCAACTTACCGATTTTTCTCAGCGACCACAAAATATATATTAAACAGCTGTGCAAGGAGGCATGGATTAATTATCTGACCATAGTCCCAGAGACAAACGAACTAAAAATGATCTGCCCTAATGCTCAACCATGGCCTCTGCTAAGCGGTTTTAGGAGGGAACAAGTGGTGATGACTAGGCTGCGCATCGGACACACTAGACTCACACATCAGCTCCTATTCCAAGGCACATCAGAGCCCACTTGTTCAAAGTGCCATGTCCCTCTATCAGTGGAGCACATATTTAATATCTGCACCCCAACACCCCACAGCTGTAACACCTCTCTTCAACAAGGAGCTGGACACAATCCTCCAAAATAATCAACCCGATGTTTACCATTAAAGTAAATTAAGTAAACTAGAATCCAGAATTACCCTCTGGTGTCGCTAAGTTGCTTGATTGACTTAAGCTCATGGAATAGCATTAAACATTGTCCTATCCGAATATCTTTCATCATTTCTCAGAGCACTGAAACGGTCAAGAACTCAGTTCAAGAGTCTCAGCATGCTCTCGAAGAAATTCTAGGAAACTTTTAGCCTTAATTCTGCATGTATAAAGAGAAAGAAGGTTCGATCATGATTCAAACATTTCCCCGTTCGAACAATTTTTTTTTAAAATGTTAACTTTATTATATTGGTTAGTTCAATATCATTGAGCCAGGAAACAATTAAACCATTCATTACGAATTGACAATTTCACAATAGATATCTTGTACACGCTGTTTTAATTTGCGGTGAGGAAGATAGAAATTGGATAAAGATTTACTTAGGATACGCATAATGTTATCGAAGGATCAATACAATGAGTGGATACAATCATAAGAACTATAATTCAAACATTTTAATTAATTTAAATTATAATAAGCATAAAATTAAAGACTAGGGAGTAAAATTAATTCTTCAAATGGAAAATAGCCTAAAATTAAATATTGATTCATGCGCTATAGAAAATTATTCAAAACCAATCCAATTTTTTTAAATAACCAGATATATATTACTATCCAATAGTCCTATTTTAAATTTGTTCCAAAAGTAACGAAAAAAAACCATCAGTCATAGGGAAAACTGAAAGGTCCACTCTGGCTGACCTTTTCCACTCTTCCTGATATCTTTCATAAGTTCGTTTGCCTTCTTTATTGAGAAGATAAGACAAAGATGTCCGAGGGTAAATATTAGATTGAATGTATAATATATTAAATTTACTGTTATCTCGCATGTTATCAGCTTGTAATTATAATTCAAAATATCGTTGATATGTTGCTGCCAATATGTTGAACATAATGAGCATACTAATTTGCAGATGAAAATTCAATCTGATTTAGGAGGCAGCGGTATTGGCGCTGGGAGCAAAGGGCGTAATTCCCGAAACCGGCTGCTGTTCGGACAATAGAATAAGAACAGGTTGATTGACGACTTCCAGACAATGGAATGATAGCCGATATCTTAACCTGGAAATGGATCTTCAGTACACAGTCTGTTGTTCAAGATAATATTCAATACAATAAGATTTGGTAGTTTAATAATATGTTATTTGATATAAACATAAAATGGGTAAATATTTTATAATTATTTGTTGTTGTCAAGTTTAATAAGTTGAAAAAAAAAATCGTTAGTTGCTTTCAGCAGCACTTTCTTTACCGTTACAAGCCATGAAGGGTTTTGGATTCAAGTAGTTGGAAAGTATTGTTTCGAGACAAATAGTTACACAAGGAATTGATTTGGTCAGCTGTCATGTTCAACTGCAAGGCTGGGTTCTGTACAGAATCCACGTGCTAGTGATTAAAGTAGTTATCTATAAAGCAAATAACCCGTATTACTAAATCAAATGGGAAGTTCGATGGCGCGCGGGTAAGAGCAAGAATCTTAACGCACCCAGTACGGAAGATATGTGTTCCAATCCGATCTTGGCGGGTTGAAATTTATTTCTCGGCGGACCCATGGAATGAATATTGACCTTCCCACCCTGTTTAGAATAGGTTGGTAACTTTTAGAACAACCCTTCTTACCGTCCATATTAAGAGTGCATAAGTAAGACAAGACCAAATTGAATATTCGGGGTGCTTTTCGACGCATAATTTAGTAAACTTTAATTTTGTAAATAACAAATTTTTTGATTGAAAGCATTTTTGTGTATGTCGTTAGCGAAAATCTTAAAAAATCAAAATTTTTAGTCCAAAAGTGTGTTTTTTGAATTCTGCCTCGAGAAACCGTTCACCTAGGAATGAGAGACAATTTTTTTTTTTTTTTTTTTTTTTTTAGTAGTTAAAAATCTTGGTTAATATAAAAAAAAAGAACAAAGTTCTTCAAATGTTCACATTTATACGATTTTAGTAACCGTTTTGGATAGATTCCATTTTAGTTTCCGTTTGTTTGAGGTGGCAGACGAAAAAAATTATTACTCTACAAGTTGGATAAAATGTAAAAAAAAGCATTAAATATTTTCTTCAGATAATACTCCATTTTAGCCCTCGGCTCTTGGATTATTGCCAAAGTGCAAATCGTCGGAAACAACTTTTATTCCAGTTGTCCAAAGTAAATACAACCTACCAGAGATTTCTCAATCTAATTAAAAAAACAGATTGATATATCTTACATCTATTCGTTAACGATACCAGACTAGTTATTATTATTACTAATACTAAATATATGGTTAGCAATAAACACGTTGATAATGTCGGAGGTTTTAAAGAATACGTAGGACAATTTAACAATCTACGGTCTACAATATCTAGGAAAAATGTAATTCAACCGGAAATAATGGAATTATTAAAAGCAAAAACCGCTTGTAATTTCGACAAATATAAAATGTTATAAAATGTGTGGAGACGAATGTGTGGAGCTGGATATATGCCTATAACAGGAGCTGAAACAATATCATAACACATAACACTAGCCGAGTGCCCATCCACACATTCGGCAATCTTTGACGAGCACGTCTGTTTCGTGTCGCGTGTTATGGCATAACACGAATGTGTGGAGCCGGCATTATATCATACTACCAACAGTTCTCCATGGTTGCAAAACGTGGCTTCATACCCTAAGGGAAAAGAAACGCCTTAAAGTTTTCAAAAGTAAAGCACTACTAAAAATATTTGGTTCGAAACATACCAGAAAATTTAGAAGCACGACCCTTAAAATGGGAATATTACGTCGTCGAATTTAATAATAATCTCAATAATACAAAAAATGAAGCCACAGGAAGCAAGTAGATTCTTTAGGTTACGTGGCCATATTATATTATATTTTTATTTTATTCATGTTTTACACTATACTTCACGTTATATAAACTATTATATATTTGAATGAACTAACAGAAACTTTTTTATGAACTGAAACTTCAAGCGTACAAAAATTGAAGTTACTATGAACGTAACTGAAACTAAGCTTCTTGGATAGAATAATACAATTATTATGGAAAAAGGTTTAGAGACTAGGTCAAAACTGCATAAATAATCAATTAGAAAAGCTCACAGTTATAAAATGATATAATTTTTTTCAACGTTTTATCAAATAAATGTAAAGAGATGAAAATAAGATTTGGTTAAAAGTACACAGTGGCATTTAAGGAAACGAAAAGATGGGTTTACAAGGCGGGAGTTTTCCTCTTAAAGCAGCTTTGCAAATCACAACTCAACGTTCTAGAACCAAATTTTGTCCTTAACTTGAATCCGTAGGCTTTTATTATAATCTGTACACTCTATTCGATGAACTGCACGCATCAAAGCAAATTCATACATAATTCTAGCATTTTGCAAATTGACTAAACAGTTCTGGGTTGGGTTTACTTATTTTGTTAAATCGCACTTTGACTGTTCTATGTTGTATAATGGGAAAAACCAAATTAGAGGAAGTTGGTTTAAATGATGGATTTCGACAGCTCCAATAATTATGGAAGAACGTTTTTACCTCCAGTTCAAGTGCAAAAAAAAATTATCTTCGTGACCATCATCAAACCGTTCGGACATACGGTATATGGCTAAGAGGTTCTAACGAATTCTCCAATACAAAATTCTTCGAAACGTCTTCTTACATGTAAATTGATCCAGAATGACATTAATGTCCCATATGCTGCTGATTTGGCATGAACCAGATACCTTTCATTTCATAATATACTAAAAACTCAGTAAAAAGTTCTTGTTCCTCAACTTATTTCCCATTACATTCCTGGGAATACCCAAGGCGTTAAAAAAAGAAGAAAAAAGTGACCTCGTGAACTTTTTATAAGAACTTTCATTTGAGTTCTACCAATAAGTAGTTTCTCTACAAGTTTTTAGTCATGTAATTACAGTACCACAGATATAGGGGTGTATATTATTGTACATACATATATTATAGCTATGAGGTTCAACTAAACCATCAAATTCTACCCTTATACAACAAATCAACAATCCGTAAATCCTTTAGAAAATATTAATAAAATAATGCTCTTCACTTTGATATAAATTAACTACACCACAATGACCTTTATGCCTAAGTTGCTCTTTTGGCACAAACCATATAATAAATAAATAATAAATAACATTCAATACCAAATCCTCTTGTCCTCAACTTGTATCGCATCCCAGTTTTAATACGGAAAATTTTGATGATCCTTTCAAAATTTCAATAAATATTTGAAAAAAAAAAAATCAATTTAAAAGAAGGTGCTAAGTGAGATATAATATGAAATATAATAATTTTAATTAATGATACGTATAACACGGTATTCATATTAATTTAAAAAAAAGAGATATATTCGATAAAGAAAATTGTCTCTCTTTTTTTTTTTAGCTGGAGGTAATGTTCTTTGCTCCAGGGTTGAGGAGTTTAAAATTAGCGCTCTTCCCACGTATTTCTATTCAGTCCATTTCTATAAAAAAATAAAAAAAATGTAAAAATTGAATTCAATTTCCTAAAAATTATTTCTTATACATTTACGTTAAATAAATTATTCAAGTGCTAGAACTCGTTGAATTTACACTAGGTTTTAGAAACGTTTTTGTGCATAAGTAGTTCTTTATATCGGTTACATTTTATAAACATGGTCTAATTACTGCCATGTAAATAAGTCTTTTGCAGTTTTTTTGGGAGCTTTGAACGTTTGTCTGGTAAATGTTGAAGTATTTCAAAACCAAAAGCAGCTTCTTATCTTTTAAGTCTGATATCATGTTCTAAATGTTCATATTATTAACTACAATATATTCACAAACATTATTAATTATTCTTCACCTAATGGCCACTAATCAGATTAGAGTTGTTTACACGTTTAGTAATAAAAAGAATCTGACAAATCAAATAAATTAGGCACTAATAGTTGTGGCTATTATGTCGCTAGAGGCAAGACCTATATTAATAAAGTAAAATAGATTTATGGGCAACATTAAAGCAGATTTTTGTTATATTTATTTTGTTATCATTTCGATGTGTAAAATTATATTTTCAGTTAATTTTTGAATTCCTGATATTCATGAGTATGATCCCTGGCGGCGATGAGTAGACAGAGACACAGCCTCGGGTATTACTACTGAATGATTCCGACTACCACCCAGCCTCTCCTAGGCGCACCATCACGATCAAAGGGGTTAGCTGATCACTTATTCAGAGGCTAAGGCTCAAATATTTAGCGGAGAGTGTGTTAGATGGAAGGCGCTAGGTGGCGTACTATTTATAAATGCGGTCTGCCGAGTTTGCGTCTTGATCGCTCCAGGATCTGATAAACACTGGATGGTTCCTTTGATCTCCAATTGGCTTTGGGTCTCTTTATATGAGCACGTCAGGTGTAACCTTGTTTATAGCTAGCTTCCTATTTAATTTTACTTCGACATGGCTTACTGGTACTCACGTAACTTTAATTGGATTTTTAATTAGAAATCGTTATCGCTTTTTATACAGGCTTTAAAAAATATTTACTTTTTCAACTATGTTTTTTATATTGGTATAATTCCGCATTTATATTATTTATATTTAGTAATAATGATAAGTGCAACACTGTTGTGTTATGTGATTAGGTTGGCATGTGCCTAGGGGACGCTCTCATGACCGGCCATTGTGTGTCTGTGTGTGCTATTGTTTGTATCCAAATAAATCTGTGCTCTTTTTCGTTTAACTTGTATTTATGCTTCATTTCCCTGCACCTTAAAAGGTTATGGGCCCAGGGTGTTGATTTTGCAAGTTTTGTTTTAACGAAAGAGTCGGATTCAGTTTTTGTTTGTTTGGTGCGTTGTAATCTGTTGAACACACGTGCGCGGTCGGTTTCAGTTTTGTTTGTTTTTGCGATGGCTAGTTTAACGATGAATATTAAAGCCATTCGATGGCTCAAATTTTAGTATTGGGACTTCAGAATTAAATTGTTACTTGAGCTAAACGGAGTACTTCGAGTTCTGAACGAGGAGCCCCCAACTGTGGAAGCCGATCTCAAGTTGTTTAAACAAGACGATGTCAAAGCCCGTAACGTTATTGTGCAAGGACTTGCCGATAATATATTACCATCAATCAAGGACAAGAAGACGGCGAAGGGGATAATGGACGCCCTATCATCAACTTATGAAAAGCGTGGGATGAAATCGCTCGTCACCGCCCAGAAGGCTTGGAGAAAATTGGAATACAATAATGAACGCCCTATCCAAGAGTTTTTTCAAACGTTTGAATCAATGGCTTATGAGGTGAGTGTGGCTGGTGGAAATTTATAAGAGGATGAGGTTGTGAACCAGCTTCTTGTTGCAATGCCGTCCGATTATGATTCTGTGGTATCTGCGTTAGACATTTTATGTAGTAAGGATAAGACGGCCGTTACTTTAGAGTATGTAAAAACACACTTCTGGCCGAATATAATAGGAGTTTGAAGAAAGGAGATCACCCGTCTGCAAATGTTTTTTCAGCTTATAAAAGTAGAGCTAAAAGCTTTAATAAAAATATGAAGGTCAGTCAAAACAAAAATATGTCTAATGTTATTTGTTATTATTGCAAAAATCGAGGCCACTTTAAGAATAATTGTCCTAAACTCAAAAACAAAGGATTTGCCGCAATTTCTAGTGATAACAACTGTGATGAATTTCTGTTTACTACCCAGGATAACAGTAGTGATACCTCAACAGATAAGGCAGTAGTTTGTAAACAATCTTCTGATGTAGCATGCTTTGTAGTGGATTCAGGTGCAACATGTCATCTTATAAGGGACGAGTTCAGTGTTTTTCTAAAGAGATTCTACTCCAGTAAATGTTGATATAAGTGTGGCAAAGGCAGGTGAATCTGTGGTTGCGGTAAGGAAAGGAAATTTGTTTTGTATGTCAGAAGATGGAAATAATGTTCGTATAACTGATGCTTTTGTATGTAAAAATTTAACAATGAATCTGTTATCTGTTATGAAGCTGGAGGAGAAGGGATGCAGAGTAGTATTCGAAAATTCCTGTGTTAAAATATTTAATGGATCAAATGTTATGACAGGCTATCTCGTTGGCAAACTTTATGTTATTAAACTTCACCTTCTTAAGGAACCTAAGCACATCATTGTATCTCCAGAAGAATGCATTCCTGAAGATCAGAGTAAATCTCCCATACCTGGACCGAGTGATGTTATAGAAGATATTGCAGGGGATTCTGATTCAGAAAGTGTTTTTTCCATGGTTTTCCTGACGAAACGACTGGTTATCCCGAGAAAGAATGGAAATCAACTAGGAAAAAGGTAAAACCAAAGTATTTGGATGATTTTGTCATTAATTTTTCCTTTAATGAAATGGCTTTGTCCACTAATGCCGAAATAGATGTTCCCAAGACATTTCCAGATGCTATTCATGATCCTGATTGGCAGCAAGCCATTAACGAAGAACTAATCTCATTAGAGAGTAATAAGACTTGGGAAGAGGTAGATGCTTCACCGGATATGACCCTCATTGACTGTAAGTGGGTTTTCACCATAAAGACTTTCAACGGTGAATCTAAGAAGAAGGCGCGCTTAGTGGCTTGCGGTTTTCAACAACATCTCGATGACATTGACGACATCTATGCACCGGTTGCCCGTTTCATGACACTTCGAATACTTCTTTCTACAGCTGCAGAGAAAGATCTATTAATTGATCAGCTTGATGTTCGGAGTGCGTTTCTTAAAAGTGATCTAAAGGTGCCAGTTTATATAAAGCCACCGGAAGGCTATAAAAGTGAAAGAGATAAATTATTAAAATTGAAAAAGGCTTTATATGGACTCAAACAAAGTCCAAAAGTGTGGAATGATCATTTAAATGATATGTTATTGAAATTTGGATTTTGTAGATCTAATGTAGACCCATGTTTATATTTTGATCACTGTGTTTATATTCTTGTATGGGTTGATGATTTTCTATTGATAGCTAATTCTAAATCTAAATTAGAAAATGTTAAGAAATTATTAATGACAAATTTAGAATGTAAAGATTATGATAATGATGGAAATTTAGAATTTTTAGGGTTGAATATTTTCAGAAATAAACTAGGTGACTGTATTAATGAGGTACTATTTTTGAACAAATTATTAAATGAGAGTTTTAGCTTTAAAGGTAAAATTAATATTTTTGAAGACAACCAGAGCACAATTAAAATTGCAAGTACCTGTGAGACCAAAAGGTCCAAACATTTTGATGTTAAGTATAATTTTGTAAAAGATATTGTCGATAAAAATATAGTTCAATTGCATTATGTTGATTCTTGTAATCAAATAGCGGATTTGATGATCAAATCCTTAGCATTTAATAAATTCTCAATTTTTGTTGAACATTTAAACTTAATAGATTGTAAGTAATGCGTAATTAGGAGGGTGTATTGGTATAATTCCGCATTTATATTATTTATATTTAGTAATAATGATAAGTGCAACACTGTTGTGTTATGTGATTAGGTTGGCATGTGCCTAGGGGACGCTCTCATGACCGGCCATTGTGTGTCTGTGTGTGCTATTGTTTGTATCCAAATAAATCTGTGCTCTTTTTCGTTTAACTTGTATTTATGCTTCATTTCCCTGCACCTTAAAATTTTATTAGGTTCCTCGATTTTTTCCCCTCTTGTGCTGTAACCTGGTAACATAATATTATTAATATAAAGGCTTAGCGAACCCGAACGTTCGATGTTGACACCACCAACAGTCGGCCACATACCTCCTTCCAACCCACTCCCCCAAAACCCAAACCCTCCAGTCGGCCCTGACGCAATCCTTCTATCTACGTCTTGGTCTACCCCTCGGTCGTTTACCCGAAGGCTCAAAACTGGTCACTTTTTTCGGAATTCGATCATTACTAAACCCAACGATTTTACATGCCCATTTTACCCGCCACGCTGCAATTTCCTGAACTATATTTACCGGATATAACCCCCGAAGTTCTGCATTGTGAAGTCATCTAAATTATCCCGTTTCTTCATCCTTTTTTTAGGCCAAATATTCAACGCAGTACTTTATTTTCGAAAACTATAAGAGCTTTTAATTATTTAAATATTATATATTTTATATTATATATTTTTTTAATTTCTCGAGAGTAAGCAAGAACTAAATAGTTCTTTATTTCCTCTTGAATTTCATTTTTTTTTTAAATAATAGACCTTAGATATATGAATTGATCAAAGTATTCAAACTTTATACCGGAACTATCTATATCACTAAAATGTTCACCGTTTCTACTACTAATCATATATTTCGTTTTATGAGTATTCATAACTAGACCTATTTCGTTACCAGTTTTTATGAGCGTAGTTGCGTTTAATTTAATATTTTTCTCGTTTTCACCCAAAAGTACCAAATCATCAGCATAACCAAGAACCTAAAATTAATCCTTTTACCGTAAGCACTACCTTCCTAAAGACGTATACTAGTGCTAAGTTAAATAATACCGGAGAAAGAGAATCTCTCTGTTTTAAAACAGAACGTACCTCAAACTTGTCGATTAAAAAGTACCGATTCGGACTCTATTAAATGTTTCAGACATGCACATATTTACTATATTAACCAATTTCTTCGGTATCCCTTGTTCAATCAAAATATCAAACAGTTTTTGTCGGTTAATCGATCGTGAGCCTTTTGGAAATCAAAATAGAGCTGATAGATTCTTTCCATTCTTCGGGCATTTTTTTTTATTTCCAAATCATTGTCACTAACTGATGAAATTTAGGAACTCCATTAAAAAAAAAATTGACTCATATTAACATATATTGATCATTCTCAGCAGAGTAATACAATTTTTCTTAAAGTTGATATAATCTTAGTGTTATACATCAATCTTATACATTTTTAAATTAATACGAATATTGTGGGTGATACGCAGTAGGCTAACTCTTCTTAGACTTAAGCAAAAGAACCCGGGAATTGACAACTCTTCTCAGTAATAGACAGCACCTGGGGCTTAACACTTATATCCTAACTTTACTTCCAACCTCAAACTACCAAGAAGTCAGTAGGCGGGTTGGTGTCAGACCTAGGCTGGGGGCAATGCTTTAAATTGTCCGTCAAAATATTTTCTGGGCCTTGCCTTTTGTTTTTCCCTGTCTTCTCCGACCCGAGACCATGACTCCATTTTATTGTATCCTTTTTAATAATTTTCAATTTATTTTGTTCTTCATAATTTTCCCAAAGCTGGAAGATCAGTTTTACTCGATATTTTTAACATTAACAAATATCGGATGAGGTGTAAAGATTTGTACAATCAGTTGATGGTAATAA
The DNA here is from genome assembly GCA_003667255.2 of Euschistus heros. Taxonomy (NCBI): domain Eukaryota; kingdom Metazoa; phylum Arthropoda; class Insecta; order Hemiptera; family Pentatomidae; genus Euschistus; species Euschistus heros. Next base: position 969,684 of record RCWM02000200.1, read on the forward strand.
TGCTTCCTTCCCGATCCCATCTGCTGTTTAGTTGTCCTTGATCCCTACGTATGACGGAATCTAAATTAGTAATACGTTCTTGGCCATACCATTAGCATATACAAGTGTGGAAGGAGCATACATGTCAGAAAACGTTCTTTGCCATGGTGTCACATTTTTTTCAATCGTTTCGAAACGATGCTATAGACATGTTCATCCTCTACCTAGAATGGGCCTCAATGAAGAAAATATGAAGTACAGTAATTCTAGAGGGAACTAAATTTACAACAATGGTCACTAGCTGGTTGTTTTTACTTAGTCAATCGGTTCTTGATAAAACTCAATACAATATATTCTCTCTTTAATTTACTGGTTACTCGTTTGGCCGGTTATCCGAGGTTCATGTGATAAATCAGTGTTTGTTAAAAACTAGACTCTTTTATTATGGTTCATGAATAAACAAACAAATAAGACGTTATTGCAAATTAACAAAAATAATAAGAACATTAAAAAATTAAATGTTAAGTATTTATGCATGATTGTCCAAATATCTTTAAGCTACCGTAGGATCATGTTGCTCCTCATCTTCGCGTTGTTTGATCTACCATCAAATTTGAAAGATTGTCTATTCTATTATTAATAACCTTTCATTTTTCAAGCAATCAATGCTTTCCGTCGATATCGTAAAATTTCCTTTAATGATGCATAAATTACTAGGACTTTTTCAAGGCTTATCTACAATTTATCTTGCATTTTTTCACTTATCATTGATAGGATATTTTATTTCGTTAAACTCGTCCTTAAGATTTCAAGTAGATTCCCTGCTGTCTTCCCTTCCCAACTCCTTATTTTCAAGAAAAACGGAACAGAAACAAAACAATTTATATTATATATTGTATGTAACCTAAGGAGATTTAAGTACATAAGGTCTATTAAATTGCAATATTATCTCCCATCAATGTATTATATTTTAAAAAATTGTACTAAAAAGAATTAGGTAGTATAATTTTTAAAAATATAATACATCGATGGGAGATAGTATTCCAATTTAATACACCTTATAAACAAAACAATGTTTGTGTCATCTGCCAACAAGAGACCTTTGGCATCTATCGATCTTTACCATCCTGCGCATCTCAAAGCTGCATTGGAATCGTTGGGAGCTAATGTTCCCTAAATGAGTGACTAGACGTTACTGATTCTAGACTCCTGCTGATAGTGTATCGACTTTCTTTTCCTATTTTTAGCTATACTAGATAGGACACAAACACACACACACACACACACACACACACATATATATCCCTATGATTTCTACAGATTTCCATAAAACATGTCAATCTGGTGTTTAGCCAGAAATAACATCAAGTGAGATAAAATTAAGATCAGTTAGGATTAGTAGAAAGAATACTTATTTCTTTTGGTTTTATCATCTGAACTAAAATAATCAAACGTCATCAGTAGAAATGTATAAATTTTTCAGTAAAGTATACAATATAAAAGAATAGAATTTTTTTTCTTTCTATTAATTTACTTTATAAATATCTCGTAGACATGGAGGAGGAAAACACTAATATTTAATCTAATTTTCAAGCAAGTAGTAGTGATCTGAAACATCCCACCCCCCTCCTCATCCTTTCAAACACCTTCCCTTCTATCCCAAGATGGGGTCTAAAATCAGGAGAAGCGGCGATAAATAATAAACAGGGCAAAGGCTTTGACTTACTATTCAAAGGCAGAAACCCTAAAGCCCCTCCTGAATAGGAGCCAATTATCCAAAAGGTTTCACTTAGGCTACGGGCCGCCATTAAGATGGCTAATGACACACAAGCAGCACACACTCTAACCGTCCATTAACTGCGACATCGCTTTTGATTACAGACACGCGGTGTTAAGTCAATGTTTTCTCTCTTGGGCTTTAAACTGAGCCTCACTTTATAGCTATTAAGTGCTTTAAGTTATTCGAAATTTATAGCAGACTGAATATGTGTACATTCCAGACGTACAAACTAGTTTCGAATGTTAAACATTCATCGTCAGTTCTAAAGACATACAAGGAATTCAAAACAGCAATTACAGATTATGTATTTTAAATGAAGACAAGAAATCAAGTATGTTGGTATTCAATAGAGGGAGCAAATTGCAAGGGCTTAAAGATATCAGGACTTGGACCAGGTTGAGTGTAAGGTGGACTTGGCAGGAAGGTAAATACGTTTCGGTTCCAACATTTACAAATCTGGTAAATGGGCAGTCCCTTAAGTGTTCTCTTTGGACAGTCAATGATTCAATTCCTACTCAATAATGCTCATTCTTTAGATATACATTTTTTTTTTAAGACCCAATTTTCAAAAAAAGTATATTTTCGATTTTTTCTTTTTGAATTCCAATCAATAGTTCATACTTTTGGTAAGTATTATTCTATATTTAATTTCATATTTTAATATTTAATTAATATTCTTAAAATTTCAAAATGGGAGGCTAATCCGTTCATAGTTGAATTATAATTTTAAAAAGCATGATAATCTTTAAAACGTTTTAAAGATCATTTAAAATGACACCACGCCTACCTCTCAAGCTCAATTCGGAGAACAAATATGGTGATGTCAAAACTTGTGGGTAACATATTTTTAGTAGATTTCGGGATTCTTTTCGTAGCCTCTTAGCCATAGTTTCGAAACCGTTTGAGATTTCTGAGGTGGTCGGATTGCCAGTGTTGATTTCATACAGAATTACACTAAAATTAAACTTTCTTCTAAAATACTATTTAAATGATTCAAAGAGATAATAATATTCAAAACATAGTGGTTGAAACGAACAAAAAACATATAAGAACGTATATCATGGATCATAGGGTTTAATAAAACATTGTTACTATTTATTTCTTGAAGAGAAATATTAAAATTATAAGCCCCATTTATAGCTACTATAAAAAAATGAAACTTTTTTTTTTAATAAGTCGTAAATTTTCATCCTCTCAACAAAGGAATATTCCTTTTATCTTCAAAAAAAAAAAAAATATATATATATAAAAAAGAAATTACTTATTAAGTATGAAAAGAAGATGAGGAGACTTATAAACTTCAATATTAGCTTAGTTGGTACTATATTGTTTAATGAAAATGCTGAACTGACAATATCAGGTTTAAAAAGGATACATTGAGTAGGGACGGGGGTGGGAGGGGGTTAATATATAATATTATACCATTTTCTACAATATGAATCTCCATTAGCTCTCAGCGATATAATATTATCGTCCTCATGGCCCTGTCTTCCTCAGGAGGGAATCATTTTTATTTCATAAAGCCATGATCAACTTTGTCATCATTTAACTCGGAAGGGGCTTCTCGTAAATTCTCCATTTCTTTTTGTTGAATATTTTATAAAGAAGAAAAGGAATAAGTTGGAGATATTAAATGCAGTCCTCATCCTTACTTTAATGTTAGAGCTTTTTAGTTATTTATATATATATATATATATATATATATATATATATATATTTTTTTTTTTTTTTTTTTTTTTGTACAAGAAATGTAAAAGCAAGATTCCTGGTAGCCCTTACTGAAATATGATCTAAATAATCCTATAAATACTAAAAAGAATCAGTAATCTTCCATAAATAGATTTTTCAAGGAACAGTATTGATTTCAAGAGATAGGAAAAACCCATGTTACATTATGAATTTAATAAATTTTAAGTTGCTAAATGCAATTTTTTTTCCGTATCTTTATTCATATTTACAACTGTATAGATTATATAAATTGAGTAAATGTCAGGGAAAATTAATATAATACGTGGTAATGACATGCAAAGCAACCACCCATTGGTGGCACTTTAATAAAATTTCTATAATCGAAGGTCCACTCTTATAGCACTTATTTCCCAAAAAGCTTTATATTGTTCTTTTTATGCAATAATATTCAATACTTTTTTTAAATTTAACAATATTTTTTGTCGCTTTTTAAAGAAATTTTATCGGTATTTGGGGGCTCTCCCATACAAATAGAGCATAGCTTGGCTATAAATTACAATTTATGTACACATCATTTAAAAAATAAAACTTAATAAAATTCACCAACACATTCTGGTTTTCAAGACATTAATAACAGATTAAAGAATCTTATGGTTTTTGGTAAACAATTTAGAACTTTTTGGACTCCCATAAACTACACTTTATGTAATTTATCTATGCTGTCAATATTGAGTATAGCTTGGATGCTTTGGTTATTAGAAGATTCTAAGATCAAGTGTTGAAGAAATTGTTGTCTATATTCATTGTGTGCTGGGCAGTGAAGGATAATGTAATATAGACTATTGTAGATAAATTTAATGTATGATATACAGGTTTCTTGTTACTTAAACAAAAAAGTTGTGTTTTTTCCATAGATTCTGATATGTTCTGAATTAGCAACTCTTAATTGGCTGAAATATTTCAATTTCTGGTTATGAACTTTGAATGTAAGGTACGTTTCGGGGTCGGGTACATTGTGACTGCATATAATTTTATATAAAGGGCAGTTAGTTGAATTTAGAGTTCTTTGAATGTCGCCTGAGAAGTATTAGTTATGTGCTTTTTCCAGTATGTCGTCTATGTATCGAAGAAGTCCATTTGTATAGTGAACAGAAAGCTCTACTGCAAAGGCATTTAGCGCGGCTATAGCTCTAGATTGGGACACCCAATTGAAGTCTATGTCAGGCTTATCCTTGTCTAATGATGTAAGTCTATTAAAACGAAGTTCTGGGAGTCGTTCTTCTGGCATAAAATCGAGCTTGGTCCGTAGATTTGTCATTTTTTTTATCACTTTCATGTTTAATGGTTCTCTTCCTGTTTCGAGACGGACTATATAGTTTGGGGTATTCATGGGCCAACCAATTAGGCGTTTTAAAAATTTAACTGGACCGTCTCGATTGCCTCAAGATAATTGGGTCTCCATACTTCAGAAGCGTAAAGCAATGTTGATGAAACCATTGAGTCAAATAAAGCTTTTTTTGTTTCCTAAGAGTCACTTTTCCCTTTTTTCAGTATGTTTATGACTCTTGCAGATGCCACTAATGACTTCTGAGTAAAGTGTTTACATGCTTGTTTAAATTTTCCGGATGAAGTGAAGGGAACTCCCAAATAAGTATACCTTTTTGTATACTCCAATTCCTTATCATACCATTATAACGGTTTGAGCTGTTTTGGATTTGTTTACATTTCAAGTAAGAGAATTGTTACTGCAATACTCCTGTAATATTTTTATGTTCTTCTGTGCTCCCTGCCAACTATTACTTAATAAGATAATATCGTCAGCTAGAAGGAGCATAGGCACCTCGTGTAAGGTATCTATGCTTACACCTGCTGCTCCTTTGTCATGGAAGAATAGAATAGAATAGAAAAACAATTTTACTCTGGGACAAAGTCCCTTAAGAATAATAGTTACATGACAGAACTTGAGTTATATCTGGCCTAGATATTATAAATTAGATAATAAAACAAGAGAGCTAAAAGTAAATACAATTTTACAATAAAATAAATAATTAAATAAAAAAAAAATCTACGCATATATAAACACCTACACACAACATACATATATAAACTATATTTACAATCAGTAAAAGAAAAAATATTATATAAGAAATTGACTAAACAATGGATTTCTGATGTTAAATCTAGTAAAGGCTGAATAAAAAAAAATGGTGATGAAAAATAAAAATGAAAATCATTTCAATGATAGAGAAAACATTAACATATGAAGATTGTTTAAACAGGCTAAACTTTTATATTTGATATGCTTGGGCGAAATTTATTAAACCATCTATATAATTAGATAGCATCTGGACTGAGGGAGGAAAGGTGGTGGAAGAGGAATGTTTTAAAAGTTCCGAGGGAGGATGCATTACGAATGGAAGGGGGAAGAGAATTCCAAAGAATAGCGAAGCGGGCAAGAAAGGAACGTTGGAAAGCAGTAGTTCTGTAGGATGGGGTGTAGAGATCGGAGAGACGGGACCTTAGGGAGTAGGTGTCGGGAACGGTGGAATAATTTTAGGATGCCAATTGATCGTCGGGAGATTTGCAAGTACCTCAGATACTAGAGGTTTCTCGGTGCCTGGGCTGCTTTTTTTTCCTATGTCACACCGATGACAAAACCATGGTTTCTTTGTGTTTTTAATGGTTTCTAAGTCATTTTCTGTAAGATTGAAGCATCTTTCATGGTACACACTTGGAACATACTGATTTGAGTTTCACATTTAGAGCAAACAACCATTTTGCTTTTAAAATATTTAAATTAACGTCTAAAAGGTGAATGACTTGAATGTTTTTTTACTTACGGCAGTCAACAGCGCCTAAATACTTTAAGGATTATACTGTTGATAGTATAATGCCTGTAGCCTTCAGATTTCTACGATTATTGATTATAATTAGGAATAATCCCACTAACCAAGGTGTGACACTTCACTGAATAGGTAAAATAATATGTGAATGGTAAAAAAAAAACTTTGAAATATACGTTGCATATGGATATCTTACTTCTGTTTTGAGCGTTATTCCGATTAGTGCCGAAAGAGTGAAGATATGATCAATGCAGCCTCTTCCGTTCCTGAATCCTGCTTGCTCTTCGGGAATTAGATTCTGGGAGTCCGCCCATAGCATTGTTCTCCTCGCAATGATGCCGGTAAATAATTTAGCTATCGTTTTCAGTAGGGATATACCTCTGTAATTGTCAACATCGCCTCTATTGCCTTTTTTAAAAAGTAAGTAGAGTTTGGATTTAGACCACCGGATAGGTAATTTTTTTTTATCAAGAACAGCATTAAATAAATTCAAACTACAGTGTTCCCACTCTATGGTGAGATTCTAAAAGTTTTCATAAATTATAAGGTCAGGTCCGGAATATTTGTTGTTTTTAGAAAGATTGATACAAAACTGCAGTTCCTCTAGCGTTACGTTCGCTTCTAGAATTGAGTTGGTGGTGGGGATGAATTTTAAGCTCTGAATGATCTTCTGACCGTTATGTTCCCTGTAGAATTCGCAGCAATAGAGACAACATACCAGACTTAAAAGACGAGAAACTGCTCGTCGTTTCCAACTAATCCAACATTAACTTGACAAGTGACCAATCACCCAATAACTTTCTTCTTTTCATATTTCCTTTGTGCCGTAAGGCGTGGAGTAGCCTCACACCATATTCTGTATTCTTCTATATTCCGAGCCATTCTCTTCATTTCTACCAGAGAGGAGCCCCTTTCGTATAACAATGGTAGGTAAGCCTGTCAACTAGTCGCTGCCCCCATGGTCGTGCTTCCAATAGCCACCTGGCTCTTCGATCTCGCCCATTCTGCAGACGTGGCCAAACCACTTAAGTTGTCTTTCCTGAAGAATGTATTTGGCTGGTCTCACATTTAACGTTTCCCGAATGGTCTCATTGCGCACTCGTTCTCGCCTAGTATTACCAACGATTCTGCGTAGAAATATATATCATGCATCAATAAATTACAAAAGATTTATTTGCATGACTGTAATTAGACCTTTTTGGACAAATAGAGTTTAGGTTGTTGCCTTTACTAAATCTTCTAATTATTCTCGTATCCAATACTTACAATTCGAAATCCTCAATGCTGCTTATCACAAACAAACTGATCCATAAATATCTTGATGTTCCATATGTTGCTGATTTGGCCCAAACCAATTACCTATCCTTTCCTAGTAAACTCTATACCAACTCGAATTCACTAGTTTCCCCAAATTACATCAAGCTTCATTCCTAATAATCCTCTGAGGCGTCAGAAAAGGAGATGGCCTAGAGAATTTCTAATGTAGACCTATTTAAATGCTACTAGCGAGTAGTTTTTTACATGTTATTGACTAGTCATTGTAATTATTTTCTTCAAATTTACTTGTTTTATGGGATTTAATTAGCTCTAAATATCGATAAAAAGTTATTTAGTTTAAAATGTTAGATACTATCAAAGAAAAGACCAAATTAAAACCAATTGCTTAAAAATTCCAAGTTCTTTAAATTATCCAACAAAATAAAATCATAAAAACTTAGGTACATAAAGATAGAGGCAGTATATGAAAATTCAGATCATTTAGATTTTTTTTTCAGTTATTAATTAAAAATTCATCCTTTACAATAATATACATTGAGAGAATCTGTGCTATTGTGATTACAATGACAAGACTAAAATCTTGTATAAAACTGACTATTAGTAGCACTCAAATAAAGTTATATGTAACAAGATACTGAGCCAATCTTTTTTTCAAATGCCTCGGAAGATTGCATTGAATACAATGTTTTTTTTTTTTTTAGCAGGAATTACCATTCTTCCAAGAAATTGGCTAATTGAGGAAGTAGTGGTGATTTCCTGGTCCAGCTATATTACGGATTACCGAATGTACTGTACCAGTATTCTCTAAAAAAATAACACTAATCTCCATTGTTTCGGTTTTCCCTGAGATTAAATATATATATATATATATATATATATATATATATATATATATATATATATATATATATATATATATATATATATATATATAGGTACATATTCATAAAATAAACGATATTATTAGATTAACTATCACAAAGGCTAATAATATTCTATAATTTAATCTATTTCAGTCATGAATTTCATCAACGGGATAGACTGATGCTTTATTCAGGAAATAGTAGTGGAAAGAAAGGAAGGTATTGTGGTGAGAAGGCTATGTTTGTATTGAAAACTGTCTGGCGGAGAAAGTTGGGCGATCAAGAACAACACTAAAGCACAAATCAAACAAGACAGACGTGGTAGTCAAACAGCTCGAGCAATATTATTTCGCCTTGTAAATACATAGCTCTAATTGGATCAGCAGATGGGTTTTCACTTATTTCTTCTTGCAATAACAGCTGTGAGGTGAACGTAGCTCAAAAGTTTAGGCGCTAAGAACCCTAACTGTACTTGACAGTGTCGGTGAAACAATAAGCGGGAAATAATTACAAAATATCGGAACACGGCCATAGTGAATTACATCCTCTTTACGTTGAAGTTTTTGTCGAGTGCTTTACAAGAGAGTGGGATCCACTCAGCCACTTCTGGTAATTAAGCAGCACTTAATAAAGAATTTGTGAGTTGGATCTCGAAAGCTAAATGAAAGAGAGGAATATTATACTAAAGCGATGTATCCCTATTACGCTTTCAACTGTGAACATTTAATTTATTTGTAAATTTCACTCAGCTTTAGTTCAATCTTTTCTAAACATTTTTTTATTTATTTTTTATTCTTTCATCAATAGAAATTTAAAACTGTATTTAAAAAACACATCAAGTAAATATGCGGTATATATGAGACATAATGACATGAATTAAACTTGTAGAGGAACTACCCACTGGTAGTACTCTAATGAATATTTACGAAAGAAGATCACGGGGCCATCTTCATTTCAGACGCCTCGGAGGATTGCCAGAAAGGAATGGGAAGCAAGTTGTGCAACAAGTGGATTTGGATGAGCAGTGAGTTTATTATGAAAGGAAAGGTATCTGGTTCGTGCCAATTCAGCAACATATGGGATATTAAGGTCGTTGTGGATCAATTCATTTGTGACAAAGTAAGGAGCATCTAGGATTTTTCGAGGGATTTTGGATTGGAGTGATTGGATGCGGGAAGAATTCGATGGTTTGGTGGATCCCCATAACTCTATACCGTAAGTCCAAATAGGTCTGATAATCGTCACATAGATGAGTTTTTTGTAGTGTATCGGGAGATTTGAACGTTTGTCAAGTAGGTGTTGTAGTAGTCGAAATCGACGTGCAGCTTCTTGTCTTTTCAATCTTGTATGAGGGTTCCAGGTAAGTCTCTTGTCCAGATAAAATCCAAGGTATCTTATCTGTTCTACATTATTTAATGGTACTCCATAAAAGGATACAGGAGGACAGGATGAGGTAGGTTTTCGACGTAGGGTAAAGGTTATTTGCTGGGATTTATCTTAACTCTCCAGTTATGACACCATTCTTCAAGGGAAGTAATATGTGACTGGAGTGTCTGGGATGCAGCAAATGGATCATCATTGACTGATAACACGCTTGTGTCATCAGCATAGGTTGTGAGAATAGTATCAGGATGGGTTGGGATATCAGCTGTATACACTGTATAAAGGATGGGACCCAGGATACTACCTTGAGGGATACCAGCGGTCAGGGGAAAGGTGGGTGAGTATGTAGAATTGTGGTTAATTTTAAATCCTCTATCAGAAAGATAGGATCGGAGGATGAGGAAATATGTGTAGAAGGAAGGAATTGGCGAAGTTTATAAAGCAGACCTGGGTGCCATACTCGGTCAAAAGCCTGTTCAACGTCAAGAAAGACACCCGTGCAGTACATCTTGCGCTCCAGTGCAGATGAGATAACGTCCACCACACGATGGCATTGTTGGATAGTGGAATGAGACTGGCGAAATCCAAACTGGTGATCAGGAATAATGTGATTGGAATCAGGGATGGGATAAAGGTGTTTCAAAAGGAGCTTTTCAAGGATTTTGCCCATGATCGGTAGGAGAGAAATAGGTCGGTACGAGGAAGGATTTTCGGGCGGTTTTTTTAGGTTTGGGATCATTTTTATTATTGATGATTTCCAGGAATCGGGAAAATATGTTGTACGGAGGACAGCATTATAAATGTAAGTTAGAAATAATACTGCTTTCCTTGGAAGGTATTTGAGGATTCTTGAAGTGATAAGGTCGTGTCCAGGAGCTTTGTTGGAGGGCAATTTACGAATGATGGCTATTATTTCTGAAGGGTGGAAGGCTTTAGGAGGAATGGTCATTTGGAGAGGAATGGCCAGTTCTGCTTCAATAAATTCTACATGGTTTGGATTTAGGATATCTGGATGAGGTTTAAAAATATTGTGTAAGTGTTCACCAAATACCTGCGATTTCTCTAAATCAGATTTGGTCCAGGTTTGAGCTGGAGTAAGGAGAGGATGATTGAAGGTTTTGAATTTTAACAGTCTTTTGGTAGTGTTCCATAATGATTTATCGGAAACAGTTAGTTGTTCAGTTTGTTTTTGTAAATTTTCATATTTTAGTTTTTTAAGTTCTGATTTAAGTCTGTTAGTCAATTTATTATATGTTTTGTCAGTTGGATATCGAGTTCTATGCCATTTGGCCCTAGCGCGACGTTTCTCTACTAATAAAATGCGAATATTCTGTGGTAAGGTACTTTTTGAAGTTTTAAATCTATTTTGTGTAGTGTTTTCTGTTATGCAGGTTTGTATTGAATTTGTAAGATGTTCTATAGCATTATCTATTTGTTTACATGTTTTTAGTGGAGTTTTTAAGTCAATTTGGTTTTCTAAAGCCGAACGGAATTTGTCCCAGTCTACTCGTCCAGTTATTAAGGATGGAGGAGAAGGTTTGATAATAGGAGTAGAATGTAATGTAAGCAAAACTGGGCTATGATCTGAGGAAAGGTCATCTAAGGAATCTATTGTAGTTTGGGAAGTAGGAATTTGAGAGGTGACAAATATGTCAAGAATATCTGGGCGTTTTCTTAGGGATGTAGGCCAGTAGGTAGGACTGTTAGGTGAAAGGATGGGGTAATTGTTTAAGGATGATACACGGGAAAGTATACTACCTCGGAAATTGGATGTTCTACAGCCCCATCGCTGGTGTTTAGCGTTGTAATCCCCACCTGCAATGAAGCGCCGCCCAAAGGACTGGAATAAGGATTGCAGACTATTTTGGGGAAGGCTATTTCCTGGAGGACAATATACAGCTGAAATAGTAAGGTTAAATGGAAGGGTGGATAGGATTAGTGAAGTAGACTGAATGGTGTCAGTTGGAGAGGTAGGAATCAAGGTATGGGTTAGTGATCTATAGATAAGAATGCAAGTACCACCGTGGGCTGATTTGTCGGGGTGGTCAGTTCTGTAAGTGATATAGTCTTTGATGTGGAAATAAGAAACATTTTTTTAAATAAGATTTTTGATAAACTAACTCAAAAATATACAGATAAAGGATTAAATAACCATTATTATCTGAAGCGATTTCACCTCATATCTACCTGTGAGACCGACATGATTAGCTACACAAACATTCTTTTGTGAAATTTAAAATTACTGTAAAAAATAAATAAATAAAATAAAAATGTCAGGAATAAAACCAATTGAAACTGCAGCAAAGCCTTGCTGAGCAGACGAATCCAGTGTTTTGCATTGTCATTTATTTATTTATTTTTTTTTTTCGAATGTATTTGTTTGCTATGTTTTTTGATATTTTAATATAAAATATTTATTGCTATATAACGTTTGTCACTAGGACATACTGTTAAGGAACTATATTGATTTAGATGAAAAAAAAATTATAGTTTAAAAAAACTAGAATAACACGCTTTGATAGAAAACCTAACTAAAAAGCTAAGTGTGGTGAACAATATGCAGCAGTCAGACTTTTTAATATTTTGAGTTACCTGTACTATTCGTGATTTGTTTGCATTTTTAACACAGTTTAAATCACCCAAGTTTTATTTTTCTGACATATCTAAGAGTATGAATGGGCAAATTTTTACTTTGAAAATCCTACCTTCCACTAAATGTAATGATCCAAATCTTTTAGTAAATAACATTTTTTTTTAATTAGCCATTTCTTCGTTATAGACTCTTCAAAATGACCAAAAATAACTTTTTAAAGCCGGCAAAATTCTTTGATGTTTGTCAATCAATTGTGGCTAAACGCCTAAATCAAATTCAGCTTAAGGGATGTCTTAACAATTTAAAAGAAAATTAATTTTGTAAATCAAACATTTTTACTTTCAAAAATATGAAAAAAGTTCAAAAAGTTTGGCTTTTTTTGCCACCTAAACCTTTTTCCTTATCAAATTTAGTTTCATTTTTGGTATTTTATTCTCAGTACCCATCTCGACCATATAAAAACGTAAAACCAATTATTTTACTTTTTGCAAGGCAGACCCCTCTTTTGGAGGTAATTTAACTAGTCTATGTGAGAACATTAGAAAAACGTTGTGCAATTATTTTATTGGCATTGGTCCATTTTCAAGTTCATCAGGTTATTGGTTACATACAAGTCAAGTAAATAGAAACGTATTAAGAAGTAACATTTTTCCTTAATTTTTTAAGTGTTGAATCTTTTTTGTCATAGTCTACCTCTGTTGGTGTTGCTCGGATCGAAAATTTGACGAATGTTTCCTAATAAGAAGCAGTAGATATGAAAGCAGTGGATTAAAGACAGACATATCCGTGATCTATTGTTTTCCCTAGTCAGGGAGAAATTGAGTTCTTTCAGAAATTTACTCATAATTCCTTACAATGTGACTGAGTAACATCACAAGGAAAACAAAGAAAAGAAGTAAAATATAATATATAATATAACAATAAAGTAAGAGGCTCTAAAAAAACAAAAAAAAAACTTACTTTAAAAATATATGAATATTTGTAAATATATAGAATATATTTTTCAATATATATGACTTAGATATTGCACTGTAAATTAGAAGAATTCTTCTTAAACTATCCTCCTTCACTTTCACGTTCCACCAGCGACTAGAAGAAAAAGATTTCGATAGACTAAGACGGTCATCCGCCAAGACGCATCTCCTAGCCGCTATCTCAGGATCTGATAAGCGGGACAGATGCCTCCGAGGCTGGGACGTACATCCTCAACAGAATACCGAATCAGGGCAAACTAAACCATCTCTATGTCTCTTTTAGGAAGAAAAAGATAATCTTTGTTCTTTATGGGCCGGATATTCAATATAGGGCAGCTTCACATTTTGATCTCTATGTAGAGATCGGATTCGATAAGCATTCGGCTAATGCTATTGCATATTTTACAAACATTTATTTAAAATCAATTTATTATGAAAGTAGTTTGTTATATTTTTTAAGAATTATGTATACTTTTAAGGTAAATTTTCATTCTTTTCTGAGTCAAAGGTTTCCCAAATAGTTATGCGATATCTTACAAATCAAGTCCATTGATCAAACATTTCATTTTAGTTTATGGCCACAAAAATATTAATTAATTGCTAGTTATTTTCGTTTTTTCATATATGTCAATTTTGCTGTATTAGTTAATATTTGGAAACATAAGGAGCTTTAAACTCCTCTGTGAACAAATAAACAATAAGATACCACGCCCCCCACCTATCTTCATTAGAAACATAAGGAGCTTTAAACTCCTCTGTGAACAAATAAATAAAATTACAAGCCCAGAGAGTTATTCATGTACAAGCAGGGCTAATGATACCAAGTTAATCCCTAATACACCTGACACCTACCGCACGATTATCAAATATTTCAGTGAAACAAAAGCTGATTTTCATACATATCAGCTCAAAAATGAAAAATCAGTAAGAATCGTAATTCGGCATCTCCACCACACAACACCTGCTGATATTATAGAAGAAGAACTCACTTCCATGGGGTTCAAAGTACGGCAAATTATAAATGTTGTCAAAGATAACAAAAACAATCCTGGAACAGGTAACAAAACACCATTACCATTATTTTTTGTTGACCTTGAGCCGACTCCTGGAGTGGAAAAAATCTTAGAGGTTAAGAGGCTCTACTACACAAATGTTGTAGTAGAGAAACCTTATCCAAAAAGAGACATTGTTCAATGCCACAATTGCCAATCCTACGGACACACTAAGCGCTACTGCCATCATATCCCAAGATGTGTGAGGTGTGGCGATTCACACAAAACCGAAGACTGTAACAAGTCGCATGATAGTCCAGCCGTATGCGCTCTATGCCACAAGGGCCATCCGGCAAACTATAAAGGTTGCGAAACTTACAAAAAGCTGAAGGCACGATTTCAACCAGCCCAAACCAGCAACGAAGAAACAAGGCCAAGAAGACAGCCCTCTAGACTGGTAAATGAAACCATCTCCTATGCTAATATGATGGGTGGCAGGGAGCTAGCTACTGAAACAGGGGCCATGCCACAGCCCCAGCCTCATAAAATATATCTTGAATCACAATATCCTTCCCTTAACCAAATCCCTCAGTCCCAAACCCAGCTCCCACAAAATCCCATAATCCAACCCAATAAAAATAACATACCAACAATTCCTCATATTCCGCCTCCTCCTAATGCCACTGATATCTCTTCTATCCTTAACTCTTTCCTCTCGGAATTTCGATCCATGATTACACCTCTTATATCACTCCTTACAAATGCATTATACCACATTATCATCCCAGCCCAAAGAAATCCCTAAATGAAACCTTCCCTATCCATTCTCCTCTGGAATGCGAATGGTATTCGGAATCATACCGACGAGTTGACAGCACTACTACACGACAGTAACATTGATATAGCCCTGATTACTGAAACTCGACTAACTAGTAACAGAACACTGAATATAGCACAATACGAAACCCATCGGACGGATCACCCGGACGGGAAAGCTCATGGTGGCACTGCCGTCATCATCCATCATTCCCTCTCTCATTACTTACTACCTTTACCGAATCATAGCTTCCTACAAACAACTGCAGTTGTTATCAAAACCTTCCCTTTCCCTCTTACAATAGCTGCAGCTTATTGTCCTCCTGGAAAAACAGTCTCCCTCACCCAATTCAGTTCCCTCCTTGATTCACTTGGAAACCACTTCCTTCTAGGTGCAGACCTTAACGCCAAACACCAACAGTGGGGTGCCAGAATCACCAACTCCCGTGGCCGAACTCTACTGTCGGCACTTAATTCCAACCATTGCCACTACATTTCTCCCTGCTCTCCTACCTACTGGCCGACAGATCCCACTCGTAATCCTGACCTCCTTGATTTCTTCATCCACACAGGCCTAGGCACAATCAATCATTCCATTAAACGCCTAGACAACCTCTCCTCTGATCACAGTCCTCTAATCCTAACCCTATCCTTAGCACCGATCCCCAACCTTCCTCCCCCATCATTTATTAGAGGCCCAATTAACTGGAACCTCTTCCGTCAAAAACTAGATGATTCGATTGACCTCAGAGTATCCCTGAAAACACCCCAAGAACTTGATGAAGCAGCCAACTCCTTTACTAATTCAATTCAACAAGCAGCTTGGAATGCATCTTTTCCTCAACCTTCCTATATCAACCGTATAAAAAATCCTTTGCCACAAGAACTAATAGACCTTATCCAAACTAAACGTCATTATAGATCCCTATGGCAAAGATCCAGGCATCCTGACGATCGGAGATTATATAATCACTATACCAAAATAGTTAAAAAGAAATTGTCCTCCTTTAGATCCCAATCTTACAACTCCTATCTTTCCTCTCTCTCTACCTCTGACAACTCCCTCTGGAACTTAACCAAAAAAATCCTTAAATACCAGCATATATCCCAACCTCTCCGACGCGAAGATGGATCCTGGGCTGCCTCAGATGAGAACAGAGCAGAAGAATTTGCCAAGCACCTTTCCAGCACATTTATTCCCCATCCCGAACAAATCCCCTCCCACACTGCAAAAGTTCACCAATTCCTTGATTCACCGATTCCCCTCTCCTTACCTCCTAAAGCAGTTAACCCCTCTGAGGTCAAATTCCTCCTAAAAAAGTTGAAGAACCGCAAATCACCTGGATATGACCTGCTCACCACCCAGATCCTCCGACAACTCCCACAAAAAGCCATCATCTTCCTAACTTACATCTACAATTGTATCCTTCGCACGACCCACTTTCCTCTGATATGGAAACACTCCATCATCATTCTTTTTCTAAAACCTGGCAAACCTCCCAACAAAACCTCATCTTATAGACCTATAAGTCTCCTTCCTATCCTTTCAAAAATCTTTGAAAAAATCCTTCTAAAACGTATCCTACCTATACTTGAATCCCAAAGCATCCCTTCCCACCAATTTGGATTCCGGACTGGTCACTCCACTGTTCAACAAGGACTTCGTGTGGTTGATCACATATCATCTGCCCTTGAAAACAAGCAGTATAGCTCTGGTGCATTTCTGGATGTAGCGCAAGCTTTCGACCGGGTGTGACACCAGGGCTTGCTCTTCAAGCTCAAGACCCACTTACCCCAATCCCTATACCTAGTCCTACGATCCTATCTCTCAAATCGTTCCTTTCGAGTCCGCTGTGGCTCAGAGTTCTCCAACTGTTATCCTATCGATGCCGGAGTACCACAAGGTAGCGTCCTAGGTCCCGTCCTCTATAATCTCTTCACTGCTGATATACCAACCAATCCTAATACCTTTTTAGCTACATTTGCAGATGATACTGCTATCCTATCATCCCATTCAGATCCCAAACTTGCTTCCCTCAACCTCCAAAGACATCTCCTACAGATCGAAGCTTGGTGCAATCAGTGGAGAATAAAAGTTAATGAAGCCAAATGCAGTCATATAACATTTACACTTCGCCGCAAATCCTGTCCTCCCATCCACTTCAATAATATCCCTATTCCTATATCCGACACAGTACGTTACCTTGGCTTTTATCTTGACAAAAGACTGACTTGGAACCCTCACACTAGACTAAAAAGACAAGAACTAAACAGGAGATTCAGCCAACTCTACAGACTACTAGGCAGGAATTCTCATCTTTCAATTGATAACAAACTCCTCATATACAAAACAATCTTAAAACCAATGTGGACCTACGGACTTGAACTGTGGGGGACAGCAAGACAATCCAATATCAAACGCATTCAATCCTTCCAATCCAAAGTCCTCCGAACAATTGTCAATGCACCATATTATGTCACCAATAAAACCCTACATAACGACCTAAAAATCCCATTTGTCCTTGACCTCATTCCTTCAAAATTCTTTAAATTTCATCAAAATCTATCCAATCATCCTAATCCTCTGGCTCAATCCTTGTCCAGCTCTAACCATCCCTATAACCCCCCCAGAAGATTGAAACGGCAATGGCCCCGAGACCTTTTGTAATATAATGTTATTTTGGAGTCCTGGTAATGACCAGCTTCTCCTCTCAAGTTCTGAGCATATGTGGCTATAGCGCTCCCACTCAGCCTCCACTGGACATTACTGGTGATGCAGCTGAGAGGGCAGCGCTGGGATCCCTACGGGTCTGGCCTTAACTCCCAATAAGTGGGGGAATAGGCTCGATTCGGGGTCCCCTAGGCTGAGTGTGTCTATATTGTACATAGAGTATGAATGTATCAAAAAAAAATTTTTTTTTTTTTTTTTTTTTTTTTTTTATTTATTTATTTTTTTTATTTTTTTAAATTTATTTAATTTCTTTGTATAATGACTATTTGATTTATTTTTTTGTATTATGACTGTTGTATTTTATCTCTTGTTATTATCAATTGTGTATGGATGAGAACTTGTATATGTGGTACGAATGAACTACATCATTAGCACTGTTACTTATTGCCCTTAACTAAGGCAGATTGTACATATATTTCAATAAAATAATAATAAGTTAATATTTAAAAATTATAAACTTCAATATATTGTAAATCCTCCATATATTTTTTACAACCCTGGTCCAACTTCTAGCATATCAATGATTATCAATGAAAAATTATATTATAGATTACTCAGGTCTGCGACTAAAAAACTGCATAGGATGTTTTAATGTTTTCTTGTGGATTTTTTATCTCCCAAAAACAGGAAAAATATTCAAAGAATTTTATTACACAGGTTTTTATGTGTTTTACAGTATTATGTTTATTATTATATGTATGCTAGTCAAGATACTTTTGGGTCAGCATGCAGGCTATATTAAATACCCATGCTTCTTATGCTTGTGAGATAGTAGAGCCAAAGAATAGCAGTGGACGAAAAGTGATTGGCCGCCCCGAGAAACATTAGAACCTGGAGAGAAAACTGTTATCAATACTACTTTGGTACCACCAGAAAAGGTTTTGTTCCCCCTCTCCATATCAAATTGGGATTAATGAAACAATTTTTAAAATCGTTAGAAAAGAATGGGGACTGTTATAAATATCTATGTACAAAATTCCCGAAGGTATTAGAAGCAAAGTTTAAAGAGGGAGTTTTCATTGATCCCGACATAAGAAAACTTTTAGCCGAAAGTATGAATGAGAAGGAAAAAGAAGCTTGGTTATCGTTCAAGGATGTAGCGTTAAAGTTTTTGGAAATACTAAGGATCCTGACTACAAAACCATTCATCAACGGATGCTAGCAGCATACGCAGCTCAAGGCTGCAAGATAAGTTCCATTTTTTACACTCCCACAAAGAAGATTTTCCTGAAAACCTGGGAGCTTGCAGTGAAGAACAGGGTGAGCGTTTTCATCAGGATGTCCGTGATATCGATAGATGGTGCCAAGGAAGATGGGATGTCACTATTCTTGCAGACTAATGTTGGATGATTAAGCGGGAAACTAAAGATGGAAATCAGAAAAGAACTCGGCGAAGTATCAAGGAAAAGAAGAAAAGGTTTTATAAAATACATGGATAAGTGTAATATTGTTACTTTATGTCTCAAAATAATCTTTCATTGGTTGTAAAAGAATATTGTTTGATAATAATTTTGAATAAACGAGTGCTTTTACCAATTTTTTGTGTTCGAATTAGCAAAAAAAAAAAAACCTTATGTGATAGAAAAAAATTGACATCACTTCTAAAATCAGCGCATTTTAAAACATATAATTCAGTTAAAATACCTCATACAGCTGACAAACAAATTTTTTTTGCAGACCTGTGTTATTGACACAAAAAAAAAAAAAAATTAAAGGCCTCTTGAGCCTATCGGCTAAAGAAAGAATAACATCGAACATATTTTAGGGGTTCCATTCCATAAACCTCAATAATCATATATTTTTAATGGACATTTCAAAAGTTTTTCGAACAATATAGCTCCTAGACGGTAGATCCTACAAAAATATTCTTCATTTAATTTCTAATAGATAAACTATCAGCATATTTTTCGATTCCAACAACACCAATAGAGCAAGAACGTGTCAAATAAGCCCCTTCACTTAAAGGGGTGTTTTTTTTTATATAATTTTTCAAACGTGACTTTTTTTCATTCAAACCAATATAGTTCCTGAACAGAATGTCCCAGCGACAAATGTTATAAAACAAAAAATATCCTCCATTAAATTTCTGTAAGGTAAACTGTCGTCAAATTTCGGATCCGAGCAACGCTAGAACCAGAGCGAGTCAAACTAAGCGTAACGCCCTCGCATTCCCCCAAAAGGTACCACTTTTGACCAACTAGGCCACGGGCAAAACATGTTAATCCCATTTTAAAAAATAATATGCTCTGATCAGACAAGAAATGTTGCAAGAGTGGAGAGGTGGAGCGAAATACAGCTGGTGTTCGACTTTGCTCAATACGCCTTGTGAACTAGATATAAAAAAAATGCTTAAGCATATTAATTTTTGTCGATTTTATTAATAGGCTTCGTTCAGTAATTTCCAAAAATACCTGTTTTACGCAATATATATATTTTCATATATTATTCCCTTAAATAATAATGGGTGCCCATATTTCTTTTATTTATTTATTTTTTTCATAATATTTTTTATTCAAAATGTAGGTATGTACTAATATCTTATTTTTTGTTTACTATATTTTATTTTTTAGTTTCTCATATTGATAACACATTGTTATTAATACTTATATGATGGATTAACAAAATATGCATTTATTTTTATTTTTAGGGGACATAATGTATCAAAATAAAGTTTTTCTTCTTCTTAAAATGTATACTATCGTAAAACTTACTAGTTTTAAATAAGTGAATATATTGAATACATAACTACTTCAGGTTTTTCTGCTGAGGAAATCCCTTATGTTCTCAGTCACGCTTCCCTAATATTCAGGCTACTTAAGGTCACTACATGCCACCTTGCATGCTAAAAATTTTAAACGTTACAGTTATTATTGTGATAAGGTTTAACAGCTTAAGTTTGAGTATACGTTTTTATTTTATGCATATTTAATATTTAAAACTATGGTAATCATTATTTTATGACATTATACCAGGTGAATAAAATAAAATATTAAATCATAAATGATGTATATTGTTTTTTAAAGTGTACATTTATATGCTGTGTAAATTAATGAGAACATGATAAAAAATATCTGGTTAGAGTGTCAATATATTAGGTATTTATTTAGAAAAAAAAAATGCTAATTTGGAAAATGTTATAGGCGAGTTTTTCAGTGACATCGCTTTGTTACTGAAAATTGTGATCGATTTTCCTACTAAAATATTCTAACCCTTAAAAATTGGATATACATTTTTATTTAATTTTAATACATTTACCATAAGTAATAAGATAATATGTAGGAAGAGTCCATTTTTATATAATTGAACCATTGTGCACATTTTCAGTTTTATGTATAATATATTACTATTATAGAATTCTACTTGTATTCTTTATTGCATAATTAAGATTACATTTATGTCGCACGAAATTTTAAAACTATTTTCATTTATTTAAACTATAATTATTGTCCACCAAAAGTGATTTATTAATCTAAATTTACTCTTTGCGGAAAAAATAGGAAATTTCTTCCCTAGCTTCTAGCATGGGAAATTTATTTGGGATTATTGTATGTAAAAACAAGCATTTTTGATTTCCGTATACCTATAAATATTTATGTGGACATACAATTATATTACAGTTATACAAATATGTTAAAGCCGTATTACTTATAGCCCACGTTTGAGGCAGATTGTAATAATTACTCTATAAAAGTTAAAAAAAAAAAAAATAAATAAATAATGTTGTGCTGAATCTGTATTACATATTACTTTTTTAATCTAAAAGGTTAAGTGTTCTAAAAAATAATTCAAAACATTTTTTAAGTATATATTTTTTAGTTTTTGAATAAACCAATAAGATATTTTATAAAAAAATAAATGCATTGAATTCCCTACAAGCTGTTTAACTTTGAATTATTTGTTTGTCATTTCACTAGCCCCTGCATCCTATTTCAAATCGTACTCTTCAATGTGCCCTTAAAAATTTAAAACTATACAAATAGTTAAATTATTGTTCAATGATGAAATCTTCGAGGTGAATCCTTCTTTATGATACGAAAATCTTCAAGCTCTGAGTGCCCAATCATAAGCAAAAATTAAGCTCTTTTTCTCATAAAAATCTATACATATTTTATCTTAAATTTAATTTTAAAAAAACTGAAAATGTCATAAGAAATGACTATTACCGAATATATTTCATTTATTTTAAATATAAGATTAACATACTTGAAATCGAGATATTAAAGGTATTTTATATTAATATATGCAATGTTTTCAAAAGAATTATTTATTGTTTTTCCATAGCTTATGCATATATTATTCTAGTGTTCATGTTGTGATAATTTGGTTGCTTAGTTTTGAGTAATTCTTTTATCTTCTCATTATATATTTATGCTATTTTTTTTTTTTTTTTTTTTTATCCTTTATATCTAACATGCAAAACAACATTATAATCAAAACAAATGTCAGTATGGTGTGTACAGGAATACATAAAATCTGTAACAACAGCGTTAGTGCTGGAAGGAAAATACACGCACAAAAAAAAAAAAAAAACTTGAAAATTGAATTTTAAAAAACAAAAACAAAAAAAAAAAGAAATGATAAATGGCCTCGACATTTCAATTTAGAACGCCGTATTTACAACTTTATATAATATATTGTATTGACTAGTACGTAAAAAGTTTAAAGACTTTGTAGAATACTCTTGAGATTGTTTCATTTTCAATTTAGGTTTTGAGGTATCGAGGCAGCGCTAAATTTTTTTTTTCTTTACTTCATTGCACCCTTCACTATATTATTGACTGTATCAGAAAATAATAGTGTACGTGGCCAGTACGAAACCCTTTCGGGAAGGCACCCCTTCCCCCGCCGGCACCAGGAAGAGTATCATCCTGGCGACGATGGAAAGAGGCAAGAGATTGGGAGGAGGAAGTTGGGACTGGAATACAGAGCAGGGGCAATCAGGCAGCTAGGGCGCATCACGTAGAAGCTGGATCCCGCGCATCAAAACACATCATCAGTCCCCAATTCGGATAAGTGTCCCAGCACGCACTGCCTGCGCGTTCAAATCTCCGTTAGCCAAGCCAAAAACGTCTGCTCCTTCCTCTACTATTGAGGGATCATTTTTGTTAAGCACTTGCTAATCAGCAGTTTAATTATAGTAATGTACATCTTTCAATTCGTATCTAATATAATCTTTATAAATTCATCCATTGTTTATATATTTTTAAATCAAAGTTATTATTAATTTATGCAACTTTATATTCACACAAGCATTCCCCGTCGTTGCTTCCCCCGCTCACATAAATTAATAATTTTAACTAATGGAACTGGATTTGTCCATCGATAAAAATCATATGTTATGGAATGCAATCGCTGGGCTTTACTTCCTCAATGATATTTTTACGTACAACAGTAATAAAATTATAATTAGACCTCTAATCTTTAGTTTTTATATATGAGTTGCTTACATCTACAGGCCCATGAATAATATTTTTTTTACATTAATTGAAAATCAGTAGATTTTATACTTGCTAAAGCTTCCTGTAACTACAAAGATGTGATTAAAATTTAGTACATATTGCTTCAATAGTTTTCGTGGTTAGTGATCGCAAAGGAAAAATGGCCTACTCTTTTATATATAGGTCATTTTTGCATAGAATCATTAATAGAAAAGAATTCAAATTAGAGTTCCCATTATTTTCTTATCAGGTATTTTTTTACTTTTTTTAAAAGCCAAGATAAAATCAAATTTTCATTTTCAAAAAAATTTTAGTTTCAAAAAAATTCCTGATTGAAGTATGTTATTGGCTTTACTGTAAGGTTTTCCCCAAAATTTATTGAGACTGGGTGTGCCCCAGGAGGGTCTTCTGACCTCCAAGTCGACCACGGCCGAAATGACAGAAAATAAAATTTCTGCCTTCAACAGGTCTTTTAGTAGACAAGTGCCTTACCCACTGAGCGACCAAGCCTCCATAGTAAATAAAAAAAAAATTAAATTTAATCTAGTATTTAAAACTAATTTAATAAAACTAACTTTACAATAGTTTCACAT
The DNA here is from genome assembly GCA_003667255.2 of Euschistus heros. NCBI lineage: Eukaryota > Metazoa > Arthropoda > Insecta > Hemiptera > Pentatomidae > Euschistus > Euschistus heros. The sequence goes on from RCWM02000200.1 coordinate 993,636, forward strand.
TTTATTATAGTCCAAGTTTTATTATATATATATATATATATATATATATATATATATATATATATATATATATATATATATATACATATATAATTGGATGATAAGTACAGTCTCGTCATAAAAAACTTTATTATGGTACTTGAATAGAAATTGAAATGGATCCAGGATAATCAGGCTTTGGAATCAGCAGTTTCACTTGAGAATGAACGATTCCGAATTAAAAGAAATTTCTTACTAAGACGCTGGCTCAAAGGGTCTCATAGCGGGATTTTAATCTTGAATCGTTGGTCTCAGAGAGTATTAACACAGAATTAAGGTTTTTATGGGACCTTAAAATATTTTAATCGATTCAGAGCTATTAATGCTCCTTAAGTGGGTAAGAATTTTAATTTAAATATTTAGAGAAATTCACTCAGATATCCCCAAATCTTCCCAATTCAAATGAAATACTAATTGAATGATTGTATATATTAAATTAATATATATGTCTGCTGGAAAAATGGGTAAAAAAAAAATGTCGATTAATGGAATTTTATTTTGATTTCAATTTAAACAAAATATTAATAGAAAACAAATCATTTTACCGCAAATTAGTTCGTGTTTATAAATAAAATATAACAAAATGAACACTTATCATTCCATAGTTAAATAATAAAATCCTCAATGTTCCTTGATCATTAATTATGCGATTTTAGAAAAAAATAGGTACCCATTGTGAATAACATTGCAAGTGTACATGGGATAGAGAAGAGGGTGCAATAAATTCCTTTGATGAACAACATGTTGACTGAAGAGAGTGAGATGAGTCATTGTCAATAACTATTTCAGGTTATGTAACAATTGGAAGTTAATATCTTTCTACATCTCATAATAGAATATAATGCCAAAAACTATGAAATGTTTTTCACTATAACAGAAAAGAACCGAACAATAGTCTTGAATTTATTTTATAATAAAAAAAGGATATAAATTCCAAATTAAATTAAAAGTTAATAAATACTGCAAAACGGAACTGAACAGAAAGGAAAATTCATGTGCAACAGAAACTTATTTCTGAAGCTGTACTGTTTACCTGGACTTAAAGTTACTGAATACAGAAATATGTCTTATGAGGCACCGACCCCCAAGTTGAGTAATGGCTAAAATAACGAAATTTTTTTTTTTTTTGCATTTATCCGGCCTCGAACCGATGCATTTACCCAAGAGCTAGTCTATTGCCTCTCCCTTTGAGATACTGCACCTCCAAACACTGCCAACTACTAACCTAATTTTTTTATTTTGAGAATATTTTAATTTTAATTATATTACACTGATATTTACTGCGGTAAAATAATACAATATGTAATAGGAACTGTAAATTTAATGGCAGGCAAATTACTTGTAAATGAACTACCCATTAGCCTTTTAATAAAAAAAATTGTATTAGTAGTACCTCAAGAGATCTTTTTAAATACCTTAGAGGATTGTTGATAGGGATGGCTACCGGAACATGATGTATAAAAAATATCGATATTTTTCTTTAAAATATTTGTTGCATCGATACGATAAACCGCTATAATAATAAAATTACAAAAATACGCATTTAAGAAAAAATTAACAAACCCTTATACAATTGGTTTAGATTAGTTTTAAATAAAATTGGTATCAAAACAGTAGAGACCAAATTTTAAGGTAATCTAGAAGCCTTAAAACTGCAAAGTTTAGCTCAAACCCGGAGGTCGCAGGATTTCTCCTTATTGAGATATCTCAGGTTATTGCTGACCTCGGAATTTTTTATTCACATCCGTTTTTCCACTAAAATTTGGAGTAAACCCCATGTTATATACTTGGATAAAAAGCAGAATGTTAGCTGATTCTTGTGATGCTGTTACTATTGTAATCGGTTAAGTACTGCATTTGTTATGGCTGTTAGAATTCATCCAACACTTTGGTACGATGAATCGAGAGTTGTGTTCAGTTATTCATTAAAAAATTTTACAGCGGATTTCATTGGAGTTTTGTCATTTTTTTCGGAGTTTTTGAGCATCCTAAAGCCGGGTCGTGTTTTGAGCATATCGAATGTATTTTTGTTTCAAATAACATACAAAACTACAATTAAACGTGAAAGAATCATTTCTTTATTTTGACTGAGAGCTGAGAAAAAAAATAAAATCTTAATTACATATTTTCTTTTTTTTTCTCGGCTCCCGATTTTCATTGGCGGCTGTAACTCTAGTTTTGCACTATTATAGATCCCTACTACCTACACTAAAATCGGAATTCAAATCTTTGATTTACAAGTCAAAACGACCCTTTGTAAGTATATATACCTACCGCCTACTTTTTTTTCTTTTAAAAAACTACTTTTAAATTTTAAACATTTGAAATAATTCTGTCCCTATTTTTTTTTCTTTATTTTTATTTTACCGTACGGCCAATAAGGACCACGGGAATATCATTGTTTAGGATTCTTTGGGAATCTAGATTTTCCTTTTTTTCCATTGCAGTTTCATGATTTTCGACTGCATTTCTTTTCTTTCTTCGAAACACTTTGTACACTCTTTTTTTATCTTCTATCATTTTATTTCTCTTCTATTTATTATTAGTGAAATAAATAAATTAAAACTAAAAAATAAAAATAACTATAATTTTAACATATTTGGAATATTTAAAATTGCAATATATGAAAAAAAAAATCTGTATATCTGTATATAGTATCGATATTTATCGATATATTTTTTTTTTATAATACCTATCTCTCGTTATTAGGAATCGAATTAGTAGAGAATTGAGAGATTAGTGGATCAGAGCAGGTAAGAAGGATATCATGGAGTGGATGGGTAAATATCAGGTATGGGCTAGATCAGCAACATATGGATACCAGATGAATTCGATATGAATTGGATTGTTTAGTATGTATGTTTAGTATAATCAGGTCTAATTACAGCCATGTAAATGAGTCTTTTATTATTAATTGGAAACGGTGTTCTCTTCTAATTGTTGAGGTATTCGAAAAAAGTTTTTTGTCGGTTTTATTGTCTAGAATTAGGAAATCTATATTTTATTTTTATAATTTGGCTCAGTCAAATCAACATATGTGTGATATTAACAATGTGGCAGCCCTTGAAAAGTGCTACAAGAAACACTTCTTTATTACTTTCACCACGTTCATAAATCAGAAAATTTCATAAGGAATTTAAAGAACAGAGGAGGGATTGACAGAATGGTCTTGGACGGCTATCGGTGGATGTAAATCCTTTTGGACGAGGTAAATTGGTTTCCAATCCCTGAGGAGGAGTGAAGGAATCGCTCGGGAATATATTAACATCCGCGGCGCTATCTCAGGCTAATTGCCTTCCCCGGCACGTACTATAAGAGCTGGCAGCCCCCCCCCTCCCACTCCCTAATAGAGGGCCCTCTAATAAATGTCATACTAATTAAATCTCGTCTTCTCTTATCTTACCAACGGCTATATCTATTTTCTCTTCAAGATCATACACGGGTCAGCATCTAGTTTAGACATTTTAATAAGAAATACTGGATAGAGTTTCAATGTACGATGCTGAAAGATTAGATATTGCAATGTTCGACTTGAGAAATATACGAAATTAATAATAACCTGTACCGCTACAACCTATAAAGGTCTCGGATTCATTACTTGGCAAGGACGTATTACTTCTTGGCCAACGGACGTAGTGGAAGGTGATGTGGTCAAAATTTACGCTTAACCGCCAGGTTTTTCCGTAATTGAGGGTACTCACTTTATAGATGCTGTATGTGACCCAAAAGGGCCTGCGACCCCGTGTCAATACACGAACGGAGAAACTATAATTAACTTTTCTGATTAATAATGATATTCCACTAATCCTTGTTAAACTGATCCGATACCTAGTACTCCACTTGGACAAACGTCTTACTTGGAATCCACATACAAGACTAAAACGACAAGAAACTGCTCGTCATTACAGACTACTTCAACTTTTACTAGATGAACGTTCAAAGCTTCCAATTAATTACAAAAGACTCTTTTACATGACTGTGATGAGACCTATTTGGACGTAAGGAGTTGAGCTTTACGGCTCCACTAAACCATCGAATTCATCTCGTATCCAATCCTTACAATCCAATCCTTTGAAAAATCCTCAATGCTCCTTATTTTGTGTCCAATAAACGTATCCATAAAGATCCTAATGTCCCATATGTTGCTGATTTAGCCCAAACCAGATACCTATCCTTCCATAGTAAGCTCCATAACCACTCCAACCCACAAGTCTCCCAACTTGCTTTCCACTCCATTCCCGATAATCCTCTGAGGCGTCTGAAAAGAAGATGGCCTAGAGACCTTTTAGTGTAGATTTTATTGAAGTGCTACTGGTGAGTAGTTCTTCACAAGTTATTTACATACCATTGTATTCACTATTAACACCTATTCACTATCAATCATGTATATTATTTTGTAAAGTTGTAAATATCAATAAATGAAAAAAAAAAAAAATTTCTGCAGAATTCGAACCTGGATCATTGAGGTAGGAGTTCATTGCCTTACCCACTCCAGTAAGATCATAAAAGGTCATAAAACTCTAATAGAAATACCGTTTGATGTAGCATGTGTTTTGGCTGGTTTGACAAATATTGATATCAAAATTAATTAAGTAGTCCAATTCACATACATCCAATTACATAATTTTGACTACCGAACTACTATAGAAGAATCAATAGAACATTGAACAATACCTATATACTGGCTACGTACAGCGATACAATGTTGATTCAACATTTTTATTTTTATTTGGTTATTTTTCATTCATTATTCAACTATCTGAATAAATTGGTGTTTTTAGGTGAAAAACACAAGAAATTACCAAAGATATCGAAATACACTGCAGGTTTAGGAAATGCCACGGTTTTAAATTTCCGGCGACCCTTTTATTAATTTAATTTACCTAATAAACTAAATAATTAACCACTTGAGGTACACTTAATGGAATAGTATTATATACTATATAATAGTATTATATCCAATAGTATGGAATACAATTAGGATATTTGAATTAATTGCCTCTTTTATTAGAATTATTTTATTAGCATACTAGTTTCGAATGCTAAACATTCATCTTTAGTTCTACATTAAACAAAGTTTTCAGCACATCAGCACTGTATTACATGGATTATATATACTAAAGTTTTAAAGAAGATTGATGTTTTTTGGTCACTTACATCGAATTCCTGATATTAGATTGACAAGTAAGATTTTAAGATATCTGTGGGGTAAGAAATCAATAACAAGCTGGGTCAATGTAGTAAAATGGGATTAATAAAAAAAAAAAAAAAATATGTATATATATATATATATATATATATATATATATATATATATATATATAGAGAGAGAGAGAGAGAGAGAGAGAGGAAATAAATAATAGAGAAGACTTTCGGCGAAAAGTATTGAAAATGGAGGGATTCCATGGCAGGAAAGTGAAAAGGACTGGTGCAAAATGGTCTGAGGACAGAAAGAGGAAACATGGTGATTAGATGACAGCATACTGGAAGAAAAGAAAAGAAAAAGGAAGAAATATTGAAATCGGCACATGGCCCTCTGCTGGCCCATTCGGAAAAATAAAATAAAAATAAAAAAGTTTTTAAAAATCTAAGACAAGAAATCAAATATTGGTACTCACCTGAGGAGATCTACCTAATGTCTGAAATATATCTATATATTTCAGAATATATAAATAAAATATATATATAGATATATTTCAGATATATGTTATGTAATACGATTTATTGAGATATTACTTTATTCAATTTTTTTTTTTTTTGAGATGGGGGAATGTGTGTATAAATGCACGTTATTAATGAGTTCTAAAAAGATAGATACGTTTAAAATGAAACGATTCACAGTTCTTTTACAAAAATCATTAGCAACTGGCCGGTTGCTATATAATGCATAAGAATGCCTTACATACAAATTATAAGAAACAACTATCTGTCTCTTGATAGTTATACAACACAAACCTACCAACTATACTATTGTATACCTGTGCTTAATTATAGCTTTATTTCAGGACACGTGTTTTAAAAACGTTTCTCTCAGTTATTGGATTTGATGCCGGAATCACTTTCTTGAAATGTGGAGTACCTAATATTAGATGAATGGTGCCAAAGAAAACATATATAAAATGTATTGCAGCAATATTTCATGTTTTGTAAAAACAATTAAACAATTAACTTCTCAAGTCAAGATTTTCCTAACGTTGGCAAAGTTATTACTAGTATTCCATACAGAGAAATGATTCAATAAGTCTCTAAGCGACATCACTGAGGAGATCCATAAAGAGGATTTATTTCGCGGATTATTTGCTGGTAATCCTCGCTGAGAGCTGAGACGACTCCGCGCTGTAGACGTGTAATGGCATTATGTACTAAGCGGTATACTGAGGGGAAGGTGCGCTGAGGATAGGTTGTGTAGTTCTATCAACTTGGGGGAGGGGGTGGAGAGCAAGCACAAGTTAATTAACAAGGGATTAATATGGATCCAATAATTTGGACAAGAGTTTGACTTGAAGAAGCGTCGTTGGCTGTTTTTTTTTTTGTTTATTTATATTCATCCTAAGCCACAACAGATAGAATTTTATTGGTGTATGCACTTTAATAAAATTTAATTACAAAAGCTATCATCTGCAGAAGCCATGCATTTCGCTGAAACATGGTGCTAAACAAATAAATTAAAATTGCTATACATGGAAACAGACTTCTGGAAAAGATAAATTTTCTGTTACTTCAAGAAGACAGTATAGCTGATTGGATAGTACGTGCTACATAATATGTATATACATCTTGTGATTTCCTCTACAAACTAGAAGCAGAGCGGTTAATTAACTGGTATCACCATTGGATGAAAATAGTTGTGTAGGCTAAAGTCCTTCTTAATTATCACCATACAGAGAAACAAAAAAGAAGGCTGCCAAAGAAGAGAATGCTGGGAAATGTACCGTAAGAAATGGCTTTCTGAGTTCTGAGAGATTAAAAGAATAGTAAAACTGCCATTGAGTCATGAAACAACGCAAAGGGTCTAATATTATTTGTTCGATTGTTTTTTAATATTCAGAGTAAATAATAACAAACTATCATTTTTGTAGTATGTAGTAAACCTAACGCTTTCAACATTATAATGGCACATTACAATTTATTCATTCGTATAAATATATCTCAAAGAGGATTCTTCCAATTATAGTAGCGTCTTTGCTTCTCTAAGAGATCAAGCTATTAAAGTCTTATTCATATACCTTTATAAGCATTGGTAGAGAACCCATTAAAATTATTATCGAAGTCAAGATATCTAAATCCCTTATTATTTTAGAATTGATATCGCTCTGAATATCGATTAAAACACTATTAAGCCTATAATTATAGGTTTAATAATGTCAAGCATTGAATTTATATTAGATCATCTTGACTTCAGTATCGAAGTATCAAATGCTATTAATGCAAAGGCGCCAAAGAAGAGAACCGAATGACATTGTGTCCCTTATTCAAATCTATGCATTGCAGCAGCCTATCCTATTTCAGGCAGGCCCCTCAGTTGCATTTCAATGTATGCATATCACCTTTGTGCGAGTATTGAAGAAACCAAATTTTTGTTCATATGTATTATTTCTGTCAATGAATAATAAAATGTAGTATGTTGAGAGTTAGCAACAGCTTGAAATGATTGATAAAACCGTAAATACTGAATTACTGTAATTTTTGACTATCAAGGGGAGGACAAACTCAATCTCTCACGGATCTTGTTCGCAATTTTTTTGATGGTTCCTGGTCAAAAAATATTAGACATATATTTTGCCGTTCCAACCAATGGGCTCTAGAAGCCGATAAAACAAATAAAATAGCATTAAACTAATTTATTTTATATCTCAAGTTTAAAAAATAATATGAAGAGTACAGGTAAAAAACCGTCATCATTTTTTTTAACAGAGATAAAGCTATTTTTATTTTCAAAACACAATTACAATTAAACAATTGACTGAAATTAAGTACTGCTACTTTCTTGATAAATATGGGTGCTGAAAGAAATTTCAGCTTGTAATTTGTGTATTTTGATTTCATGAAGTCAGTTTTTTATTGCGAAAATAGCGAAAGGAACTATAAATAATATAAAATAAAACGTAATAGCAAATAAAAAAAGGTTAAACTACCTCTATATAGTTGGACAGGCAGTTCAAATTCACCTCTTTCTGTCGGATCAACATCTTTCTTGAATGGTCTGCGTATCACAGCAGACAAAAAGGCACCATTGTATGTTGTGCGGTAACGTATTAATCGGCAATTGTTGGCAAACGCTGTAATTTCCTTCAATGGTTGAATCTTAAATGGAAATTTTTGCACACATTCTTTATCCTTCCAGTTGAGGATAAGACTTTGTATAACATTTATAACCGTGAATGGCGACGGCTTTGCTCGAGAGGTTCTGATAACTTCCCTGAAATCTTTGGGGGTTTCCATTGGATTTTGTAAATTCAATAATCCAACATCCTTATCACACTCCATATAGGAGTGACCTCTGATTAGAAATGTAATCATGATCTCTTTTAGGCCATGAATGTTGTTACTAGTCACAAATTGTATTAAATGGAAAATTGTAAAATTTTTGTTTTGGCCTCCTGCTGAGTCTTGAAAAATTTGAAGTTGCCCTACGCCATCATCCAAGTAGTTGTTGATAAAATGAAATAAGAAAGTCGCAACTTCGTTGGGGTTCTTTTTAGCAATTCCTTCGCTCATTATGTCTAAGATCGCACTACCATCTACACTCAAAATGTTGACTTATGCGGTTCTTTCACTGGACGTCGTGACTTCGTCGGTTTTTTCCCTGTACACGTAAACTTTGAGCGCTATTATCTATTGATGTAGTTTTCTTCCCGGTTTTGACCTGTCAGAATGTTCAGTGTCTCAAACTGAAACCAATGATACCATAATATCCATTAGTGAAAAAAAAATGACTTAGTCGGTTTTTTCCCTGTACCCTTCATATCGACATGATTCCTGCACCAGGATGTTTAGTTTTGATTGCGTATTATTAGGTTTAACACAAAAATTGATGTCAGATTCTAATCCAGCACCATAAAAAACATTGAAAAACGCTTATTCAACAAAATCAAAAAATATCATTTTTTTCACGTTCTTCGAGGAAAATGAAATTTTTAAACCAATTATTGGTTGCATACCTTTAAATCGCCATTACTTTGTCACCCAATTCACTGGCTGGTATCGCTGAATAGAAGAGAGTCTCATCTTTCTTTCGATGTATATAAATGTAAAATTCGATAAACATAAACCTATTAAAAAAATTGAAAAATCCGAAAAACATTTTGATTTTTAGCTTGAGTTAGAAACCAGATAGGATGATGAAACCAAAGACATTTCAAGCGTATTACTACCCTATATTTCTCGTAAAAAAATAAAGTTGATACGTTTAACCGTCTATGCGTAATTCATGTTTTTGTCAAGTTAAACAAAACTTTGATGCTTTGAGGCAAATTTTGAAGCTTACGAATTTTTATTTTTTTATTTGGATGAAGTTTTGTATTTAAGGGCTATTTGGAATTGAATTCGAATCCGATGTTGGTTCTTAAGAAAAAATATATTAAATGCACTTCACTTGAAAAATTTTAGCTTTTACACTTTAAAATGTGATAGAAAATTTTTTAAGCCCTAGAATTCCATTTCAGCACCCTTTTTTTTTCTAAAGAACCGACATCGGATTCTGTTATTCTGTTATTTCGGTTGTAGCTCGATTTCGAGGTCGGGAGACCTTCCTGGAGCACACCCAGCCTCTACAAAGTTGGTACCCTTATATGGGGAAAAACCTGGTGGTTGAGCGAGGTTTAGGCCAAATCTCCTCCTTTCACAACCGTTGGCCTAGTAACAGTAAATCCTTACCTAAGTACTAAACCCAAGACCCTTCATGGGTTGTTAGTGGTACAGGTTTTATTTATTATTTAAATATTGGTGAAATGTAACAATGTATGAAGAATGATTAGACCTCACATGGTTTTTATCCTCATCCCCTGATGGATCCACGTGCCCTATATATACAATCTGTTCAATACCTGGCGTATAGGACTTGGGCGCCTCCTGGACTCTGGCTGCTCCCCGTGGGTTCGGGTGCTCTCGCACGGCTTTCTTCGTGTCCTAGCCGATGGTTAGAACCTCAATAATTAATTAAATCCAAATTACCAACGGGCGTTGCTGACCTAGCTGTTAAACGCCCCTTTAAACCAACTAAACAAACAAAAATGTAAAACAAGAAATCAAATAGGGTGGTACTTATCTAGGGAGGGAAATGGACATCTTAAAGATACCAGAAAGAGTGGAAAGGGTCAGGTAGATAGGATCGTTTTGGTCTCCTCTACAACTGGTTGCTTTTTCTGTTCCTATTGGAAAAAAATAAATAAAATGGGACTGTTGAATCCTTTTTTTTTTTGTTAGTATATTTGTTTACAAAAAAATAAATACATAGAAAAATGCAATCAGGAGCTGCTCTGATATAAAGCTCTCTAGCGGTACCGCACACCAAAAGCTTGTTCCTCCTCCACAATTCTACTTCACACTTCCCTATCCTTCGTGAACCTTCTCCATTTTATGACTCCCATTTCTCCAATCAACTTTTCTAAGCTATCCTTTTGTTCCATGCATGGGCGGCCCTTCATTTTTCTTCCTCCAGGCCTTCCTGGTTTCCTGAGTTTCCTGAGTATCCTATCCGCCGGCATCCTAGTCACTTCCTATCTCAAATCTTTCTCTCTAACGAACCCCGGTTTCGGTTCTTATTCTACAACAATGGTGCTACGTTCCATACATCACCTTGGTCTCTTCCACGATTCCCGTCTATTTATTCCGGTCATCAGCAGCTCACTTCCAGTAACTTGCCCCAAGGGTCTTTAGGTCCGCTTCAATGCCTTCCTTCCAGCGCAACTTAGGCCTTTCTCTTTTTCCACCTTCTGGATGCCCATGGTTCGCTAAACATTTTTTCTGTTTAATTGTTTTTCTCATTCTTCAGTTTCCGATCTCAAAGCTTGGTTAATACATTCGTCTTAGCAATTTTATTTCCGGGTTTTTGATATTCTTTCACATTCTTTTGTAATTTACATATATGATATGTTTTTTATATAATGATTTTCGCTATTTTGGTCATAAGCGTTCGTATATAAGTAACAGGACAAGTATATAAGTGATGAGAGAAAGTATTGGTTATAAATTAAAACAAAAATTAACTAAAATAAAAATACCTAACAATTACTAATAATCGTTAATAGTTAACAACAACGATTTCTTCTTAGTTTCATTAACAAATCTCTAAAGTTTTGGATCGCAAATAAGTAATGTAAATATGATAACCAACATTTTCATTAGTTAGTTCTGCTATTTTCATAACATGCTTGAATAGAGAGCGATCTCGTGCTGACAAGCCCCATTATCAAGACAATCAGCAATATAGGATAGAATAATAAGTAAATAGCAAAATAAAAATCGTTTTAATGATAATTATGATAATTCATAATATATTTTAAAATTTTTATGCAACTTATTGATGAAGGAACTGTTCCATCACGCACTAATATAAACGGAAGAATTAGAGACCTGGTTGAAAAAATGTTCAACGAGATTATCGATAAGAAACTGTTTAAATTTTTCGAAGAAAACATTTTACAAATTCGAATGTTATTACAAGTTTAAATGCAAAAGGGTTCCCGCCCAGTTGATGCCCTTTGGCCCCAAACGCCTACCCTCTGTACGTGACTTGATGTCGGTTTTTTTTATTTAACTCGTTTACTGTCATTGGAGGGGAAAAATTACAGGGCCCAATTTATTTTTCATTAAACCCTTTCTAAAATATATTCAATAAATGTTTTGCATTGAGTAGATACTAAAGGGACATAAAATCAAAATAACTTAAAATTCATTACATTACGAGAAAATATATTTATTAATTTTAAAGATTATCGACTAGATTTTGCTCAGGTTTGCCCTTACATTAAGAAAATGTAACGAAATGACTACAAACATAATCAAACTATTATTTAAACTCTTTATAAAAAAAAAAAAAAAAAAAAAAAAAAAAGAAGCCATGTTGTATATTTGATTTTAGCATGGAACACGTTTTAACGGTGACCTAGTTGCTCAAAAGCGTTGCGTTTTCCGGGAAAGCAAGGGTGTTACGCGTATATTGATTGTTTGTAGGAGAATAGGAGCAGTTTGGAGCTCAACTTTACTTATAATAAATAATCATGACCAGAAGGCAGGTTCTAATAAGTGAGCTAGTTTTTACTCTATATATATGTAATGATGTTTAAAGGTACAAGGTCTTGATATCTAAAAAAAAGAAATGTTATTATTAATTAGTATTATGTGTGTTAATTTTAAAAGGATATATGTTTGTGTAATTGGTTATACAAGGAAAGACTATAAAAACTGATTTTGCAGGTAGGTATAGATTTGGGTATTAATTTTATACATTATATCATTTAAGAGAAAAAAATATGTAAATTTTAAAATAAAGATTTTGTTTGCAGCAATCCAAAAGACGTTTATAGTCATAACTTGGAAGATCCAGCTTATAAACTTATTATATATATATATATATATATATATATATATATATATATATATATATATATATATATATATATTTATATATATAACTAAGACCTAAAGTAAACATTTGAGCATTGGTGGTCAAGGGGGAACAGCGCGTTTGGTACAGAAGGTCGTAGGATCGAATCCTAACCGGGTGGGGCAAAATATATTTTGTTGCGGATCCACGGAATGAATCTTGATTTTTCCGCGCTAGCAAGAAAATGTTGATGACTTATAAGATAATTCGTCCTTCCTTCCCGCGATAGAGTACGAAAGGGCATAAGCCTCAACAAATAACATCAATTTTTATGTGCTGTAGGAACTTAAAGGTTATTGCTGAGGAAATTGGTAATAAAAAAATAAAATGATTTGTTTTTTTTTACTATAGTTATTTATTGATACATATTCCCAGTATTTTATTTATTGAATAGAAATAAACAAATTAATATGCATAAAACAAATAAATTATCAGGAATTTCAATTCCTTCTGACAAACATGCAAATTAACTTTAGGATTATATTGACAACCCAAAGGAATTCGCAACCTTTGGCACTTCAAGTATTCTGAGATTCAGAAGTTGGCTAAGCCAGACATAATCTGTATTCTGAGCTTGTATAGACAGAATAATCTTGATATAATACGTCAAAGATAGCAATATTAAGAGTATATATTATGTTATTTCGGAACAAATAATAATGTCTGTTTATGCATATATATGTATATATATATATATATATATATATATATATATATATATATATATATATATATATATATATGTGTATGTATGCAGCCTTAAATACATTAATATGTATATATATAAGCCTATATATATATAATATTAATATATATAAGCCTTAAACATTAAAATAATATGTAAAAGAAAAAAAAGATCACAAAAATATATAAGATTAACAATTAAAAATATTTAAAAAAATAAAAAAATCGTAATTATATTTTCATTAAAAAAAAAGAAATTTAATAATCATGCAAAGTATTTAAGAAAATAATTTATTTATTTACTTTCTTTTGTCGTGTACAACCACATTTGGTTAGAGACACCAAATTTAGGTTGAGAATTATAAGTCCTTGTACAGGTTTGTTTGTTTCCAAAAGTGAATAATGTGGTTGTGGATATATGAGTTTTTTCCAGGCTTATCTATTCTTTGCTTTTCTGTTTTGCTTGCCAAACGTTCTGTTACGATGCTAATATCGATGTTATAGATAAGTCCCATACTTTGTAATTGTCTTGTTTTATCGATTAAATTCACAACATCCAGCGATAAGTTTTAAAGTAAAAATATGGTAATTATTTAATTCTCATAATTAAGATAATTGCCTAGTGACACTTTTTTGTTTCTTGATAACTATATTTCTTAAGATCTCTCATCCAGTTCATTTTTCACGTTCCACAAATAATGTCTGATGGCAAGTTCTGCTATGCAAGCTTAGAAAATTATATATTACCGAATATGAGAAACTTTATTCATATTTATTTAGATTTGTATTACTAAGGTTTTCTTTCCAACATGTACGAAATATTGTTAGTAGTTTTAAGTAATCATCCACATTTGATGTTAAGCATCGAGCCTCTTTTGATAAAATATAGCGTAATTGGATTATAACGTATTTTATATTAAAATAAGTGAGTCTTAACCGCAATTGTTGATACGGTAAGACTAAAATAATAAACTAAAAATTTTCATTTCATACAAACATAAAATACGTCGATCCCAACTACTCTAACATTTAATATAAAAGCTTTCAAAGCTCCCAATAAATTACAAAAGACTTATTTACATGGCAGTAATTAGAACCATTAGGACTTACGGAGTTAAGCTTTGGGGTTAAGGTTGGGGGCTACTAAACCTTCCAATTCTTCTCGTATCAAAACCTCATAATTCAAAATATCCTCAATACTTCTTATTTAGTCACAAACGTATCCATAAAGATCTTAATGATCCATATGTTGCTGATCTGGCCCGAAAGTTGCTGGCATCCTATAAAAGTTGAACTAATCCATAAAAGTGGACACAGTTTCAATATGTTTATGCATTACTGGAAAAATAAATTATTTTTTGAAACTATTGTAATATAACTTTTTGTATAATATTTTTTTTTTTACGTCTTCTGAATTTATACTCACACACATGGCAGCCCCCGGCTACTCGGCAGTGGTGTGAAGTAGTAATCAACACAACCTGCACCGGTGATGTGTACATTGCTCTCAACGAAAACAGCTTCTTCCATAGGGATAAAAAAAGCAAAAAAAAAAAAAAAAAAAAAAAAAAAAAAAAAGGATTGCAAACGAAGACGACGCACAACTGTAGTGCATGACTATTGTTTGTTCGAGGGGTGCCAAGGAGACAAAGGGCGGCTGTTAGCTGGGCTGGGAGTCACCGAGGTCATTAGAGTTGATGCTTGTGTTTAGAAGATATTCAGCCCTGAGTGGCTTAGCTCATGAATCTAGGAAAGGCTCGAGTATCTAACTATTCAAGAGAACATTAACTTTAATTAGTAATTTAAGAAGCATTCAATCAGTAGTAGCGTTTAGCTTTACAAAACTTTAAAACAATCTAATTATAAATTAAAAGTTTATAACTAACTAATCAATCTATAACATGCATAACAGTAGTTATATAAAATAAATTAGTAAAATACATTTCTTATTTTTTAGTTCTATGAATGATATATTAATTATTAAACATATAATATTATATCTTATTATAAATATACTATAATAATTACTATTTTTACACACAGCGGAGGGCTCATTTAATTTTTAAATACTCTCATTAGTTTAATTATTTTTTAATTATAATTATTGTAGATTTTTCTCTGCCAAGACACCGTACCACAGTGGTCAATACTACCTTTACTATTGTACATTCTTTATGCCAAAAATATGCCTTTTAGTCCTGAAACGAAATAAAATGAAATGAAAATATATTTTATTCTGAGGTCATTGCCCCTTATGAGTAATTATAATGAACAATTAATGGCGACCTAGCTGCCGTATATAAAATTAAGAAACATAATAAAAGCAAGAAGAATACAATTGAAATTAAATTAAGGAATTCAAAAGAAATTTAAATTACAATATAAAAGTAATAAATGTAATATTACATGTTTTGAAATATTACAGGAAAAACAAATCATATCTTAGAAGAACAAATCATATCATAGGTTAGAATTTTAAAAAATGCAACGAAAACAAAAATAGGGATAAATGAAAAAAAAAATAAATGTTTTTCTAGTTCTATTTCTTGAGCACAAAGAGTTTTTTTTTTTTGTTTGTTTGGTATTAGAACAGCTTTCCACCACAACCCCATAACTTTCCACTTTATACCCTGGTCTTTCAATCTGACACTATCGCTACGAGCCATGAAGATGACACGTGTCCGTTATCAGTTTAAGGGAATAGTTTACTCTCTTACACACCCTCCAGTTTTATGTCGTAACTCAGAAGATCGTATTCACGATACTAAAGAAAATAATATCGAAGACGTATTATTTAGAATTTTCTAGTCGTTCTTCCTAGCTCATTTCACAGTTATATTTTGTACATTAATTCGAGTAGTTTATAAAATAAAATAGAAATTTTTTTAATGTGAATAAGTAAAAAAACATATACATAAAAAATGATCTTTATAGTTTATTATATTTAATATTAAAATTACAACAGTGCATCATAAACATAATATGATTAATTTCGTTAAAATAACTGGCGCCCAAACATATAATTGACTTTCAGTGTAACGGAGATATGAGATGGCTCTCAAATTTCACTAAGCTCCAAATCAAGTAAAAAGTAAGTCAATGTTAAAAGGACGGGAGCACACAAAGAGGGAGATTTAGCCGCGGCTGAGGAAATTGTGTGAGGGGGAATTGGAATCGAAGGGATGGCCTGAGTTATCTGATTGGACAACGACCCGAGGCTGTGGACCAATGAATCACAGGCGTTGGATCCGTTAGCCAATTGTTAACGCTCTGCTCTACCCTCTCTTTTAGGGCTCTTTAAATTATTTTGAATTTACATGCTAATAGGATAACAGTTTGTTGTGGCCTGCTTCGGTTAGACTTGGAATTAATATCCACAAAATTGTATGTTTTCCAGTCGCAGTTTAAATTGTAATCACTTCAACGTTGTAGATTTAATTAGGTCACATAATTTTTCTGAAATATTTAATTATTGCTTTATAAATATTGTATCTAATATTCTCAAAGTATCTTAACTCTCTTTTGTCCTCAAACCCTTTAAGTTTTAAAAGTTTCAAATACCAATATCAAACCAGAAATCAAATTTTCTTTGATTTTTGTATAGCCTTGAAAATCCAAGGCTCCATGTCAAAACGGCCAAAACTCTCTCTCTCTCTCTCTCTCTCTCTCTCTCTCTCTCTCTCTCTCTCTCTCTCTCTCTCTCTCTCTCTCTCTCTCTCTCTCTCTCTCTCTCTCTCTCTCCCTCTCTCTCTCTCTCTCTCTCTCTCTCTCTCTCTCTCTCTCTCTATCTCTCTCTCTCTCTCTCTCTCTCTCTCTCCTCTCCCCCCCCCCCTCTCCTCTCTCTCTCTCTCTCTCTCTCTCTCTCTCTCTCTCTCTCTCTCTCTCTCTCTCTCTCTCTCTCTCTCTCTCTCTCTCTCTCTCTCTCTCTCTATCTCTCTATCTCTCTTTCTCTCTCTTTCTATCTCTCTCCTCCCTCTCGTCTCTGTCTCCCTCAGCCTTCTTGCTCTGGCTAGAATAGGTTGGTAATCTGTAGGATAGGGCATATTTCCTTCCCTTGTTGAGTATATAAGAACATTAAGGCCCAAAAAACAATAATAAAGAGTTAATACGTACGATAAATGCTAACTAATACCTGATATATACGTTTAAATGTAATATATATTTAAATTTATTATTTATAAATCATAATTTATAATTTTTTTTTAATTATTATAATTTTTTAATGGTTAAGTATAGTAATATAAAGGGATAACAAAAACTAAGAACCCCCAAGGGTTTTTTGTGCATTTAGTGAACATACGTATAAAAAAAAAAAAAGTAAAGCATTATATATTTATTGGACTATTAAAATTTAAAATATTTTTTGGGAATAGATTTACAGGGAATTTAATTATAATTGTTACAACAAAAAAAAAAAAATATATATATATATATATATATATATATATATATATATATATATATATATATATATGTATGTATGTAAAAAAATAAAATAGAAATAATACAATACAAAGAAATAAATAAAACAAACTATATAAGGATTTGTTTTGTTTTACTATTTAACTGTTTTTCAACGTTTTGACTTCACGGTGATTGGCGCTTTAAAATATTCGTTTGGAACAAACTATTTTTTTTTTTTTTTTTTTTTTTTTTTTTGTGCATATTTAATATTTTTGCATATTTCATACAATCTTATTTTATATTACAATAAAATATAAGTCCTTAAAATGTAAAGCAGGAACAGTAGAATGAGCAAAACTTTATTTTAGATTATCTTAAAAAATTGATAAATAAACAGAGGTAAAGAAATTATATTAAAAAATAAATTATATTAATTTTATCTTTATTTCTGTATTACTATTATTTATTATTTTGTATTTATATAATAAAGTGAACCTTAACGTATAATTTAATATTAATTAGCGATGACTCCTTAAAAATACTAAGAATCAGAAAGAGAACGTGAAAAAAAATTGTAACGAATTGGCATCGAAAGAAAAAGGGGTTATACAAAAAGTTGTATATTGATATTTAAGTGTGTGTACGACTCAATAGATCTTCTTAATGTGAGGGATTATAATTTTTTATATCATTGATAAAATATTATAATAAAGCATTGATTCACAAGGCTGCTCTCCGCCTGAAGGTTCTGCCCCAAGTCAGCTGATTAAATCTGGCATAAAATCGACCAAGTTGAGGCGAGTTCGAAAGTTAATTTATTTCTAGATCCGTATCACTTCCCAAACCAATGAACTGCTCGGCCATAAATATGGTGTGATGCGGTCAGCAAGGGATTTCTCTGGGTAAAGTTAGTCTTTTCAACTTGCTTATCATCCTTTATTGTATGTTGATGAGCTTGTATACTAATAATTACACTTATCATAATATGGCTAGGACTGAAGAATTAGTTTCCATTTCTATTGGAATGTTTTTATTCGAAGATTAGTATCGAATGTTTAATATAAATTAAAATATACCAGAATTGAATAGGAGATGAAACTGCTCGTCGTTTGCGACCAACATATGTGTCCAATAAACCAACATAACGGTAAACTAGACGGATTTGCTAAAGAGCTTTGGGGCCTTCCAAAGCTCCCAATAAAATCCAAAAAAAAGGCTCATTTACATAACAAGAGGGTAACTGTTGATTTTGCAAAAAAATCATTTCACTGTGCAGGTTATTATATCAATCATGATAACCTTTTTCTTCAAATATTGTCCTCCAACCGATTATGTGGTTTATCATGTATGTTGGGCGGTCAAAAATAATGCAGGTTATTATATATGATAACCTCTTTTTTCATTAATTTTGTTCTGAGCGGTCAACACTATCTTCTCTCACAATGTCCCGAGTAGTTTTGCGAGAATTTTCTTCTTCTAAAGCTCGCAGATAGTCGTGATCAACATTAACAGAAGGCCTACCTCAATCATCCTTGTCTTCAGGTTTAAAATCTCCCGGACGAAATTTTTGAAACCATTGCTGCTCTCATACTTCCATCATTCCAAACAACATTGACGCTATGCGCAATCCGGGCAGCACTTTGAGAAAATTTGAGGAAAAATAAATTTGATAAAGATCTTGTTTTGGAATGGCGACTTTCAAAGGTCCTTCTTACTCATAGAAAATGTAACTAAAACTAAACTAACCTTTTTGGAAAATCAACATTAATAACTATTGTTTATAGCCCATTAACTAGGTTGGAGAGTTATATTTGTTTACTTGGAAAGTACATTCCTAAACAGTATGAATATTTTTTTTTATTATTTTTTTTTAGAATTTTTATTTTATTGAGAAAGTATCTGCCTCAATGTGGGCAATAAGCAATATGGATAACTAAATGGATCCATTCACACACTTTGTTCAATAAGAAATCAATGCAAAGAATAAATAAAAAATAAAATAAAATAATAATAAGATAATAAAAAAAATAAACAAAGTACCTCTAACTATTCAATACATAAAGCTAAGAAAAATAAAAAACAAATAATCTATAAAATACGTAACAAAAAATAAAATAAAAACAATTATAATAGTAACAAAATAAAAAAAAATAATAATAAAAAAAATCTAATTAAATTAAATCGTAAAAATACATTCATACTTTATTTACAATATATACACATTTGAAGGATACCCCTGTCTTTCTTGTCCCTCTACTTATGGCCACAAGAGATCCCAGCGCTGCTCTTTCAGCTGTGAATATGAATATTAAAACCTACGTTATTGTTGCACCATACTGCTATTATTTGCTATGCTATAGTTTTACCATATTGATACATAGTGTTGTTTTTTATAGGGGCCTAATGCCTTTATGTACATCACTAGGGCAGAAAGAACGGGCTATCCTACAGGTTACCTACCTATTTTAACTATGGTGGGAAGGTTAAGATTCATTTCAAAGGACTGCCATGAAATACAAATTTAACCCGCCCAGGTTAAAATTACAAATGGGATTCGAACCCACGACATTATACACCAAACGCGCTGAGGCTCTCCTAATGATGAATGTTCGAAACTAGTCTTCGAATGAAAAAATTTCTCTAGGAATAGAAAATTATTCATCAATTTTAATAGTATTGGTACTTTTGCATCATCATGCGTACGTCGAGTTGATCATATCAGTTGGAGCAGAAAGATGAATATTTGAAAAGCTTAAAAAATATAATTGAAACTATGCTTTATCAGTTAATGTCAGTGGAAGGGGGACACCAGTGGGATTGGGGAGGCACGTGGCCTCTGTGAAACATAACTGTAATTGCTACTGTATAATTATGAATTACAAAAGGACTTCCGAATTTTTTTTCCCTTTTATTCTTTTTAAACAGAATTATACTTTCCGGGGTGATTATATTTTGTTTTTTTGCCTTTTTTATTTTATACTTTTTTTCACTTTGTCTCGAATTATAATTTAAAAATTAAAAATATATATATTAAATTACTTCTGGAGTTTATGTCTCTTTGTCTAAATACTTTCCAAGGAGAAGAATAAACATTAATTACCCTTCATAATTATTACAATAAATAAAAAATTATTTATATATATATATAATATATTATATATATATATATATATATAAACAGTATTCGGAACTATTATTATTTTAAGTCGCATTCTTCTTATGTTATAATATTGTTTACCAAACTTTGGATTTATTAAGGTCATAAAATTATTGCCAGATATTAGATTCATTTTACAGAAGATGGAATTTTTTCAATTACTAGATATTAACAAGTAAATCTTTAATTTGATTTCAAATTTAAATTTTATTGGTACAAGTGGCTACATAATGAATTTATAGAAATTTATAATACATTAGTATCGTTACAGAAATGCTTTTACAGTAATTCACTAAGCTAATTAGATGTATTCACTAAGTTTGTCAATGTATTCTGCACAGGATGATCCTAAAGAGATACCACTGTAGAACGTCGGAGATTATTAATAACTTCATGAATAGTCTAAAATATACTTTAAAATCTCTCGAAAATCATTTATTAATAGGGCTTAAATCAAGAGAAGGTTACTATTGTAGCCCAGCAAGGTGTTCAAATAATGAATATTAAATAACTTGGCTTAATTCAAATATCTAGTCTCTTTCAGGATAAGCAGAAAAAATGCGTATAACGTATTCATTCAGATGGATAGTGAAATAGGAAATTTGGGTGTCATTATTGTATACTCGTATATGTTCTTTAAAGATGAAAATAATGAAAATAACCATAAATTCAATAAAGACTTGGGAGTGAAAATAATACAAATAAAATAAATAACTTAAATTATAATAAAATTAAATATTTATGAATTATTAGATATAATTAAATCGTTTAATAAACATTTCTAATAGTCACATTTTAAGTTTGTTTCCAATAGGGATGGGAAAATTAGTATAGGTGAAATCTCAAAGTAAACCCACAACAATTTAACATACCCTTTCCCCATCGACTTTAGACATATTTCAGATATCTGTTAAATCTACTCAGGTGAGTACCAATATTTGATTTTTTGTCTTAGATTATTGAAAACTTTGTTTATATAATTCATGTAACATAGTGCTGACGTGTTCATCTGAGGATGAATGTTTAGCATTCGAAACTAGTTATGCAATACAATAATTTCAAAAGAAGTGACAATTAATTCATTAATCCACATTTCATTGGGATTCCAGGAATATTTGCAATTTTTTCAGTAAATTTTCAAACTTAATTTGGATCCATCGCTTTTTTAACAACAATTCAATTGAAAATAAGTAAATTTTTACAATTAATTTCAAGCTATATATTACCATTCCTTTATTAATGCATTTGCAGAATGGCACTCGCCACCAATCTTTCGGTTTTTAAACTTTACAGGAATCACATATTAACCACTTTTTAAGAACTATTTAATAAAATTAGCAGTTGAAATGTAGTTAGATTTGGGTACATATCGGCTCAGTTATTTTCGTTGTTAGTGACCACAAACGAAAAATGACTTGTCCTTTTGTATGGATGGGTAATAAAATAAAAGAAGCAAGTCAATTGTCACTTTTTTTTGAAAATTGCTTGTCTCTTCACTTTTTTTCCTATCGTGCTCTACAAACCCTTTCTGTATATATTCTTTAGAGTTAGGATATATTATTTCTGCTAATACAATTTTTTTTGGGAAAACTATCTGAATGGTACTTTCCGATTTTTTTTTTCCAAACTTTATGAATCTGGGTATGATATTATCCCTTCCTACTGCCTTTCCTAACTTCATGTTTACCAGTGCTTATTCTAATCTATCATTTACAGTACAGTCATCCATATTCTTAACTGGTTCTTTGAGCGTTTCCGCTAAGCTCAGTGAGTACTAATTTTGCCGCTTCATATTTATCTCCTCTAGTTATAGTTTCCCTATACTTTTGATTTTTTTTCTTTGAGATTTCAAAAGCATACATCTAAACACCTTCACTATGCTGCAGAATTTCCTTTTTTTATCTCTATAGTTAACATCAATTGATTTTCGTTGTCTAGCTGGGGTTTGGTTTTTGTACTTTTTACCACAAAGTCGTATGGCTACATACTCTTTCCACTCCGAAAAGTTTCTGGTTATGTTATGTTCCTTACAAGATCTCTTCTGTTCATTCTATTCTTAATATTATCCTTATAGTTGTCGCATCAGCTGGTCTTCTATTTGTGAGACCCATAATTTTTGGTTCCTTTAACATTTCTTACTTCAATATAAAAATGAATGAATAAATACAAATAATCTTTTAACAAAATTAGAAGAATTCTTTATGTAAACAATACATTCTTGCATGAGCACATACATGTGAAATTAATACATATACGAATATGTTCCATATTGAGTAAGTGCCCCCGGGTCTTACTAGGTTCGGTAACGTTGTTAGTGCATTGAATTTCAAATTACACGTATTTAATAGACAAGACATTTATACATGGCATATTAATATGGCTTGCTACAGACAGACAGTAAATATAGACATTAACGCCAATTTCCTGTACATCAAGTCATTCAATTACTAAACTTGACTTTACAAGGTTGTAAATGATAATCAATCTGCATTAATATTAATTTATTTATTGATATTCATAAAGTATTTTATAAAAATATTTAAGTTGTACGCAAAAAAATAAACGATTTAGTACCTGTTTTGCGAAGTTTAAAACAATTTTTAATTAATATTAGTCACGTCACAATCTATTTAGCAATATTTTTATCACTTATTAAAATTAACTTTTTTCCCAAATTATACTTCCCAAATTATACTTCCCAAATTATGTGACAAAGACACACACTCGAACTGATAGGGTGGACCCCACTAAAATACTGATGGTGACAATGCATGGAGACCAAATACTCCAACCCTTCATATTCTATTAGGTCGTTTACGTGCAGGGGGTTGGTACGTGATGCTGTTCAGTTTTATCGCTGTATTTCTGCGGCGGAACGAATTTTTATTTCTTTGTAGGCGTTCTTACAAACGGGTCTTTCTTTTTGTAGGTGTTTCATTCCCATAAATGTTTTCTATGTCGAGAATAAACACTGGCGGTCTCTGAAAAATTTTCGAATGCATAGAAATATAAGGCTATCACTAACCCTCTTAAGCTGCCATTAAATCAACGTCATACAGTAAATATGTTTTTCTAAGGTTTTGTTGTGGTTGAATGCATTGAAATGATATTTGCTAATTTACTAAATCAATATTTTTTATTGTTTGCTTCTTATTATGGCTTAACTTTTTTATCTACTGCAACTAGGGTAGGAAGGACAGGTATCAACCTATTCTAGCCAAGGTGGGAAGGTCAAGATTCATTCCCTAGGTCCATCACGAAATAAATTTCAAACCGCCCAAGTTGGATTCAAACCCGCCACCCTCTGAATCGAGAAAACTGAATCCTTCGCCCCAGTTTGCCTGAAAATCGAATCCCAATTTTTTTTTATTTTAGCTTTATTATTACAAGTACATAAGTTACCATATTGTATATTTTTGGATAGAAAACAAACTTTTCGTTAAATCTGTTTAATATTACCTCCCAAATGGTAGTTTTACATCATATTTCATTAAATAGTGGGAGCATTCAGTTTTGAAATCTGTTCTTAGTTTGTATTCATATCTGTAATAGTCTCATAACTAAGTCCATTAGGCACAAATAAAATAAAAGAAAAAGTAGATTTCTGGTGAAACCTGTAGCCCAAAGTTCACAAACACACTTAAAACACAAAATGGACTGTAATCGACTGTTCACAAGTGCCACAGATATATTCCATATTTAAAATTTTTGTTGTTTTTTTTAGCGAAAAAAAGCTTTTGAATATTTTAGTAAAATGCGATTGTGTCATATTATTATATATCACCTTTGTAAAAGCGTTCTAATTTTTTTTTTCCTGAAACCTGGCTATTTCATTATAGTATCAATGCTTAAAAGAGAATTCAGCATCAGCCGAGTAAATGAAATTTGAGGTACCGGCCTTTTGAGAGGTGAAATTAATTGAAAGGGGGGTGGTGAGCCAGCAATAAACTTGTGAAAACTCTAGACAATTTTATTAAATTTGACACAATACCTTCCCACTTCCAGGATATTAGTCCGGAGTAATAATTTATTTAATTAGAAGTAGAAATAAATTTGATAACTTTGTAAAGCCACTTATTGCTTTTTTTACTCAAGGAAAAGGATTGTTAAATTTAGTGAATCCAGATATTATCAATAATTGCAAATAGACGATGCTATTAGATCTGAGACATATATCAGAATAAAATAAATGATTTATTATTTGAGCAATAGTTGTAGATATTTCATTTAGTATTGATTTAATATTTCTGAAAAGATAAAAAAAAAAATATTATATTGTTTATATTAAGTTTTTAATCGAAGAATAGTTTCGAATGTTAAACACTCATTAACAGTTCTAAAAGCAAACGAAAAATTAAAAATGTCAGCTCTTTGCTACACAGATTATATATATTATTAATTTATAACCTTTTATGCTGAAGGAGATATAATAATTATTTAAATATTTCTTTTGCATAACTCCTATATTATTTAACATTTGTAGCTACATCTTTCGGAGACAATGCTCCATTCTCAGGCTTCTCGTAATCTGCGATTATTTTCACATTGTCTATTCTCCATGTTACCAGGGAATGACTGATGATGGGGCATTTTCATTGAAACATATAGCTACAAATGTTAAATAATACAGGAGTTATGCCATATAAATACTTGTTAAATTTATAAAAGATATATTATAAATTTAATAAGTTATATTTTTAAATTTTAAAACTGTAAGTACAAAAATCAGAAATGTTGATACTCCCCTTAGGAGGCAAATTGAAAGGGCTTCTAAATGATATCAGGACCTTGAAGAGACTGAGGGTGCAGAGAGAGAAAGGGAAATTGGCTATTTAGGAAAATATATTTTGATTCCTACATTTGCTCGTCAGGTCAAAATAATGGGCACTCCTCTCGGTTTTTCCTATGAATGGTCGGTTTTTTGTTCCTAAAATCATAATGAAAGCCAAATTCTGAATGGGTCTGTTTGAAATATTTACCTGTTAATCCAAACTAAAACTTTGATTGGTTTTGAACGATTTTATTATTTCTAATGATTCGTAAATATTTAAGACTAATTTCTGCTAGATGTATTAGTATTTGTTGAATTTAAGTTTTTTTTTTTTCATTTAAATAGATAGCGAAGTTGGAATACTGTGCTTTATTATAGTATGCCCTTATACGTTTTTTAATCTTTGATTAACTGATCTTCCAGTTTTCCGCGTGTACTTATTTAGCTTTGCAGTCATTTTACAATAGGATTCGCCATCGTCTTTAAGTAAAGGCTCATCATTTGAAACTCATAGATTTTTTTTTTTTTTTTAATATCCCTTTATTGAAATTTACAACTGTACAAAATATATAGATCAAGTAAATGTATTGACAAAGATTACAATAAAATGTCAAAACTTGAAAAGAACAACTCATCGGTAGCACTTCATTAAAAATTTTACACTTGAAGGTCTCTAAGTCGTCTTCGTTTCAGACGCTTCGGAGGATTATCAGGAATGGAGTGGGAAGCAAGTTGAGAAAATAATGGATTTGAGTAATTATGGAGCTTACTATGAAATGATAAGTATCTGGTTTGGGGTAAATCAGCAACATATGGAATATTAAGATTTTTATAGATAAGTTTATTGGTGACAAAGTAAGGAGCGTGGAAGATTTTTCGAAGGATTTTGGATTGTAAGGATTGAATTCGAGATGAATTGGATGGTTTAGTTAAGTCATAAAGCTCAACTCCATACGTCCAGACAGGTCTAATCACAGTCATGTATATTAGTCTTTTGTAATTAATTGGGAGCTTTGAACGTTGGTCTACTAAATGTTGAAGTAGTCTGTAACGACGGGCAGTTTCTTGTCCTTTTAGTCTTGTATGTGGATTCCAAGTTAGACGTTTGTCCAAGTGGGGTCCTAGGTATCAGTTCAACAGGGATTAATGAAATATCATCATGGACATATGTTGGGTTTCCAGTTTTTTAGGATTGGAATATTAATATACCTAACAAGTTAAAAATGGAAATTACTATAAATCCATTAAATTTTAGAATATATGAGAGAAATGTGAGAACGTCTTGGAATCCCGAAAATAAATCCGATAAAGCATTTCATTATTCGTCTAAATCATATACTAGCCAACCAGATAATCCTCAATATTCAATACATTTGAAGTTCAAGTAAAAGAGAACGATTGAATAAAATTAAGAATTATAATTTCCTAAGACTTTTGATATCAAAAGATATCAATCGTTTGTATAGCTAATTCAAGATATTGGTCGAAATAATCCAAGGTATTTGAACGAATTTTAAAAATGAAAAGGGCTGTTTATGAGAAAATACAATGCGTAGTAGAGAAGGGGTTTGTACAAATAAGGATTGCCTTTGTTTTCTCTGAATTAATTCTCAAGTTATTCTTTACTGCCCGTTGGTCTCTCTTAATTTATAATTAATGACTTCCATCCATTTACTTGAAGTATAGTATTTAACACCTTCCAGCGAAAAAAGTGGTTTCTTTTACAGTGTGTTATCGGTCCGGGGACCGATGTAGTACTTACTCTGTGCAGTATCGGTCCTCGGCGACCGATACATTAATTCTATTTAAATAATTTGCAATCAGACTATAACTGATTTTTAATTTCAATTTGTATCGGTCCTCGAGGACCGATGGCGCAGTAAGGTGTTAACATTTCTAAATAATTTGCAATATAACAACGGATTTAAAAATCGTTATCATGTAATGAAATAGACAAGATATGGAACGGAAGAGCGCAGAGCCGTGGCAATACAAACTATCCCTAATGATCCAACTTGCAGGAAGCTTAGTGTCGACCGAGAACTGCGATAACGGCTATTCGGGCAGTTACCTGCAGCAGTTGGATTCCAACAGTGTTCGTTTCGAATCTAGCTTCAGGTCTATTTTTCTATCTAAAAGCACAATGGTGAAAGTTTCTAATGCTTCTATACTCTCCTTGTGACTTCAATCACCCTTGGCAAAATTAAGGAGTCGTTACTTTAAAGTTGACATAGATATTTATTTCAGAACTTCTAAAAGGTTGTTTAGAACATTTTACGCAACAACGGTAATAAAAGGATGCAAAATAATACCGTCAATTTGTTATTCTTATTGATTACAGTATGACTAGTACAATATCTTGAATCTTCTCACTTAGGGAAAGAGGGATAATGGTGTATTACTCAAGAAAATATCTTGATATTTATATTGGTATAACTATCCCAAGCACCATCAGCTTCAGTGAAACTATTTTATTTTATAAAATTAAAATATATACTCACAGTTTTATTTAAATAAAATAACAATAATAAAATTTGTATTATTTTTTTTTTCATACAGGTTGTTCAAAATTATAGAAATATAGAAAATTTGGGATATGGAACACATTTGATTTAAAGAAAAAGCTAAGCTCACATTTAAAAATTAAATTACCACAGCAAAGAGAAGGGCGCGAAAGGTATGGCAAACAAACAGACTTCCTTCAGACAGACGAACATTTAATAAATTGAATAACGAAAACTTATGGAGGCACACTAAAAAACTTTTAAAGCATCACGAGGTGATAGCGCCTCTCAGAAAAGAAGATGGGTCCTGGGTGATGTCGGACAAAGAAAAGTCTGAACTCTTTGCTGAACATTTGTCGACAGTTTTTACACCACATACAGACTACCAAGACAATGAACATGAAACTTACCTACAAGAAACTCTAATAGCTCCCCTTCAATTGACATTACCACCACTGTCTTTCACTCCTTCTGATGTATTGCAAGTAATCAGAAAGCTATCACCAAAAAAAGCTCCAGGATTTGACTTAATCACCGCTGACCTTCTCCAGAAAATGCCCAAAAAAGCTATAGTCTTTCTAACTACACTTTACAACGCAATTCTCAGGACTACAAAATTCCCAGTTCAATGGAAATATTCTTATATTACCATGATACATAAACCAAACAAAAACACCGATTCACCCTCATCCTACCGACCAATTAGCCTACTTCCTTTGTGTTCTAAAGTTTTTGAAAAATTATTTTACCGACGAATACTAGACATACTGACAGATAAACAAGTACTGCCTACACATCAATTTGGATTCCGTGCTTTTCACTCAACAGTTCATCAACTACACCGTGTAACGGATTTCATATCAATCTCACTCGAGAAAAGACTATATGCTACTGGGGCATTTCTAGATGTAGCTCAAGCATTTGACAGAGTTTGGCATGACGGACTTCTTTTTAAATTGAAAAATCTTCTTCCTTTTACCTATTATCTGATCATTCAATCTTTTCTCTCTGATAGATTTTTTTCTGTCCGACAAGGTTCAGAAATCTCCTCTATTTATCCAGTAAAAGCCGGAGTACCACAAGGGTCAATACTAGCTCCATTGTTATATATTCTTTACACTCACGATATGCCACTTAGCCCTCAAACATTGACAGCAACATACGCTGATGATACAGCAATATTAACTAGACATAAAGACCCCACAATTGCATCATTAACTCTTCAACACCACTTAAAATTCTATATCCAATGCTTCATAAACGGTCAACATTAAAACTCCGACAACGACTGAATACATACACTTACTTACTTAAACCCATATGGACATACGCCACACAAATATACGGGACTGCAAAAAATACACACCTTAAAAAAATACAAATATTCCAATCAAAATTACTCAGACTAATCACGAAATCACCTTGGTACGTTTCAAACCACACACTTCACACTGATTTAGAAATACCCACAATAAAGGAACACATACATGACCTTTATAGACGATTTCACCACAGACTTCATGGACATAACAACATACTCATTAATGACAAAAAAAAACTCACAGAAGGCCAAAAAATTTCTTTACAGACTATTGAGTACTAGTCTCCACACGCATACAAAGCCTGAAGTATTCAATTCCACCACATTCACTAATTGTTACCATAATAACAGGTGTGAATTAGAAATTGAAAGAGAAAAAAAAAAAAAAAAAAAAAAAAAAAAAAAATTAAAATTTATATTAAAAAAAAAAACACATCCGAAAAATACAGACTTTCCAGTCAAAAACTTTAAGAATCATTCCACAATCACCCTGGCATGCCAATAACAGAACATTACACACAGACTTAGGCATACCCATGTTACAAGATTATATCCAAACATACCCAAAGAAGAATTAAAAGGAGTTGGTTGATAGATCCACTCCTATAACACTGATTTAATATCATCACATCTGCTTGTTGTCACAAGATAACTTACAGGTGTGGATTTCAAAATCAAAGACAGACAAAAAAAAATTACATATCTCACAAGCTTCTAATAAAAAGAAATCATGAAACATTTTTCATAGTGCTAATGAGTTCTTTAATGTTTTATATACAAAATACGTTTTGAGAACATATTAAAAAAAAAAAATAATAATAAATAATAATAAAAGAAACATAAAAACCTCTATCGCTTCTATTTATCACTATCCATTGGTGGCGGTATAAGATTATATAATACACCTAAGTAAAGACTGTATTATTTCCAAATAGTGAAATATTACTGAGGTATATTCTTACAAAATGATTATCCATCAAAAGTAATCTCTTCATTAAATAGAGGGGTATTGTAAAAAACAAGTAATCCTGCATTATTGTCTAGAAAATAAAATATAAAATTGTTCAGAAAATAACGAACAATAACATCGGTGCTAACCTTTTCATTTACCCCTTTCAAACAACCATTGCTTCCTGATTGTACATGATAGATGAGAGCATGCAGTGCTGAGTATTGCGTGACGCCTGTGGGGGCATAACGAAGACAAAGGCAGAGTCTGAATGAAAAGAAGATAAAAAAAAAGAGGAAACGGGAGGAAGAAAGGAAAAAAAGAAACGCTAACAGGGGGAAATCCCTGATTACGCAATTTATATGCTTTTCGTGTTGGGAAAGATGCAGAGGTTCGATCTATTTTGCAGCTGTCTACTTCTGATGAAAATCCAAGCTGATGAATGAGAGAACAAATTCGTTGTTCTTTGAAATATATGTATACACATATACAATTTTTTTTTTGTCAACTAGTAGATTATTTCTTTATTATAATTTAAATTAAAATGAGTAGTTAGTAAAATGCACCTACGGTTGCATCAAAATCACTGATATATATATATATATATATATATATATATATATATTTTTATATATATATATATTTATATATTAGGCGATATATTTATATAAATATATATATATATATATTTTTTTTTTTTTTTTTTTTTAATTTAGGTTTTTTTTATTTATTTATTTATTTTTAAATAAAAATAATTCATTAACTGGTACATATAGAACGGCTAGTCAATTACTTGATCCGAGTTATGTCATTTTTGTTGTAATTATTCTAAAATATTAAATTACTTTACCACTTTGAAATATAATATAAATCCAACTACAGTTTTAAGTATTTAATAAATAATTAAATAGACAAAAATAAAAATTGATGGAGTTAACAAAGTAAATCCTTATTAGTAACTGGTTTTAAAATCTGTAATTTTATTAAACAGATTTTATTATTTCACAATGAATAATATAATTACAAGATATTTATTTAGGTGCCGTATACAGCAACCTAGGCTAAAGGCACCATTACAATATGTTACTTATTAACAAATTACAAAATGCAAAATCTCAATATTAGTTAAAATAAATAACAAAAAAAACAATCAGAAAAGAGAACATCGCCTAACTATGAAATACAGTTATATAACCTTCCACCATCAAAATATATGCCCAAACAGTGACTAAATCTAAATTATCAACAAAATAATTTACAAATCAACAATATTAGTTAAAGTATAAAGAAATATAAATAATAATATAAAACAATAGATAATATAAGATAGTACTCACTACAATATAGGAGTGCTAGCAGACACAGTATCCTTGAGACCATTCGACTCCTCATACTAAACGGCCATTTTCGAAGCATTTAACAGAAACATTTCACTGTAAATAAAAACTATACGTTAGTCATTATTAATTTTCAATGAAAATAAATTACATAAACCCGAACTAGGCTAACAATAACATAAGCACATGCATGGATATACATCTCTCTTACATGACTTTTATAAGATATTATAATCAAATGATAGAAAGCAAAAGGGTTACCCAAAGAGATAAAACAGTAGGAAAAAAAACAAAAAAAAAAAAAAAAAAAAAAACCTACTCTACAAATGAACAATACTATTGCGAATAATAATAAACAATTGTTAAATTATGCTCCAAGTCAATTTAATACAAATAATAATATACAATTTATATAAAATACAAACTAAATGAACAGAAAAATCTTTTACGGTGTAATACAAAATAAACGTTTATTTTAATACGTTAATAATTAACTGTATAGTGTAAATAAGATATTATACTATTCTATTGTGAGTACTATTGTTTAATTTAAAGAAATTAGTTTTTCAAGCTTCAAGTAATATGTGTTTTGTCCGTTTGTGTTTGTATCTTTTTAAAGTTTGCTTGTTGTAGTTTCCTATTTCTTGGATTTTTAGGTTTTCAGATATAACATTTCATAAAAAAATGACTTTTTTGGGGTTAATTATTATTATTACATTAATTATTAATTATTATTATTTATTTATTAATTATATATAATCTGGTTCGGGACTTGATTGCCATGCTCCTTGGCCCGAGATCGATGCTGGTAGAAGGCAGACAATTTATATTCTGTTATTTAAACCCTTGGATCGACTTTGAGATAAGGAGGTTCTTCCAGGGCACACCTAGCCTCTATAAAGTAACCTCAATTGGGGAAAACCCAGGCGGCTTAGGGTACTTTCGGCCAAACCTTTCAAAATACTGAACCCAAGGCCTTTCAGGGTTTGTAGTGTTACATGTACAGGTATTGAAAATTACAACAGTATAACACTATACATCTAGTAAATAAACTGAATTAAAGATATAATGACATGGTCAAAATTTTTAGGAAACCTACCCATTCGTAACACACGAATAAACGGTGTATTAGAATGTCCCGCGAGGCCATATTATTTTCAGGCACGTCAGGGATTATCGAGAATCGAATGAGAAATTGGGAAACAAGTAAATGTATGTGGCCAATAATATCGGGATATATTTTTTTTTTCATGAAATTCTATATTGAACCATTACGTATAACAAGTCCTTCCTATTAAGCAAGTATTTGTTATTTTAAATTATTAACTCATTCTATACAATAAATTTTGCATTAAATGTTATCAGTAATTCTACATGAGAAATAATACAAACTTTTTATTATATCTCTAAATACACATTTTCTAAAAAGCTTATTCGTCTGGATAAAGCTAAATATGTATCACCGCCGCGGTCTAATAAAAAAAAGGGGAAGGGAGAAAAAAAAAAAAAAACCCTTTTCATTTTAATTAAACACCGTTCTACGCAACCGCAAACTTTTTACAATTTTTCCGCCTATAATAAAATGAGAGATAATCTCGTTGTGGTGGAGAATTATGAAAAGTTTCTAGTTAAATTAAAACTTTAAAGTGTTCTTTTGGCACGTTTAGAATTTCATACTCTGCTGATTCTTCCTTTCTTCTCCAGAGCATTGAAGTATAAAGTAGCACTCCGCTTCTTAATGAAAACTTAGAGCTGAACCAATGGAAGTGCCCTTGACAAATTTTAATGTAAAATTGTATATTTGAAACATTTTGTAAAATAAATAAATAAAATAAACAAATATACATTTATTTTTTTCAACCCTAACCGGCGCACAGTGGGGCCATTCGTGAATCTAGCGGGACAAAAGTCCAAAAATGAAGGTTGATTTTTTGATGCAAAAAGTGGTTGATCTAACAGGCTAAATGTTGGAAGGCATGAAACCAAGTGAATTAGCCTGAGGCAATGTCATTAAAGTAATTCAATAAACAATGAACTAATACCATTTCAATCCTGTACGATTAAAGAATTAAGTTAGTATTCTTTCAAGCACTCCAAAGTGAACATCGTTATAAGTTTTCTTATTTTTTTACATTTAACGATGGACTGCAGTCAAAATAGTAAGTATTAGTATATTTTATTTTTAATTTTACGGCATTTAAGATCTTCAGACGGTACGCCAATTAACAAGTTCAAAATTAAAAAAAAAAAATTTATGTTTTAATCTGAAACTTTTTTGGTAGGTGATGGTAGGTCTTAATTTATGTTTCAGTGTGTCTGGGGACATTTAATTTTAGTGAATATATTGCATTTGGCTGCCCGTTTTTGCCCGTTTATCAGTAGCACCAAAAATTGTGTTTCAGGTGGAGTACTCTCAGTTGCGCGATTGGAATTAGCTGAAGCGTTACGGGCTGGAGGTTTTAGTTTTAATAATTCCCAGGAAGAAAAAAGATATCTGGTCGATTATATAATTAAAAAATTTGCCTTGGGAACGATTTCTCAAAGCTTTGAGGAAAACATTAACAAGACCGTTAAATCGTTTTTAATCACAATTCATTACAAATGGAAGGTTTGCAATAGAACAAGTACACGACTATACGAGGAACATAAAATTTGGTTAGATGGTACCGTTGAGATACTACATGTTGATATGCCTTCTACAAGTGCCTCGTCTTCTTTAACGATGGGGCGTCCGGTAAAAAGTTTCGGTTCAGCTTCAATAAAATCTAAAAGAAGGAAAGTTAGTCCGATTTTGAAAGGAAAATCTCTTGATGAAATTTGTTTTGCAGCCCAACAAAAATTAAGAAGAGCAGGCAAAAGAGATGCAAGTTTCATGGTGAAAACCATTTTAACATCTCCGAAACGAGCAACAAAAATAAAAAAAAACAATGAAATCTTCTGCCGCTAAAAAAACAAATGTACCATACACCCCTGATGAAGCTCTCAATCTGATTATTTTCACAAAAATTTCCAAATTCCAGTACGAGCAATTGCGCCAAGGAGCTTTGCAAAGAGGTTTTAACATTTACCCTTCTTATAAAAAAGTTCAGGAAGCCAAGAGAGATTGTTATCCACAACCAACATCTTTCA
The DNA here is from genome assembly GCA_003667255.2 of Euschistus heros. NCBI lineage: Eukaryota > Metazoa > Arthropoda > Insecta > Hemiptera > Pentatomidae > Euschistus > Euschistus heros. Next base: position 1,028,538 of record RCWM02000200.1, read on the forward strand.
AAGTGACCGAAAGAATGGCGGAAGTTGAACTTCAAGCTCTTGTCGATTTGACTGTGCAACGTTTATTTATATGCGAAAATTTTAGCATTGTTAATTCCATTATTAACAACGACTTGTCCGATACCGTTATTTTTTTTAAATGGGGATGTGATGGTTGCGGTAGCCATAATAGATACAGACAAAAAAGCGAAAATACTGTTGATGACTCAACTATTTTAGTTTCCTCGTTGGTCCCTCTTCAAGTAATGGCAAAGAATCGAGAGAATGTGGATGTTACTGTTTGGAAAAATCCGCGAACTTCATCAACAAGGTATTGTAGGGTGATTAGATTTCGAAACGTCAAAGAAACTCATGACGAAATAATTCGTGAGGTAGCGCACATTAAACAACAAATTTCTGCCATCCAGTGCACTGTAGTACAGCTAGGTGGACACACTATAACTGTAAACTCCAGTTTCTACGAGACAATGGTGGATGGAAAGATTTGCAACGCCTTGTCCTATAATAAAAACACTCAAAAGTGCTACATTTGTCACGCGACGAGCAAAGACATGAACAACTTGGAAGCAATAACCAAAAGGCAATGTTTAGAAGAAACGTTCTCGTGGGGCTCTCCGTTCTTCATGGATTTATAAGATGTATGGAGTGTTTACTTCATATTGCTTATAAGTTGGACATTAAAAAATGGCAAGTTCGAAGTGAAGAAGATAAACAAAAAGTGGATGATAGAAAGAAAAAAATTATAGATGGATTCCGAAAGAGAACTGGCCTACTTATAGATATTCCTAAACAAGGGGGAGGAAATTCAAACGATGGCAACACCGCCCGAAAGTTCTTCAAACATGCTCCTGTTTCAGCTGAGATAACAGGCGTTGATGAGGAGTTGATCGAGAGGTTTAACGTTATTCTCCAAGCATTATCATCAGGTCATGAAATAAATATAGTTAATTTCGAAAAGTTTGCTGCAGAAACTGCCAAAAAATATGTAACATTGTATGGATGGTATCCAATGCCAGTCACTGTTCACAAAATTCTTATGCATGGAGCTGCTGTCATCAAAAAACTTTCTCTTGCCTATTGGACAACTCACAGAGGATGTCCAAGAAAGCCAACACAAAGAGATAAAAAGATACAGGGAACATTTTTCTCGGAAAACGTCTCGCACAGTAACCAACACTGACATTATGAACAATTTGTTGATTTCATCTGATCCATTAATTAGCTCATACAGACCACTACCTGAGAAAAATACGACCTACAGCAATAGTGTTCTCAATTTGCTTGTAATACCAGACGCAGATACGAGTATGATACCTTTAATTAGTGGACAAGATAGTGATGATAGTGATAATCTCGATCTAAGTGATTTGTCATTATAGGCTATAATTTTCATTTCAGTTAATATTTTTAGTTAATAATTTTAGTTTATATATGATTTATAATTAAGTTAATGATTTTCAGAACGCAACTGTGTTTGAATTCTGTTTGTTTAAAGATAGTAATTAAGTATTAAAGTGTTAAAGGTTATGGTTTGACAACACATTGCCCTAATTTATATAATATATATATTTATTATAAATTCTATTTATTTATTATTATACATTTTTAAAGATTTCAGAGAAATTGTTAGTTGTTACAGAGGAGTTTTTCCAATGATAATATTGACATTATTATCATAAAGTAGATATATTCATTTTTTTTTAATTCAATTTATATAATCATTAATAAATCTATAAGTGGTTTTGTGATTTTTTTTTCTTTATAAAACAGGTTAATAAAGTTTTAAATGTTTGATCAATCTTTCAATAACCTTGGTTTAATAATTTCAAGTTGTTCTGGATGAGAAAAAAATATTACATTGGCCCTACGATCGCTTTCAGACTTTTGTCCCGCTAGATTCACGAACGGCCCCACTGTGCGGCGTGGCCGAAAACTTTAACATTCTGTGCGTCGCTTGGACTCCAAACTAATGTAGGTGTTTTTTCCGAAATTTTTCTGAAAAACCAGTTTTTTTTTTATGTTAAGATAATCAAAGGCATTTAGAGACACAAAATACTTTATTTGTAACCAACTGAATAACAAAGTAAAGCAATCAAGATATAAAACTCTAAATAATACTTTTTTTGGCATTGTTACACTTAGACTGTTATTTTTCAAAAACGAACCAAAAATATAAAACCTTTTAGCAAAAAACGTATTGCCTAAGGTCTGAACTATAATAAATTAGCGTATGCTAACTTCTAAACTTCATATGGTAAAAATTGACATTGGTAGACATGTCCTTAAAAAACATTATTTTAAAACTCATCTACATTTTCAATGCATTGAACATACAGTTTATTAGAACATTGCAAGCATATTGGTTTTTTGGATCACAAATAAAACAATACTTTCTATTAATTCTCGGTAAAACTTCTTGAGCAGCAGAGAACATCGTGATCACTTGTGACATCATTCTCGGCAGGAACTTTGTTTTCAGGATCACCCTCTTGATCTTAAAACTCAGTGGCAGATTCCTCAAGCCATTTTAGTAAGGTCTCTTCATAGTTAGCATCCACAGTTCTAATGTATTCTGGATTCCTGGACGTAGTTGCAAAATTGAAAATATTGCACTAACTGCGTCACGGAGTCCCACGGACTCTGAAGCAATTGTTACACCGACTTAAATTCGCGGAATACTGTAGTAAACATAACAAATGGCGCGTCATTTTACCCTAAGAAGGTACCGGTAAACACATCCTGTTTAAACGAAAATTACATTAGTTATGGAACTGTATATATCTGCTAGAGTCCCAGGGACTCCGCAACGCCGGTTAAGGGTTAAACTGGATAAGCTACAGTCGGTACAAATATTGTGTAGCTAGGTGACAACATGATATCCGAACGTGTTAAAGTAAGGTTTTAAGACCTCCTGATTTAGATCATTTGATGCTCAATTATTACTTTATTTATTTTGTATTTATTATTATTATTTATAATTTATTCTTCTTATTATTTATGGTAGTCCTAGCTGCAGAATCGACGTTTCATTTTGGGTAAGAGCTCAAGGTGCACTAAGAACTGGATTAACTGATTCTGAATTAACATAACCTTATATTTTTTATACTTCATTTTATTGTGCCTTATGCCTGCTTTTTTCACAAAACATTCGATTGGCAAACAAGACAATATTCAAACTCTTTGTCATACAAAATCTTTATATTTTCATTACCAGGGGGAAGCTGGAGTTTACATAGAACATTTTACAAATAGTTTTAAGTGCAGCGAATTTACAGATTAGATTTGAGAGACATTTTTAAAATTTAAAAACCACTTACTTTAATTAACATAGGTTATAGAAAGAGTTAGGCAAAATATAATCATGGTTATTTGACAACGGATTTCCTGGATCAATCACCTAATGTAACCATTAAAAATTAAGTGATTGATTCCAGGAAATTAGTTGTCAAATAGCTATGATTAAATTGCAAAATTCTAGTTATAGCCAATTAAAACTGGCTTATACACATCAATAGTTATCCTGCACTGAAAAATAAAATATTTTTAATAAATCATACGATGATAGCCAGGAACGGTAAATAAAAGTAAATCTAGAAATAATGTCGATATGAAGAAATAAATGTTTACGTTTCTTCCTCGTGTTAAGACTCAGATAAATCTTTGGAAGAGCAGGCGATACATCATTCAAAGAATTCCTTCCTCCCTATCTTTCGCAAACTTTGCTTTTATTTTGCATGAGTTGTGAATATTGTATGAATTCTCGATAAAAAAAAAAAAAATAAATAGCCTCCGATCGTAAATTAATAAACTGAAGTGTTTTTTACCGACTGCGACGAAAAAAGAGAAAATTTAAAAATATGAGATAATTTATCGGTTATAAACGATTCTTGGAATCTGCTCATTATAAGATGAATACTTCTATCAAGTGTTATTGTTAAATTTATTATAAATTAAACCTCTCTCTTGTTCGTTACTTGAACTTAAACTTTTTTAATGTTGATGACAGAGATTAGACATATTTGGACGTACGGAGTTGAACTTTGGGGCTCTACTAAACCATCCAATTCATCTCGTATCCAATCTTTGCAATCCAAAATCCTTCGAAAAATCCTCAATGCTCCTTACTATGTGACCAATTAACTTATCCATGAAGATCTTAATGTTCCATATGTTTCTGATTTAGCCCAAACCAGATACCTATCCTTCCATAGTAAGCTCCATAACCACTCCAATCCACTAGTCTCCTAACTTGCTTCCTCCTCCATTCCTGATAATCCTCCGAGGCGTCTGAAAAGAAGATGGCCTAGAGACCTTTTAGTGTAGATTTTATTGAAGTGCTACTAGTGAGTAGTTCTTCAGAAGTTATTTACATGCCATTGTATTCACTGTCAACACATTTACTTGTTGTATATTATTTTGTACAGTTGTAAATATCAATAAATGGAAAAAAAAAAACTTTATCTTTGAAAATATTATTTTCGAATAAAGAAGAAAAAAAGAGATCTTAGTTGTTATTGTATTTTAATTATTAGTAAAGATCTAATTACATCCATTTATTATAAATAAGCTAATTGTAGTTAATTTGAACAAATAACGATCGTCTAGTGAATTGTTGGAAAAGACACGTGGTTTCTTTTGTTAGTCTTGTATGGTATGTGGATTCCTTGTAAAGACTAGCGCACACTATTGACGGGTTGGAACGGAACGCATCGGAGCGATCTGTTGGTAGTGGGAACCAGTGTTGGGAGTTATACTAGATTGATCCCTCAAATGCAGATTTAGTTAACTATAAGTTGTAGGATTGCGACATTGGTGAATAGTATTTCACAAAATTTAGATTAAAAAAATATATAGAGAGATATGTTTACGATCTTACCGAGATTAAAATATTTACTTTTTATTCACAAATATTTATTTTAGTTTTTTAAAACATTTTATGTCCGTAGTAAAAAATAAACCAGAAAGTCCGATAAAAATATTGCACAAAAGATATTCTGTCAAATTAATGCTTATTTAATATTTATTTTTTACCAATTTTATTGCTTATTCCGATTATTTTTTATTATTAATTCCGAATATTTTTTTTTTTTTTTTTTAAGTGCCTTTATAGATAAATTTTAAGACATTCAATATATATTTTTAAGACGTTATTTTATATAGTGATTGACATAGGAAATATAATAAAGAAGATGATCAGTGAAGCTGTCAATAATAAACAACTTGTCCAAGTAAAAAAAGCCATAAAAGTGTGCCGAAGTTCTTCAGGGTCACCGAACCACAGAGAGAGGCGGCTGACTGATCAATTAATGCTTTTTTCTGACTTCATCCCTGATCATCTTTTTTATTCATACTTAACAGACAATTTTACTTTTCTTGTTGAGAAAAAGAATAACATTAATGTTTATTAAATTAAATATTTATTTTAGAAGGAAACAAAAATCAATAAATAACAAAATAGGTTTATCAGACATCGTTTGTCTTCTCTCCTGTGCAAGTCGGTGGCCCTGAAAAAGACCTGCGTGAAAGTTCAAAAGGTTGAAACAAAAATTAAGATAAATAAAAACGGTATCGGTTTTAGGAACTTAAATTGTTAAGGTTATAAAATATTTAACCTTTATTCCAATAATAAGAATATAAAATTTTAGACAAGGTTCTAAAATGAATACCGTTTTTATTATAAGTAGAACTAAAATTTAATACAAATGTGCAAAATTTAAATTACTCTTTCCATTTGAAATCCACATAGATAAGAAAAGAGTATTTTGCATCTTGTTCAAATCTTCATCAGTTTTAAATAACATGCATTGAAAAAGTACTAATATTTACGTAATGGAATCTGTTTGGACACAGTTAAAGTCGTTTGACCTCACTTAGTTACTGGAGTGCCTGCGGTACTCTATTCGGTGCGTTGTTAATGTTAAAATCCAGTGGAGGTTAAGAAAGAGCAATATAGTGCAGTAGCTCAGAGATTGAACGTAAACAAGAAGTTCTTTGCTTCAGCTCCAACATAAATATTTTTCTAGTGGCTCAAAAAAAAAAAAAAAAAAAAAAAAAAAAAAAAAAAAAAAAAAATTGACAAACAACATGCCTTCATGCGCGTAGCGGTTGCACAAACTAGTCTTTGTAAATCAACGTGAAAAAATTAAGTAAATTAATTTTCAAAGCCATCTTAATTTTTGACAAGCGTAACTGCGCTCCAAAAACATTTGAAACTATAGCACACTATATGTAATGTAAAACATTAAATTTAATACTGCCTATAGGGAGTATGTTAGTGAGGGTCAAACATGTCCTATATAGTCAACAAATGTTACACAGGGTACCAACTTGTGACTGCTTTTCTTTTTTATCTAATAAAGAAATATTTTTTTTTAATATATAGTTAAGATCGCCAACTGATCACCTAGTTATACCTACCACATTTAGCATAGATCCTAACAGAGTATCAAAAGTAGTTTTCAGGATCCTTGGAAGTGTATATTGTTTGAGCTAGAGATTTAAGATGGCCGGATTTTGAATAAATAATTATTATTAAGTATTTTAAAAATTAAATAATTTAAACATGTTGTTTTTTCAATACGCCAGAGTAGTGATTAGTTTAATTTTAATTTTAACGTTTAACTACTATAACTTAGTAAATATATATTCTGTATTTCAGTTAGTTATTCAGCTAAACCATTCTCTTTAAATACCTCTTTTGTTTTTCTTTTTACGAATCGTTACTAAATTAGTAAAAGACCATTAGAAAATAGGTTATACATCGAGAAAGATTAAACAAACCCAGTTCCCTAGTTAACAAATACGACAAATTAAGTGTGAATCGAGTTTCGAGTTAAGTAAGTTTGCAAGTCCCTCAATAGAGCTTAACGAATCTCCAGTTATTAAATCAGTCGTCACTGAGAGCTCCCACTTTTATGGAATTTTCCTGCCCCGCAGTAATTTTCCTGGAATCATCTTTTGACATTTTAGGAAAAAAAGAATCCACAATTATTCTTAATTCTTTTAAAAATGCGGTAAAATTTTAATATAAAGTCAAATAAATAATTAATTTTTTTTCGTGGGCTTGGATATTTTTCCATTGATTTTACATATTTATTTCTTAGTTAAAAAAAAAGAAAAAAAGTTTATTGTCAATAAAACAATATAATTATATCAATAGAACTATCTATTGAAAGTTCTCAATTGAAAGATCTCGATTCTATTTTCTTTTAACATGTCTTCCTCTTTTAAAGAAAATGTCAAGGCACCTAAGAAATAAATAACACTGAATTCGTTGTATTATAAATTATATGAATATATTTTTCAAGTTTTATTTTATATTGAAGACAGTTATTAGACCTTGTCAACTAAATACTTTTATTTTATTATTTAAATTTTAGAAGAAAAAAAAAATATCTGGATGTATATAGTCCTTTAAACATTTATTTTATACCATGTTCTTACTTATTTTATAATTAATTATTTGATTTCAGAAATGCAATAATAAAAAATAAAACATGTAATAAAAAATCTTTATATGCTTCAATTTTTGAAATATGTTGACAGGAATCAACGTTAAGAAATAATAAAGTATTTTGTTGGAAAGAAATTGGACTAATATTGAAAGAAAGTAGTTTTATGAAAGGAAAAATCTTCACTATAATTGTTTTTATTGTTTAAAATTGTAAATTTATTTCTAAGATTAAAAGAAAACATATACTAGCAAATACAGAATACTGATATTGATGTATTTTTTATATATATGCTTCATAATTTACAAATAAACAACCCTAAAACTTATATTCACTTACAAAATCTTCGCATCGGATATTATTAACGGAACAGCAAAAAAAGAATTAATTACAAACCATTCAGTTAAAAACATTAAGATAATATCATCACCCTGTTATGTCGGTAGCAGAAACATTGTGTACATATTTGCACATATCAACTGTATTGGACTATATTCACACTTTATACAAAATATTTCATGACAAACTGCAGGAACATTACAACAAACTTATGCATAACACGGTGACTATGCCTGAGTTAACTCGAAGAATTCTGAAGAGAAGCTAAAATAAACTATTACATCTTCATAGTTTAATTACAATTATTTATTATCGCTATTGCCTATAGTTTTTGAGTGAGATGGATTTTAATATTTTTGGAATACAAGCTGTTAAATATATATTATATATGTGTTTATATATATATATATATATATATATATATATATATATATATATATATATATATATATATATATACTTATATACATTTATCATTCAATGAATGAACAGTGCTTTCTCATGAAATTTCACGCCTGGAGCTTTACAGTAGTTAAAGGACATACTGAATAATTATAACATTTTTCTTTGAACTGGTTTTGACAGTAAAATTGAATAACACCAGGATTATGTAGGTAGAGAAATTATTAATTAGAATTTACATTTCCTTTCATTTAGTAACCCCTAATTCATTTAAGCCTCTAACCAATGGAAATGCAAAAAAAAAAGTTCTTTTTCTTAAATAATTATAATTTGACTAAATATATGAAGTGATTTATTATATGCTGAAATCAGTCAGTAAAAGGTGAGTGGTATCGTCGACACCATGTAAAACTAACGAATGTGAAAATCGCATTTTTTTTTTTTCGTTCCTTTAACGTTGTATCGTACAAGGCCTACCTTGTGGCAAGATGCTAGAAATTCGTAAAAATTACATTATTGATTTCGGTCTTCCAATTGCACATCAGATTCGAGATTTTACCACAAAGCAAAGTAGAATATAACCGTAAACGAGCAAAATAAAGAAATGCGATTTTTCATATTCCACTAGTTTTACATAGTGACGACTCTTAAGATGCCAATAAATAAAAATAATTAGAATCTACCTGAATTTAATTTGACCTGTTCAGACATATTGATTTTATAGTTGGGGCGCTAATAAACAATATACTTCCTACAATTTAATATCCTTCTGAAAATCCTCAATGTTTCGTACTTAGTTACTGATAAACTTCTCTATAAGGATCTTACTGTGTTGCTGATATTCCACAACCAAACACCAATATTTTCATAGTAAACTTCATAACCACTCAAACCACTATTCTCTTAACAAACTTTCCAATCTATTTCTCATAATTCTTTGAAGCGTCGGAAAAGAAGATGGAATCAAGGTCTTTTAATATATAACGTTTATTTTGAATGCTACCACTGCGTAGTTGTTTGGTGAACAATTGTAACCATTTTTCATCGCATTTACTTAAGATATTAATTGTATCCGGTAAATTTTAGTATATAAATTATATTTACAATTTTTCAATAAAATGCAAGATTTATATTTTTTAAAATTATTATTGTTTCTTTTTTTTTTCCTAGCAGTAACCCTATTGGAAGGTATTTTCTTTATTCCTGTACACACTATACTTGGTGTAGTGTGTACAGGATCAAGTGTACAATGTACATCTAAGTTTTATTTATTTCTTCTATTATTATCTTAAATATACATATACATAGTACCTGTGTCAAAAGTTGAATATAAAGAATTGAAGAAGAAAATAAAAACAATATGAAGAACAATAAGATATACAATATTAAAATTCAATAAAATCTAGCAAACAAGTTATTTTATCATCAGAAATATTTTAAAATATTCAATAGAGAACAATTTATGAAGTTTGTGAATTTTTAATGTGTTAAAGGTGTTTTATATGTCCTCTATTTTTTGCAATGGAATTTTAAAAAAAAAATTTTTTTGAAGTTTTCAAACATTTATCAAACATTGACCATCTACCGGCCAGTGGCCTAGTTTCTGTACTGGTTTTGTTTGAAGTATATTTCTTTAGTCAGTGAGTAGTCTGCATTCATGTATGAGGTAGTGTATATTTTGTTCTTGAGTGAAATCAGAAGGACATAGGAATGAATCTCTTATTTTGAATCTATAAAAGTAAGTGTTCACTGTCGCATGCCCTGTGAATCCTAATGAAATGTAGAAGTGAGTTCATGAGTCTGATTTCATGTAAGTCCGTAAGTCTGGAATAAAATGATGTATTCAATTGTGTGTAGTGTTCCAACGTGTCTGCCACTGGTCTATTGTTTGTGTGTTTAGCGTGTGCTTTAATTGTTCCTTGGGTATCAGAGTATATGACAAAGAAAAGGAATTATTTTAATTATTATTATGATCATTTTTTTATGTTTGTATATATACTCAATGTTCTGTTTTCAATTATATTTATTATTTTCGAAACTAACTTTATCTATTATTATTTTCTGAAATAAAAGTCGCCAAATTATTGTCCCACCTAACTCTACATTTGTGTTATATCTAGGGGACAAATGTGTTAAAATAAAGATATATGTTTTAATTTTATTCCATCATATATTTAATAAATACCTAATTGAACGATATGGATTGATCAAATAGGAAAAGGTAATTATAAAGTAATCAAATCACGAGATGTCCTTCATACAATTTTTTTTCTGTGCCGAAAAATAAGATAATTCACTAGACTAAATACAAATTAGCATGGATATACATACATAGAGAGATGATACAAAATATTCCTAATCCTCCACATTGGTGATTTAAAGAGTGTGAATCATCTGTAAAACAAACAGGGTCCGCTACTCAACACAAGCACACAGGCCTGGGGGCATGGCGTCCGCCAAATATTTGAATACCTAAAAACGAGAAAAGTGGCAGGTGTTTTCCATCCGGTTCGAACGCAGTGGCGTGGATTACATTTTGCCAAGCGTGGTCCTCCAAGGAAGGATTTATTTGTTTTGTTCGAGCAGTGTTGGGCCAAAATGTATGAGTTGCAATTTCAACTTGTGGATTTTACTCTTTATTTGTTGATACTTAAAAAAGAATGTTTTGGGATTCTCATGATCGTTTTATCTGAAATTTTAGTTTTAGTACTACTGCTTAAAAAATATAAATGTTTCAATTTATTACATACTAATGACTCCAACGATAAAACAAATGAATGGAGTGCCATATCAAGTAGAAGCAACCAGTATTTATTTAAATTACCAAATTAAAATTCTTGATCATATAAAAATAACGAATAGAGCAAATAAATCTACTCAACTATTATGTCTACTGGCATTAAAAATTTCTGGCCAAAATATGGTTATAAAGGAAAGTAGTAAATTATTGGTGGGAGTTAAAAAAAAAAATAAATTAATAAAAGAATCAAGAATTGTAATTAGGGTTTCTATATTAGGAAACCAAAAGGCCGACCAAGCTGCTCATACCAAACGAATAGCCTAACACAGGTAGAATAAATTAGTCAAGAGAATTAGCTGTGTGAATTCAAGTAACAGCTTTTAGTGAGTTTGGGGCAAAAAATCTTATTTTTTTTTTTTTCTAATTCATAGTTTTTTTTTTTAATTCTTTTAAATTTAAGATTTTACTTGTTTATCCTTGTACTGTAACTCAATAACATTCTAAGGAATTTATACGTAAAAATTTAGATCTAATAAATTTTTAATTTATTTAATTTATCATTAAATAAATGGGTTTCATGTTTTATTTGAGTAGACCTAATCAAAAAACTAAAAACAAAAACAACAAATTTAAATTTGTATAGGTTTACTTTTTTTTAATATTTTTTTTCCCCATAGGAATGATTCTAACCGTTTTGCTACAGTCTAGAAGGCACAGGTGCCTTATAGATTAATGCAATGATACTAGCCTTAAAAAACATATTTATTGATTATGAACTGGAATGGTAATCAAAAATTCCTTGATATTAATAGTTGTCAAATAATAGCTTCATGCCTTTATATTTTTATGGGGAAAATATGTGTAAGTATATATATATATATATATATATATATATATATATATATATATATATATATATATACACATATGTATATTTTTTTCTTTTCATCATATATTTTTGTTATTAATAAATTTGAAACGGAGGACTGGTGCTCGGAAATATCTCTCGACTGAAAGGAAATCTTACAGGAAAGCTAATCTACGAATCTATGCCAAAAAGATAGAGACCAGGCAGAAGACTTAGGAAGACAGGGGGTAAAGGATCGAGAGAGGAATTTTAGAGGTGAGAAATCGAGTGGGAATAAGGAACCAGATGACACAGGATCGGAAATCATCTGACCTAGGAATTAGACTCTATCGGAAGGTCAAACTGTGATGCTATAAGAAGAATCAACTAATTGTGGTTATATGTTAATTAATTTATATGATAGAACCAGCGTAATATATATATATATATATATATATATATATATAGTAAGTAGTACTGATTAGAGTGTCACCAACGGGTAGTACTGTAAAACAACCAACCACTGGTAGGACATTAATAAAAGTTCTGTGTTAAATAGTCTCAAAGCCATCTTTTTTTCCAACACCTCGGAGGATTCTCGGTGATTGAATAGCGAGAAAGTTTAAAAATTAGTATATTTTAATATTAATAAAGTTTATTATGAAAGGAATCTAGTTTAATAAAAAAAAAAAATTGATGCGAATTCAAGAACTTCATTACAGGCTATTCATAACGATACCTTAAACCTTTTTTCGCTAGTTACTAGACTTCCTCAGTTAGATAAAGTGAACTTAGTAAATGTGTCGACTGGAGATTCCAATTAAGGGACGAAATAGCACTTCGAAATTGATGGTGTCCAGATAGTAACGAGTGGAGCAGTTTACAAGAAAAAGAGTCTAAAGCCCCAATAGGACAACTGTTCCACTACAACTATAGAACAGTTCAACTACTAAACACGAAAAAATACAATACCTAATAGCTTTGATGTTTTTTTTTTTTTTTCTTATATATTTTAAACATTTTGTTTTTAGAAATATTGAAATATTATTAACGTTTCTTAATATAGTAAATATCTGTTACAAGGGCTGCTATAAGTGAAAAAATACTTAAGTGTTTTAATAAATATAAGTGAATTTATTTAAATTTTAGATTATTCAAGAACTTTTTATAAACGCAACACTATCAAAAAGTTGATACTTGACACTGGATCACTTAGATCTCAATTCAAACTTGACGTTAAAACATTATTACCTTCCCTAACATTAAATACTTTATGTTTTTGATATTCTCATTATTTTACTTATACGGACAAGTTCTTTAAAATTCACGTGTCTTCATGTGACATTGTAGTGATATTTTATCTCATTTCGACGACGGTGTACATTACTTAGTTATTTGAAGAAACAGGTAATTTAATAATATTACTAATAAATCTGGAACACCATTCATTAAAAAAAGTGAAGAAATGACCTACGCAGGTACATATCTACGTAGGTTTTATGATTCAGTATTGTCTAAATGGTTTCTGAGAATAAAATATCAAAAATGTGACTACATTTGATAAGGAGAATATGTTTGGGGAGCAAAAAAACCGAACATTTTTCAGATTTGTGCTAACAACATATACAAAAACGCTTTAAATTTTACTGCCTCAAAATTTAGTTTTGATCATGTTTAAGAATAACACAAAAATGGCTATTCCAATCAGAAAATAATATATACTGATAGCTGTAGATCATAAGATATTGTGCAAGAAATATAAAATATATTCAATCATTCCACAACTTTGTACCAATGATGATGAGAATGAAAGAAAGTATTTAGATAAGTTTGCAGGTTAACTGTTAATTTTGTTTATCTTTACCGATAAAAAAATTTCTCCAATGGATAATTGAAGAATATAAGTGGTAATGATTGTATTACCACAGATTTCACTCCGGCAATTTAAATAGAAGAAGAACTTGATAATAAATATTACTGATATTGTTTAGAGACTAAAAATTAAGAAAATAAATCATAGTTTAAAAAACTAAAGAAACACGCTTTAATAGCAAACCGAACTAAACGAAAAAAATAATTTTTTAAAAGCCAGATAATCAACTATGATTAATTAATTTGTAATAAAATTAGAGTAAACGTATGTTATTAACAAAGTGATTCAATTTATAGCAAAACAAAAAAAAAAAATCGTGGGGAACGTGATATTAAATGTTACAAAAATGTTATTGAAAACTATTTATAATAGTAGAGTTATTATGAAAATAATAATAATACTAAATTTCAATGATGTCCCGTCCCGCAGTAACAAACGTTTGTTGCAACTAATTCTAACTAAAGCTAAAAAGTAACAATCCAACGATTATTTTTATGTTGTAGAAATATAAGCAAATCTGTTGCTTAAGCTAACTGCAACTAAACGACGTCATTTATCGAAACGTACTTTTATCAACTCAGAAACCTTCACGTACATTCGTCCAACTATTTCCCAAAGTTTCAACTCTCAAAGCTCTTGAGATTCAAACTTTCAAAAATATTAGACAATCAGATCATCATCTTTCGAAACTGTCGAAATTGCCAGGTAAATGGAGGGAAATGATAATTCTTCAGCGTGTTATGTCAAATAAATAAAATTATAGGATTACATTATTTTTCTGGAGCGCTTCTTAAATCCGGTCATCATTCCACATACTGTTTGTTGTGCTGGTGCTAATAAACTCTCAAGTGGGATATCTTCCAGTTCATTTACATCATTTTCATTCAGTTTGAATATTCTCATTCGACATCAGTTCCGTAGAACATCTACGTGGACGTTCTTCGTCATGTTTATCATCAAAAAAAAACTGTAACATCTAATGGTTTTATATTTTGTTTTCTATAGAGTGAGTGCCACCAAAAACAGTATTTGAGCATACTTATAATAATGAGTTATTAATTCGGACCCAGTAAAAAAACTCGTTGGTATTTTTTTCGATTTGATGTGTACCGTAAATACAGTGCTCATCATTGCGATTTCTCGGTAAACTTATTAACCATCGTATTGACTTCCACGGGAACCATTAATAACTTGTCCATAAATTCCTATTGGGACATGAACATGACGACGTTTGGATTTCATTGAATGGATTCGGGGAGAAATCAATCCTTTCCGAACTAAATCCAATGGACACGTTTGTAAATTTTCGGGAAAGTGTAGTGGGTACTCAAACCATGTATACAGCCATTGGGGATCGATTTTTTCTGGAGGCAGTTCGACAAGTAGACACCCAAAACTCTATGGAAGTTTCGTCAAATCTGGAAGAAATGTCCGCATGAAACTCACGACACTATCCTCATGTAAGTCTTTAGTCCTCTTTAAACCATAATCTATCGCAAATTCCGCAAGAGTATCCAAATTCATTCTGAATGAACTGTTTTATGAAATGTATAGGCACCTGCTGGTTTTTATAGGTATGTAAGTCGCCGATGAATCTGTGAATTGTAATAGGAGTAGGTGAAGCGCACACTGAATTGTGAAGTGTAAAATGTATCATCATATTCATGGCTTCATCTGCTTTCGTATGTGGTTGTCGAAAGATTTTCGCCATGGAGTATTTAAATTTTCCGGAATCATAGCGTATATAAGAGGAATATAATATTGTGGATGTTCCGGCATCTGAGAAGTATGAATTCTAGTATTTGCTTTTCGCTCATAAACAAGGAGGGACTCTCGTATTTGTCAGTGTTCTGGCAATATGAGAATCATGAATGTATTTTTTGATATCGGCATCTAGGGATGTATTGCAGGGAAGGTTCCAGGAATTGCGAACCTGAATACATGATGAACAGATTTTGCATAGTACTGTAAGTCGCCGATGATCTGTTTGACTGACATGAGGCGAGGTGATGATTAAAAGCGCCACTGAAACTTGTGAAGGTGCTACATATCTTCAATATTCAGGGTTCATCTGCTTCGTGTAGTGGTGTCGAAAGATTTTCGCCTATGCGTTGCCATTTTCGAATCCTCGCGTATAATAAGAGGAATCTTCCTATTTGTGGATGTTCCGGCAATCTGAGCGTCCAAGTGAAACCCTTATACTCTATGTATATTGAAGGAAAAGTTGAACTGGTTAGAAAAAAAATGTTTTTTAGTTTTGTCATCCTGATTCTAGGAAACGACAAATAGCGCATAAGGAAAATTGAAACACTGAATTCATTATGTGAAGACGTAACAGCAAGTTTCCTTTGAGATAAAGTATACGGGTGAGGTATATCGTTCCGATTGCCTCAATTTGTCCCTCCTGTTTGCATAAATTTATAACTAGATCTATCAATAATTTTAGCTATTCAACATTTGTTGAATGTCTTTGAAAAACTACAAAGACAAATGTTCAAATAAAAATAACAACTAAAAGTGAATTCCTTAGATTTGTCCCTCTTATACAAAAAATGCACAAAAAAGTGATAAAAGTCAAACATAATAATTTATAAAAAAAATGTAAGAATGTCGCTATCGAATGTAATGTCTGGATTTCAGGGTCGTGCATGAGAACACGAAGCAATGTTTAATTACTCAGCTATCAACTAAATGAGCGGGGGCTTGAACCGAAACGTGCGTGTACTGGAACAGAAAGATTTTATGCGCTTTGTAACGACTCGATCACATTGCAAACGTGCCACACGTAAAGTTGGAAGCACATGTTGAGCGCCATATCTAAAGCGATTGTCCACTCATACCTATAAACGAGTATACAGCAAGCTTAAAAATTGAGTACTTATTTACATGATCAAGTCATTTGTTGTTGATTCAGGCAAGATTTATCAAGAATCAATAATAAAACGCAGTAATAAAATTACATTTTTGTAGGATTTTAAACCCTTAGAACTCAAAGTTTGAATTGATTTCAACCTCGAGCTATATATTTACGAGCTGATTACCTTTTACTTATCGTCAGGTTAAACTTACTAAGCGTCAAACTTACTAATGCCACTTTTTATCCGACTTTATGACTATGACATTTATATATATTCATCGAAGAAAAATATGCACATCTATAAGTCAGTATACGTGCCTATTCTCACCAACGGCGGAGAAAGCTGGACCATGTTGGACAACATTACAGTCGCATAACAGCAGCGGAAATGAGGTTTCTACGTAAATCGGTGGGGAAAACTTGGAGAGGTCGCATTAGAAACAAAACTATAAGAGAGCAGCTGGAAATGCCCGAACTCAAAACCACTTTGGAAAACAGGCAACTAACGTGGTTTGGACATGTCTGCCGCCTGAACAAGGACATGGATCCTATAAAGGTATTAGAAGCTCGACCCACTGAGAAGAGACTGAGAGAGGGCGTCCCAGAGTTTCGTATCAGGAGTTCATACTGAGGATTGGAGTTAGAAGAGGCAAATCCTTCAACCAAATGAAACGATTAAGCGGAGAACGGGAAGAGTGGCTGCGCTGGATAGAGGCTCCTCGACGCTAGAAATGGCTCTGTGAGAAAGACAAAGAAGAAGAAGAATTTTCCATTTTATTTGATACACACAGAAGAATAAAAATGAAATTAAAAATATTTTTAATATTTTAATTTTGTCACAATTCCTCCCATTCATCCCTCTTTACTCAGTCTGCCGGAGTTCCTCAAGGAAGTATCCTAGCTCCCATCCTCTACACAGTGTATACAGCTGACATCCCGACCGATCCTAGTACTGTCCTCACCACTTACGCTGATGACACATGTTTGTTATCAGTAAATAATGATCCCTTCATTGCATCCCAGGCACTCCAATCCCACACCATAAACCTTCAAGAATGGTGTCAAAAATGGAGAATTAAAATAAATCCAAATAAATCCCATCAAATAACCTTTACCCTCCGTCGTAAACCTACGACATCCTGTCCTACGGTATCCTTTAACGATTTTCCTCTAATCCCTGTTGAACAGATCCGCTACCTGGGACTCCATTTGGACAAACATCTCACTTGGAATCCACATACAAGACTAAAACGACAAGAAACGGCCCGTCGTTATAGACTACTCTAATATATACTAGAAAAACGATCAAAGCTTCCAATAAATTACAAGAGACTAATTCACATGACATTTATTAGACCTATATGGACATACGGAGTTGAGCTTTGGGGCTCCACTAAACCATCCAATTCTACTCGAATCCAATCCTTACAATCCAAAATCCTTCGAAAAATCCTTAATGCTCCTTACTTTGTCACGAATAAACTTATCCATAATGACCTCAATGTTCCATATGTTGCTGATTTAGCCTAAACCAGATACCAATCCTTTCATATTAAACTGCACTCCCACACGAATCCATTAGTCTCTCAACTTGCTTCTTATTCGATACCTGATAACCCACCGATGCGTCTGGAAAGAAGATGGACAAGAAACCTTTACAAGTTTAGAACATTTTTTGAAGTGCTACTAGTGAGTAGTTCTTCACAAGTGATTTACATGTCATTATAATCATTTCTTCAAATTTACTTGATGTATATTAATGTACAGTTGTAAATATCAATAAATAGTTTAATATATATATTATAATTTTAACATCAAGGAAATATATCTTTGGCCAAAAGTATTAGGAACTAATTTGTTCCTTTTAATGGGTTATTCCACAATCCTTGCTAGTTAATACTCTTAGAGAAACTTTTGGTGAGAAAATTGTGGGTGCCTAATACTTTTAGCCAAGTTTATATGTTCTAGATTGAATTTCATGAGAAATTTTATGTCTTAAAGAACGCTACTCTCTTTAGTGAATAAAAATTCATTAAATGTTTTTATATATATTTAATTCATATTTATGAAAATACAGAGTGTCATAATAATTGTGTATTGGGTTGTCACACATGAAATGTCCGATTTTTTTAAAGCTTAATCTTTATAGAGGATTAAAGTGTTGCCTGTTGATCCTAGCAAAATATTTACTATTTATAATAAGCACTTGTTAATCCTCTATTTGCAAACTGTGTTTATTTTTTCTTCCAAATAGGCATACAGATTTTAGTATAATTTTAACCGTGGCCATGAAAACAAGCGATTTCCGAACGAAAAAATATTAATCATGCGTTTGGTAAAGGAAGTGATAATGAAAGAACCATCCGTCGTTGGTTTACAAAATTTTCCTCAGGAGATTCGACATTAGAAAATCGGCCCAGTGGACGGCCTCAAACATCAAGATCTTAAGAATGCCGTGGAAGAATATAATAATTTCTTGAAGAATAACCATGAAATAATGGCAGTCCTAATTATTAAATGTAAAAATATCATCTCTCTGCTCTCTCTATGAAAATATGATTTTAATTAACAGTTAGGAGTTGTATTGAGACCTCAACTGAACTATTTAGACACACTTATATCTAAAGGGACGTTTCCCATGACAGATGTAATTTTCAACATTCTTTTCCATAGAATAGTTGGTGTCTGTTACTAATTTCTTTTTTAAACATCAAATAATTTATAAACTTTTAAAAGTAATTTTTTTTCTTGTTAAATAACACTTTAATGTAATTGCAGGAAACTTTTAGAATATGAAATACGAAAAGTGTTCATAGTCATTAAGGGTCATTCTTTTAGAAAGGAAATTTCACTACTAGTTTCTGTAGCACTTGGTCTAATTTGTTATGTTACTAGATTTCATTTTACATAAAAATTAGAAATAAAATCATTCCTAGTTTAAAAATATATAAGTTGATATCCTGAATAATATGAAAACAAAATTATTAATATTAAATTCCCAATCTACAGGAAAGAAAAAAAAAGAAAAATTTTAAACAATGAATGAAATTATTGTTAAAAAAATTAGGATTAGATTTTTTTTTATAATTTTAAATCTGCAAGAAAAAAATGCGGGCACACAATATTTAGATATCCTAATGCCCTTACTGAGGTAAGCAAATTTGAAGATTTAAGACTGTTTTTTGGTACAGAGAGATTTTCCAATCTTGAAAACTTCTTTTCGTTCGTTATTAGTTTCTGAATCGATTGAACTTTGGAAAAGTCTTCTTATAAAAGCAATCGAAGGCTTTGCGGTTTTACAAGACCTTTCCTTAATCTTTTCCTCAAATAAAAATCAATGCCACGCTCTTCAAAAGAATGACGTATAATTACATTATTCCTTCCTTAAGCATTCCTATAAGTAATATCTAAGCGATTGATTAATTATTTAGGTTCAATTTTATATCAATTGAATAATATTGGTTTTTGTTTTTTTTTTAAAAAGGTTTCTTCTATATTTCTGATGTCTTAGTGTGGAGGATCGGATTAGGAATTAAGTTGAGCAGTTAGTAGATTTGAGGTGGTATGGAGCTTGTGATGGAAGTATAAAATATGAAATCCAGTTTAAAATACTAGACTTAAACGACAAAAAACTTCTCCCTGTTACAGACTATTTCAACATTTACTTGATGAACGTTAAAAGCTTCCAATAAATTAAAAAAGACTCATTAACATAAGATCCATTTGGACATACCGAGTTGAGCTTTGGGGTTCCCCTAAACCTTCCAATTCTCTCGTATCGTAATTCCTTGGTAATATCCTCCATGCTCATTGTCAGGTCACACACAAACTTACCCATAAAGATCTTAATATTCTATTTGTTGCTAAGCCATCCCAACGTGCTTCACACTCGATTCCTAATAACCCTCCGATGCGTTTGAAAAGATGATTACCAAGAGCCCTTCTAAAACATCTATTGAAGTGCTACCAGTGAGTAGTTTAATTTTATTTATGATTTTTATTATTTGAATTGCATTCGTAAAACTTTTATTATTCAATGTTTTACATAAAAAAAGTATTTTTATCTCAATTAACTTAATATGTCATGACTTAGATCTTTATAAAGAACAACTATGAAGACTAAGAATAGAGACGCAATAAGTCAGACCTTCAAAACAAAAAATAGAGTCCGGAAAATACAAAAGGGCAATTGTTGCTGGACGCCATATCCAATATCGACTGAAAAACCGGTGACTATAACAATAAGCTATTATCAAATACGAGGAGTAGCCGTAGAGGGACAGAAATGATGGCAACAAAGAGGCGACCGCAGAGAGCTTAGCTGACAAAGAAAGTAGCTTTTGTGAAGGGGCACAAAGGACAGATAAGGTATCAATAGGCCCTTGGTGATATTGCCCTTAGTGGCGATAACTCAGAAGGGCCTCGATAAACAAGGATCAGCTGGGCTTTGTGATGGTGTTTGTGAGGAGTGAGTGCGCCCGGTTATCGTCTGCTCTATATATTGAGGTAGGCTTAGGGGGAGGACTTTCTGCAAAAGGGTTGACTTAGTCCCCCATCCCTGTACCATCAAATCATATCCTTCCCTCCTTCGTAGGACTTGATTTCCATAGAATGTTCCTTCATGCAACGTAAATTCGGCTATAATACAAAAAATAAATCATTTTAATATAATTACAAAATGTGTTAAGAGCATTTTTAATAATCTTTCGAAAGAAAACATTAAATTCTTTCATTTATTCTAAAACTTCATTAGAAATCATACTCAGTGTTAGGGAGAGAGGCATACCTTAATTGTACATCGATCCCATAAGCATGTGATTCCCAACGTACCAAGCAGTCCTTAAATTGATTAGAGAAGACAAAAAATAGAGAACATATACATCTTTACTAACCTCTAAGTTATTACTAATGGAGCCATCCAAAAAATTAAACATTAAACGAATTTTTATAAGAGAATTACTATGACCAACCTCTTTCCCGCTGCAAGCAGATTTCCAATGCCTCATCCTTAACATAAAAGTTGGACAACTTTTTCTGCGGTGGGTGGATTGTATGGCAGCAGACGTGGAGAAAATGCTAAGCATAAGATGAGATCTTGACTCTTTACGTGTTGTAGAGCCAACAAACAACAATAACAACGATTTCGACACAATTGTATAATGCCTATGGTATGAGATTAGAGTGTTTATGAGCCAATGAATGCTATATATGTCTAAGTAAATGTGTAAACGACAAACAGTTTCTATTCCTATTTGTTCAAGTAAGGCGTTTGTCTAGATGGAGTCCTAGGTAGCGAATCGGTTTAACAGAAATTCATGGAATATGTATGATATAGTGACAGTGTTGTGCCATAGTTTTTAAAAATGTTTTTCTCCACTTGGTTTTAATAATATCATTATGTTACAATGAATGGTAATCACCCACTATTTCTGCTATTAAAAAATAAGGGATGGACGTAATTAACACGAAAATCATTAATGCAGTGATAAAACAACAATTAGACAAAAAGAGGAGAAAGGCAGGGAGGGAAGGCAAGCAGTTAGCGGTGGCGGTTGCCGCCTATAAATCAAGGTTTCCAGGCCCGCTCCCTCCCCCCACTCCCTTGTCCTCGTAATTTAGAAATTTTAATTTTTTCCACTGCCAGGGCAGAAATAATTTGTGGCCGAATTAGCGCGAGCCCGGGAGCAGTTTATCTTGGGAGGACCTGAGGAGGGGTGTCTGCGGCGAGTGAACCGTCAAATGCTGGCTGGTCCATGGTTCTTGGCCCCCCGACAATGTTCATTTAACGTGTTTTACCTAGCTAGACCTACGTTTAGTAGTAAGTGTCAATTATCAATGTGTTAGGAATCAGCCAGTTGAAAATATTTTACATGATGTATGCATGATGGTTTGAAAT
This sequence comes from Euschistus heros, assembly GCA_003667255.2. Taxonomy (NCBI): domain Eukaryota; kingdom Metazoa; phylum Arthropoda; class Insecta; order Hemiptera; family Pentatomidae; genus Euschistus; species Euschistus heros. The sequence goes on from RCWM02000200.1 coordinate 1,050,943, forward strand.
GATCAAGACAATTAGAATTTTTTTATTGGTGTTATATATCAAACATATACATTTTTAAGTTATTACAAACATTTACCGTGATACTCACTAGCCAAACTCTTCACAGCCTTTAACAAAAGGATTCCGTAATTGACAACCCTTCTCAGAAAAAGACAACAGCTTTTTAGTAACAATCCCTTAACTTATTGTATTCTGGGTAAATATTTAGATCATACTAGAATTTTACTTTAAAAAATATTTATTTCGGTGGTCCGAAACAGGGTATCTTCGAATTGTTCACTTAATATAGAACTATTTAAAACTACTGTACTCATAATTCCATCAAATATAGAGAATATATAAGGCTTAGAATTAATTTTTTTTTAATAATACCCACCTTAGAAGATCACGAATGGCAACTTTTTCTGTAAAAATTTTTGGTTCATTATTTAAAAATGGAATAAAATCAGAGACAGTTGGCATACGAAATTGAACAAAATATTCGGCAAAGTATTGTTTACATTAAAATATATAACGGATACATTTTTCAGCAAAAGAATTAATGCACAATAACCTTCTAACAACATTATAGAGAAATAATATTGATTTTTTTTTTTTTTTCAAATACGATAACGTAATTTAATTTTACTCTTTATTTCAACTTCGCTTTTCTTGCAACAAAAGCTTCGTAGACAATATTCCTGTTTAATTCCTCCCTGAAGTTTAAACCAAGTCTTTACTCCAACCTTTCTGCATATGTCTAACCGCAAACAACTTTCTGTTCGTTGCTTGTCTAATATCATTCATCCTGCCTGTTGCATAAATTTCCATTCTATTTTCTCGTGCTTGGCTTTATCTGAATATGGAAGAGAGCCAAAAGTAAATGAGCTAGAAATAGAACCTAGCAACTAAGTTGAATTGTTTAATGATGCTGAAATTCCATTCCTTGGTATGCGAAACTATCTTTATAACAAGAGGCTAAAATTATTATCGTAGTTATATCAAAGATTTAATCATACAGTATTATAATTAAACATTAAAGTGTAGACATTTCAAAACATCCTATATTAGAAAAAAAAGGTTTTTAATTTTTCTGAACATCTTCATATTAGAGGTAATCTGTATTGAAGTTGTTAATCAGTTTGATATGGCGGTCATGGAGTCATGAAATCTTTTACTAAGGTTAGACTAACGATATCTAAAACGATTTAACATTTTACAATCTGACATATGCAATGAAGACGAACAGATTCTTAATTATTTTTTATGAACGACAAAGATTTGACCTAATAAAACAAATTATTCATAAGCATAGAACATGGCCAGATACAATGAAAATTTGTTTTCTATAAATTAAAGACCGACTTACATTTATACGAACTGACAAACTGACTAATGAATAGTTCTTTACATGTTATTGTTATCATTTTCCTCAAATTTACTTTTTATATTGATAAATAGTTAGAAAAAAAAGTTTTTATGTCGACCATTCTTGTAGGATTAGATAAAAAAGTTTTAGTCTCTTGTTTAAACTGAGACGCTTTGGTTTTTCACGTGGGCTCCAGATAATATTGTTTGAAAAAATATAACAACTATGCAAATAATTAATCTGCAAAATAAAGTAATACTGAACATAAATATCTAAATTTTAACATCGCTTTCCTGATTTTTCCGGAAGGTCCTGCAAGATAAGGACGGGGGTGGACTTCTACTAACCAGGCGGCGCTATAAACTGAAGAGTGATTTAACTTTATATAACTTTTGTAATATCATTTTTTTTATCTCGCTCGGGGGCGGCTCTGGAAATAAGAAAGGTAATTGATGGAGATATGATGGGCCCTGGACGTCCCTGGAATCGGGAATTTCTCCAGCCCAGGAGCCCTCACTCACCCTGACCAGGGGCGGAATAAACTGCGTCGCTTTGCGCATTCAAAATGTAAATTCTTGAAAGATTAAATTTTTGTTAAGAATCTTCCGTCCCAGATTCTTCCATGATTGACATTCAAAATGAAATTTCTAAGTAATAACTTGTAGCTTGTTATTTAGTAGTGTGTCTACAAGAAAATTTTAATCTTATAAACTCTTGCTTTTCATAAAAAAAATTACAATTTAACAAGTATCATAAAATATCTATGTTTATTTTAGATTCAATTAAAAAAATCTTATAACTTGTAATTTATCTTAGAAATAACATTACGCCTGCTAATTACAGATAGAACCTATAAAACTATCAAAAATTATGACTCCCATAAGGTTACTATGGAAGGGAAACAAATTTAAAAAAAAAACCCCTGTAAACATTAAAAATGTAAAGAAGATTCAGTGGAAAAATAAATCAGTTGATATCTAGCTATTTGTGTTGTTATTTCATCCATTTTCCTTTGTTTTATTGTTTCATGTGAGTGAAGTTGTGCGAAAACCTGGGTGAACGTATCAGGAAAATCTTCATTTTTTTTTTCTGTTCTCTTTAGCCCAGTGATATATATATATTATTTTAGATACATTCTGTGAGCTGGCGTGGGTATTTCATTTTGGAGTTTTAGTGAAAAATGAGCCAAAAAAACAGTACGTGGTGTTTAGCGTGCTGGTGTGATTATTTAATGGTACTTAATCAAATCTTCATACATAAAGTCTCAGTTAATTTTACCAGCTTTCAGATGAAAAAAATAAATTTGGATCGGACTAATAGTTTCGGAGTTATAGCAAGAAAAAAGCTGAAAAATTATCATGTCAGCATGCTTCCGGGAGTATTCTAAGGAACTCGATAAAAATTAGATAAAATAAAATAATAATAAAAATTCATAAAATAATGGAATCAAAATTTAATTAAAATTGAGTAAGGTGTAATATAATTTTGTTGTTGTTTTTTTCGTAGTGAGTATAATAATTAAACATAAGGTTCATGATATATAAATAGCATTTTCAACAGTGTCAAATAGGTGTTATAAAAACATTGTTATTAATTTAATTAAATAAAGATGTCTCAGTACGAAATTGGTTTAAAATAATTAATTTGGTGAATAATATAAATTCTAGATAGCATACATCCATAACCACCATGTTGCATAATTGTAAAATGAATTAATGTAAGTTAAAATAGCTGATGTTTTAAGTAAACTAATTAGAACTATGACGTTACTAATTATGAACTTAATTTACGGTATTGATAATAGTTGACACAACTTCTAATCAACTCTAACAACAAACTTTAAATCGAAAATAAAATATAAATATTTTGAAATCCACATATTTAAATTTATACCTGATAACTAGTTTTAATAAGGCTATTTAAGGATGATTAAAAAACAAAAACCAGAGAACTTTATTATAGTTATCGAATAATATATATATATATATATATATATATATATATATATATATATATATATATATATATATATATATATATATATATATATATATATATATATATATATATATATAAAATAACTATTTGTTATTTTTATATATAAAAATACAAAATATGTATAAATAAGTATTATTATTTACTGTACGGACTTGCTGTTTATTAAAATAATCATAAGAAAAGTGATTGCAAAACATCATATTTTATGGATCCTATACTACTGATAATTATATTTTTATTATTAGGCTGAATTGATTTGACAATTCTAAAACCATATCGCAATATATTATTTTCTATGTAATATTTTGGTTAGTCAACTTGCTGTTCTAGGGAAGATGGTGTCGGGTGGTATGGTGTGTAACAAACAAATGATGTAATTATGAAAGTTTAATCAAATTTACAAGATTAATATAATATATATATATATATATATATATATATATATATATATATATATATATATATATATATATATATATATATATATATACATATGCATTTGTAAATTGCATTAAATAGATAAATAAAAAATAACAAAATGACTAGATATATTTTCTTCTTTTATACATTTGTAAATTCAATCAATCAATAATCAATACTAATATTAAATATACAAATTAAAAATATTTCGAAATTTACATATTTGGAACCTTTCACACATGTTAAGCGATTTCTCTTATCTAACAAAATATAATGACCCTACGATTTACGCTAAGTTTACCACATAATTCCTCTCCAACAACAAGCAAACTCGGTAACTTGTTCTTGATAACTCTAGAGAATCGTTTAACATTCAGCCGAGAGTAAAAGTTGGCTAGACCCTCTAAACGGATTAGAAGCTCTTCCAGCTGCCACAAGGCTAATCTTGTTCCTGGAATTGGTTATCCTCCAGCGCGGTAATTGACATATAGGAATTATCACCTCTGCCTGGAAAAGTTGATTTGTGAGTGAGGTTTGTATTAGCTCTGTCACAAAAGGAAAACTATTGCTGGTGCCAATCAGGTCGTTAATTAGGAACACTGTTCTATCAGCTAGTTCGGTTTTGAACAATTATTCCAATCTTCCATAATATAAATATATTTAACAAATCGTCTCTCTTTATTTATTTTTTCACTTTTTAGATGAATATTTATTAATTATGATCATTGACGATAAACTAATAGAAAAAAAAATCAAGGTCAGCATTTAACCCTTTAGTAGTCGCAACCGATCTGACAGATCACTCAAGGTATTATTTGCGCAGTATTCCGAGTAGGATTTTTATAATGAGATAAGCGACTCGGTATCTTTCAACTAACATTCATGCATTAGTGACGTCAAATTCTCAATATTCTCTCTAGATTTTTAATTATTTAGTTTCTATCCCACTGTTACCGAGACAAGATCTATTAGACTCATTGCGACTACTGATGGGACAGATTTTATTCTATCATTATTCCATTATGAATCGTAAGCGCACCTTCGATTTAGAAAACCCAGACGATATTGAAATGATTCCTAAAATCATTCTATGTAATACGGAGAACAATAGTGATATAGAAAATTTTGAAGAAAGTGAGACAGACGTCGTTGAAGAAAAAATTGAGCATTCAGATGCTGAACACAAAGATGATGTATCTAGTGATGAGGAACGCATTACTAATAATTTATTTATAGGTAAGAGTTTGTTTATGTTTCATATATTATAAAAAAGAGAAACCCCTGGGCCTCTGCAAACACTTTTTCCACTCCTCTCTGTAAGCGGCCACCTTCCTCAAATTCTGAATATTAAAGCACCCTACGTTCCCTTTCAGATCATACATCCATCTCTTTGCATGGGCCTGCCTCTCCTTCTAGCTCCTAGTTCCTGGTGTTCCACATATTCCTTGGTAGCCTTTGAGATTCCATTCTTTCGAAATGATCTAACCATTACAACCTAGTCTTTTTTTATATGACAGTACCAATATCTGTTTCATCATAGAGTTCTCTGAGCTCTACATTGCTTCTGATCCACCACTATTATTACTCTTTGATTGGGCCATATATATATTTGTGACTCTTAAAAAGCTCTCATTACGACTTTGTCCTGGACTGCGTGAAAGAGTAATTTTGACATATTTGTCAAAATAAAAGTTTAATACTTTATTTGGAAGAAAAAAAAAATTGAAAAATGTTACCATCCAACGCGTATTGAATAGTTCAATTTTGACATCAGCCAATGTTTTACACGTCTTTCTTTAAATCATATCACAGTTACCATTAATTTAATAATTTCCTTTTTTCGTTAAATTGTTTTTTATTGTTAGCTTGTTTTTTATATTAGTTATTTGGTGTTTTTTGATTAACTTGTTTTCTTGCTAGTGTTACGGTCAGGTGAGGTTGGGGGTGCCGGGGGCGGCCCGGTATTCCAGGTAGCTGGAAAGGCCGGCCTAGAAGGGTCACGGCGGGCAAGAAGGGCCTAGACCTGTAACCTGCCTGGAACGATTTAGAATGTTCGGCGTAGCTTTAAATAGGCCGACTTCTAGCCTAGTGAGTCAGTATCCATGTGTTAGTGATCAAGTAGTGATCAATCAGTCAAGTGTCAGTGACAGTTCAGTCAGTATTGAGGTGACAGTGGTCAGTGAGTGATCGGTCAGGCAAGTGTCAGTCAGCAGTCTGTGACATCCTGAGGCAGTATCCATGTGTCAGTGATCAAGTAACGATCAATCAGTCAAGTGTCAGTGACAGTTCAGTCAGTGAGTTAGTGACAGTGATTAACAGTGTCAGTGAATGTAGTAACAGTCTCTGTGTATTAGATTCTTATGTATAATTGTGACACCTAGTATTAAGATATTAAAGATAAGTATTGTGTAATATAGGTACATATTAGTGTAATTAGACCTAAGTATAATTTTTATTAGATTAAGTAGCTTAAGGGACCTATTTGTTTTTATTAAGTTGTAAATAAATTAGTGTTTAGTATTTAAATTGTGATTTGATTAGTCATACCCCCAGTGGCCCGTAACACTACATTTACTATTTCATTTACTGCATTATCTTTATTTTTAGCCCTTTTGACTAACATAGGTATAGGACTAAAATAGATCTAGTGTTCGAAACGTTCGCATACTAATGATTTGTTAATTTAATATTTTTTTTTGTATATATTACATACATTTATATTTATGTATACGACAGTAGCCGTACAGAAAAATTATAAATGTAGGTACTCGATCCTTATTCACCGTCAATTTTTTTTTTTTTTTTTTCAGGTTTTCGACGTTTCCATGGTGTGTATATAAAATTCAAAACCATGTACTTCAAGTAAATAAGTAAATTTTCTCGTTTATGATTATGATTATTATTTTAAAGAAGAAAATCCCTCGTAAAATATTGCAGGAGAGCACTTGGAGCCAATTACCCCATGACAAGAACCACCAGCGACAAGACGCAGCCCAAGGACCATGAAAGAGCTCCATCGATTTATCCATTAAGACATGGAGGGTGATAAACGACTGGAGGACAACGGGCTACAAAAAGCCGAGCTGGTTAGCATAAAGAGTGTCTTCGCCTTTCTTCATCAGGACAAAAAATACCCCGCGACTGCTCCGGGCTCTTTTTCTGATGACTGCGCTCTAGGGGAAGGGGTGTACCCCAGGATTTCCTTATATCTTTTGTGCTCGTTTTTTTGTCTTCTCCGATCAAAGCTCATTCACGGAATATATCATTCTTCAGGTTTGTCCACTTAAAGGAAACATTTATGTTTAATGCATAAAAAGAAATAAACGCTTTCATTTAAAATATACCATAATGATAGAATTATTTTAGGAATTAAATTTAAATTACCTATAGCTTATAATAAATAAATAAATAAATGAATAAATAAAAATAAGTTTTATTCTGGGGACATTACCCCTTGCTACTAATTATATAAACAATATAATGGTGTCCTAGATGCCATGTATTAAATAAAGGACATAATACTGTGGGAAATAATAATAATAATAAAATAAATTATGGAATAAAAATCAATGTCACCTACCCATTACATTATGAATGTTATCAATCATAAAGCTATAAATTACAGCGCATTCACTCAGCTTCCACTAGTATTATCTTTACATCAGTGACGCAACTGAGAGTGAAGCGCTGGTATCTCTTAGGACCTAGTTGTCCCTCCATAAGTGGAGGAATAAATCTGGTTGGGGGATCCCTCAGATGTATATATATCTTAGATAAAGTGTGAATGTAATCTTAAGATTTAATTTAATTTTTAATTTTTACTATTATTATTGTTTTCTATATCTATATTATTTATTTTATTGCTTATGTATATATATATTTTACCATTGGTATTGTATAGTTTTAAGTAGTTTGTTAATTTTGTTTTCTTACATTATTTTTTGTATTATATATTATGAGTTTCTTTACTTATTTTTATTTATTATTTATTATTATTTTTATTTATTTTTTTTATTTCCTCTTTGCATTTATTTTTTATTGTACATATTGTGTAAATGGATCCATTAAGCCACCCCTACAACTTAACCACATTGAGGTAGATTGTAATAATTTCTTAATAAAATAATAAATACATAAAAAAGCTATCAATACAATAAGTTGGACTGGTTGCCTTTTTATCTCTCTAATAAAAGACTAAACAAAAAAAAAAAAAAAATCTTACACATTATAAATATTACAAGAGAATCTTAAGGTAAAAAAAAAAAAAAAGAAAAGAATAATAAAGTAAAAGGACAAAAAAAAAAAAAAAAAAAAAAAAAGTTCCGTAAACAAAGCTAAATATATATTATCTGATTGTGAGATAAAAGTATAAGTATTGACAAAATATTAACAAAAAAAAAAAAAAAAAAAAAAATCTATATTGCGAATTTTCATATCATAGTGTTATAAATATTATTTTTTAAAAAAACAGCTATTTATAAAATCCAGTATTTTTAAATGACCAAAACCATAATTTTGAAAAAAATAAATTAAATAACTTTAGGAATAATAAGAAGTAATCAAAACCTTCATTCAAATTTTACTAATTCAATTTAATTAATATAATGCAGTTTGAATATAAATTATATTAATATATAATTTAATTAGTGTAATTGTTGGCATTCTATTATACAATTAATAATTTTACTGTTCAAACATTACTTTAATGTATGTTCAGAAAAGTTTTGGTTCAACTGATATTATAAAAAATACTGTTCACATAAAGAAAAAATGTTATAATTTGTAGCAAAATTAATAAAAGACTCGAAATAAATTATAAAAATACTCAGTAGTTTATAACTTACTTGTTCTAATCTGAAAAAAAAAAAAAAAAAAAATGCTGGTGATCAAGAAGGCAGTGAGGAATGTGGGATTATTTTTAGTGAAATCTGGTATGGTATTTAAAAAAAAAAAATTAAATATCTTTTATTTAGTATTTTTTATCTTATCAAAACGATCACCTACCTATTATTTAAAGAACTTTAGAATATATAGCGAAAATACTCCTGAAACAGAGAGGAGTATACCAGTTCGTTCAAAACGTCCTGTGGCTTTTGTAATTTGTGTTGTTCAATTTGAGATTAATGATTTTTTTTTCTAATGAACACGTAGATAGTTGGGATGTGCAGTCATGGAACTGAACACAATTAAAACATAATTTTTATTATATTGTGTCGACGTCTTTAGCACTTAAAATTTGTAAAAAATTAATTTTAATCCAGTCTCCTTCAACCGTTTTAAAGTTGTTGGAATAATAACAGTGAAAACTCGCATTGAGTCGATGATTATTGTCATGATTTAAAACATGCCAAATCCGCTAGAAAAAAATATGTGCCATCTTTTGGAAAGATACTCTCTCTGTGCGGTAGGAACGATTTTGCTTTTTAAATTGCGTGCAAGTGATGAAGTGCTTGAAGACTATGATAGTTCGGGCCGGCTAACTATTATTATTAGTATTATTTTATTTATTTATTTTTGTTTACAAAATTGTTGAATATCTAGGCACTAAAGATGAATTTACTCCACACTTCTTAACAATTAAAACATGTACGGATAAAAAGAATGAAGGATTTTGCTTTTTCACTTTTCATTTCTGTGTTTGCAATGTATAATAATTGGTATACGTTATACGATACATAATAAAATAAAGTATCGTCTGTCGGAATGGAACCTGGTTCTGTGCGTTGAGTGCTTTACCCATAGAGCTACCGTACCTCCTTCATAAGCTCGTTTAGTCACATTAATTTTATCACACGTTCATAACACTATTAGTACGTTGAAGATCAAGTACAATCACGTAGGAATCGCTATCTGAATGATCCTATTGGGAGCTATTAGTTAGTGCGGATATAGATCAATGTACATACATACATACACAACATACATATGAGAAACGGATGGGAAACACAACGCAGAAAACCAAGAGGACGGCCCAGATCTTTATATACTGACCGCATCGAAGAAACAGGGATATGTGGAAAAACTTAAGGTGAAAAATATGATCTGGGATCATGTCATCTGGTACCGATGGCCCAGAAGAAAAACGCGATTCTGAAAGGAACAAAAAGAAGAATCATTGTAGTGAATATATACTAAAAAAAAGTAACATTGAGAGAACACACAATATGAGACAAATTTATTATTAAAAGAAATACATTTTAAGTAATTCTTCAATATAGGAGTGTTCATTAATATATTTAATTAACTTTATTTACTTTATTTCACAATTACTCCTCTTAAAAAATCATTATATTTTGTTACATGTTTCGGGACCCACGTCCCATCTTCAGACTATTTATTCTTCTGGTATTAACCACCATGTCTATTTTAGCAGTGGGGGGGAGATGGGACGTGGGTCCCCAAGCATGTAACAAAATATGATGATTCTTAAAGAGGAGTAAATGTAAAATAAAGTTAATAAAAAAAAATGTAGGTTTAATTTAAAGAAAAATTAATATTTTTTTCGTTCCACCATAATGGTGGCATAAAATGTTCGCTCACCCAACATTGTCCAGTATATATATATATATATATATATATATATATATATATATATATATATATATATATATATATATATATATATATATATATATATATATATTATTTCAGTGATAGGTAAGGTGATATATTTATGAATGTCACAGAATTACTGCTACATGAAAATTTTATTGCAATTTTTTGGATCATAAAATCCTTCAAAAGATATAAAATTATAATCCTCACTCTATTTTCGCACATAAATCACAATTTTAATTTTTGCTGTTGTAAGCTTTAAATCAATCTGAGTGTAACGAACATTAAATCTCTCACACAACTTAAGCGTAGTGACCCTTATTTTGGCTGAAATTAACATTTAAATCTTACTACTCATTAGCGTTGAATAGTAAACCATTGTGCTATTATTTTTCAATCGATTAAGAACTACAAAATTTACTAAACCAATAATTTTTAATAATCACAGACTTTAATAAATAAGCTAATGCTATAAAATCTTCGAAGTTATAAAAATAAAAAAAATATTAAATTAAAGTTGCATATACGTAAATGTGGACGTAGGTAAAAGGGTTAAAATAATTAGTATTTTATATTTAATATTTAGATGGATTCTATTTATTTTAAGTAAAATAAGTAAATAACACCGCTATATGCTCATATAAAAGTTAATCCATCACATATTTCAATTTGCAAGATATGAAGTACTGAAGTAAGACTGCCGCCCTAAACACCCCGAAAGAGCCCATTATACAAGAAGAACTATGAAGGGGCACTATATCGGCCAAGTTTCCACTCGAGATTGTCCATTAGAAAATTATCTATTTTCTATGATAGAGTATTATCGGCGGGAGCTCTTAGCCTTCGTAGGCTATTCAGGAGAGGCAACAGGTCCTGCCTGGAGGACCAAGCCAACTTCTCAGGGTTAGTTCAAGATCGTTAAAGTGTTCCTTGAGAAAAACCTATTAAAAGGAAAAGTAACTATTTTTTTTCTTCTGTGAACTAGGATACTACAAACTTTAATTTATCATTAGCTGCTATTTCCTATTTTTCTTACAATTTTGAACAACTAGTAAGTAATAGTAGTACCCCCCTTTTTTTTACCTTGTAATTAAATGTTTATTTATTAGACAATCATATTGATTTGTTTCTTTTATATTTGATTTTTATTTAACCCTCTAGTGCATAGTGTAGCACATCTCCAACATTACATTTATACTTATGGCAGCGAACTCTCTTTGTGTTTTCTTGAACTAAATCTTGTTGTAGAGATGCTACATCATCCCTCTAGGCATGAGAGGACTTTGCATGCCCTAACTGGACCACCATGTCTCTAATTGTCACTTATATCTTCAATTCCTCGGTTGTGGAGACCCTTCCTTCCAGTAAAGTGTTCTTATTTCTTTTTATAACATCCGTTTTTTTTTTTTTTATCACATAAAATTTTCTGATAATATCTGGTTTGTAAAATATCAATGAGGATAAAATTCTTGTTTTTTATTATCGAGATAAATCATTTTTTAGCAACATAATTTATATTATTAATAAAAATGGTTTGTAGGTGAAAAATATTTTTTTTTCAATATGTTTCTTTTAATAACCTGACCAAAACATATTCAAAAAAATTATTAGAATGAAAAAGAAAAAATCATGCACTAAATGGTTAAGAATGTAATTTTACTGAATTCATCCATCCAATGTTAATGATATGAAAACTGATTCTTACAAAGTGTATATAATCCATACAATCGGTCTAATAGTCTACGTTTTAGTTATAAAGAATAATTAAATTTTAGTTTGTTACTTCCTAATGAATAGTTTTTTTATGTAAATGTATTTAATTACAATTTATGCAGAAGGAGATTTCATTATTTATACATATATTTTAGGCATAGCTAAAATGAAAATGAATATTATTAACAATACAATAGAAATTATTGATTTGTTAATACAATCATTATATTAAATAGCTTTAGTTGATAAGAGTAACCCATCAAATAAACAAATTTTGAACATTGCTCAGTAGATTGGCTGTTAGTATTGCAATGAGACAATATGCAAATGGCCACAGCTAATGAGGTAAATAAGAAATTCTATTGAGAGTTGTAAAACTAATTAGTGTAATTAAGTACATTAATGTACTTGGAAAATATTTTAGAAGCCTAAAGATGAGGCTAGGGTCCCGTAACATGTAGCAACATAATAAATACATTAGGCATATATATTTGCCAAAAAAGAGTTGTGTGTGTATTATATATATATTTACACACACAACAGATTATTTCATAATATGGGTTCTTTATTTACTAATCCTTTACTTTAAAAAAAATGTTTGTTTACCTCTTCATACAGTGTTTACCACACATCGCCGATATAATAGAATACAGTTTTTGCGTGATTTTTGCATAATCTTATATTCATGATTTTGTATTCTTTCGGAACGGAGCCAGAAAGAATAACGATGTCTGTGACAATAGCAAGGAGAACGAATGAATGCTTCAGCAGTGGTTTAAAAAACTTCAGGAGGGAGGTTTCAGCCTTTAAGGCCTTTGAAGAAGATGTTCTGAGAGTTTTTGCAGAAGAAAACCTTTCAGGAACATGCAGAGAATCTCTCAATCAGCAAATTAACCGTCACTTCGAGGAAATATGAAAGGTAAATAAACTCGAAACTTGGTTACATCATGCATTAACTGACCGCTAAAAAGAGTCACTGTTATAAAGTCTGTTATAAAGAACTTCTTTTTAGAAACAGAAACCTCTGAGAAAATGGACCTTTTCTCAACAGAATTATGGTGAAAAGTGAATTCCCAATTTTAAACGAAGTTCCACAAAAGAGAAGCAGTACAACATTTTTGAAGTCACCCAATTCATAAAAAAAAAAAAAGTCAATGTTTGATGGGCTTTACTTAGGTTGATTCTTCACAACTTCTTAAACCTTGTTGAAACAGTCAATACTGAAATCTTCAACCAATACTATGGATCAGAAGTTGGCGAATGAAGTCATATTTTGTTAAAACATATAGGCCCTAGTTTGTTGTACGGTAATGCTCGCTCCTATATGTTAGACAAGACCTCATGAAAACTGTTTGAGCTTAAATAAGAAACTCTGCATCATCTACCCAGCACTCCAGACCTCTCGCAAACCGACTATTATAATTTTAGACATACTGTTCAAGAGATAATAAAAACTTCTATAAATATGGGTATAAGGAATTTATGGGTGGGATTTACCAACGTTTAACTTGTTGGCAGATAATTTTTATTTATTTATTTTTATCAAATAAATACGTGCATTACTTTCGGGGCAACTTAATAATTACCTTTATCTATAAGTTAATTTATCTATGCCAACGATGGAAGAAAACTAGTTCTAGAAAAGAGAAATAGTTTCATTAATGCTGAAAACGTTAGCAGTATAAAAAGAAGGAAAGCAATATAAAAGGAGCGTGAGGAATGTTAGTAGAAAGCATTTGCAGTCCCTAGAAAAACATTAGGAAAACCCTTAGCTAAATTTACACCTTCTTATTTTGTCTTTTCTTTATGGATAAATATTTTCCTTTTTGTTCATCACCTCATTACTTTTTCTACCAGATTCAAAAAAAATAAATAAAAAATAAAAAAAAATAATGCTCGATTTCTCTAATCCTAAATTATGGAGGACTTCATCGACATAATAACATACTCATTAATGAAATGTAATGCTCAAAAGAAGCTGGATGACCGATTCGCTTAAATTTATGGCGCTTAACTTCAATCCGTAATTATTCCATCGGGCAATAGATTCACCACATATCTTACAACTATTATATGTAAAAATACTTATCCGTAAAAGAATTTTTTTTCTATATATTAATCATAGAGAAAACAACTGCAGCATTAAAATGCAAAACATGATTTGTTTTACTTTTTGTTATTTCCAGACTTAAAATAGAAAACAACGAATATTATAAAACATACAGAAAATCAAATCAATATCGCGATTCAATTAATTTTTATGAAATATACTGAATGAATAGAGTTAAAGAAAAAAATATATGAATTTTGCTTGGCCACATATGTTAAGACTGTAAACACGTCATAACAATATTTCAAAACAGAAATAACACATTTTTATGACACTATAAAAGATAAAAACGAAACAGGGAACAAATCAAATAACTGACATTCTTCAAGGATAATAAAGGTTTGAAGCAATAAATGTATATAATAACACGGAATTGTTTAGTTTTATTACATTTCCTCTCGGCATACTGGCTATAAAATAAAATATTACGTCTTATATAGTATGTGATTTATTTTATTTATTTATAATTATTATGTTTCGTTATTATATTTAATATTATTATATCTTCATGTAATGCTATATTGGATAAATTAGCCAGTTATGAACATCGATGAGTTGCTGGCACGCTAGTATTTTTTATTTATTATTGATATTTACAACTTTATATAATTTATACCACAAGAAATGTGTGGAATATTTACAGTACTATATAAGAAATAAGTTGAGAGGCTAGCGGATTTGAGTGGGTATGGAGCTTACTATGAAAGATAGGTAGGTATCTGGTTTAGGTATCATAATAAGGGGCAATGAGGATCTCACAAAGGATTTTTATTTGTAAGAATTGGAAGAATCAGTAAAGCCTCTAATTTTTAAAATTAAATGATTAAATTTTTTTAATAATGCTTTAACGATTTAAAATTCTGTTTGTCTGTTACAAGATTCCCATAGTGTGTTGCAATGTTAATGCCAAATAAAAAACTTAGAGTCATAATTTATATCAAAAGTTAGAGAGTATGGTGTACTATCAGCAAATCTAGACATGATCTGTTACAGCTAAACAGATACGATCTGAAAGCAGGTAATCCTATTATAATCAGTATCCTATAAATTTAAAAAAGTTGAACACGACCAGCAGTTTTTCGTTTTCATTCTTGTATGTGATTCAAAATTGAAAAATTTTCCAGTTGAAGTTCCAGGTAGCAGACCTCTTCAATATTTAATTTAAGTTTAAAATGATAAAAAGCTCAGTTTAATTTAATCAATAATGATTTGGTTTGTTTGGATTTATTTGAATTCTCCGATTTTGAGACCATTCTTAAAGGTTTGTGGTATGAAATTGGAGTGTTTGAGATTCTGAAAAGACATATTTATCTAACTTTCAATGTTCTATCATTGAGACATAAAAATATAAATAAAAAAAAATGTTATTAGGATCAAATTATTATTTTTTATACGTATCTGTGGTAAAAAGCCACTTTAAATAGTTAAATAAATCAGAGACAATAATTTACTTGCTCGAGTGAAACTATCGGGGATCTTTCAGGGTAGGATGTAAGCCCTAGACCAAGGAGATTCCAACTTTTATGAACTTCAATACCTCCATCCCTGGAAGGAAGTTCTGTAGCCTCTTCTGGCCGTATCAAGATAGGGGTTGTGTCAGTTCAAGGCTGAGGGAACTCTAAATAAAATTTCATTGTAAAGAATAAGCTCTCCAAGTTACAAGTTACTTCTTCTCAGCTTCAACTAAACTCCATATTTTTGTTATCTCTTTGGGTGATAAATCTGAAAATACCTCCATCCCCTTATTTATAGTGCATTATAACTTGTTGTTATGAATCGAAGTTTTATCTTTTTCATTTTACAATGTATTCCATTCATGCTACTTACAGTTTTAGTTGTTGTTTTTAACAGAGCCAACTATTCCATTCAACCAACGGGTTACAAAAGACTATTATATGGTAGAGAGAAAGCTTTATTCAGGGAAAATGTGATCATAATTTAGGTTAACAAACTATTTTTGTAGACATGGTTCCACCATGACTGATTACATATTGAAAGGCAAAAAATTCCATCCAATTGATATTTTAGATTTTTTCTTGGTTAAAGGTTTAATTCTTCTAATTTAACACGGGCATATGGAATGTATAAAAATAATACGATTAAAGCAATCCGTATTTAAAAACATTACGAAGCAATTTTAAATTTCTAAAATTTTGTATTAATAAGGTATATATTCCTTCCTTGCGTTCATTACGTTTCGAATTCGTTGGGGTATAGATCTAATAAGTTTTTTAATTAATGATTGAAGGAATCTAATCCCTCTATCTAATGTCCGGGATTCCCATCTGTAGTTGAGACCTAATGGTCTGACGATTTGTGCCAAAATTTCAAATTCAGCTTTCAAATCAAATCCTGCTAAGTCCATAGTAACCGGGGGGACGGAAGGAGATTCATAATTAAAGTACTATTTGATGATCTTAAACAATGCTGTTGATAAAAGAGAACCAAATATAACTCATTCGGACATAACAGATGCAAATTTAAGTGATTTTGTTTAATTTTAATTATCAATTATTATAAATATGTTGATCTTTGTAAAAAAAAAAAAAAAAAAAAAAAAAAAAAAAAAAAAAAAAAAAAAAAAAAAAAAAAAAAAAATATATGGAAATACAATTTTTTCATGTTTAGATACCTATTTATATACTTATTCATGTTTACATACCTATTTCATAAAAAATCTTTTTAAGAAAGTATAGATA
This sequence comes from Euschistus heros, assembly GCA_003667255.2. NCBI lineage: Eukaryota > Metazoa > Arthropoda > Insecta > Hemiptera > Pentatomidae > Euschistus > Euschistus heros. The sequence continues at coordinate 1,067,786 of RCWM02000200.1, forward strand.
CAAAACATAAGTCGAATTCAAATTTGATTAAACCATACCTTAGCATTTCCACGATTTTTTTTGAAAATTTCAAACTAAAGCTAAATTAGTTACTTTTTAATCAGGTCATATTGGTTGGGAAATATTAAACAAAGTTTGTAAAATTTAAATTTCCATGTTTAGTTGTTTTTCAACCTCCTGAAAAATATATAACTGATTATTTTTTTTTTTAATTTTTAAGCCTTTTTATATGTTTCAATAAGTAAAACATTTATAATTATCAAATGTTATGGCATGTAAAAGAAAATCATGGCATCGGTTGGCATGAGGGAGACAGCGCTCAGTGGTCTACACCTTCTACTGCTGTATAATTTACGCTAAGAGATCTCTCATGCAGCTCCTCTTCATGTCACATTAGAGATTTCGGTTGTCATATTTTATATAATGCTGTTAACATGTTCATTTAATTTAAATCATCCACCAAACCATCGGATTCTTTTCGGATCTAATCACTCCAATATAATCCTTAAAAAAATCCTTATTGTTCCTTACATTGTCACAAATGAAGTTATCCATGATGAACTTAATATCCTATATATCGACGGTGTAGCACGAACCAGATACCATTACTTTAATAATGAACTGAATACTCCACCCAAACACACTTGTTTTTCAACTTCCAATTCTATTTTTGACAATCCTCCAAGGCGTATGAAACTTTACGGAAGTCTGTAACTTTTCATTGGAAAAAAAGGGTTGGCAGGGAGGCCAATCTGTTATGAGTCTTAACAACCAGGAGTGAATTTTCCGAACATGTGTCATAAAAATTGAATTAATTTAAATTTTAGAAACTATAATTTTGTTTTAATAATGCTTGATTTTACATAATTTTTTTTTTTTTTTTTTTTTTATAAGAATCCCAATATGTTTCATATACCCAGACGTGAACACACAAAAAAAAAAAACGTGGCTAGATATTTTTGTCTGTCATTGTATATTATGATTTATGATATAACTGCAATAATTTTTCCTTTGTACTTTGCTTTTTTTTTTTTTTTTTTTTTTTTTTTTCCAGATCAGTTTCATGTAGTGTATATTATTATTTTTATTTTATTTTTTTATTTTTTAACTGGTTTATTTGGCTTATTTTGACTGCTACACAGGGTTTATAATTAGACCCCAACACAATGTGATGATAAACCGTGAGGTAGGCAAACAGGCAGTGATGTATATCAGACTAGGTGAAGTACAAATGCTGCGAGAATTGACACGAATCACGATCCGGGCAAGAAAAGCTTCTCTTTGAGCCTCACCGGCTTATAATTTTCTAAGTTTTCGACTTATAAAGGACAGGGAAAAGTGGAGGAAAATATACAGGGAGCCCAGGAAAAGTTTAGGAGTTTTATTTGTCTGAAGTTTTAAGAGACGCTGTTGTTGAATGGAGTCCCAAGCAGTTGTTTAAAGCAAAATGGTAAACAGATGCCCTTAGTTATGTAGAAGAAGAGACACGAAGCTATCCATGGGATTTTATGACAAAAGCAGAGTACTAATCAGTAATTACTATATGTAAATTGTGCGCCAGACCATTCATAGATGCAAATCAGATACATATGTGACGCCGTATATAGACTTTGTTGTAATGAAAATGTATGAGAATATACCTATCCGAGGTTATATCTATTTTATTAGATTAGATTAGATTGGGAATAGTTCTTGCCAAAGGGTTGTAATTTTAATAATTTATTTTATACGTAAAATAATTAGCATGGTAAATATGTTGCGGTTATAACGTAGACTTTGTCACGAATAAACTTATCCATAAAGACCTCAATGTTCCATATGTTGCTGATTTAGCCCAGACCAGATCCTCTCATAGTAAACTGCAATCCCACACGAATCCATTAGTCTCCCAACTCGCTTCTCATTCGATACCTGATAACCCACCGAGGCGTCTGAAAAGAAGATGGCCAAGAGACCTTCTAGTTTAGAACATTTTTTGAAGTGCTACTAGTGAGTAGTTCTTCACAAGTGATTTACATGTCATTATAATCATTTCCTCAAATTTACTTGATGTATATTGATGTATAGTTGTAAACATCAATAAATAGTTTTTAAAAAAAATAATAATAATAATAATATATTAGGGTACAATCGAATTCTCGCGATTGTCAGACTTCCAAATTTTGCTTGCTCGATGTTCACTTTTTTATTACATCACATTTTTTATTTTAATTCTTTTACAATATACTCGTATAATAGCCAGAATATGTTTCCTAAATATTTTTTTTTCTGTTGTTACAAATAAAATTTTATGTTCGTATTAGGGAAGCAATAAACTAAATAACACATTCCTCGCGTTTCTAAAGGCGTTGCCCGTAAAGGTAATTTAATGAATCAATTTTACCCAATTATCTTTTTTGCCGGAACATCACTGAAATGTACTGTAGTAATATTTGATGACGATCTAAGAGAATGTCAGAAATATCCGCGTTGGGTAAAATTAAAAATGCTTAATTTAGGGCTAATTTTAAAGCAGGCTAATTCGCTCGAAAACATGAATGATGGAGTGGGAGGGGTGGGGGAATAAGAGGAGAGACTGGGATAAACATGTTTGTATTAGGATGCTGTTGTTCCTACCAATGAAGCTTCGGTAAATTTGTTTTTAAAATCACAAAATATTTGAGGAATGGAAGTTTTTTTTTTTTTATTGTATTGGAAGTGTTCCGATTAAATAAAACACACATGTAATATATCTTTCTAAAAGGAGATTCGTTATGATATATTAGAAAATAAAATAGCAAATCATATCTCCTTACAAAAACTTCATTAGAAATATTTCTATCTTTGTTTTATTTTATTTATTTTTTTGGCAACGTTTCATAGCTAAGTCATGAAAATATTTAAGCAGTTGAATCAACAACATTGTTTGACAAATATTATATGGCTTATATAATAGTAATAATAATAACCACTTTTTTTGTTTAAGAAAAAGATCTTGTACAAATATTTCAAAATATAAACAATTTAGTACATACTTCTTATGAGTAGCTGACCGCACATCTTAGTAAAGTTTGCATTGTAAATAAAGTAAAATATTACTCCTACTATATACAAACTACACATTATTAGATGCAGGTATAAATGCATAATTTTACATAATTAAAAAATAATAATTAGTATACTTATATACATATATATTCATGAACAAAGATTAAATAAATAGATATACTGATACATCATATCCATAAAGCAACTAATACTTAAATAATAACATCATAATAAATAACACATAATAACATCAGAGCAAGTAACTAGTTAATTAGTAATTTTGGGAACAGTGTATAGCTTAGCAACTGATAATAAAAATAAGTAAATATAATTTTCTTTTTCAATACTGTCTATATTGAGAATGTTCTCTATATTTGCATAAGGAGGTGAATCAGTTATATATTGCTGCAGATATCTCTTCCTATATACGGTGGATGACGGGCACAGGAGAAGAAAATGACGTAGGGTATTAGATATATGTTGCTTACAGGCACTGCAGATTTCTTTATCTTGAATAGTGTAGGATGTATTTTTTAAATATATATTCACAGCGTGTGGGTTTAAAATTCTTAAACGGCTGACTACTCGTGTTTTGTGGATGCAGGTATTAAAAGTTAGATAGTCTTCTGGAGAAAAATCCAGACGGCTGATAGTTCTGTAGACGGGGTTAGTAATTGAATTCAGAGCTCTATTAATGTCCAGAGACAGGAAATGATTTTTTTTTTTTTTTTTTTTTTTTTATGTGGCTTATATTATTTATATAAAACATTATAAACAGGCCATCAAAATTTTGATAACCATTTATATAAAATGAAGAGTGTGAGGCTAGAAGGGGGATCGTCCATTAACCATTGTAAATAAATAATAAAATGAATAAAACGCAAATGAAAATTACAAAGTCTATATTCTTCCTCATTCGGAACGTGTTCAGAAAGTCCAAAACATGTGGAAATCCTCTTTCTAGCCTCCTTGAAGCCACCTTAAGTGATACTTTATCAAACAGGTGGCGATGAAATCTCGGTTTCAATTTTTTTTTTTATATTTCCCATTCAAGCATAGCATCCTTCATTTTTTATTATTTAGATTTACAATTTAGATTTTATAATATTAACATGTCTAGAATCTGATGTTTTCCATCACAAAGGGTTTCGTTATAAATATAAATTAATACCGCTAAAACAATAAAGTAAGTTTGCAAAAATTATTAAAATATGTCTGTTGTATTGTATCTTTATTTATTTTTTTTTTTTTTTATGAATAATCAATTAGAAGCTTTATATTTAGATATATAGATAATGCTCAACTTTTGTTAATCAGTTTTTATATAGATATCAACTGTCTTTCTAGTTTATGAATATATATATATATATATATATATATATATATATATATATATATATATATATATATATATATATATATATATATATATATACATACATATATATATATGGACAAATTTCTTGACTGTTAGTATTAAAAGTTTTGTAAGGTTCTTAAGGTTCAGTGTCAATAAATAAAAAAACTATTTTAGCGACGTTTCGAGACTATATTGTTTTCATAATCATGCCCTGCATCTAAGTAGGAATGTCATAGTATTCTTCGAACTTGCTAGTTTTCTGTTCCTTACTGCGATTGCTTCAGGACCGTGGGTTGTCTTAATTTCTTCGTAAAATCTCATTCTTTCACTATACATATTTTCCAGTATTGACTCGATGTGTTAATATGGATAAATTTCTTGACTTTTACTATTAAATGTTTAGTAAAGGTCTTTATTAATTTATCCATATTAACGAATCGAGTCAATACTGGAAAATATCAATAGTAGGAGATTGGGATTTTTTAAAAAAATCAAGACAACCCACGGTCCTAAAACAATCACAGTTATGAAGAAAGCTCAGGAATCCAACAGAAAACTAGTAACTGCGAAGAATACTAGTGACTGAACCTCACGAACCTTACTTAACATTTAATAGTAACGGTCAAGAAATTTGACCATATATATATATAAGTTTATAAGCTGGATCTTAAGTTTGAGACTATAAACTTCTTTTGGATTGCTACAAATAAAAAATCTTTATTTACAAAACTACATAATCTTTCTCTTGATTAATATAATGTATAAAATGAATACACAAATCCATACATACCTACAAAATCAGTTTTTATAATATTTTTCTTATATAAGCAAATAAACAAAAATCTAACCTTTTATTTATTTATTTTTAGGTGCCATGTACTGTTCGAATCTCATCTGGGCTAGTTAAAATTTATTTTGTAGTGGACCCAAGAAATGAATCTTGACCTTGCCACCTTGGCTAGAATAGGCTGGTAATATGTAGGATAACCTGTCCTTCCTGTCATTGATGACTTAAGAGCGTTAATTCCCAATAAGCAACAATAGCCACCAGGTACCTATCATGCCATAGTAAATACCCACTTAAATCAACTATTCTCAAAACTTGTTTTCCGTTCGATTTCCAATAACACTCCTAATGTACAAATATAATTGAAGTGGTACTAATCAGTAGTTTATTACAAGTTACTTTATTGTAATCATTTTCCACTAATTTACTTATTGCATATGTCGTATATAGTTGTAAATATCTAGTATAAATAAATAATTTAAAAATATATATAAAATGATGATAATAAAATAAAATCAAAATGATTTTATTCAGAAGGTAGCTTGAAGAAAGTCTATTGTCTATTTGAAAATACGGTCGGGCCTGAGTGCGAAGAAGTGTTGTTTTGGATCCACTCCTATAGACATGAAGAAAGATGAGGTGGGAAAATGGTGTCATACAATAGCCGACTTAAAGCAAAGGTTATTCGAGCCTCAGGTCAGTAGTGGTATATTTTGTAGGGTACAACATTCGTGGATGTTGCCTTTCCCATCAAAAAATATAATATTAAACAGCTAAAACACTTATGAAGACCATAATTAGAAATTATAAGTTCTAGTCATTCACAAAATTTCATCTTTTCACAATCTTCTAATTTAAAAAAAACAAAAAGGAAGGCAGTTTATGTATAAGATGTTCTAAAATGCAGTATGAAGTAAAAACTACACGTCCAAGTTTAGAAAACTCTATATGTAGTGCCGACGTTTCGAACTGCCTTGCAGGCCATCTTCGGGTCTAAAAGTAACAAAAACTTAACGTACCCACGATAACAAAAATTAACAATTAATAACTAAGCTTAATTACAAATGAATATCAATCACCTATTGATATTAGGAGATTTTATACATAATCAAGTATAAAGTAGGTTTTAATTTTTTATTTAAAATTCAAAATATAAATTAAAAAAAATTGATTATAATACTGATTTAATAAAAACAAAATATCAAAAAATATAACGATTTTATATATAAAAAAAAGAAAAAAAAAAAAAAAAAAAAAAAAAAGATAAGATAAGAGAGGAAATAAAAATTGATATTTATAATTGATAGACAGAGAAAAGTGGAAAAAAGCTATAGCACAGGCCATGGTTCTTAAAGGACTGTAGAGCCCATTAATGAATGAAAGGAAATATAAAAAGGTAAAAAAAAATTTCATAGGCAAATATAAGATAAGAAGAAGGGTAAGAGAGAAAATTAAGATTGGCATATTAAAAAAACGAAAAGGTTGAGAAATATGAATATGAGAAATTATAACATTAACTTGCAAAGTGTAGCTCGGTTGTATGTAATGTTATATGTGTGTGTGTGTGTGTGTGTGTGTGTGTGTGGTGTATGTGTGTGTGTGTGTGTGTGTGTGTGTGTGTGTGTGTGTGTGTGTGTGTGTGTGTGTGTGTGTGTGTGTGTGTGTGTGTGTGTGTGTGTGTGTGTGTGTGTGTGTGTGTGTGTGTGTGTGTGTGCGCGTGTGCGTTAGTGCACAGATGAGTGTATATATGTATGTATATGTATATGTATTTCTATGTTTGTAAGTAGGTGAGTGTACATATGTATATGTGTTTGTTCAACATTCGTGTAGTTATTAATTATTTTATCTATATATCCTTCGTTATTTATAAATTTTTATTTTTATTTTATTTTATTAAATTCTTTACCCTCTTTCTTTTTTTTCTGAGGATATTGTAATATTTTTTTCACTATTTCTTATGATTATTAATGTATATTAAAGTTCCATTTTCAATTGTATTTTCTATTACATAAATTTACATATATTATGTTTCATATATATTATTATCTTAGCCTGAAATTATGGTATCCAGACTTTTGTACCAAATAAAATAATAACTTATATAATTTCTTAAGCTACCCATAGCAATAGCACAGTCGTATTATTGTTAGGGGACAATATGTCACACAATAAAGATTATATTTCAATTTCCTACAGTCCCCATACTATTTTTATTTAAATAGGAATATACCATGTATACCATGAAATTTTAAAATAGCATTTTCATAATAAATATATTACGAAAAAAAATATTTGAGATAAGGGAGAAAAGCTTACAAAACTTTATTCAAACTGTAAATCACCCCTCCCATCCTTTGAAAAACAACATTAATTTATCTCAGAGTTTGTTACGAAAAGTCCATAAAACATAGTATAATTATTAAAAAAAAAAGAAAGAAAGATTAATACATTGTTTTTCTTGAATTATTTATTTCCGTTTCTTAAAACTAAAAAAAAAATTATAAGGAATTGTAGGACACCGAGGTAGCTACCGCTTTCCTTGTTTGATTTGTACTCCTAAGACTTCCCTCACAATTCTTTTCGTGTTGTATGACAAATGGATTTCCGCTATTTCTGATATTAAATTTATTCATATGTATGAAATCGCTGCTGTGTTTCTATTTATATAATACTGCACAGTGCAGTAATATCATTAGATAATATGTCGTTGATTTTTTTTTAATCACCTTTCACCACTATTAATTACTGCCTTTAATTGCAATAGATTTTAATATTTATTAATTATTAAATAAATAAAAGCCTTGAGTGAAAATGATTCAATGCGGACACCACCACCTCTCCAATCTACCCCATCAAAACCTAAATCCCCAAGACCAGTACTGATGCTACTGTTGCCATCTTCTCATCTACGTTTTGTCTCTTTCTAGGACGTTAAACCAGCCGCTCAAAACTAAATACCTTTTTTTTAAATTCGATCGGTATCAAATCAAACTGTCATACATCCGTATTTTGGAACCTTTAGATTCACTAGGATGTTTATCCTTTTTGGACCAAATATTTTACGCAGTACTTAGAATATTGAAAATGTTAAGGCCTAGTTCTCCCTTAACCGTTAGTAGCAGTATAATAGTTTTATGTATCTTAATTTTTAAATTTCGGGAGAGTTAAAGCGAACTGAGTGGTATTGTTACTTTGATTTTGCGTTAATTTAAATTATTAAAATTTAATAATGTTATATAAATATGAAACGATTAATCATTTAAAAATTCCTCGAGCTTCCTTAGATCTTAGTCATGAATGTGTACTTATACATATAGTAATATAATTTATTACCCTGAACTACGGTAATTCTTGTGAGAGATTCAGTGGCCTGGTTCTTAAATTCGATAAATTCTAATGTTTATTTTGACATAATATCTTGATATAAGATTATTTATAATTACAAAAAAAAAAAATTAAAAAACATTTTTTGATTCAATCATAAACCCAAAAAGGTTTTTTTTATTTTCGTTTATAAATTAATCACTTTAGTTTTGGTTTCGCATTTATTCTTAGTTGTTGATCAAACAAATTTTCATTTTTTATTAATTTATAAGCTTAGTTAAATTTTAGTCCGATTTTGGATGGGACTGGCTTGTTTGCTGAAAGAGCTAAATTTCAAAAATTTCCTTGATAAATAAAATATTTGAAAGATTTCATCTCAACAATCCTTATTTAAACAAATTGGAATTACTTGTTTAATTAATGAGACAGCTATTTAGAGAACTATGTTGTAATTATTTTCATATAGAAAAAAAAAAAAAAAAAAAAAAATATATATATATATATATATATATATATATATATATATATATATATATATATATAAGTATATAATCATGGTATCAATTTGTTTTCCTATAATAAAAGTTTTAATAATATTTTTCATAATTTATTCAAAAATGATTAAAAAGTTTATAGAATCTTGTCAGGGAACGGGTTTATTCCAGTTTTTTCTATTCATCTTTTTTTTACCTATCACAATAAAATGTAGGAACATGTTGTCCAGAGCCCACTTTAAATTGTCATCTAATTTCTTATTTATTTTATAGTTCCTACAATTAAAAAAAAAAAAATTCTTTTGAAATGTTTACTCATGCTTACAAATTATTTCAAGAATTATTTTCAATAGGATAATTTTCATTCATTAAGTTATTTCCTAAGGAGTAAACTATTCGCATGGTGAAATTGATTTTATGAATGTCATATACTTATTGTTTCAACTATATCTTTTAGCAATATCATTATTCTTGAAAATTTGTTGATACCTTAAAAAACTATAGTGCTAATATTATAATAATAATCTAATTTGAAAGCAAATAAAACCAAAAAATAAAATATAAAAATTTACGAATATTTTTGATTAATATTCGACAGTGATTAAATATTAACTTGTTTATTAAGAAACTATTAAATCATTGACCAAGTAAGGTAATCTTGTTTATTTTATTTTTCATTATTTTATTATTTATATCTTAAGACTAAAATAAAGATAATAACATTTTTCATGTAAAAAAAACCAACGTAATAATGTAATATTAATAACTAAATCATCAATAATTATCAAATTTCAGAAAAGTAAATTGTTTTTTAATCTTATATGTTTTATGATTAAATTGATTTATTTATTGAATTCAATGGGTAAATAAGAGAATAGTATAAAGAAGGGGAGAACTTCACAATTTATTCATTTATTCTGAATTCATTTAAAGTGTCGTGGCTGCTACGAACGAGATCAAATGAAAATATTAATGGAGTTCTAAAATAAAAATGTGTTAAAAACATTTATTTAAATATAATAAAATATATAATTTAAAATAATTTATTAATGTATATAAGTGCAATGTTATGATTTTTCTAGTTGTCTAAAAATGCTAAAATAATTTTATTTATAAATATAACTTTACATTAATAGTTTCATTTCTGTTTTGGATTTTTTGTTTTTTTTGCTCATCTTCAATTTTTTTTTTTTATGTATGTATCATAGTTAGATATATTACATATATAATTTATTTATAATTTATTATTTATATCATAACAGCAATTGGCCTTAGTACCTGAGTAGCGAGCGATCTCTGTGCCGAAGGCTGGCTGCGTGTCCCTGCGACTCCGGCGACCGACTGAACTCAGCCCGCCCCCACCCTGTGTGTGTACCCGCTGATATCTGGTATCTGGTATCTGTATCTAGCCGCTGGGTGTCTAGTATCTCGGGGTATCTATATTCACTCTAAAGTCGCTATGTGAAACGCTTAGTACCCTACCCGCTTAGTATCTTATTATCTCTTGAAAGTACTCGTAAATATTCAAATATTTAGATCGTTAAAAGATAGAGGGAATATATTATGACGTAAATTCAATGCTTTTGTTACTGCATTTTCGCTCCATTAATATAACAAGCGAAATTGGAAATCATATAAATGGACTTCTGTTTGTACTTCTGATTGTGGTCTCAACTTGTCTTGTAGATCAAGAACTACAAAAATTCCACATAGAATAAAAATTAGATTATTTATTACAATCTGTAATCTAATTTTTTATATTATCCTTTGTTTAAATGTTCGTCAATAAATTATGTTGGCCAAGTTCATTGGGTTTCACATTTTTCTATTGCTTGTCAATATTTTTATCGACTTATATATATTAATGAAAAAAACCTTCATTATTGATTTTCCAGTATGTTAAAAAATCTTTAATTCTTTATCCATTTTCTTTATTAAACTATATATTTTAAATAAGATATATATACATAATTTTTTTAATGACAACATTTATCTTAATAGATATTTAAATGCCAAAATCAGGAGTAATATGTAATAGTGCTATGTAGTGCACATTAATATTTATAAGAAAATAATATATTGTGATATGAATGTATTTGATACATGTTACCTAAAGACTTTTTCTCATTTTATTGTGATTTTTTTTAATTACTGGAGTAATAAATAAAAACAGATATTAATAGGGCTGATATTCTTTTAATGTTGAAGGAACTTACAGTATACAGCTAAATTAATATCTATTAAAAAAACTGATTTTTATTTTTTATTGTAGCAATTTAGCTTACTAATCTCAGTATTTTATGAATCAAATACATCTTACACCAGTGACGCAGCTAAGAGTGAAGTGCTGGGATATCTTGTGACCAGGCTGTTGGGGGCTCTCTCAAATGTGTATATATTTTAAATAAAGTATGAATGTATTTTTAAGATTTTTTACTATTATTATTGTTTTTTATATCTATATTATTTATTTGAATGATTATTTATACATTTTTCACTTTATGTACTATATAGTTTGTGGTACTTTGTTTATTAATTATTTATTTTTTATTCCTTATTTTTGTTTCTCACATTATTTATTGTATTATATCGTCATCCCAGAATTATCTTGTTTAAAGTCCATTTTTAGGGTATATAGAGTTATATACACCAAAAATTTAGAAAAAAAAATCTTGTTCTATATCAATTTAAATAACAGTATTATCTTAGCCCATAATCGAGTATTCAGTAAATAAATGTTCTATAACCCAAGTTTTGTGTCTACTTTAAAGAATTATCTTGTTCTGTTGATAGCTTGAGCAATTATAGTGTTCTATAGACCGTTCATTTTGTTCTATATTCATAAAATAAATCAGAAACAACACCAAAGTCAAGGAAGGCAAAACCGAAAGAGATAAAATAAATTATATACTTACACATTATTTACATTTGCTTATTTTTTTTACTTCTTTATTACTTTTTTGTAATAATAAAATTTATATAAAATAAAAGAGCTTTTATTATAATACACTGTCCCAACTATTAAAAAGAAATTAGTTCAAAGGACATAGAACAATTTATTGATCTGAAAATGTTCTATATCCCTTATTTTATTAAAGGTTATGCAAAAACAGTCATTTTTGTTCTATATCCAAATGAATAAAATCGTTTTAGTTTTAAATCAATGCAATCAGGATGTAAGTTTGATGTGGTAAAAGATTATCTAATATACTGGGAATAATTAACTGCAAATGCATTTACATATTATCCCAAAATAAAAAAGTACTTTAAGAAATAAACTTCAAATCTCATTTCCGAAAACAAGGGTTTTGGGATATAGCAAAACATAATTCTGGGATGACAATATATTATGAGATTTTTTAATTATTTTTATTTGTTTACTTTTTTTTCCATTTCTTCTTTGTATTTATTTCTTATTGTACATATTATGTGAATGGATCCATTAAGCCATCCATATTACTTATTGCCCACATTGTGGCATATTGTAATACTCTCTTTAAATAGATAAAAGTAAATTAATTAGTACGACTTAATCAAATTATATTCTATTTCCACCGACAAATACAATCAACCTCAGAATTGTACTTAGAACCCAAAGGAATTCGCAGCCTTTGACACTTCTAGTATTCAGAGATTCAGAAGTTGGCCACCCGAGGCATGATCTGTATTCTGATATTGTAATGACAGAATAATCTTGAAATAATAGCAAACTGTTGGCAATATTAGAATTATACATTATATATCATTTTAGGATTTTTATCTGTTTTAAAATACAGGTTTTCTTTTTTTTTCTTTTTTGTTTTCAAGTCTAACAATCTTACTCCATAATGTTAGTTTGATAATTAACAAAAAAAAATTATCATCAGGCTTGATTTAAAGTAACATATTTACAACATATTAAACTAGCGGAAATTATATTTTGATCTTTAGATTATTAGGATTTTTAATTAAGAATAATAATTAAAGACAAAAACAATATGAATTAAACGTTAGTATCGACCGCATCGCATTTCCTATAACCTTAAGTGATTAACGTCCTATTCTCACGTCAGCACTAGTCGCAGGCAACTTGAGGTAGTTAAACCATAACGGTGAAGCTTATACAGCAAGAGAGCAAACATAAGTAGATCTTCAGTTGAAATCGTTAGTGCTGCTTCCTCTTCACCTTATGTCTGGAGGAGCCTTCTAGGAATGGTCTATTTCCATCGAGGATTATGATATTATCTTATATTGAAGTTTAATATTTTGTGAAAAAAAAAAGAAAAAAAAAAAAGAGGTTTAAGTAAGATCATCTTTGAATATTTTACATTATTATTTGTATGTAACCACACCTTATTATATTATAAAATATACAAGCAATCGTGGTTATTGTAAAGAATCCTCATTGTAAAGAAAACAGATAAATTTAACTAATAATTAAAGTTTTATCTGTTTATCAATAGAAATCTTGTATTGAAGTATGCCACTAAGCATTATTTCTTCAATGATACTTTCACACTTCGAAATAATTTTAATTTTAAACTTATTAGGTGTTTGAAGGTTACGTAATAGTATAATTAGACATCCATTTTCAAATTTTAATGTATCAGTTGGTATTCCAGACGGACAGAGACTTCTAAGAAACTCTTGCAGTTATCATCATTGCAATTATTAGTGCTTGAAACTAAAGGTCTAAGAATCATATTTTCACACACAATATCAAATAGCAAAGGATCGACATTTTTCTTTGGTAATAATTTCGAATCAGAAAAATTATTTTTTAAAATTTTATATGGTTAGATTTTAATTTCTAACTATAAAAGTATATGACAGTGTGGCATAGATCCATTTAACATTGTACATTCAAATTTGTATTATTGTAAATATTAATATTTCTTATTCTTTCTTGAACCATGAATATGATGTATTTAGAATTTGGTAAATAAGGGTTCATTAGTTTTACTATTGTAAACTCTATTGAAGAATGATGCTAATCACATGTCGATCGATTTTCAAACTTCACTGGGATCCACATGTCTCACCACACATTTAAATCTTTTTTGATAATTATGTTGAATATAAGTAAAATTTAATATAAATTTCAAGCTTTATATAACACCGTACCTTTGTAACCTTTCAGGTAGAATGGCGCTCGCCACCTATCGGTCAATTTTCTAACTTCACTGTTATCCACATGTTATCGCTTCGTTAATAAAAAAAAAAAAAAAATACTAAAATCAATACATTTTATTATTGCTAAACTTTCCGAGAACTATAAAAATGACGTGGTTAAAATTTGGTGCAGATTGGCCTAGTAGTTTTCGTGGTTAGTGATCACAAACGAAAAATGGCTTGTCCTTTTACAGATAAGAAAAATCCTAGATTCATTGGGAAAATTAAATATTTATCTGAAAGAAATTCACCACTGACCTAACATAGACATGGGAATAGGCATAGATTTAGAGCAACGTATTAAGTAACCTGAGGATAAGCACAATCCTAAGAGATACAAAATTTACCGAAGAAGAAGCATTATCAGAATCAGGTTCAGATCGATGAAAAGTTTGTTTAAAAAAGTAAACAGACAGGTATCAAGTTGGGGTGTAAATTTAATAGGCTATAGGTTTGTCAATTCACAATAAATTAGTAAAGGTAAACGGAAGTCCGCAAACATTCATTAAACATGAAGGAAAATCAACACGTGAAAAAAATATGAAACGGCATACCTTTGTTAATTTAAAAAATGAGATAATCTTCAAAAGCTTTTCGCAAGTGTTTGGTCTCGCCTATTATCTAAAAATTTTGTGAAAATAGGTTTAATGCATTATTTGCCACTTCTATTAGAGTTTTAGTATAACAAAAACAAGTTTCGAAATTTCAAAACATCAGCACTTTGTGCTATAGATCATAAATATTAATTATCAAAGTAAATGAATTGATATACCATTGTCGTCTTATTTTCCTTCCCCTAATGATAAAACGGAACCTTCCCAAAAAATCTTGTATATAAAATTAAATATAAAGCCTCGGAAAATAAATAATACACGGAAAAAACTGGAAGATTATTAAATCAAAGTTAATAAGACCCTCAATCCCAAATTCGTAATTCATTTATATGAAAATAATCATAAATTTATCTAAGATTCCGAAGAGAAACTATTACAGTAAGTAGAAAGTCTGATATCAAATATTTATCAAATTTTGGAAATATTTAAATCGTTTAAAGCCAATCCATTTTTTTTAAATTACTAGAAAAATATTTCCAATAGTCATATTTTTTTTTTCCATTGGGAATGGAAAAAACAAACCAGACATAGGGGAAACACTAAGGAGTGAATACATAATAAATTTCTATAATTTTGTTATTCGATGAGAGCACAATAAATGTCCGATCAAAAAACCGAAGTTACTTATGACTCGACCTAAATACTCATATGAATATCTATTACATTATCATAGATTTAAATTATAAGTTCTTACAATTAAATAAAATAAAATCAAGATTGTAACAATTTGTAGTTTGCACATTGAAGCTGGAGGGGTGAAATAGTCCACTACATAAATGTCCTACCGTAGGAAGGAAAACCGTCTAATCAATTGAAGGTAGAGCTAGTTCCAATTTGTAGAGTTGCAGTAAATCAGGACAAATTGAGTCATTATCTTCTAATTCCATGCGCTTCTTCAATCGGACTGAGCGGGGCAATTATAGTGCTCGCTGGGATTCCACCGTTTTATACAATTAATGCCCAAGTGGCTCCGATGCTACTACGTTACACCTCCAAAGGTTAATGAAATTATCCTCAGGCCAACTTTGTCCACCTAACTCAACTAGCCAATGGGAGGGGACAGTTGAATTATTTTATTTCTAGGAAACTTCAAATTAATAGGCCTGTGTAAAATAACGGTTCAAATGACACACAAATTATTTAATGAATGAAATAGTAGATTGTTAGATTTTTTTCTTTACAAACAGTTCTTAATCTATTATGCGAAATTTTATCATAAATCCTTCAATGCTCTGTCGATTAAGACACATTTATGACTTAGAAATTTTAAGAAAAAAATTAGCAGTCCTTCTTGAAAATTGGAATACAAGATTTTTCCTTTTTATCTGCATTTGTTATAAACAATAAAAATGTTTTTGTAAGTAAAAAGAAAAAAAAAAAACTTATACCGATTATTATTGATATACTTAATCCTTGATATGGAATTTAATAGAAAAACAACGTTATTCTAGGACAATTCCCCTTGAGAATAATATAACAGAAAGTGATATCATATCAAGCCTAGTGAATTTCAATATTAGACCAAATAAATAAAAGTACACTGGGTATTGTTTATAACGATCTCCAAGGGGCCAGGCATATTCGGTCACTATAGCCGATCGTCGTTATATCCAATCATACTACCTACATCAAGTATATATGTAAATGTAAAACAGGAACTTCGTAAAATGAATCACATACACATACATACGTCCATTTAAGAATAACTCATTATTTAACAATTAAATGCATTATATTTTACATATAATTATATAGCAATCAAGAATATTATACTTGTTTGAAATAGTCAACTATACTGGCCGGCTTAGAACGTCTCTTAATACAATATTGGTAAGATATTTTAGCATCAATACCTCTTTTGATTACTTCACTGTGAAGTTCACCGTTCACGAATATGGCTGATTCTCAAACTGACTGGCAAATTCGTGTCCCCCGCCCATTAAAATTTAATTAAGTAAACGTTTCCAAATCGATTTATGTTATGTGAATTAATGATATTAATTGAATTTATATGGGATTTTAGTATTTTAAGGTTATTCTACATTGATTCACATTGTCGTGGCTTGTCCCTATGCTTGGATTTACAATTATGTAAATAATTATTACTTGACAGGGCGAAAATTACTCAACTAATGGGTGGTAATATTAAAATATAATGGTGGAGGGAAGTGAAAATGTTTTTTTCAGGATTATAATGCGCAAGTAACCAATCTCCGAGTTATTTTATTCTTGTCCCTGTGATTTTTTAAGATTGGCGTGCCATTACAAAAAAATTGATAATTAGTATTCGGAAGGAATTTTTGGATATTTTTAGTGATAATATATATATATATATATATATATATGATAATAGATTTATATATATATATATATATATATATATATATATATATATATGTTTATCTATGGATATATTTTATTATATAGTTTTGATATATAGTATATATTTATAAGATGGGTGTTATATATATATATATATATATATATATATATATATATATATATAATTTTTTTCTCTCTTCTTTGGTAACTCTGTAGAAGAGGCGTTTTAAAATTGTGCATACACCATGCAAAAAGCATATTATATGCATACAATGTTTTAGATAGCGTTTCTTCTGAAACAAATCAATATTTTTAAGTGTCAATAACTTTCAAAAAATAAAAATCACTAAAAACTAAGTAAATGAATAAACTGGAAAAGGAACGAGGAATAATAAAAACAAAATAAAAGAACATTGCGAAACTCAGTTGGTTGATGCACTTAAATCTACACAATTTTTCATTCAGTCTTTGTGTATTTTCAAAATATTGTAGTATTCCAAAAGTTCTTTTTTATACTTCCGGTATAAAGCTTTTTGTTGAAGAGGCCATGAACCCCCTTCCATTAGAGAAGCCCTAACTAATTTGTGTCTCTCGTCTTCGTATAAGTGGCAGTCAATTAAAATGTGCAAGAATGTTTGTGGAGTTAGTCCGTCACATTCACAAGCGTCTGAGTTTTGTAAGTAAAATCGTTTCAGATAATGGTTCGTTGGTCCGTGTTCTGTAAGTAATTATATATTACGCAGACTACCCGAACACAGGCAGACCATCGGATCCTGAATGCAACAATAGACCATAAAACAATGGCATGGAGCACACAAGTGAAGAAAGACCTAGAAAATGTAAAAACAATCCCAGATGAAGCTCTGGACAGAAGCCCTTACGGAGGAAAGTTGAACGCGTGGAAAGTACACCCGGGTAACAGAATCAAGAAGACTGGAAGAACTTGGTCTGAAGATAGGAAGAAAGAACATGGAGAGATGATGAGGACCATTTGGGCACGTCGTAAGAATAGAGGAACCACAAGAGCTTCACGTGATCTTTCTTAGGTCAAAATCGTGCCTGATGATAATATAAATTTTTCTTGATATATATATATTTTATTTTTGAAGAGAAAATATTCATCGGTCGGGATTTGATTGGCAAGCGTGTTAAGGCCACCGGGGTCGTATCCGAACCAGGCAAATTTAATTCAGGTGCATTGAACATTACAATATCCGTCACCGTTATATATATATATATATTTTTTATGGATTAATCAATGAACTAGAGAGGTGGAAAAGGGTTCGAATACCGGGTCAAATCTTTTCTCTTCAAAAAAAAGAGATAATAAAAATATATTGATTTGAAACAATAAGGCTGCTAGAGATCAGCCGAATCAAAACCTTTGCTTTTAAAGAACGATAACCGTAAAAGATGTCGCAAATGAACAGTGCAGGCTTTATTTTAAATACAGATATATATACAATCTAAAGCCACTAGTAAAAATTTAAATAAATCTGAAAACATTTCATCAAACTATTATTTCATTTTATATTGATTACGGTGGCCCACAGTAAACATTAATATAGTTCTGTTTCTCAGAATCAAACAAATCTACAACCTAGTATAGACTAATTCATTAACAATTTATCTCCCTAAAGGAGAAAATGGCTGTCGAATCTTCCAGCTTTGGAGTTAATTTGACCAACGGTCTAAACTTCGAATGGACCTCATGTTTGCCACTGCAGTAACCACGTTAACAAACAAATGCAGCTCAAACAGGCTGGTACACAATGAAAGCGATTCAATTCAGTTGACAGCAATTGTTGCAGCTTGGCCGAAACAATCTAATATTCGCTCCCAAACTCAGCGGTAACAGGACTCGGACAGAAGCGCTGCCGTAAATATTTCCCACCCTTCAAATGTTTTTAAGTTAATAACCGCCATGTTGGACATCTGCCAGACGGTGCTGAAGAATTGATGAGGATCTGCCGCTGGCTGAGTCAATCTCCGCCTGGCCCTGGGGGCTGGAGGTTAGCTCTGTCTAAATAATATATCACTTTACTTCATAAATGATAACTTTACGGAATTTATTTTGATAAATTTAACGGCACACGCGTATATTTTTAAAAGACGATTTAATTTTTTTTTTTTTTTTTTTTTTTTTTTTTTAATGAAATAGGTAATATGGACTTTTTTTAACTTGAATAATCCATTAACTGAAACAACTATCTTAACTATTTGTCATTACAATTATTCCTGATGTAATATGAATTTATCATCAGTAGTTACAAATATCATTATTATTAAAGTTATATTTATAAATAATTAAATATTACAATTTGACATAGTTAAGGGTATTTCGCAATATTGCTCTTAAGTACAAACACCCATTCCTTATTTACAAATATGCCAACAGTAATACAAATAGAGAAAGATAAAAAAACTCTCTCTCTCTCTCTCTCGCTCTGTTTCTCAATACAAGAATTCAGAAATCTGTAAACCTTGCTCTTAGATTTATTTTCCAAACTAAAGGAGATGACCACATCACCCCATTTTTAGAGGGATTGGGTTGGTTGCGAGTTGTGGACTATCGGAGGCTCAATCTGATGATGGGCATGCCAGGAGAGGAGAGGGGTCCCTAGAGAACTGCGCAAAGACTTCATCGAAATAAGAAGCGAGAGGATGCAAGGTACTTTTCCTGTCACTGGCATGCATGACATAATATTTGAGAAATACAGTTCACGTGGCGGCGGCGAGAGAGTTTAACATAGAGATAAGGCCGGCTTCCTTCTTCGGAGGGGCTTATCTTCGTCATCTTCTGGGTTCGGACCGGAAGGGCACTTCTCCATAGGGATTCTCTATCCTGTTTTAAACAATTGTATGAATAGTTTTGTTTTTCTGTTATATCTTTTTTTTTTTTTCTTTAACCTCTAAGTTTTTGAAGGAATTTTTTTCTTGTACATTTAGTTATCTTTTAATTTTTGTATATACAAAAGATTGTAAAATGTTTAGTTCTAAGATATACCTGAAAGTTTTTTGTCTGTAAGAAAGGACCCCAGGCCTTAAGTCAATTAAAGGATCAATCAAAAATCTCTGTTAAAAATTGTCATTTTTTTTTTTTTTTTTTTTCAATTATGACAATGTGGTAACACTAAAACGTTTAGTTCTAACCTGATGTTTGGAAAAATATATACATAGAGGATGATGTGGCTATAATAAATCATTTTCCTGCTTAAGGAAAAAAAAAAAAAATTAAACACAAATTACACTAAATTTGTCACATTACCCCGACATCCACCAAATCCTTTGATTTTGACTTATTCACGTTTTTGAGACAGCCAGGGAAGAAATGTTTCTTTTCAAAGTTTATTATTAAATATAAAGAAAAATGCATTTGTAATTTCTGAAATTCTGGTTGTAGTTATTATCAGAAAATTGACTTGAAGTGTTAGGAAGTGAGTTGTCAGGCAGATGAATCGGGTGACAGTGAATAGAACTGTCTTCATAACTTGGAGGAAGAGGATTTGCATGCTATTAGCATTATAGATACTGTTAAGTCATGGAGGCTGGAATGGGCAGGTAAATAGAATATTCATGAGGGAAGGGTAACTAAACGGGTTATCAATGGTAAGATCTAGGGTACTGTCCGATAGAGGAGAGGTTGTCTATGAATAAGCGAGACTGGGACGGACTAGAACAGGCTTGAATAATAAGTTTAGAGCTCGAGGAACCTGAAGTCAAAAGGGCATGGTAATTATCTGGGACTTAGTTTAAATGCACAGTATATGTCGAGGCCTTAGCTCAAAGATCAGTTAAGCGCATAAAATATTTTAAAATTATAGATTTAAAAGGTTTCAAAAAAAGTTTTAAAATTTAATTATACTTATTGAACGCGATGTTTTCGAAGTATCTGATCTTATATTGACACTTCAAACAAAATTTTGGTGAATATCTCAACACCTAAATGATGGATTAAAAGCATGTGCACTTAACACATCTGTGAGCTAAGGCATCGATGTATAATGCTTAGTATTGTTTTAGACATGGATATTTCTTATGGCTGGAGGTGGCTACTTTTTCGGAGTAACCTTTATTTTACATTCAGAAATATAACATTTTGACACGCTCTATCTCTGTTGTTGTAGCTCCGATTAAAAATCTGACGATAGTTTCTTGGTCAGAAATTTAATAAAGAATATGTTTGGCAATATAAAAGTTGTCGCTAGGACCTACCGTTTAGAAGCTATATTGGTTTGAATGTACAAAAAAAAAAAAAAAATGTTGGAAACCTCTATTTTTAAGTGTAGGTGCTTTTTTGACATACTCTGTAGTCTAGTAAAATAAGGATATTGCGAAAAAAAACGGCCTTTTGTAGCCTTATTTTACTAGACTATCAGTTGGTGTTGTTCTAATAAAAAAACTTGATGACATTGAACTTGTTAAAAATTTAATGACAAATATGTTTAGTAATATAACACCTGCCGTTTAAGAGCTATTTTTCGTAAAAATAAATAAATAAATAAAAAAAAGTCACGTTTGCTTATATTTTTTAAGTCATGGGGGCTCCAGCCTTGTAGATCTCGCTTGGTGGGAAAATTTTATGGCAAATTTCCTTGTCAGAAGTATAATGAAGAATATTTTTTGTTGTATAGCATTTGATGATAGGACCTACTGTTTAGGAGCTATATTGGTTTGAATGAAATAATTAGAGATTGAAACGCCTATTTTCTCTAAAATTATTTCAAATGATCATTTATTCTTAATGCAATTTAAGTTATTTGATACATTTAATTCTAAAATGTAAATTGATAAAAGCAGCGGATTATAGATATTCATATCAACGATTTATTGTTTTCCCCTATCAGGGGACAAATAGAATTTTTTTCTTATAAAAGTCTTATATTTTTGTAGCGATGTGTTGGT
Source organism: Euschistus heros (assembly GCA_003667255.2). Taxonomy (NCBI): domain Eukaryota; kingdom Metazoa; phylum Arthropoda; class Insecta; order Hemiptera; family Pentatomidae; genus Euschistus; species Euschistus heros. The sequence continues at coordinate 1,089,770 of RCWM02000200.1, forward strand.
AGCAAGATTTACCGATTCTCAATTTCGGTATCGACACCTAGGTTTAAAAAAAATTCTATTGCTAAACATAATCAATATGAGGGCTAAAAGGCAACACAAATATATTTAAATTGCATTTTTTTCGGGAGATTAATTAGTAAACTGGAAATAATATTTATACTTTATAAAATATGATATATACAGTACAATTTAAACAATAGAAAAATTATAATTTATTTTACAAATTCTTATTCAAGTAGATAAACTTCTAAATGTTCCGTGTTCTATTTATAACTTAAGGAATCGTATATTTTATGAAAACCATTTACTCAAGTTTTTTTTAACTTTTCAAATACATGTCAAAAGTATTAGCAATGTTTTATTTTTATGTGATTTTTTTCTCATTACGTAGCAGTGTTGATACTGTTGCACTTTTTGCTGATTTTTTTATTTTTAAAGAGAAGCATCAGTATGATCACTACATAATTTACTATAACTAAACTACACTGTTTGTCACTCATACAGAGCTTTAAAGTTGAGCACAATATTTTGTTACAATATAAACTGTTTTAAAAATTTATTAACTGACAAAACAATTCGATTCCCATTAGGTACAGCTGTCAGGATGGCCGAGCGGTCTAAGGCGCCAGACTCAAGGGTAACCTTGCCTACTCTGTAGGTTGAGAATTCTGGTCCTCTATGAGGGCGTGGGTTCGAATCCCACTTCTGACAAATATTTTTTTTTAATTTGCTAATGAGTTTAATATATTTTAAGTCATAATCAATTATTTAAAAACCTCATTTATTTGTAATGCAAAAGTTAAATAATAAATTTAAAAAAAAAATTAAATGATCTATTTATTCTAAAATAGGTAATAATATAAAATAATAATAATAATAATAAAATTGAGACGATAGGGTCATACATTTTATTGAACCTTTTATTATATAAATTAACATTGTAACCTTTATATTTCATGGATAGACTGCGTACAAAATTGAGTATATTTTAAAAAATAGGCTCGAAAAAAAAAAGAAAAATCTATTTTACTTTTTGGGAACAAAGGAATTTTGTTTTGAAAACATAAAATAACATTTTTTTTTTTTTTTCAAAATGTTACTTTGTAAATTGATAGCTAGATTTAGTTTTCTTAAATTAAAATAATTTTGTTTACTTACAATTATTTGACTGGTGATTTATTTATTTTATATATATATATTAAAAAAAAAAAAAAAAAAAAATACGTTTACTCTAATCAAGGGCAATTAGAAATTCTGCTATACAGTATACATTCGTCCTTTATTTACATAAAAACTATAAAATAAAGTAAAATCTATCAAATCTAGGAAATTGTAATAAAATTAACGAATACAAAATGCAATAGATAAGTAATGTGTGAATAAAATAAATCACATTGTATATTTATTGTGTTATACTCAATTTGTAATATTTTATGCCAAGGTTTTGGATTTATTCTAAATTTATTATTAATCTAAAATCAATAAATGACTTTTTTTTATTCAAATAAAAACGGCTATTAGTTAACTATAACTTGTTTAATTAAAACTGTTTCTAACGAAAAACCCACTGATGTACAACGCAAATTTTTATGTCAAAAACGTTTAGGAAAACGACGAAAGACCCTTTATATTTCAGGAACTTAAAATCACAATGACCCTTTTTACGCTAACAATAAAGTGTATAGAAAAAATTGATGAAATATGAACATATTTATCTCTCTTCACAATGTTTTAATTATTGTTTGGCTCAAAAACATGTTTTGGTAAAGTATAATTTCTTAATCAGTGTCATGGAAATAACTTTATCCGAAAATAAGTTGATTTAATGTCCAGGAGGATTCATGTTATCTTTGAAATATACAAGCTCTTATCTGTTGACAAAGCAAATATTGATAACTAGGTGGAGTGTAAACGGGCGGAGATACATTTATTTGATCAATCGGTTTATCAGGACTCTCTTTTTTTATATATCCTGAATCAGTCTTTCGATCAAGGATTCGAATAAGTTTATATGTAGATTATAATTAGTTTATATTATTTAAAGAAATAATAATAGCCTTACGAAGTTTAGTGATCAAAGAATTAAAATTATTGCGTCAACGTTTTGGCTTGAAAAAAAATAATCACGGCTTCAAGGAGAAGAAAATAGATGAAATATAACTAGAAATATAGAGAACAATATTAAAATTAATGATAGGTATATTATTATAAGCATGAGGTAGAAAAATGGCACTATTAATTTGTTTATGTACAAATTATCTATTTTATTGTTAAATATGTCTATGTCCTTTTATTATTAATATCCACTCTTCTATAACTGCAATCCAACAATTTAATTTAAAAACATGTTTGTGTACACTGTTCACATGCAGAAAATGAATGATTAATTCCGTGCAAGGAACTAAATTAAAAATTATATTTGTCCTCATTATGGATTGAAAACTCTGTTCATATTATAGAGTGATTTTGTTTTTTTATATAAATAAAGATGGAGAGTTAGAAGAAAAAAAAAATATTAATAATATATTTTTACATTGCCGCTTTAAGGTCACAGTAGAGAGTGACTCGTTAATCACAAAAACTAATATTATTAATTACTATTAATGTTATAATCATTGTTATACATTGTAATAGCAATAATAGTATTATAGTGTGACATTAATAACGAAAATTTTAGTACAACGCACCGTAGTTCTTTTATAGACATGGTGTTGGCAAGGATTATCAACCTCAACAGTGCGAGCTTTATTATTGATATACTTATCATAAGCCTATATTATCGATAACAGTAAAATGATTCTACATACTGATCCTAAATGTGAATATATCCATATACTCAAGTCATGTAACATGTTCCCTTGTTTGATCTTTGATCTAAACTGAAATATTTTTTTATTTTATTTTATTTAGTTAGTGGTAAATTTCTAAATGGCTAAAGAAAAAGAAAATTACCGCACACCCAACGATTCCTTCTCAATTTAATTACGGTTAACCAATCTTGATCAAAATGAATTTAGTTACAGAGTAAATGCCTAATCTCGATTTAATATTTACTAAGGGCTTAGGGGGTTAAGCCCCTAAAATTTAAAGAGTTAATTAAAACCCTTAGCGATCCAAAAAAAAATTCTCTTAAAGCAACACAGTTGGCTGAAATAAAGCAAACACCGGGCGTGAATTGGTGGCGATCCGCAGGCGGCGGAGGAATGGAAGAGCTGTGTCGGCCATAACTCTGATCCGCCGCCCATCAGCCACATCTGCTCGCCTCCGCTAATGTCATTGATGACAATTGATGCTCCCGATACAAAATTCATTACGGCCCCCTCCCAGGGGATTGCTTCTGGGATTTATGACGGAGCTCTGTATGGTCACTTTCGCACGATCGATCTTCTGATGAGGCAATTAGGAGGGTAATTCATAATGACTGGGGTTCGAGGGGTCGGGAAGATCCTATAATGGGCCCTGCAATGAGCACATTCAAGACCGAATATGAGAACTCCCCAGAGAATTCCAGATTCTCCGTCATTACTTCATAAAACTATGAAAAATGGGGTCATCAAACGTTATATCCGTAAAGATAACCGCAGCTTAAGATTGATTTAGGATGTACGAGATGAAATTCCAGTTGTAATCGACTGGAAATCCCTTGTTAATAATAAAATGGCTTCAGTATGAGACTCTCTCTGATATAACTTATTTACAATCCATTTAAGAAATTGAAATACAGGTTACCAACTTATTCTAGCCATGGTAGGAAGGTCAAGATTCATTTCGTGAGTCCATCACGGAATAACTTTTAACCCGCCCAGGTGGGATTCGAACCCCCGACCTTCAGTACCGAGCGCGCTGAAACCCTCGCCCCATTTCGCTCGACCATCTAGTCCTCAGGACCTAAAGCCTTTTCCAACCAGTTTTGGTAATCTTTTTTGAAAAATAGGCACTAATGAGTATAACTAGTAGCTGATGTCAAGTATTTTTGTTGAAATATTTAACAGATAAATACACAAAAATTAATTCTATTTTAAATTAAAACACTCCTCAGAAACGTAAAAAAATTGTAATGGTTATTATTTGAGCGTTCATAGTATATATTTTTATTTTTAAATATTACTTAATTAGATTTAAAATGAAAAGAGTTCTTTTTTGTCAATGCAAATGACTCATGTTATAAAATAAAAGTACTAAAAATTCAATAATTATCTACAAATCAGAATTAGTTGAAAATTGACGTTGTCCTTTGTAAAAAAAATATTGGGTTGTTCACATATTTAAAGTATCTTATGCCTGAGACATATGAACAATAAACACATGAAAAATAATAAAAATATTCTTATTGTAATGAATTTTTAGAAGCAATTGAAACTATTACTAATTTTTTACTATAATTTACAAACCATAACTGTGTCAATTACATGTAAACCCTTCCATCCATGATTGGGTTTTCAGAACTAGAAACTGATACTAATCCGCATAGTTAAAAAAAAAAAATTCAAGATAAAATAATAAATACTTTTAAAATGTTTAACTATAATTATAATGTATGTTATATTAAGTAGAATAATATACCGCTATCATAAAATAATTATACAGCCAGATGAAGCTGGTTTAGTGACTAGCTCAACTCAACTGTGGTCGAGATTAGATCAAAGGAATTAACTAAAGTTATTGCCTTAAATAATCTAAGCAATTAACTAACTATAGTTAATTATTAGGAGGTAAGCTCTAGCTCTTATCTTAATTGCTTCAGTTTCAAAATGAATAATTGAATACAAATTGTATATACTTATTCCAATCCGATTGGATAGTAAGCAATCTGGAGATTGTCAGTATTCTGAAAACACGACTGTTTTAAAGTTCCTAACAAGGGATTTTTAGGAGACCGACAGGGGGTTCAAAAGTTGCTGAAAAAAATATCGAATTGAGGGAGTGGTTCCAGTTCTGGACAAAAAACGAGTTCCCCCAGTAGAAGCTCACGAAAAGAAGCAGGTTAAAGTGAAAGTTATAACCGGCGTTGGATTTGCCTGAGTTTTCCATTGCGGACTACGTGACCAGTATGTCTAAAATAAAAAGTTGTAAATTATAACTTGCAACTAAGAAGTATAGCTCTAGGGCGGAGGGAATGCTTAAAAGCGGGCAAATTCTATCGGCGACCTCGCATTAATAATTTGACTTTTTATTTTCTTCTGACTTTTAAATTCAAGAGCATCTTTACTGAAATAATTTTCTTCGCTTCTGGAGCGTAGTGATAATTGAAATTCGGGTAAATAGGTATGAATTTATCAAATAGCTATAGTCAGATAATTAAAATATTAGCACGTGAGCATTATTATTTTAAATTCAGTTCTAAATTTCATATGGAGTTGAGATTTGGGGCTCCACTAAAACATGTCATTCTTTTCAAAACCTTGCATTCCAAAATCCTTCGAAAATCCTTTATGCTTCCTACTTTCCTTCAAAGAAACGTATTTATAAAAAAATTAATGTTTAGAATGTTGATTTACCATGAATCATAAATCGATTATTTCATAGCAAATTTCACAACCATTCAAATCCACTGGTATCTTAACTTCCTTCTTATCCTATCTAACCCTCGTAAGAGAGATATTTTTTAAAAACTACTATACAAAATAATTACAAGGTGTCTCACTCAAGGGCAATACCTAAAACCAACGCTAGTCTTCAGTCGCGTCACTAGCGTCAAAAACTATTGGTGGCTGAATAAGAGCACAATGGTTTGAACTTGTTTTTAATTTAGATTTCCCCTCCTGGCTATGATATCTTTACTCCTAAATCCTCTGACAACTTTTACCTAACTCAATAATAATCCTTGCCTCCATCTGCAATTGTACGCTGCGTAAAACTTGTGCAAACATTCGAAATTCTATATTCTTGTTGAGAGGAGCGCAGAAGTTTGATCAAGGGATCCCTAAGATGAGTATATATTGTAAATAGAGAATGATTTTATTATTAACTATTAATTAAAATTTGTTTTAGTTTAATTAATACTTTATTTCTATTTGTTTTACTTAATATATTGTATAGTTTATATTTATATGCTGCATAATTATTTATATTATTAATATATTGAATTTTTTTTTTCAATTTTTCATTTATTTCTTAATGTACATATTATTTCAATGGAGTCATATAGAAATAGGGAGTGCATTAGATTCAGTTTCAAATTCAATATCGTCCGATTTGTTTTTAAATATATAGGGCTCATATGCAATTGTTATATCTGTAGTATTTTAATATGCCCACTGAGGAAAAAATGTCAAGACAAATGGGTATGTTCATATATACTTTAAAAGAAAAAAAAAACATCGGTTCATTTTACGTGCATATTTAAGAAATCTGATTAATAGAGATTTAGGAAACATATAATTTCAAATTATGATTGATCTAGTTTACTCTGATTTCATTAATTGTTCAAAAACATATAAGACTAAAATATATTCAACCAATCACTTACTTTGAGGGTAAGGCACTAGACTCCTATGTAAGGCCCCCAAGTATCTATAAAATATGACACCTGACCCTTTAGTTTTGGGAGAGTGTCTTTCTGAAGCCCAATAAAATAGACTAAAATAAAATTAGCTCTAGCTATAAAACATAAGCAATAAAATCAAAACATGAGCTATATTTATAGCTATTTATTGATTGAATCTACCAATCGATATAGAAATACATAAGTTCCTAATTATAAGCAGATTATTATAGTAAATAATTTTAATTTTTTTTTCTTGATTATAAGATTTCAGGAGTAAGAAAAAACTTCTACAAATTTTTTTTTGGGAACTACTTTAGCTTCAAATGACTGGGATAGCAGTCATGTTTATGAAATTCAAACATTTCGTATTTTTAAATAACCTTAATTTCTTTCGTAAAAAATATGTGATACTGTTGTCATTCCTTATCAAAATTAAAAAAAAAAAAAAAAAACACAATTTTCAAATACTAATGATTCTTAAAAAATGTATACAGCCAACTATTTTTTGTTTTAATTTTAGATCCTAAAAATATATATATATATATATATATATATATATATATATATATATATATATATATATATATTTTTTTTTTTTATTTTTTGAAGAGAAAAGATTTGACCCGGTCGGGATTCGAACCCGAATTTCCACCTCTCTAGTGTGGCGCCTAGAGAGGTGGAAATCGGGTTCGAATCCCGACCGGGTCAAATCTTTTCTCTTCAAAAAATAAAATAATATATTTAATAATAATGATATATCAAGAAAAAATTACATATATATATATATATATATATATATATATATATATATATATATATATATATATATATATAATTGTAATATATATATATATATTGTTATTTTTCTTTTTTCTCTAAAGCAAACTGAACATAATGTTTGTGTCTCATAACATTTACACTGTTCATACAAACATGTTTACTCTCGAAATATTACTGATGTGATGTGGTTCTGTTTTTTTCATTTTAGATCCATCGCGTTCCTTCTGTTTCTTGTTCCATCAGATAAAATTGCTTCTAGAGTGGCTGCCGTCTTGGCTGTGACAGGAAGATTGGACTTACGTCTGTCCAAACGTTCTTGTTCTGATTCAGAAATCAAACTAGATCACTACGAATAATAGAAATTATGCAGAATAAACATCATTTAATAAATCGTTCTTTGTTACACACTCAAAGATTTACTCCAGACTTACTTATTAAATGATTATTTTGAAATTGAAATTACAATTTTTTTATAATTCTCTGATAACGAATGGGAATTTTAAACATTATTTCCCCGAAAAGATAATAATTAATTGCAGGAAAAATATATATATTTTTTTTATCACGTTGCTTAGTGAGGAACGTTTATTAACTTCTCTTTTTTTTTAAATATTAAAGTATAAAGCTGTCTAATTAAAAGAATAATAACTCACTGTTTACCTCTTAACTGTATTTAACTCAGTTATTGTCAGTAATTATTAACGGGACGGTAAAAGTTTTTCGGAAATTCTAACATCATTGATAATTCAAAAGAAAACTTAAACTTCATTTTATATTAACTATGTTTTCTTTGAAAATAAATCTCTGAAGAATTTGATGATGAATTACAATTTGAAATATTTAAGGTACCGTTATAATCATTTTGCTTTTGTTATTTAATGATTTCATTCTTAGTCCAAAATATTAAAATAATTTAAATAATTAACCCGGCATTGGTCGCTAGGTGAGCATTTCCCTCACCCTTCTAAAGAATATTTAATAAGTTCTTCACAATTTAACTTTCAGCGCTGACCCTCAGTATAGCTGAGTTTAGGACATTAGCGAACAAGAATATTCGGTTTCTAAGTAAAATGGTTGCAGGTGTCCTAGATATAGGGAGATTTTTACAGAAAATTTCTATTTCCACACTCAGTTTCAACTTATCTCTCGTGGAGTTTATTGGTGGCATTTTACAAAGCGAGTTTTCGAATTTCTTTCGATTGATTAGTGATTATTTGGGTTCAAAATGAGTCGTGGATTTAACATGATTGACTTTTTGGATGAAAACCCAGTTGAGAAGATAAATTGTGAGTAATTAGTTGATAAATCGTCGTTAATTGTATTTACATTATTTTTTAATTATTTACTAGGAATCTGAAATTTTTAGTATTCCAGATTATTCTTCGTGGCTGCTCGAGACAAAAGAAAATAGATCTGGTAGAGGTGTTCCGAAGAAATAAAAAAAAGAAAAACGAAAAAAAAATATGTAAAAAGTATGTTCCAATTGCAATTCCATACTTTTAATAATTTTGTTTGATTTTTTTGTATCTTTGTAAATTTTGTAAAAATATATTTTTAATCCTTATGTTCCAAACTACATACACATATTATACTACGTATTATTGATACACTATAATGACATTTATTAACATATTTGGTAATATAAAACTGCATTTTTTTATGACAGTCAAAGAAGTGAGGGAAATGCTCACACAGCACTTTATGGTTTTCCAGATCGGCTAGCGAACAACGCCGCACAGTGGGACGAATGGCCCAAATTTCCAGACATTCACTAAAAATTGAAACTATCTTATTGCAATCGCCGACCACTTTGCACCATCTTCTAATATCTTAGGAATAAGAAAATGTGGAAATTTGTCAGAAATACGTGGTGAAAATGCTGTTTTTAAAATAAAAAGGTAATGAAAATTGACATAAAAATACACGAAATCGTATTTGGTGATAATGATTGTTTCTGTAACTTTTTAAATTTTACTGATATTTATACCTCATAATCTCAAATAAAAAAATTACTTATTTCTTACTAGTCTATTCAAACTTAAAAAAAAATAGTAATGATGGTTTTATCATTAGAAAGAATTAGGATTTTATAAAACAATGGCATGTGGATTAACATTCAGGGTGTTTCGATTACATTATTGCGTGTTGAAGAAAACGTCCAAATTTGTCCAAAAAATGGACTTCATGGACTTTTACCTTAGGTATGTTATGAGATAAATACGTTCCATTATTTTCCGAATATGGCCGAATTAACCCGTGGTTAAGCATAGTTTATATATTTGTAATGTTGTAATTCGACCTAAATAAACCATCAACCTTTATTTTTATTTGTACCTTTTCCAGTCATGAAAAACAAAGCAATATTTGTAATTTTTAGTTTAGAATTGTATTTTGTTAATTTCAAAAAGTTTACTCTTAGTTATTTTCTTTTCTTATGTTTTTCCACATTGCAGTAATGGTAATAGGTGCCAAGCAATAGGTGCATATATTTCTACGAGTTCTCATGCATATATTTCTCGACATAACGCATATTTAATTAAATAAATATTTATACAAACTATTTTTATAATAATACATAAAATATTTTTAGAATAATACTAAAATAATTTAACTTTAATTTAAAATAATTGAGTTAAGATGAAAAACAATAATTATCAAATGAATTTATACGCTAATTGATGAAGAGAGTAAAGATTGGAGAAAAAAATAATTGAATAAAAAAATATATAAATAAATAAAAAAGAGAAAAAATAGAAGAAAAAAAAGTATATATTATTAGGAGTAGGTAAAATTATATAGACAGTTTATTCGTTGCGCTCCATGTTCTCAACGTGATCCATAAATAGTCTTAGTTATTGTATACTCGTATGTTGTTAACAAATGACTACAATAGTCATATAGACATATAGGCAGCAACTGACCCATCAGTCTGTATGCAGATACATGTTTTGATAGCTTGAAGCCATAGTCAATTTTTTTTTTTTTTTTTTTAATCACCACTTACTTAATTATTACGGGAAGTCGGGGTTAATTAATTATAACAGGTTAGTTTTTTGTTTTTTTTTTTTCATTTAAATGTCGACAAATCCTGATTTCTTAAATATTTAAAAAGTCCGATCGACGAAAATGGCATACAACACGTATAACTCACATAACGGTAAACTGATTGATTTGCAGAGTTTTAAATTCGATAGAGCACATCAAAAATCATAAAAACTCTATCCCTCGAATCAAAACACGAAAATTGGATTTTTTAGACTAACTATTGGTTAACAGAGCAACAGATTTCAGATTCGAATTCTACACCCTTGAAAACATACCCCTTATGAAATTTGAAGTCGATACAAATATTTTTAGAGGCTCGAATTGCGATGTGTAGAAAAAACACCGTTTCGTCCCACTGTGCGCCGGGTTAAAAACACAGGATTACTCGAATTATGTATTTTAGTCTTTTTGACGTCAATTTTGATTGATAATTGAAAGTAATTATTCACATGATATATAAATATACCTTGATATTATTTGGGGCAAAGTTACCGTAGTTGGTTTAAGTTACCATACATCAATTAAACCAAGTTAATATTTAGGATTGACAAATTATTTGCCACTTATATTATTTTAAGACTAGTTTCGAAAGTTAATCATTCATTATCAATATTAATACCAACATAGCTACCCATTCGATTGAAAATAACCATAAATTCAACAGTGAAACTAAGCATGACGTAGAAAATAGTCTAAAACTAAATACGGAGATGTAGATAATTAGGGTAGGCAGTCATAGATACTCAGCAGATCAAAATAAAATGTTTATTTTATTCTAATTCTTAAAGCCAACGTTTCGACTTGCATTGCAAGTCTTCATCAGGGGTTCAGGTAAATGTAAACAAACAAACTTATGATTATGAAAACTAAATACTTACGAATTAATAGAAATAATAAAAGCGTTTGAATCAAATCCAGATTTAAGTTTAAATGACCTGATAAATAGTGCCAATAGTCCATTTCTAAATTTGTTTCCAGTAGTAACAGCGAAAACCGACCAGTCAGAGGGAAAACCTAAAATATCACTGATCTACCTGACCCTTTCGTCCCTTTGCTCTCAGTCTGCTATGTCTTGATATCTTTAAGAAGCCCTTTTTAATTCCCCCTCTAATGTGAGTACCCGAATGTTTGATTTCTTGTATTTAAAAAAATTAAAAAATTAATATATATAATATTCGTTACATAGATTATATAAGACATTAGAGTCAATCTGCTATGTCCATTTTTAAAGATTTTTCAGAAGGTATTTAAATGTCATAATGAAAATTTAAATTTTATAAAAAGTGTTTATTATTTCCCAACCAATCTGACATAATTAAAATGTAAACATTTGAGCTTTGGTTTGACATTTTCAAAAAAAAAACAAAAAAAAACATGGACTCCCCAGGTGTGCAATAATAAAATTTGAATTTTGTACTTGAATCTAAACTTCCTTAAAAGGATTTTTTATGAACTAGGTATGACAAAATAATATATCTAAACATGAAAAAATTTTATGTACATTTTATTTTCTCACAAAGATCAACATATCTATAATAATTGTTGATTAAAATTTTAAAAAATGCACTTTCATTTAATACATCTTGATTGTCCGAATGAGTTATATTTACTTTTTTTTTATCATCATCATTTTGCATGGCCACCGAATAGTATCCTAACCTAGGATTTGAAGTCCACTCATGTTTTTTTAACAATGAATCTGCGTCACGGATTTTTAACGGGTTTATGGATTGGATCGCTGGAATAGATTTGTCAGATTAGGTGATATCGTATAAGCATTCTCTTTTTTTTTTTTTTGCTTTAGGCTTTGTCATTTCGGTGTCATATGTATAATTTGTTTTAAAGGTTTTATATAAGGTCTTTTTTTTTTTTTTTTTTTTTTTTTTTTTTTTTTTTTTTTTTTTTTTTTTTTTTTTTTTTTTTTTGTGTAAAAATAAACAATTGGTTTCATTCATATTTATAATTGAAATTATTTTATATTTGATCTTGTACAATACAATTAAAATCGATTTTGATTTGATGATGAACAAATGGGGTAATAGTAAATCAGGCACTAGTAAAATTAATAAATCAAGAACAATAAATTAAAATTAAAAAAAAAAAAAATTTAAAGTTAAAAATTGTTACCTTCGCTCTCTTGTTACTTTGCTCCTAGTGAATCATGTTTTTTGTGTGTGTGTTTTGTTTGGTAAGGACCAATGTTCCTTGAAAACTAAATCAAGTTTATATTAACAGATAGTTAATAATTTGTTACTTTAAAAGCTACATTTTTATAAAAGCTATCACCATTAATAAAAATATTTTTGTTTTATTATTTGAGGTTCATCAATAAATCTAGCGATGAACCCAATTGGCGAATTTACGGTAGAATTTTGCTAAAAAGTAATTTTTTTTTCAAGGTATTTCGACTCAAATCAAAAAAAGACTCTAAAAACATTTTTTTAAAAAAATCTAAATTTGATAATTAAATGGTTCAAATTAAAGAAAACTCCGATACGAGCGTTTTTAAATCAGGCTTCTTCAAACTAGCCCCTCAAGAAGGGGTTACATTGAACAAGAGAAAAAATCACTCATACAGAAATTTAAGCTGAGATGTGTAGCTATCATTTGGTCCAAGAAAATTTAAAATATCAACAAAATGATTGTACTGCAGTGCAAAACTGCTCAAATTCAGGACCCGTTTACGGTAGTAATTAGTATAAAATAAATATTAATAATCAAAAATACATGTTATATCACACTACTTAGAAAAGAGATATGTGTTTACTCACATATAAAATATATTTAAATATACATATAAATCCCCCACCCTACGCACTGATCGCCACCGCACCGTGGGGCTTGAAAAGGAATTATTTCGGCTCTTCTACATTATTCTAAATTATTCCCGTGCCCCTGTTAATGCATTATTCAGTTCTTTGTGGCAAACTTTCTCCTTCCCCCTCCCTTAAGTTTTTTTTTTCAATTTTATTTTTCAGATTCCTTCCAGATGCTTTTTTCTTGTCCTTGCTTTATAAGTTCAGCTCAGTCTATATCCCCCTCTTTTTCTATAATGAATTCCTTTCCTCCCAACTTATTTTTCTCGCTAATTGTCGGGAGGAGCCAGTCGGATTCGGGGAAAAGAATTATTATAAAACAATACGGAATTCATCCCGAAAAATTGAATGCAACATTACTCAAACTATTTAAAAATTTACTATAATTTTTGTTTATCTACTATATTTCTTTTGAACCATATAAATTTTAGAGTGTGTGTAATATTTTGTCTAACAGATTAAAAAAAAAAAAAAGTAATATAAAATAATGTAGAATTTATTTACTTTATGCATATGCAACTTCCATTTTTTTCGTTTTAAATCAATGGATATTATCAGTCAACTAGACAAACCTTAGACTATATATATGGATGTGTGTGTGTGTTTATACATTTTTTACTGGGTAAAGAAGTAATAGAGAAGAGGGAACATTTTGTCCGAAGTAGAGATTTTACCCCATTCCACTGGAGAAGATATTTTATGTCACCTGGCAACCCTGCCTCACAGGGTAGAGGTGTGTTGAAGCCTTAAAAAATTGATAGCTGAGTCGATTCTATTTTTATCTACATATACACAGATATAGTTGTATAGATATACAAACAAATCGCTGTTCTGTAAGAACGGTAACGTAGCTGGAAAATATCATATGTTATAGTCAAGAGCATAAACGTTATCAGAAACTCCTAAAGCATAAAACGTAAATTAAATACAATGTTTACTTTCATCTAGCCATTATTAACATTCACAAACATATTTTTTTTAAAAAGTTTAAAAGTTCAAAATTAGTATTTTTGGTCTCCTGTAACACTGCGTTTTTGCTGTTGTGTTAGTGTTCATTCTGAGCTGCAGTATTAATTTACTTCGATCATTAAACTATTTTTAGTATTGATCCTTCTATACCATCGTGCGTACCTCAAGTTTTTAAAGTATATTCATGCTTTAATACATTATCTGCTTAATAATATATTTTCGCTTAAATAATCTTACTGTGCCACACAATATGGAATGCGGTAGCTAAGAGTGGGGAGTCACTACAGATATGATACCCTTAAGAGTGGGAAACCTATTAAAATGGTAATTGATCATGTTTGATAAATACACTTCCGTGTATAACCGTCAACATCAAAACTATACTTCTTTAGTAGGAACAATGAATCATTTGCAACTTATATTGGAATTTGATTTATTGATAGAATAGTTTCCAATACCAATAGGTTTTAAACCTTTCATTGAAAATCTAATTAAATAATTCTTAAATAATGATAAATAAATATATGTAATAGCATAAAATCCTTTGAACTGGTGTCGCTTTATTGACAGTTTTTTTTTTTTTTCTTTTTTTTTATTAAACAATAATTCTTTTTTTTTTCTTTTTATTCAAATGAAGAGTTTATTATGTTTAAAATGCATATTTCCATTAATAGATTATTATAATGTCCTATTTACACAAGTAACTGATTTGTAAGCTCAATTAAAACACCATGTTTTTCCGGTTTAAAAGTAAAGTTCTCCGTGAAATAAATATGGATCATTCATTTGATCATAGCATATGAAAGCTGGTTAGATTTTCAAGATATTGTTAATATTTGTAGTTTTGCGGATTGTTTTTTTCGAAGAACGGTGAGCGTTGAAGTATAATAAGACATTATAACTTTCCTAAATATAGTGAAGATCAAGCTGTTCTTTAGGTCCCAAGTTTGTAAAATTCAAGTTACATGTACTGAGCTGTTATAGGATGTTTAATACTAATTCAGAAAATATAGTCAAATTGAAATATATTTGAAAAAATGGAGATATTACAGCTTTTATGGTAAAAATACGTGGTTTCCTCAAAAAAGTCTTTGAATTATTACTCTCTAACCATTAGTCCTCAAATGTCAAATGTTAGTCTTTGGAATTTCCTAACCACTTCTATTTGTAAGCAGCTTCAATAACTCCCTTTAAAAATAATTTATTCCTGTACCTTTTAGACAATCAACCTTCCGCAAATATGTCAATAATCAAATGAATACTTAGAATTACTTTTTTTTCTTTTTCTTTCTTTCTTTTATTGTGTGTGTGTATTATATATATATATATATATATATATATATATATATATATATATATATATATATATATATATATATATATATATACACGATTGTTTTTTATGTTATAATTATTATTTCATATAGTTATTTTTTTTAATTAAATTTATTTTTTTTTCCTGTAAAAAATGTATGCTGTAATTACTGAAGCATCTAATTTGTAAATAATATGCCAGACAATTTTACTTTTAACTGTGCATTATTTTTATTATTAGGAGACATTAAGTCCCAGAATAAAATTTATTTTTTCATTTCATTTCATTTTTTCATTTCAATTATCGTATATCTGCTACTGATCGGAATAGAAAAGTAAGTTTTGCGGCATTTTCCTTCATTTTTGACTTATTTTTACCCTTTTTTTTGTTTGTTTTTGTTTACACTCAGAGGTACTCACCCTGTATATGTTAATTTAAAAAAAAAATAATAGAATATCTAAATAGTTTCTAGTAAATAAAATAGAAGAATATCTAAATAATTTCAAAAATACCTGATCCCTTTCGTCACATTTACACTCAATTTGCTCTAGATCCTGATATTTTATAGAAGTTCTTTTCACTTGTCCTCCTTAGACGAATATAAAATTTTTTGATTTCTTGGGTTACATTTTAAAAAAAATAAATAAATATAATCTATGTAGCAGAGTGCCGATAGTCTGAATTTTGAATACGTTTTTAGAGCTGATGATGAATGTTAAACATTCGAAACTAGTTTTGAGTAAAAAAAAATCCAATAGAAATGGCAATTAATTCATCAATCCTAATTGTATTGATCCTTCTATTCCATCATGTGTACCACAAGTGATCATACATGGAATGTTTATATAATATTTAAGTCACTTATAGCATTGATTTATTTTATTCCTAAGTACTTTTTGATCTTTACAATAAATAATTTTGTCCTGAATCATATTCTTTCTGAAATTATTAAGCGAGGATGTTTTGAGTGTTCTCTAAATATATCGGCAGAGTTCTCTCTCAAGTGTAAAAGTTGAAATATTCCGTTCTATATCGAGTAGGGAAATTACCTCTCTAATAAGGATGCAGCAAGTCAAACAATACAGAGTGAGAGAGAGAGGCTATTAGAAAACTGGCAGGAGAATTACTCATGAATTTTAATAACTTTCTGTTCAAATATAGATTCTCCTTTTTTTCTTTCTTTTTTTTTTTTTCTTTTAATAATATCGTCATAAAAACAAAGAAGCCTCTTCCATTAGAGAGGAGATGTTGGAACATTCAAGTTATAATTTATTAATTATCTTTTATTTATTTATTTTATTTTTATTTTTTTAGCATTATATAAATACTTAGACAAAAACTGTTAAAAAAGATACAACTAAGTTTGGGATATTATCTTCAAATTATTTCTATATTATAAAGTATAACATTTTTCGGAATTCAACCCTGTATAAAAATAAAAATTTGTACAATTCAAATTATATTGATTTAAATGAAAAAAGTCACGTTTAAAACACCTATTTTCTCTCAACCTCGTTTATTTATAATAATCATTGATTGTTAATTAAATTTGTTTAATAATATAATATAATTTCTTAGGCATAACTCTTATATACAGTACCTGAAGGGTGAGTACCTCTAAGTGTAAAAAAAAAAAAAATGGGTGAAACGATATCAAAAATGTAGAAAAATGCCGCAGACCTTTCTATTCCGATCCGTTGCAAATATACGAAAAATCAAAAACTTTTTTAAGTTTAACCGCGTTTTTCACCATAAAAGTTGTAATATCTCCATTTCATTTAAATATTTTTCAAACTTTTACCATATTTTTGGATTTAGCATTAAATTTCCTATAAGAACAAAATACATGTAACCTTGAATTTTAGAAACTTGGGATCAAAAGAACAGCTTGATCTTCACCATATTCAGATACAAATCAGTTACTTGTGCAAATAAAACATTATGATAATCCCTTAATGGAAATGTGCATTCCAAACATAATAAAATCTTCATTGGAATAAAAAGCGAAGAAAAAAAATTATTTTTAAATAGAAAATAAAGGAAAACCGTCTTAAAACAGTACTCTTCTGCCCATGTATGCCAAATGAGAACACCCTGTTTTTTCGGTTTTAAAAATAAATTTATCCATGAAATCGAATCAGAATTATTACTTTTAACATATTATTTGAAAGCTGAATAAACTTAAAAGTTTTTGTTAGATTTGCAGTTTTTTGGATAGTTTTTTCGAAAAACGGTGAGCGTTGAAGTAATATAATACTTTGTAACTTCCCTGAATAAGGTGAAGATACTAGCTGTTCTTTAGACCCCAAGTTTCTAAAAATCAAGGTTACATGTACTATGTACTTATAGCAAATTTAATGCTTAATCCGAAATTGTGGTCAAAGTTTGAAAAATATTTAAACAAAAAAATGGAGATATTGCAAAGTTTATGGTAAAAAAACGCGGGTATCACAAAAATGTTTTTGATTTTTCGAATATCTGCAACGTATTGGAATAGAAAGGCGAGGTCTGCGGCATCTTTCTGCAGTTTTGATCTAGTTCCACCAAGATATATTTTTTTTACACTAAGAGGTACTCACCCTATATTTACTTTTGAAAGTAAATCTTTAGGAGTCTGTGCTCCATCTTCAGGCTTCTTACAATAAGTGATTGCCTTGACATTGTTAATTCTACTTGCCTCACATCCATACTACAGAGCAATGTTCAATTTGTTTACTAATTTAATTAAGTTTAACCTGTTAATTCTATGATGTAAATTTAAGAAAAGTTTTTTCTTTTACTTGTTATAAAATAAACAATCTATTTAACATATTTTTTAAATAGATACGTCTTTTGGTTGGTGGTCTACACTTTATGGGTGTTTTTTTCAATCTAATTTAGATACACTCTAGCTCTGCTGGTGTTGCTTGGATCCAAAATTTGCCTAGCTTTATCTGATTAGAAATTCGGTATAAAATATTTTTGTAATATATAGCATTTGTCGCTAGGACCTACCATTCTGGAGCTATATCGGTCCGAATGAATACAGTCATTTTTTAAGTGTTGAGGCTTTTTTAAAACGCTCTAGCTCGGTGGGTGTTGCCCAAATCGAAAATTTGCCAATAGTTTCCTTATCAATAATATAATGGAAAATATTTTTTGTTATGCCCGATTTATCGTTAGTACCTACCGTTTAGGAGCTATATATCTTGGTTTGAATGAAAAAGGTCACGTTTGAAACATCCATTTTCTCTCAACTTCGTTTATTTAGAATAAACATTGAGGGTTAGTTAAATTTAATTAATAATTGAAGTAATTTTAACCTTTACTTATAAAATTGGAAAATCAGTTGATTATAGATAGACATATCCATGATATATTGTTTGTTGTTTATGTTTAACGTCACTTTATGCTGCTAAGGCTAATTGGACGATGCTACGATGGGAGTCCTAAATTTTGCCTATCCAGGTATAATTAGGATAGGGATCTTTAACTAGGGGTCTTACCCTGACATCGCACAGGCTCGGGACCCCCATTTTACGTTACTTCCGAAGGACGGCATAGCTAAGGATTACTCCCTTTAAAAAATCCTAAGATCTTCTGCCGGGCTGCGAACCAGCGATTTTGGGTTTAGTAGGTTGCTATGCTAACCACTACACCACAGGTGACCCCATGATCTATTGTTTTTCCCAGTCAGGGAGGAATTGAATTTTTTACCTGGATTCTTGCCGATTGGTAGTTTCATTACAATATTTTTCAGATTGATCATCAAAAATTAAACAATTACCACCAAGTGCTTTGATTTGCTCGACTAACCATCATTGATTCATTTTCCAAGTGAGCTTTATCCATTGTTGTTTGATGCCTGTAGAGCGGTTTATACGGAAGTTCATTAATTAATTATACGAGAAAATATTCTGTCAATCGATAATTGAAACACTGATATTGTTGACCCTCAAACGTGACCAACTCGGCTCAGTTGTAACTAAATTTAACGCTTTATTCATGCTATCCTGTTGTAAATTTTCAATTAAGTCCATTACGTATAGGCAGACTTCATTGGTTCCATTAGCCATCCATACAGCTGACATAAATTATTAGCAGGGAAATTATTAGTAAACCTGAACATAGCCCATTTCGATACCCTTTCTTTTTTTAGTATTATTTGCTTCACGTTTAAAAATCCAGAAAAAAAAATTTATATATATATATATATATATATATATATATATGATGTTATCACGGTTAATGTTATCAAATGTTTTGTGTGATCATAATGGCTTGGAACGGGCCCAAACATTACCATTTTTCCGTTTATTGTTATTAAAAATTTCGTTTATTGTGATCATTCTCAAAATCTCGGAAGTTCGGATTTGTTTTTTTGTCGGAAGCAAGACGACTGGAGCTGGCATAACTATTTCCAAGAACATCCCTTATTCTAGGAATGTACAATATAATCATCCCCTTCTCTCTACCTCTATGAAAATAACTTTACTAGCTTAGCTCTGTATTATTTTGGTCTCAGAGGTGTTAGGACCATTAGCACGGAACTATCAAAACGACGGTACCTGATTTTATCTGCAAAGATGGAGATCATGGAATTGTACGATCACCTGACTGCCGAATAATTCAGCTGCTATAACTTTGAATATTTCTCAGCCATTTCTGAATAAACTTATAAAATACCGGAAGAATATCGAACTCTTACTCGCAACATTTTGTGCACATTTTAAAGTAATTTGTAAATACACATTTTTTATTGTGTGTATTTTCTACGTAAGTAATAAAAACTGTTGTTCATAACATTTTTTTTTCTTTTCCTTGTTGGTTCGTTTTGTTTAATAATATCAGTCGGTTAGTGGGATCACCTTGCGCGAGTCCCGCAGCAATCACAATAAGCGGCGTCATCTGTATATTTAATTAAATAAATAAATATATGTGACAGATTGGAAACAAAAACCTCTTTTCCGTCTATAATAAACAGGATTGATCAGGAACCATAGTGTACATTCTTTTTTTTAACAAGATGATTAACAAACATTAGGGAAACATAGGGGGAAAAAAAAGTAGGAGTGCTTTAGATTACACGCTGGAAGTGTAAACTTGATATTTTATTGTTGTTTGTTTTTATTATTGATATTTTGGTCACTTTTATGAAAAAAAGAGATTTAAAAAAAAATATATATGTGTTACCTAAATGGTGGGATGAATTGTGTGTCTGTTGTCAAAAGCGTGATACTAACAGGTCTAGATTTTTAAAATAACTGCGGAAATAACTATTCGACTTTGAAGGTAGAAGTGATATTTGATCAAGAATTAAGTTTTTAAGTGGTTATATTAAAAAATATATGAGTCACGTGGGCGATGCCAATGGATAACTTAAAACTCAATTTTTTCCCTCCCTATTTCTCTTCTTTATGGCATAGTTTCACAACGGAATTAGCTACGATTTCCAAGTTTTAAAGGACAAATCCTCTTTTCGGCTTCACTAAGTGTTTATAGAGAAGATTTCCGATTTCTTATGAAAATATTTAAAAAAGTAAAAGTAATAGATTTACACTATGCTTGAACGAAATTTAGTTAAGATCTTTCTGTTTAAAACGCCACAAGTCGTGCAAGAGAGTTATGCACTGCACAGAGTGGTCCACGCTACTGCTATCATTGCATTGTCATCCACTGCTAACATATGTTCCAAGTATCAAGTCTCTAGCTCATCAGAAAGATAGTACACAGATCTAAATCTAGATATTAAATCTAAATCTATATGTATAGGGTACGGGACGTGACCCGAGTTTGCTTATCCCAAATTACTCTATCTCAAAAAGTGCCCAACAGGACAAAAGAAGTTTATAATTCAATGACAATTTACTGGTCCATAACATAAACTCCCCGTCAAAAGTATCGCAACACTTTGAAATACTTGAATTTTATGAAAATGTATTTTTTTTTCTTAATAAGGAAAGGTTCTGAAGCGTCTAATGAACATTGCTGAACTGAAAATAAACAATTTTCATTAAAATAAATTACAATATTTCTTCTAATAAACAAAAAAGTTAGAAATCATACGTTTTAAAATTTTCATTTTTTACAATTTTAACTTTTAAATTTTCAATTTATATTAATAAGACGTATTTCTCCCTCTGGCTTGAATGACTGTTCCCACTAGTCTTGGCATACTTGTTAGTAACGAAACGAATGATAGACATGGACTGAATTATTTGAAAAAAATAATCTAAAATTCCCTCGTTTGTTATTAACAGGGAAAAACATTGATGTGTCTAATCCTTAATGCCACGCGTTAAATAAATAATAATAATATGAATATAAACCAAGAATGGATTAAGATAAAAACTAGGAAAATCTCTAGAATTATGGGTGTTGCAATACTTTTGACGGCGAGTTTATTTGCAATCAACTAATATGATTTTTCCAGAAAACAATTACTAGTTTAATTTAATTTGGATATTTCTCAGCATGAAACATTTTTTTTTTTTTTTTTTTTTTTCGGAATGAAAGCGTTTTTGTTTGTTTTTTTACTTTCATTAAATATACATTGAATACTTACTTATATACCGATCAATCATTATACATTGAATATTTTGTATGAATGAATTCATTGTCCTCCAGATTACGCATTGCCCTTAACCCTTGAGTGGTCGCGTACAGGTTCAGTTACAAGAAAGATCGCGCCGATGACAATAGTCATTCACTAAGTTTTCTTGTGTTTTAGCAATAGGCATCTTTTTTAATCCCTTTATTTAAAAAAATACTTTAAAAAGGATTAGAGAAATAAATTATTTACTCAAAATAACGAAATATAAAGGAAGTATGTAGATCATTATCAACACATACCTAGTTGAAAATAATAATTACGGGAAAGGTCGCGTGGATGACAAACGAAATAATTCACTCAAATAGCACAGTACTTCAAAAAATATCAGTAGGGGCATTCAGTGTAATTATAACAAACTCTCATATTAATCTAGCTAATGTAGACAAAAAAGTACAAAACTAAATATAAGTAATTGAAAGGTCAGGTGGAGGACAATTGTTAGCCAACCAAAACAAATGGGAATTACAGGTCTGGAATATCAAATAGTAACTAACAGAGGTACATAGACTATCCCCCAGCCTCCCTTTGCAGACTCTAGGCTCGTCATATTCATCCATGCCAAACTACAATACACAGTAGCGATGTTAAGAGCAGTGGAGGACTATTGTCATCAGCGCGACCACTCAAATGTTAAGTAAGGCTTTTTGTAATATTTATTTAATAAAAATATTTCAATTAGAAAAAAAATATGAGAGAGAATAAGTATATAATGTAATGATTGCAATGACAATATGAATCTTATGTCTTTTGTGGGAAATATCAATAGCTGATTTTTATTTAGCAAGGTTATGATTATTAAACATGGTGATAACATTAGTATTATAAAATTCCCTGCAAAATAAATCTAATATAACAACTGCTATATCGACAATAAAGAACAAAACAGGGTCCAGATGAGAGAGTGGTGATTCTATCAGGGCTATATAGTGAGGAAGAAGATTGGGAGAGTTTATTCCGATATCCGCAGGCGATATATCTCTAGTGCGGATGTGTCGCCCCTGTATCGGAGAAATTGATTTCCATAACTTGTTCCTGTCCCGTTTGATTTAGTAGGCACTGGCCGAAGCCACTAAATGGACTTCCTCCGGCTCTGGGTTGGTGGATCAGCCGGCAAATGGTAGCCATTGTGCATCGCTAAATAACACCGTTCATATCAAACAATGGCCAAACTATTAACGTAAATAATCGTTCAACGTAAATAGTAAGCTTTTTTAAGGTTCATCGTTTAAAAAAAAAACATGATTTTTCGCATATTCCTTATTTAAGGTTCGAATTTATTTTAGAAAGTTGAGAAGATTGGCTATATGATATTTTTTTGTAAATAAAACATCTATTCATGCAACATATATTTTAACAAGGTTTATATATTATTAGGAGTTTACAGAACATTGGACAGTAAATTTTATAATTTTAAAGCTAAATCCTTCAATTATGCAATTTTTACTAAACTGTTCTCCATTTGATACCCACAGAACAAAATTCTTGAAACATTACATTTTTTCTTCAACCTATTCTTTATCAATAGAAACTTTATTATAATAAAAAATATTCCTCAACTGAATATTGTTTATTTATTTTTGCAGAAATCTATAATCGATAGTAACAAATCACACACTGTTTCATCTTTGTTTCCTTTTTATATATGCTTAGACACATATATTGGTATGGTTATATTAGTAATTATAAGAATATTTCTAGTCGTTAGTTAACTTCAAAATTGTATCCTTAAGGACAAAACTAAAAGAAAAAATGGAGGAATATCCTTCGGATAACTTAAAAACCGTTAAATCCCAATTTATTTGAAAATAGTATCCTTTGGGACAAAAACTTATAAAATCGTTAAATCTTGAGAAAAAAAAAATTTCGGCCGACAAAAATCTTCAGATCCTGGCAGATCTGAAAAACAGTATCCTTTTGGGCGTTATTTATTTTTTTTTAAGTTAAAGTTTAAAGTAGTTTTTATTTTTGTTTTATTTTCTTCTATTTGTTTTACCATTATAAAGTAATATTATTTATGTTTGTATTATTTCTATTTATTTATGCAGGAATCTATAGTTGATAGTAATAGAAAAACAGTGTTTGATCTTTGTTTTTCTTTTCATATATGCTTATTTGTATATGTTATTATTATCACTTTAGTTGTTAAAATAGTACTTCTACTCGTAAATTCATATGCTTACAATATTTTTAAGTCCTAGAAAAAGTTTTTTCTCTCTTTCTTTCACAAAGTAATAATAGTTATGTTTGTATTATTTCTATTAAGTGATAAAACGTCCTTTAATAAAATTTGTTTTCAATAAACAGCAATTTTCCATTCATTTATTCATTCGTTCATTAATAATATAACAAACAGTTATATAAAAACAATATTACAATCCACCACGTTTGAGGGCACTTAACTATTAAATTATAGATTTAAATAGAGTAAATCAATTCATAAAACATATATAACAAAAATAAAACATGACTTTATATTATACTATCATCCCCATTGCAGCCCCGCTCGATCTTTTAAGTAAAGACAATAAATAATTTGAACGAATAATTTAAGTGTTATTTGATTATCGATAACATATCTTGTATTGAAGTATGCAATTAAATATTATTCCTTCAATGGTGTTTTCATGCATAAACGTGATTTTAACCTGGTTAAATTGCACTTATTAGGTGTATAAGATTACGTAATAGCATAATGGGACGTACTATTATTAATTTTAATTTTTATGATAAAGTTGGTAATCCAGATAGACAGAAACTATTAAGAAACTTCCGGATAATGGACTGCATCAATGCTTACTACTAAAAGCCCATGAATTATATTTTTACACACAATATCAAAAAGCAAAGAATTTTAATTTGGTAATGATTTTTATAGTAGATTGAGAATTCTAGAAATTTGGTTCAGATGTTTTCAGTAGTTTCACCATTGTGAACTCTAATTCGGAACGGTGCCAACCACATAGTGGTTGATTTCAAACATTACTGGGATCTACATGTCGCACCAAATATTGAGTTCTCTTTTAATAATTTATACGAATATAGGTACATTTTATAATCAATTTCAAGATTTATATAACACCGTACCTTTTTAACCTCTCATGTAGAATGGCGCTCACCACTCATCGGTCAATATCCTGGAAATATGAGCATGGTGAGGTTTAAATTTGTTAGTGATGGATAAAGTAGTTTTTTTTGGTTAGTAATCACAAACGGAAAATGGATTGTCCTTTTATATAATAGTACATATGTAGTTTAGTATATCTGAGAAAAAAAGAGAAAATAAGTGATAACAAATTATAAAACAAAAAAAAAATAATACCTATAAAATGAAAAGTAATGAATACAAATATATAATTTATGTTTTTACGTTATTTTAACACGAATTTGTGTTAAAGAAAAAAAAAATTATAAAACGAATTATTATATGGTAAAATTGGAGTGATGCCTTAGCGGTGCAGTTCAAGCTTCAGAGACATGGATGGTTATTATAGAAAATGCTTAGAACAAATCTCAGAGCTTTTATTTTGCATTCTGTGATTTTGAGATACTTCCAAGTAAGAAAGGTACTAAAGTCAAAGTAGGAAAATGTGATAGATAAGTTATCTGTGATAGTACTCATACTTGATAGGAGTGGGAGAATGGATCGAAATTAGCTTGTTAAGGTTTGGTCACGAATGCCCCATTAGCACAACAGTACTTGAAGACACTGATTATGTTATAACTAGGCTCGATATGATAGTCATATCAAATATGTATTATGTCAAGATAACTACAGAGGACACAATCGATTGTTAATAAAAAAAAAAAAAAAGTCGATAGCTACAATACAGTAAGTTCAGTCCAACATGCGATCCCCCTCGCGTGGTGATGTACTTATTTTTCGCCCTAATCTATCCACGGGACCATCATAGTTTTGCTGAGATTACTGTAATCGCTTCTAGTTCGACTTGCGTTGTTGTTTAAGAAAATAGTATCGTGTTGTATATAGTAAATACGTTGTCTGTGGGAATTACAGGCTGAGATTTGCCCTCTGTGTTAAAGTTGGCAATTATTAAAAGTAGATATCGTAACCGCTTGGGATAATGATTGGCTGAGGCAACAGTTTTATTAGATGGACGGTCTCTTTTCTCTATGACAAGGAACGAATGATTGCCTAGTCATTTGAATATACACTGTGGCTTCCCTGTAGATGACTCATTTTCAATTCTTGTTTTTCACGAATGTTGTGCTCACCACCCTAAGAATAATCGTTAGCCGTGTACATTTTCTGTTTTAATAATCGTTCTGGTAAGAAATACTTCCTTTACACGGCAGTATATCTTTCTAGTCACGTTCTACTTTTTTAGGAATGACTTTCTGAGGCACTTTAAGAAGCTCTTGTCATTTGATTTTGCATTTCATTTGAATCATATAAAAGAATCATCAAACTAGATCTTATCATTAAAACATACAAAAAATATTTAGCAATTTACCACAGACCCCCTAGGTAGACTCTCTATTTCTCTTCATAGGAGAAGGAAAATTCAATTTGTATCATATTATATAAAATGTGATCTTTTTTGTAAAATTGGCCGATAGGTTAAATATACGATTCATTTATCGTAACTATTTGCTTATCATTACTTTCCTGTCTAAAACATTTTATGATATTAGCTATTATGGATGGGTAGTTTGTATTATTACTGCGTTTCATCTTCGGCTCTTGGACTACTCTTCTAAATGTTTGCTTTACCTTCTTCATTTTCTTTCTATTTTGTCTAAGACTTAGGCTTGTTTCTGCTCTCATGCCAAACACCTAGCTCAATCATGTGCTACATTTGTTATTTTACTAAATACAAATACCACTAAATAACTAAATTTTCCAACTCATGATACAAACTAATCGAGTTTGAATGTTCTTTTGCAGTGATTACCCCTCAGGTCTCAATATTCGTAATGACCTGTTGATGCTTATTATTTTTCCTGATTTTTATCTTACTTTAGTCGTTCCTGTTTCTAGATTACACAATCCTCACATGTTAAAGGGGAAGTGTTCATAGCTTAACTATCATTTGCTACATGATGACTTAAAATTATAGATCATAGCATGAGAATGCCCTATTATTTAAAACACAAACCAACAAACGATTATTTCTAACCGCGTGGCCACCCAAACAAAGCGCCTTCCGAATAAGAAACAAGCTGAGAGACTAGTGAATTTGAGAGGTTAGGAAGTTTATTCTAAAAATAAATGTAATATACAACGGGTCTACCACTTCATTTAAAGGGTATACAAATTCCAGAGGCCAACTTTCTTGCACACCTATCGGTGGAATTGGGGGAGACGAATTGCATCAAATTGAGAGACTGGTGGGTTTGTGTGGTAATACTGCTAATTATTGATGATCGGTGTTTGGTTTAGGACAAATCAGCGTGATATAAAACATTAAGGACATTCTGGATAAGTTAATATGTGACACAGTAATAAGCATTAAGAATTTATAAGAAAGGTTGAAATTAGTATTTTACTATGATCGTCTGCTTTTTTTTCATTTAGATAAATCTCAATTCAATCGGTAAATTAGGGGGCATTATCCTAAGAAATTTATAATCCAAATAACGAAAAATCAAAATGGTGAAATATCTAAAATTTTAAAAATCAAATAATGGTAAAGAGTTACGGAAGAAAATAACGATGGGGAAAGCTCTATCAGATTTCTGAAAAAATACATATAAGAAAACCCTCTGAAATATTAAAAAAAAAAAGAGAAAAAAAGAGAATTTGATGTTTTTATAGTAAAAATAATTTTATTGTTGTGATACATATTTTAGATATGTAGTATAATTAAAATCTGATATAATTTAATATATTTTTTAAAACTATAAAACCATTTATTATGTCAATTATTGGTTTGCACTTACTTCAATCGAAAACAATTAAGAGTTTAATTGCAATACACCAAATATAATCGTACTTATTAATATTCAATTCTGGAACTAAACAGAACATTGACTGATTAGTAGGCTGATAAAAGCAAAACCATGCTAAATAAATCATAATGACCGACCGGCTCCTTCGTAGTGCATATATTATGGGTTGCTTTGGAAGCACCTACCTTTACAAGGTTTGGATTGATTCCAATTAACACATCAATAGAGCATGTAGGAGTCAACATAAATGTGAATGTGGATTTGAATTTCATTCATATCAAGCTCATTCATTCATCATTTTGCGATGGAATTCCCGTGTGTATCTCAATACTTTTATATTACGAGTATATAACAATTAATAGTTGAGTGAAACGAGATGAATAACATGAAATTATTCTCTCTTGCTTTATTTTTCCAAGCCATTATTACTCATCATGACATATAAGATCTATCATTAATTCCTGAATCTATATTTAGTTAGGTATATTTCTAAAAATATAAAAATCTAAATTTATATTTTTAATTACATGAGTTAAGGAGGCGCGGTAGCTCAGTGGGTAAGGCGCTTGACTACCATGCTCCCGGGCCCGAGTTCGAGTCCGACTGACGGCAGAAAATTTATATTCTGTTATTTCAGTCGTGGATCGAATTCGAGGTCGGGAGACCCTCCTGGGGCCCACCCAGCCTCTTAAAAAGTGGGTACCCTTAATTGGGGAAAAACCTGGCGGTTGAGCGTGAATTCTGGCCAAATCACCTCCTTTCACAACCGTTGGCTTAGAAACAGTACAGCCTACCTAAGTACTGAACCCGAGACCCTTCATGGGTTGTAAGTGGTACAGGTTTTTTTTTTTTTAATTACATGAGTTGTTATCTATACGAAACAATTTTCTTGAATATGTTGCATTCTTTACTGATTTGGATATTCTATCATGAATATGTAGGCTTCTAACACATAATTTAAATTTAGTAATTCGTTTCAGGCAAAAAAGAGCTAGCAGTTAATTTTTTCAGATGAGATTTTTTTTTTCTAATTAACTATTGGTACTAGCGTGTAGACGTTAGAGTGCAAGAAATTGATTGTCAAATGGGAAAAAAATATATAGCTTATTTTATAGATTAATTTTTATTTATTCTTTTTTATTTTTTTATTTTTTTTTTTATTATTTTTTTTTTTTTGGTGTTGAGTCCATATTTTAACTTTGCCATCCTAAAAAATTAAATGACAGGATTTTCTGTTGAGCTTTTAGAAAAAAATATTATAATATGATTATTTTAAAGTTTTTTTGCGTCTAAAGCTGATATTAGGATTCAGAACTCTAAAAAAAAACCGTAAAAATATCAATTATTTTTTCCCCTTGAATTTCTACTCTTTTGCTACCAATAACACTATAACTTACTGCGCCTAAGTATTCCATGTAGAAGAAATGAATAAAACGTTTAAAAAATGATTTTTAATTTACATTAGGATTAAAAAAATAAAATAAAATTTTTCGTTTACTGCTTGTAAGTAGCATTCTGGTTGAGCTTTCCATAAAAACTAAAAATCTTTTGAATAAAATCCTCTGTATATTTTCCCGACAAACTACCTGGACAATCTGTTGCTGATTCTGTTCAAACCAGATTCTTGTAATTTCATGATAACTTCCATTACCACTTAAATCCACTAGTCTCTTAACTTGCCTACCATCCAATGTCCGATAACTTTCCGAGGCGTCTGGAAAGAAGATGGCCTCGGGACACTGATATTAAACATTTACGAAAGGTTTTCTGTGGGTTGTTGCTTTACAAATCATTAATGTTTCTTTAAAATCAGAATTCCTCTCATTTACTTAGTTGGGTACAATTCCAATTATTAATAAAAAAAAAGATATAGTTTTTTATAAAAAAAAAATTATATTGTTTTTATAATTATTTTTTTAAATATATTTTTTTTTTATAATTTTTTTTATATTCTTCCTTTTTTTTTTTTTTTTTTTTTTGTAATTTATTATATTTTTTTTTTATATTTGCACAGCTTGAGATTATTTATTTATTTCTATTCTTTTTCACTTTATCCATTTTATTACGATTTTACTTTTTTTTTCTACTTTCTTTTCATTTCATTTTATTTATTCTCATTGTGTATATTATGTGAATAGATCAATAAAGTCATTCATATTACTTGCTACCCTCTTCAAGACTAATTGTAATATTTTCAAAATAAAAGATTTCATATAAAAAAAAAAAAAAATAATAATAAATATAAAAAAATAAAAAATGAAGGAAAAATAGAAAAACAATTTTATCACATTTTTTATTAACCCTATAATAATTTTACTACTAGCGTTTCCAGTAAACAATTTATCCCTTTTATTTAGCTAAATTATTATCATTATTATTCAGTTAATAATGTATTAATAACGTGTTAATAACGTTTTATTAATAATGTGTTAATAACGGTTTAAACTATTTTTTTTTTTTTTTTTTTTTTTTTTTTTTAAGTTTGCTTAAGTATTTTATGTAAATTTTAATTATATAAAAAGTTGTATAAACATGAAAATCCATGTATTGGTTTGAATTATGTAACTTTCTAACTATCCATTGGCCCATATAATTATAGATCAATTATTTAATTTAAACTGAGAAAATGTCAACATAAACTGTTGTTTACGCCCTGAACTGATGACCTGCTCTAAGCTCATTGTCCGATATGTGACCCCACTATAGATCGGAGCATCACCTCTCTGGTTAGGAATCGATAAGATTATGTTTTCATCTAACCTCCGTGATGTAATACAGATCTGATAAGCGACCATGTTTCTATTTATAGCGAAATCTGATATCCATTATCTTTAGACCTTTTAAACATTTTTTTAAAAAACAAATATGAGAAATAAAGGCAGGTTAAAATCTGAGATATAATCGAAAGAATACACTGACAATTAAATAATTGGAAGTCCAAAACACGCTTCCTATAATATAATAATTTATTGAATTTGAAATTAAAAGTGAGAGAAACCGTGGTCCCCTTTTTGTTAGTTTAAAATGTGTGTGGCCATCAGATTGATTTAATTTAAGTACGACTTACTATCGAAAAAAAAAATACCACATAAAAAAGATTAAAAAACAGTAAAGGGGAAAAACAGCGCCCAATCCAGGAAAAAGTCCTGAGCGTCCAATTCAAAACCACTGGAGATACTACTCCTTGGCCATTACTTCTAATTAAAGCCCTTTAGAAGAATTATTATATGAGCGGTTTGGTGATGCCTTGTTATTTCTAGGACATTAAGAATTATTTTTCGGTTTTGAAATTTCGTGTAGAGGTAAACAATTATCTTGGCAAAGATTATATTTAAAAAAAAAATATTTTTAAAAATGGACCATGGCAAGTTAAACTTTAAATTTCATTAATCTTAAAATTTACAAGGTTGGACTACAGTCTTTTTTTTCTTTGGACTTCATATTTTCTGCCACTTGTACATTTAAATTTTTATTAGCATTTTCATTATTGCTAAGCTTTCTTTGAACTATGGATATAATTAGTAGGATACAAAAATGTAGATAAAATTTGTTAAAGACGGGTTCAGTTGTTTTACCTAAACACTGTTGTAGAATAATTATCACATAATAACATATCAGTTGATTTTTGAACTTCACTGGGATCTGTTTGTCGCACCACATATTTAATTTAATTAAATAGAAGTAAATTTTATTATCAATTTCAAGCTCTATACAGCGATGTACCTTTGAAACCTTTCATGTAGAATGGTGCTCGCTACCTGTCGGTAAGTTTCCGAACCTCACTGTTATCGACATATTATGGCTTTTTTTAAACAAATTTATTGAAAATCAGTACATTTTATTATTGATAAACTTTCTTGGAACTATGAGGATGGTGTGGTTAAAATTTGGTAGATATTGGTTCGGTTGTTTTCGTGGTTAGCAATCGCAAACAAAAATGGCTTATCCTTTTATATAATAGTATATATTAATCAACATTTTTTAAATTACTGGTAGTATTTTTTTTTTAATTTGTATTACATTAGTTAAGCTATATAAAAACATGATGGAGAGAGACGGAAGGCCTGAGAAGGTTGAAATTAAGGTGAATAAGTTCATTATGTGACTGAAGGTAAGTCACCTTGTGAAGTTTTGATGAAGTAGTCGGATTGGAGATGAAAAGTTAATAAGCAAAGAGCTCCATTCAATAACGTTACGTCTGGGGCCTTTGTCTGCAGCTCTTAGACTCACGTCGCCTGACAGCTCATTGCATTGGAGGCAGCTATTGATTCCTCATCAGATTATAATATATTTACATCGGAACAAAATTATATGTGTTCCTCTTAATCTATTAACTCTATCATTGACTTTTTTTTTTTTTTTAATTTTTATTTAATTGACCTATTGACCTATTGACTAGTTCCATGTATGGCACAACGAAGGTCAACATTGAGTGCTACTTCTTCCTGACATGAGAAACATAAAATTCAAAATAGGAAAACATCTAGTGGAAACCCAGATATGATTGCGTTCAACTTTTTCATTTAATTTATTTGTTAGCAAGGTAGCATTTAGACATTCAGAACTTTAAACAAATATATAAAACAAATAATTAATTACTTACATTTCTATTTATTTGTTCTTTATCCAAGTCACTCTCCTGAACCTGGATCAGGTTGGAGCTCATTAATTGGAAAATGTATTCTATTCCATCGATTCTATTTGATTAATTAAATTATATTTAAGTTCATATCTAGGTTCTATTATTAACTGAAAATTTATACGCACTATTTGTCAGAAATTAATTGGAGCATATATGATACCTTTGAAAGTAATAATTTAGTATGCTAAATTTTAATCATATGTAGTAACATAGGTGGGCGTCTTTGTGAGTATGCGATCATCAAACAAATATAATTAGAGAAGAGAGAAATGTTTATTCATTAAATATTGTTTTATTAAATAGTTATGTAAAATACAAATAAATAAATAAAAGAAATGGCTTAAGGAAGCCAAACACTAGATACCAACACTAAAACTCTAAACCACACAATTTCCATCCCACCCCATCAAAACAAAAATCATAAGATCAGCCCACACAGAATCCTCCCCTCTACGACTTGGTCTATCCCTCGGAAGCCTATCAAAGCCAATTATCATCCAACTATTCTATCTAATGCTAATCATTTATCCATCCATTACGTAATAATGCATCTAATGATATAAATTTACATCTGTATTTAAAAAAACAAAACACATCAAGTAAATATGCAGTATATATATGAGACATAATAACATGAATGAAACTTGAAGAGGAACTACCCATTGGTAGTACCTTAATGAATATTTACATAAGAAGATCACGGGGTCATCCTCTTTTCAGACACCTCGGAGGATTGCCAGGAATGGAATGAGAAGCAAGTTGTGCAACAAGTGGATTTGGTGAGTTTATTATGAAAGGAAAGGTATCTGGTTCTTGTCAATTAAGCAACATATGGGATATTAAGGTCATTGTGGATCAATTCATTTGTGACAAAGTAAGGAGCATCTAGGATTTTTCGAAGGATTTTGGATTAGAGTGATTGAATGCGGGAAAAATTCGATGGTTTGGTGGATCCCCATAACTCTATTCCGTAAGTCCAAATAGGTCTGATAATGGTCATATAGATGAGTTTTTTGTAGTGTGTCGGGAGATTTGAACGTTTGTCTAGTAGGTGTTGTTATAATCAAAATCGAAGTGCAGCTTCTTTTCTTTTCAATCTTATATGAGGGTTCCAGGTAAGTCTCTTGTCCAGGTAACATCCAAGGTATCTTATCTCTTCTACATTATTTAATGGTACTCAATTAAAGGATACAGAACAGGTTGAGGTAGGTTTTCAACGTAGGGTAAAGGTTATTTTCTGGGATATGATATAAATAAATTTCTAATCATCCAAATCCCCTAGCGGATTCTCTATCCAGCTCCACTCACAACTATAATCTTTTTCGCAGGTTTTTTTGTAATGCCAGCTTTTCAACTCATGCCCTGGGTGACTGTATATTACATTTAGGAAATATAAAAATGCTACCTCTGACATTAAAAATGACAGATAAAAAGATGATGTAGTAACTAGACAGGGTGGCAACCAGACTGGAATTCCTTGAAAACCTAGAATTATGCTTGAATTATGTATCGCTGAGAAAGTTAGGAAATTATGCTTGAATTTTGTGAGAACTTAAGATAATAAAAAGAAAAGAAAAAAAAATGGGATTGATATACTTATCTTCAATTTAAATGACAATGAAAATATAATATCAAAACATTAGTATTTACCAAGCCATTCAATTTAATTTAAAATTAAAATCTTAAAACAAATCACGGCCGATCGCGGACTGTCAGGGTAACATATTACAGTGTTAAAATTGAGCAGTTACAAAACAGAAAAAAAAAATTAATACTAGGAAAACAAAAGTGATGAAAATCAACGAACGCCAAAAATATTTGTTGATAGAATAATTTAATAAAATAATAGAACAAACAATATTGATCTATAATCTACAACACTAACCGAGATAATTCATGGAAAAACACCATGTTTTAACTATTTGTTTAAAATATTATCTTAATTTGTGAAATTTATAATCAGTTAAAACAAAATCAATAATAAGGTAAATAATCAAATAGTTAAAGGTTTTAAAATTTTGTATAACAGAAAATATTGTACTATTACTTCTATCGATTACACAAAATATACTAAATAATATCTATGAAAATTATGCTACAGAAAAACGGAGCACATGTTTTGTATATAATTTAACCTGGAATATAATGAAAATTAACCTGGAAAACCTGTAATTATGCATGATTTTTCTTTGGTGGCCACTCTGCTAGAGCAAAATATGACCACTTTGATCATTCTAGTAGTGCATATATACTCGTAAAAATAGGAAAAGTGAGTATAAGGTTACTGAAACAGATTCGCTAAGGAGGAGAAGGAGAAGGCTAAGGAAGACAAAGACAGAGCTTTCCTTCGAGGGCTCATTAATCTCCGATCGGCTTCGATAATTAATAAAGCCTATTTAATTAATATCCCCGATTGACAGGTTTTTTTCCCCTCCCTGCGCCATCTGCTCCATTTTTCACCCAGCCCTCTTTATAAATGTTTGATCTTCGGTCGTTTTGAAATCCAACTCCGTCTCCGGTTAAACAAATTGTAATTTTATAAAACAATTAACAATAGAATCACATATCAGTATTTGAGTTTAATTGTATGTTCGAAAATAATCCAAGTAAGTAAATAGTAGAATAAGTTTTGTTAAATTCTAATTTTCTATAACTTTACAATATTTTATTTTATTTATAAATGCCTTTTTATTGCTGTTTCTAGAACTCACTTGTAGGATGTGTACTTTACAGCACTGTTACTTATTGCTGTTGCTTGAGAATGATGACAATAGTCCCTGGCCAGCCATACCTTTAGTCACAACATCTCTTCACCTGATGTGAGGCTAAGTATCTTCCTAATACTCTCTGCTTCCCATTCATAAGATATTTTGAGGATTCTTTTATTATCGATTCTTATAATATGGCCGAACCAACTCAATCTTGTTCCATCCATTTCCTCCAGGATATTTATCTTTACTTTCATTATTTCTCTAATAATTTCATTTCAGATTCGTTAAATCCTTGAGTTCTAGCTGATCTCGTCCAAAAATCCATCTCCACAGCCAATCTTTTGCCTCGCAGAGGCCATGTTTCTGAGCTGTATAGCATAATGCTTTCTACCAGGGCCTGATATATTATTCTTTTTTAACATTGGTACATATGTTAGCACTCCAGAGGACTAAATTTAACATTTCAATAGCTTTCCGTCCGTCAGTTGTTCTTTTCTTCACTTTCTCTTTCGCACCATTGCTTTTGAGAATAGTGCCAAGGTAGCAGAATTAGTTGAATCTTGTTTAAATTACTTTTTTTTAAATACATATAGTTGTATTTTGCATTTTCATAGAGAAAACGATATATTATAGGAAAAAATATAAATATGAAAATATAGATATTTCCTGAATCGATGTTGAATGTAGCAACCCAGCTGAATAGGCAGCATCACTCAATAAAGTATTTCTCACTATCCGTTTCTGGTTCTTATCTGTTTCTGTTTTGGCTTAACAAATCAATTTATAAATTAATTAGTTATTTTTAGTATTGAAATGAAGTAGGTGTTTTTATATTTTAATTTTCATTTAGGAAACACAAGTAAAATGAGCGTTGCCTATAACTGAATTGTTTCCAACATGCTGACATTAGCACTGAAATATGTTCATTGTTTACTGGGTGGGGTTATTAGAATAGAAATGGCGATACACCCCAAGGCTAAGCTAAAGACCAGATATCAGAAATAGAACTTCTACCCTCAGTTTATGACGAAATGGAAGAGACTTCGAAAAGAATAACGTTTGAGAGCCATCTCGAAAAACAGCGGTACGGTTTATAAAAGAAAGCAATAAGGATGGCCTTTAAGATAAACAATCTGGAAGCCGCCGGTAAAGCTAATAGAAGTGAAGATGGCAATATCTCTAGAAGCGGGTCAAGTGGACTCCCGCAGATTGGAGTACCGGTTTCATATTTCTTAACTTCTATCTTCTCTGTCTCATTCTTTATGAGATCTATCTCGTCCTTTGTTTTAGTTCGGTATCAAAGCTTCATCCATCCCTCTATGAAATGTAAATCAGGATTGAGGAAGAATTGGATGTTCTTTATATTGTGCTCGTCCAATACGAAGCATTTGACAAATAAAATGGACTACTGAAACTCTGGGATACTTTTTGTTTCTTAAAAATGCTAAGTTTTCTCACTATAAATTTTAAATGTAGGTGGTACATATCGGCTTATATTAGCAAAAAAAAAAACTAAGCATAAGGAGTTGAGCTTTAGGTGATGTCCTTGCTGATACAAACATTCCTGCAGCTTCGAACTTTCTTTATACACACGTCCTACTTGGAATCCACATATGAGACTTACAGCTAAACCTTTCAATTCTTCTTGTTCCCAATCCTTGTAATCCAAAATCTTTTAAAAAGTGTTTCTTATTACGACACAAATAAACTCATCCATGATGATCTAAACGTCCCATATGTCGCTGAATCGGTCCACAGATACCTATCCTCCCAAGATCAGCTTCAGAACCACTCCAATCCACCAGTTTCCCAAGTTGACACCCGATAACCAATAACCCTCAGAGGTGTCTAAAATAAGATTGCCTAGGGATCTTGTAATGTACATTTTATTTAGGTACTACTAATGTGTATTTTTATTTTACTCATTCTTGTAATCATATTCCACACATTTACTTGATATTGTATACAGATGTGAATATCAATAAAAATCCAAAAATAAAATTGACAAGACATTTTGAAAAAAAAATGTTTCACTAACTAGGCGAAACTATAGATCATGGATACGTCTGTCCATAATCTACTACTTCTCCGATTTTACATTTTAAAATTAAAAGAACTAAATTACTTCAATTAATAACAATTCGTCACTAAACAAAGTTGGAGAAAGTGGGGATTTGAACGTGACTTGTTTCATTCAAACCAATAGATAGTTTCCAGTGACAAATGCTGTATAATAAGAGAACATACACAAAAAAGTATATATCTCCAAGCAAATGCTTTGAATTTACTTCTTGATTTAAATTTAAGTTTTAAGCCTCGATTTCGAATATTCCATCACAAATGATGTCATACCGATAAAGACATAACAATTATCACACCTTTACGGACTTTAGGCACAGAGTTATGGGGTTCCATGAAACCATTAAATTTTTTACACACCAAGTCTCTTTAGTTCAAAATATTTCGTAAAATTCTTAATGATTCTTATTATGTCAGAAACAAACGAACCAAAATGTCCAAAGCGTTCTATATATTAACATTTTTTACAGGCCAAAATTAGCTGTTACACTTCTGAAAATAACTGAAAAGGTTCCTTATAATCTATTTCAGAATCTCTGATTGCTTGTTGAGAAAGTTAAAAAAAAACATTCATAACATCAATATGAATGTGGGCACAGATAATCAACGAAATTTACGTTCCAATGGTTCTTATTGCAAAAATAGTCTCCAGCGTGGGTGAGAAGGAAGTCATTTTTAAAAAATAAAAAAACAAAACTTTATTCCGGGACCTTTCCCTTGCCCTTTTAGATGTTTTTTGACATTAAATAAGTTTATTCAAATGTAGTTTCTTATTTTAAATATTTATTTGGTTAGTCAAAAATAAATTTAAAAACTTGATACTATTATTTAGTAAAAACATTAAAAACATATTTACCTTAAATTAATAAATTTGAAGGTCTTTTTTTTTAATCTTGATTTTTGTTTAGTTTTACTTTCTACTGCTTCATCGTTTTCTCTTTTACTTGTTCTAAAATAAAACCATATATTTTGGGCATATATGTCTTTTGGCTGGGGATATACACTTTTTATCCTCATTTCGACACACTCTATCTTTATGAGGCTAAAAGTTTAGTATAAAATATTTTTGTAATATATATTTGTAACAGAAATAAATTTTTTCTTCTATTTAGTATCAAAGTCATCAACAGTAACAATACTGGTTAATAATAATAATTTATTATGAGCCTAATTCTATATATATATATATATATATATATATATATATATATATATATATATATATATATATATATATATATATATATATGCAACTGATATTAGGTATATAAGTGTGAGAGTTTTTTTAAATATAATTCTTTACTTTAAAAAAGAACTGATGTTTTCTTTACTTTGGCTTTCTGTGAAGTGCAGGATGTAAAGACGTTATGGGTGGGGGACGAGGTCGCGTCTCTCCAGGTTTCATTTCAGTTTTTAATAGAATCGTTCCTTATATCTCCAACCTTTATATAAACGACAATGTCCTACTCCAAAAGGGAGGAATCTCACTGTAGGTTCCCTCGTTTAGCTAAACCCTTTCATAGCCAACACAACAGCCCTTACTTTCCACCCCCGTTGACTTAAAAATATTTTAAAATCATATTGGATAGCTTAAGTATTAGAAGCATTGATCAGTATAGTTGTGCTACTTAAATCAAAGAGATGAAAAGGAAAAAAAAAAAAAATAATTGCTACAAACGGTGTAGTTGGTTTTGTTAAGATAACATGAAAATAGTATTAAACAAAACAGTTTGTCGAGTTTGCAGCTACGGGAGAGCTGGTTTGAATTTCGTATTTTTTGTTATTTTTTTTTTCTTATTTTTTGTCTTTAAAAAAACAAGAAATGTATTTATATTACAGAAAAAAAAAATAGTTTAAAATTAAATATTTACGAATAATTAGATATAATAGAACCAATCTAGTTTTTTTTTTAAATGACCAGCTAAATTTATTTTAAAAACTGGTCAAAAGGAAGACCAAAGGGATTGTCTATTTACATAAGTATTTAACTGACTACTCATCACTGTTTTACTATTGCATCCCAGTTTATCCTAAAGCCTAATAGCATTCAAAAGCTATTCCGCTTTTCCTTATAAGGCGAGTATTAACAAGTTTGATTTTTTTCATACATTTTTGGGGAGGAATAACCCTGTCAAAGGGTCGATTGTACAAATTATTAGATTATGTCGAATCATTGTAACGAATTGCTAAAGATCTGATGCCAAAACCGCGTGTTTTCACATTTGATATTTTGCGGTTGTAGGGACGATATGTGGTATCCGCTCACACTTATGTCAAAACTACTCACTCTCTCTCTCTCTTTCTTATGCGCCGTCATCACTCTTGTAACCATACATTAAATAGGAAAGAAGGTTAAAAAAGGATTTTGAACCAATTATTTTCTAATGCCCATTGATGTTTTTTGAACATCTAGCGTTAATATAACGATAAGCAGCAGGTCTCACCTCCAAGCATAAGATGATGTAGAAAATGATCTAAGATGTATGTCGTAGATCGTATTAGAGTTCTTTGTTAATGGGAAAGCTTTTGAAATAATACTCTTCTAGGTCATTCTGATAACACGACGATCTCACCCTCAATGGCTATCAGATAGGAAGAAATTAATGCGGAGATTTGTGAGCTCACGTAGGAAACTTGTTAAAACCGCTAACCGCTTCAATTCGATCTACGTCCGATTGAAACGTACCCCAATCCACTATCATCCCTTGGGGGAAGTAAGTGATGTAAATAGCTACAAATACCCGGCCCCAGAGTTGAGGATTCCCTTCAGGGCTAACTGATGCTCCGGCCCTTAGAGCCCTGCAGCTGATTTTTCAACGGCCAACCGCATTTGGCTCAGCGTCAAGGGTATTACTCAATGTCAGTGTAAAGCCGGTGATGCATCTCAGCCGGCTTCGATCCCTATCTTGTAAACCCTGAGAACAACATTTTAAAAAACAATTCTCTCATAATACCAATGTTTAATATCTTAGAGATTATGCAAGATTTTTTTCTTACTCTTCAAATTGTTTGCCGTATTAGTAAGGTAACATATTTTGCCATTAATAAACGAATAACAATTACGGATTTCTATAAAAAAAAAAAAAAAAAAAAAGTGGATTAAGTTACTTATTCCTGTGCTTTAAAAAAGTTGAAAATTCTGGGATAGTTGAGAAGGCAAAAATATTTTATTACAGTTCAATAGAATAACCAATACTAATAGGGCGTATAAAAAAAAAAAAAAAAATGACCGCTTTATCAAATTCCAGAGTTCAAAAGTCTGTAAATATCTTAATGCTAGTTATTATTTACCAATGCTTAATAATCCCTTTAGAGCATTCTCTAAGCTTGTTTCTAACACTGGACTTCTTAAAAAAAAAAAAAAAAGTCTCAGTTCAGTTATTCATTTTAAAGAAGAAACATGTCTGTGTCCAACGAAATTCTCGTAATTTTAAGAAATTATTGGAACAAAAATTTCACAGCCGCTGAAGCAACTCGTGAATTATTAAATATGAAGGGGAAGGTGTCCTTGAAGAGCGCACTGCGCGGTGTTGGTTCAAAAAATTTAGAAGTGGAGGTATGACGTTGGAAAGGAAGAAGGGCTCCGGGCAGCCATTAATGGATATTGATGAGGTTCTGAAGGAAGTTGTTGAGTCAAATCCGTCCAAAAGTACTCGCAAACTTGCCAGGGAGTGTTGTGTGTCGAAAGATACTGTTAGTCGCCATCCATGGGGAAGGTGAAAAAGACCTGTAGACTGGTCCCTCACGAATTTACTCCTCAACAATCAGCAGAAAAGTGTACAAAACTTCATGGGTTTGAACTCCTGCCCCATCCACCATAAAGTCTATTTTCTTCAAGGGAAAAAAATTGATAATTTTGAGTAAATAGTAAATAGAGCACTGACAAAAATGCAACCATCATTAGATAGATCCTCGTTATCAGCTGGAGTAAGGGATCTAATGGATTTCTATAAAAATGAAAAATATTGTTATAAAAGGGTTTATAAAGTAAATGGTTTTATAAGAGTCCATTCCAAAGTGCTTATTTGTACAAACCACCAGCTTATGCCATCTAACCTCGACAGTATAAAACTAGTACCACAAATGTAAAATAGATACACATCGATATGATGTTTCAATATTTTATAACATGATAAAGTAGGCAGAGGGAAAGAGAGGAGGGAAAGGTGTCACGCAGCGGTATAAGTTCTTCAAGCCTCCAGTAATATACGTAATATAAGAACACATCGCTGGTTGTAATTTAAATTACGATTGTAGATAACATAATAAAGTGAATATATGTAATACTACGCCAGTAATCATCGTAGCATTCTAGGGGCTTCGTTCGTCTTTTTTTTTTTTTTTTTTTTTTTTTTTTTTTTTTTTTCTTTTTTTTAAATATCCTTTCTCATACTATAGAGTAGATGCTCTACTTTCTATGAAATATTATAGTTTCATTCATATTCATGTCTTAATTGATTTTTTTTTTGGGACTAGAACATTCAAAACTAACCTTAATTTTAAAAAAATCAAATAGAAGTGTCAAATAATTAACTAATTCCAGTTTTACCTTTACTGCTTGGGGCATAATGGATGAGGGCGTTAGGGTGTATATCTTAGAGCACCCGGTACGGAAACGTAGGTTTGATTCTCACCTAGATCAATTGTTATTTATTTTGTGATGGTTCCGCGAAAAATAGTCTATCCTTCTCACTCTAGTTAGAATAAGTTTTTTAATCTGTAGAATAATTTCTGCCGTTCTTCAATTTCATAAAAACGATAAACCCAACAAATAAAAACTTCTATTGATTTTCATTTCTTCAGATTTAATGATAAATCCAAGTTGTGTTTCGTATTCCAAGAACATATCTGAATCAAAACCTCATTTTAATAAATTGGATCATTTCTTGTTTAAATTGTTCATTATAGTACTCTTAAACATATTGGCTGAAAAATTGATAAAAATAATATAAGCAACAGTGTTAATTTCTACATATAAGAATATATCG
The DNA here is from genome assembly GCA_003667255.2 of Euschistus heros. Classification (NCBI taxonomy): domain Eukaryota; kingdom Metazoa; phylum Arthropoda; class Insecta; order Hemiptera; family Pentatomidae; genus Euschistus; species Euschistus heros. Next base: position 1,132,104 of record RCWM02000200.1, read on the forward strand.
TCAAGAAACAACTTGTAATAGATTACTTACGAAACAAACGTCCAAAGCTTTCTATTAATTAAGACTCATTTACCGAGTTGAGCTTTGGCTTATTATCCAAAATACCTCGTATAATCTTCAATGCTTCTGATTATTCCATAATACCCATAATGATCTAAACAGTCTATATGTTGTTGGATTTACGCAAACTAGAAGCCTATCAATCCATGATAAGCTTTAATTCAACTCGAATCCACTTGCCTTAAATCTTACTCCTCCTCTATCCCAGATAACCCTCCAAGGGTTCTCAGGACTTTCTTATGTAGAAATTTTATTGATGTGGTACTAATGGGAAAAAATTAACCACTCCCTAGTACATTAGGGAATCCTGTTAATACCAGTTTCTTGTTACATACATAAAGATTCTACTACTTCCGCTCATCTTCCTCCTAGTCAGTGGCGTGATTACGGGTACACTCCATCGCATGGTCACCTGGTCTCACGCAACTTCTTATTGACTATAAAGTTAGCATGCTACGTTGGATACATTATCACTGATACAATCGAGTTGTACATACCGTAGCCCTGTATCTGTACTAATTTGCATTGCGAAGAGAGATACTCCGAATCGGATTGGTCCGAGCTGACAACTATGTTTTCCAAGGTTCGCATTTACTCCAAGCGCGACGCGGGTATAAAATTAAACGTAGGACTTGATGCTTAGCTCACGCGAGAGCGGTTAGGGCCCATTACCTATGCAAATTGGCTCGGGCTGGCGCGAACGGTCCGCACTTTGTCCTCTCGTTTCTATTCATCACTGTCAAATCTGTTTTTCACTTTCCCGTTCGTTATCAACCGTTTAACGATCGTAACTTCATTAGAGGAAGCATTTTTTTTTTTCGTTTCATATTTTCGTATGAATGAAGTTGTTTTTCAGCGGAGAATGGATTTTCGTTGCGAATAATGTGTGAGAGCCTTGAGAAGGAACAAAATCGTTACATTTATCATCAATTACCTAATCAAATAAACCTTCCACCGGCCGCGCCGATTTCCATGACACTAGCGCTCGCTTGTTGTACTACGTACAACAACCCTTTTTTTTTTTATCCGTTCTTGTCCAAATTTTAGATTGAATTTGTTAAATAAAATATTTGGTCATTCTGCATTTAAAAAAATATTATATGTATTACCCAAGAGAATAATATTTTTTAACGTGAATGAAAATATAACTAACATAAAACAAATTTATAAGTAGATAATATTTGTTTACAATATAACAGCCAGATATAATTATTTGCATGTTCAAAATGGTTGTTTTTATCAGCAATTATCGCAAACAATGTTTCCACGAATGATTTTTATAAATAAAATGCAAAAGCCTCTTTTCCCTCACCTTCATCTCCACCAGTACCCTCAGCCTCAGTTTCTGTATCATGCATGATTTAGAACATTTTATATTTCCCCTTTACTCAAATCCAATTTTTTTTTTTTTTTTTTTTTTTTGGTTGGTTTTTTTCTTCCTCCTTTAGATCCTGAAAAAATTAATGAATATCTTTCAATTTTATATGTTTCGACCGAATGAAAACATACAAAATAATTAATACTCCACTCTCTAAATTAAAAAAAGTTTTAATGCAAAAGAATCCTATTTACATTATGTTAAGTCCAGCTGATTGCCGACAAAGAGATGAGAACAATTAAAACAAGAGCTGTCGCTATATTTTTGTGTAACATTCAGGACTAAATATTTTTCATGCAGGTGCCTATCCCTCCTATCACAGTGAAAAATTACTGGCGGTAAATGGAGAAGTATCTCGAGGAATACCTAAGCCAATTTTCGGATAAACTCAACGAAAGCTAGAGTGAAGAAAAACAAGTCAGGTGTGCAAAATACAACGGCGCGACCGGAGGAAGGTTAAACTTTGTTTACTCACAAATACAATAGCACTCTGGTTCTACGATTCTGCATATTTTTAAAAAATAAAAATAGGACACAACTCTTCTGAATATAACAGCATTTCCGATGAAAGGTGATATACTTTTTGTGACGACATTTAGAGGCAATAGATCTTGCTGTCATGAATCTTTCTGTACTCTTTAACTATATTTCTATTGAATTTTCGCTGATGGATTCTTATGAGACTCATCAATGGCTTTCAAAATTCGGTCCAATGTTTGCTTAGGTCACCTACCTTCATTGTAATCTGATGGTCACAGACCGGCTTCTTACCTAACTTCTAAAACCAAGAACGTTTGGTTCTGTCACTTTTTGAGTCTTTTTTTTCCACAAGCACATCAACAGTATTTAAAAAAAACAACATTTACCTTGAAAAAATAATGTAATACATATCTTATTATTTTTATATATTTAATATTATTTGAGCCATAACAAGAGACTGCGACTTTTATATCCACCTATACATAAACCATCGACATTAAAAATTATGTAAAGAATAATACTTGTACTTAATTATTAAAACTCCTATGAATGTAAACTTGAAAAAATTACAGAATAGCTAAAATAAAACATCCAAAAAATACTGACTTTCTATTGAAAACATTTAGAATCATAACAAAATCACCCTCGTCGATAATTTAACAATACACGCAGACTTATGCTTACCTATTGTAATACAATTATTATGTACACCCAGACTTCATACAAAAGTTTTATTACAAACTCTTATGACACGTCGTCTAATGCAAACCATCGTGTCAGAGAATACCCAAATATGGCTGAAAGGAAGTTGGTTGAGGATCTAACCCGTTGAAATTAATTGAATATAGTGTTAGGAGTAAGTTCCACTGGGCGCTGACTTCACTTTTTTTTTTTTTTCCAAGCCCCTATTGGATACAATTCTTGTATTTAAGGATTGGGAATTTCTATTGATGTTTGGTCTTTTTCTGTACTGGGTACATTGTAAGACCTGCGGAAAGTTTATTTTTTTTTTGGGGTGAGGATTTCTAAAAAAGTTTATATTTAGGTGATGGGACTCACTTAAAAATGTTGTGGGGAGACTTAAAAATTAAGGTATGTGCATTTACTAAAACTGAAGAAGAAAATGTGCTTGTGGTCACATTTCTGTGAGTTGCCAACGGACCGGAGGTGGCGCTGGTGTCAATGTTCTAAACAGAGGGTTTGTCAGAAACTGAAGTGAGTCCAAGAACTTAATATGTCGACGCTAGATGAATTCCGGGACTGTTGACTTCACTCTTATTTATTGATATTTATAACTGTGTCCACGCCTCGGAGGATTATCGGGAATGGAGTGTGAGAAGAGTTGGGATACTAGTGGATTTGGGAGGGTATGGAGTTTACTATAACAGGATAGGTATCTGGTTTGGGCTAAATCAGCAAAATATAGCCCATTAAGATCCTTTGTTTGTCTGATAATATGGAGAAGTATTAAGAATTTTTGAGAAGAATTATATAAGAGATGAATTAGGTGGCTTAGTGGAGCCCTAAAGTTACTCCATTTGTCCAAATAAGTCGAATTACTGTCATGCGAATAAGTCTTTTGTAATTTATTTGGAGCTTTGAAGGCTTTTCTAATAATTTTGGAGTAGTCAGATACGACGAGCAGTTTATAGCCTTTCAGGTCTGGCTTGTAAAATAAAATTAAAAATCTGAAAGGGGTTTAATTTTAAGAATAAAGCCGGCTCCACACATTCGTGTTATGTCATATCACGCAACACGAAACAGACATGTTCGTCAAAGATTGGCGAATGTGTGGATGGGCACTCGACTCGTGTTATATGTTATGATATTGTTTCAGATCCTGTTATAGCCGTATAGCCAGCTCCACACATTCGTGTTATGTCATAACACGCAACACGAAACAGACATGCTCGTTGAAGATGCCAAATGTGTGGATGGGCATTCGGCTCGTGTTATGTGTTATCAAGTTGTTTCTGCTCGTGTTATGGGTGTATCCATATAGGGACTATAGGAGGCGGTTTTTAACACACATCAAAGGAAATTTGTTTTGCCATAACACAAGCCGAAACAGAGACAATCGCTTATTCACAAATTCGCTTAGCAACAGCGAATAATCGTGAAGACCAGTTAATCATTGTTATCAATAATAACTGTTTAAAAATGAAAAACTATTAAATTTGATAATAAATAACGGTAAGTAAGCACGTAGCGATTTAAAATGTAAATCGATAAATAATTTCATATATTTTGAATTGAACTGGACTATGTTAGGTATATTTTTTTTACGGTATCATTTGTATTGGGAAACTACGTTGTTGACAGAGATTTTTTCGTCTATTCAATTAGTCAAAAAGAGATTTCCGTAGCTTATCTTCATTTTTGCTCTTAGTTCAGTATTAAAGTAAATAGATCATGGCGTAAGTAAAGCTTATGCAAACTGTGTGAACACATGAGATAATAGGATAAAGAAATAATAAGAGCTGATCCTCAGGAGATTAAGTAGCCTCGCATTTAAAAAAATGGTATATGAGAGACTAAAGAGTCCTGAAACAATGGCAAAATAAAATATAAGATTTAAGAAAGGGGGAGACCGAAAGATAAAACTCAATTTCTGCTAAACAGGGAAAAACAATAGATCAAAGCCCAGACGATTTATACATCGAAGGATACCAGACTAAAATACATGTTTTTAAATAAAGAAATAGATACTTGTACATGTTTTTAAATTGAAAAAGAAACAGGTATATTCATGCCAATTCTCTCACTCACTTTTAAAACCAGCAATGCAATTTTTCCTCTAATCCGATTTTGTAATCTTTTCCCGTTTCTAAAAAAAGTTTGTCTACAGGTACAGTTTAGATATCAAATAAAAGCTAATTAAATTTCCTTTAAATTCTTTCTTGAAGAAATTATTTTTAAACCAGTACTTTTGTTAGAATGCGGTTGAGAACTTGACTCAACGGAAAATTTATAAATATTGTGAAAAACCACTATTTTTTGGAGAACTGTATTTCCACAACCAATTAATCTACCTAGCTGCGGTTAGAATTAAATTGTCACACATTTCGTACTCTTTATTAAAGTAAATGCTAAGTCAAGCAAATTTCCATATTTTAGAGTTAAAAATGAAAAATGAAAATAGTGCTACAATCTGAGGTTTATTGAGTACTACGAACAACCCACCTGATTTTGAGGTTTGAAAACTTGGATTTTAACTATCCTTATGGGTCCTAACAACATAATAAAAAATGGAAGATACATGCATTTTTACGAACTTGGCTTATTTTAGTAGGTATTGATATACCTGTCATATACCTGTCATGACAACAGAGAACTGTTTCGTCATTGTTTCGTGTTATGTGTCATGTGTTATGACATAACACGAAACAGGTTCGGCGAACATTGTTTCGTGTTGCGTGTTATGGCATAACACGAATGTGTGGAGCCGGCTTAATGCTTTTCTTACCAACAAAAACAGATGGATACAGAGTTAAATCAAATAATGAAATCTACATAATTAAAAACCCCATGCTGTTTAGGAATATATCATGTGTGTATATAAAAGAAATTAATAGTACTTAAAAAACTGTTTACACTAAAACATTCCTATCCATTGTACGTTCAGTTCAAATTTTAAGCGATGCGTCATTTTAATAGAGTGCCTGTTTTGTTGGTTCGAAAAGGCTGTTATAACACTCTTGGTGTAATGACTACAACACCCCCCAACACCCACCCTCAAGGGTCTAGTGGTGTTAGGGCTAACGGTGTTTAAATAATTAACGCTTAGAAAGTGGTCTGGCAAACCTGGTGATTTATGGCTCTCCTTCCCCTTCCCATCTCACCGCCTCAGGAGCACACGATCTTCCGACCTCGACTAGAAGAGGGATGAGGTGCTTCAAGAACATGGTTTTACAGATTGAGGGCACTCGAGGAGTTAAATGTTAACAATTACCGAAAGTGTAAAATATATTTATGCACACACTATTACTTGTCATTCTTCCTTTCAGCTGTACAAAAAGTAATACAACATATTGAACAGCAGGAACAAGAAAGACAACTTAAAAAACTTATATTATCATTTTCAGCAAAAACGTTGTCTCTAAACATCAATTACGGGTAGGAAGATCTAAATTCATTTCGTGGTGGGATTTGAATCTACAGGATTATGTACCGAACGCGCTGAGACACACCAACTAGGCCATGGAGTACCCCTTTTATATCCAATTTAGATGACATTTTTACTCGAAAATGATATATGTATCGACGCGTACCAAACTTAACTTGATAACTTTTTTGCGTCTCTTTCGTCTCATATTTTTGAAAATTTTACTAAATCAATAAGGTGGTTGTAAGTTTCTTCATGACCCAATTATCAATAATCTATTTAAAAATGTTTTTGTAGAACCGTTTAAAAATGGTTACAATTTCTGCAATAATTGTTATAGCATTAATGTCGATATTTTCTGAGAATTATTGGTATTATTAAATGATATGATTGTTTCTAATTTGTTTCTTTATATTACATCTTTAATTAAGATTTTTTCGGCACTACAGGAATTAATCTAGCATAAAAAAGTGCTGGGTGCCATTATTTAGTCTTCCATTATGGGTAGAGTTGATATATTTAAAAATTAGGAGATTTTCGTCTTTGATCTAAATAAAAATAAGAAAAAAACTAATTCTAAAAATTTTAGCTTGTTATATATTATTTTTATATTCATCTCTTTTTTTTTTGTTTTTTTCTAAATTTACTGGGTTACATTGAGAAGTTCCGTTTTATTATTCGCAGATATTTTACTGCCCTAATAAAGGATTTTGGATTGGAGAGGATGGAAAAAAATTGCCGATGGGGTTGAAGTTTTACCAACCCACGTGTAAAAAAGTTTTTAACTTGCTATAATTTTACCTTAGTACACCCTTACTGGGTACCATATTGCCTCTGGGTAAGATTAACTGAAATAATAATTGCCAAAAATAGTCAACTATTTTCTTTTAAATTAAATTTATAATTGTAGAAAGGAAAGATGAGTGAAAACTCAGGTATATAAAATAATAGGATATTTTTTTTTCTAACTAATCTAAGTTAACTGCTTTCCTTACCCTCATAGTGTTGCCAACAATAATGTATGGTTGGGTGATTTGAGTTTTATTCCGAGAGATGGATTTCTAAGAACAATAAGGAATACATTTTTTTTTTTTTTTTTAAATTCTAAAAAGATATTAGAACGTTTATGAATGTGTATTTCCAATCGTAAACAAAATTAGAATATTCTGAATGAATATATTGATTATTCAAACATAATACACATTTATAATTTTTTAATGGTTACGGGTATTTCCCAGTTTATAAGGCTATAATCTGATATAATGGATAGATTAAACGCTGGTAATTAAATACAAATATATTTTTTTTCATGTTAAATTAAAAGAATAAATCTATTTTTTGTTTTTACTATTTATTGATATTTACGCCTTTACACTTTATATACAACAAGTAAATTTGAGAAAAATTATTACAATGACATGTCGATAACATGTAAAGGACTAAAGCACAAATAGTTTTTCATTAGTAGGTTTCTTGGCCATCTTCATTTCAGAGGCCTCGGAGGATTATTGGGAATGGAACTTAAGACAAAATGGGAGAATAGAGGATTCGAGTGGACATGGAGTTTGCTATGAAAGGATAAATATCTGGTTTGGACTAAATCCGTAGCATATGGAACATTAAGATCTTTATGGATTAAATTACTTGTGACATAGTCAAAAACACTGAGGATTTACTAAGGATTTCGGATTGTACAGATTGGATACGAGAATCGGAAGGTTTAGTTGAGCCCCAAAACTCAACTCCACAGTTCCATAATAGGCCAGTCAAATGGTTTTAAAATAAATATATTTTAAAATATTTAAAATATTTTCCAGCGAAAAATATGAGAAACATTAAAAAAATCTTAATTTTTTTTCATTATTTTGCTTGTAACTTGCAAAGTAACCATTTTAAGCAAAATACCCTTCTATAATAAAATAAAGAGGAGAAAATGATCTACAATTTATTTTCTCATGTTGTTTTTGTCAGACGTAAGGTATCCACAAAGGAATTCGGCCAATTGGAGGCCAGTCCCACAAAATATGTCCCCAAAATATGTTTGTCGTACTTTTTTGTCAGAAACTATTCGGGCGACTCAAAATTTCTTTGTTTTTATCCAAAAGGTAGTAAAACTTACTTTTGGACTCTATATATGAAGTTTTAATCGGGTCTTTTGAAATACACATGCCAGAACGCTAAAAAAATCCATACTGTTGTAAAATCCACGTTTTTTTGCACATTCGTCACTAGAACTCCAAACCTTTTGTCTGACTCAAAATTTCTTTTTTGAAGTAAATTTGGTGGTCAAATTTACTATTTGACTTTATATATGAAGTTTTAATCGGGTCTCTTGAAGTACACATGCCAGAATCCGCACTGTTGTAAAATCCAATTCCAATGCTTTTTTAGAAAATGTTGAAATAGTCAGAAACGACAAGCAGTTTTTGTCTATTATGTATGGTTTGTTGGTATCTAAGAAATTTCTAAATCATCGTACAAATAATCATAATTTTTTATAAAACGAGAAGTAGTAATTTAATAAGACACAATAATAATTGATAAATACATAATTTCTATGAAAACAAGTTCTCTCTTATTAATTAAGGAATATTAATAATCATAAATAGAATAGACAAAAAGTATCATGCAAATATCAAATAAAATAATTTCATCATTACATCTCTTAATGACACGCCTCTCCCGATGATTATAGCCCGGGTTAGAAATGCCCGTAATCACAGAAAGCGATTGGAGTATCAGACCATTATGCTAATAACGGGATATTGCAGGCTGCGAAATAGTTTTCGACTCAGGACAGCAATGACAAATGACCACTAATGAAATCAGATAACGGATGAAACTCGGTGATGGATAAGGTACCCGCTTCGCTGGTGACAGAGGCACGGCACTGTCGCACGCCCTTCTCACATCAATCGCCGCCTGTCATCGCTTCGAAGTCTTTACTCAGCTTGGTCGGTTTCAATTATGTCTTGTATGCATATCTAGAACAATGGCTCTTTTCTGATATTTCAATTCAGAAAATATGGATTTATGGCAATTATTTTCATAGGTAATGAACACTCCCTATGGAACTCTATCTCTCTTCATGCGAATATCCTTCTCACATACGTTGATTGTCCTTTAATGTTCTTTGTCCAGAAGTAATTAAAATATTTGTTAAGATCGTTGGAAATGTTCTTTAATTTCTTTGATATGTTGTGAGATAATTTTTGATTTTAATTAACTTATCACTTTAAATGGTCGATATCGTATCATTTTATTTCTTTACCAAAGCCTTTTAATCTTCTGCTTAGAGTACATAAATTTAGTTCTGACAACGTGTTTCTGTTTTTTTATTCACATAATGTCAAGTTCTGTAATTCATTTATTTATTTTTTATTTACTTATTGTGTTAAAACTAAATACAAATATTCCTTCAACTACTCCATAAGTGGTATCTGAGCAATAACGAAAATTCTTTTAATAATATAAATGAACAACCTTTGATTGTGTTTATTAAGGCTTTATTTAAAACTCTGAATCGGTAATTTTTTTCTTTATTTAAGCCATATTTAAGACAAACTTCAAGACTTTACAAAGTTTCGTGAAAATCAGTTGGATGTAAACATACTTAATTCTACTTCAAAGAAATATTTTGAAGTTTTTTTTCGAATGCTCATTCCTGTTCCCCATCCTATTTCTACGTTTCCCTCTTTGTTTGTTTTTTTACGTCTCGTATGATTTTCGTTCCGGTTATAAAGTGTTTTTAAAAGGCCCTTTTGAGGGCCGGGCGCTGTAGAGGCTTGGGGAGGGGTGGAGGGGGAGGGGTGGTTTTGGTGGTAAATCACTTTTTTTCCCGCCCCCGCCGCCACTAGCATCTGGGGCGTTGGAAAAAAGAGAAAAACTCCCTCCATTCTACTATCAGCAACACCGACCCCAACACGTCCACGGTGCAACCGGTCGGTGTGTAAGTTGGGACAACTGGTCACCGGAAAAAAAATAAAGCTCGTTTGTATTGTAACAGCATGTTTAAGTAAAGAGTTCCTTTTATGTTTGTTTTTTTTATTATTGTTAGCTATGTATATAATTCGCATGCAGCTTATACAATGTAGCATCATCACTAGAATATATCTAGTATAAAACATATGCCAAGGGATGATATTTGTTATTTTACTCTTACTATATAATGATTTTTTCAAATGGAAAATATTTGGTTATCTATATACCAATAGAGATTATAAATTTACTAGTATCCCCTCTTTCTTTGCCCGCTCTCATAAAGTAAAGAAGCTAGATAATTTTAACTAATAAAGAAATCTTATGAAGTTTGCTATTGAACATCATTTTTTCAATGATATTTTCAAGCACAGCAATAATTTTTAACTTGGTTTAAATTGCTCCGAATAGGTGTTTGAAGTATACGTTAAGTCATAAAATTCACATATACTATACATTTTTAATTTCAGTGTAGGATTCATTTCTGCCAATCAACATTGTACATGTATTTTTATTGTGGGATGGCGCCAGCAACAGCAGAAATCAGATGATTTTCAAACTTCACAAGGATCCACATGTAACAACACATATTTAAATCTGATATAATAACTTGATTGTATATTAATAAATTTTATTACCAATTTCAAGCTCCAGACACACAGCACCTCTCATGTAGAATGGCGTTCGCCACCTATCGTTCAGTTTTCAAACTTCTCCGTTATCCACATATTTTCGTTTTTTTATAACAAAATAATTGAAAATCAGTATATTTTATTATTGCTAAGCCTTTCTGAAACTATAAAGGCAATGTGGATAAAATTTGGCATAGATTGGTTCAGCAGTGTCCGCGGTCGTTAAACACAAATGGTTAGCGGCCACGGCTTGTCCTTTTATATAATAGTATATAAATAAATAAATTTATTATAAATAAAATAAATAACACTGTTTTACAGATATGCCAGGATCTGACGATTTTTGAGGCCAAAGGACATCCTTGGCTACTCTCTCCTTCCACAATTAGAATTAGTTTTCGTCCTTAAGGATTTTAAGATGGCGAAATTTTATTAGTTTTTTCGTCCTTGCTGTTTTAACGGTTTATATATTTTATTATGACGTATGCTATGATATATAATATATGATATTGACTAAATGATGGTGGATATATATATATATATATATATATATATATATATATATATATATATATATATATATATATATATATATAAATATATATATAATAAAAGCTTGTCCGACCGCTCTGTAGCTCCAATCAGCATGATGGACCTAATTCCCTGACTATTTTTAAACATTTTTAAAATGATTAATTGATTGAAATAATCTTCTCCAAGGGTTTAATACGTGGAGCTAGGTAATCAAAGTGATTTAATTATAAAAGAAGGTTATGTAGGTATTTGATTTTATTGGTTATTAAATGAAAAACAATGTAGATTCAAACAAAGGATTGGCGTATAAAATTACGAATCTGGAAATAATATCGGTTTTTAGTTTAAAAAATTTCCTCACCTATATTATATAAAGAAGACGTTTTAAAATGACATATTTTTATATTTTTTATATTTTTAAGATTGATGAATAATCTAAAATTAATATCAGGTTTTGGTTTAAAAATATGTATATATTTTTTTAAATGGTCTTATTTGAAATTTATTGTGTAAAAACTAAAATAATAATAGAAATAGACCATTTTAACCGATTAGGACCAAATTTTAAGGTCATCTAGAAGCCTTAAAACTGCATAGTTTAGCCCGAATCCGGAGGTCGCAGGATTTCCCCTTATTTAAATATCTCAAGTTATAGCTGAACTTGGATTTTTTCATTCACCTCAGTTTTTTTCCTAAAATCTGGAGTAAATCTAATCTTATACGCATGGATAAAAAGTAGAATGTATGCTTTTTCTAGTGATGCTTTTACTTTTGTAATCGGTTGAACACAGCAGTTGTTATGGCCGTTAGAAATTGTTGATGAAATCTCAACTTCAAAATTTTAACCTCCTCGAAAGGGGTATTTTGATAAAATTTCACATACAAGGGTTTTATGGTGCGTTAAATCGAGATTTGAGGTCAGTTGTTCATGAAAAAAAGTTTCCACCGATTTACAGCGGATTTTCTTGAAATTTTTTAATTTTTTGTCATTTCTGAGCACCCTAAAGCCTGATAGTGTCTTGAGCATAACAAAAGTATTTTTATTGCTAATAGCATACATAACTGCAATTAAACATGAAAGAATCATTTCTCCATCTTGACTAAGGGCTGAGAAAAAAAATAAAACGTGATTTTCTTAATTTATTTTTTTTCTCGGCTCCTAATGCACACTGGCGCCTATAACTCTAGTTTTCCACTATTATAGGTCCCTACTACCTACTCAAAAACAGGCGTTTATATCTGTGAGTTACAACTGTAAACGTCCCTTTGTTAGTAACAAAACAAATTTAATCTAAACTTATCTTAAAGAGAGATGCTATGAAGTAGTTATGGCATCGTTGGTGGAAAGTCATGATCTGGGATCGTTGAAGTGTCATCAGGAGGTGACGAGTCTACAAGTTCACAAGACGGTAAGAGCGGCAACAGCAGACTGGCCTACAAGGTCAAATCGGAAGGACAAGATAAACAAGAAAACAAGACACGGAGAATATTTTCCCGGCTATTTTTATTACGCTCGCCTCCACCCTTGGTCTAATCAATACGCCTCCTGATTTCTTGGAAATTAGAGGTTGGATGTTAACAATAGTAAGGTATGGAATTATCCATTTCTGTAGGACCTAAGTGTTTACCTAAAAAGTAAGGGAATGGTACCAAAAATCCTCTCTTATTTGTACGGATCAACAGATGTATCCATTACCGAAAAGGGTTATGGGTTCTCAGATTTCTTGATAAGGACTATGAGGAGATAGACTATTGCAAGTATAACTTTGATACATATGTGAAACTAAATACAAAGAAAAAACTGGATGATTACTTAATCAAATATTAAAAAAAAATATAAGAGCTCTTATAGTTGGAATTCTTCTTGTATAGCTGTCGTAGGGAAGACCGAAAAGTTTAACCTCGTCCTAGCCTCGTCCTTTCCATCCTTACCCTTCCCATCCTAGATTTATTTGCTTGAGTATATCTTGTTTACGCTAAATTTCATCTACTTTGATATAACTGCGGAAGGTCACGTTCAAGATCTGAATGTCAAAGAGGAATTGTATCAAAATTAAAGTGAACAGATTACTGATTGAAATGAGGTTACGATAATTTTAGGATATGACGTAGAATGGTAATGGTTGTTGAGGAGAGCTGTCGAAACAAGTGAATCTAGAATTGGTCTGCCATTAACAGTTCGGATAGGCACTTTAATCCGGGAGTCAGCCATATGCAAATTTAAGTGGAAAGACATGAATTTTTTTTCTAACCCCTTTTATAATATTATCCCCCTTGAAATGATATATCTTGGTCTGACAGCCTGTAACCGTTGAAACGGAGTTTGACGCGCTTATAATCGCCAAACGTTCCCGACAGCTTTCGACTGCTAGAACACTCTATTAGTGTTTCGAAAGGGATACACTAAAAAATGAGACCAAACTCAAGCACAAGTATTTTCAATTTTTGTTTTTTTCAATTTTTAACGATTTTAAGCGCGCACAACACCCCGTTCTGATGGATACAGGCTTCTAGACCACGACATATCATTTCAAGGCAGATGGTACTATAAAATGGGTTAGGAAACAATTCATGTCTTTCCAATTACATTTGCACGTGGCTGTCTCCCAGTCTATTTAAAGGAGACTAGATGATGACTTCAACGAGAGATAGGGATATGGTCCATGGCTCTGAGGGAAATCGGTCTGGAGATCAAATGGAAAGGAGAAAACATTAAACCATTATATATCGTGGCCCTTCATTGTGCATCATCCGAGTTAATTATAAAGTACATAAGTATATTAAATATAAAGTATTTCTGTGAGAATCAATTTTGGTTTGCAGGGCTGATAATAAAGATAGGCAGATATCAGGTCAGTACCAATGTATTTGATTTTTGTGTTACATATTTAAAAAGATAAACATTAATTTATATATAATCTTTGTAGTAAATGCTGATGTTTTGAAAATTTTGTATGTTTTAGAACTGATGGTGAATGTTTAACATTCAAAACTAATTTTCAGATAAAAAGGATTCAAAAAGAAGTGGCAATTGATTCATCAATCGTAATCGTATTAATCCTTTTAAACTATCATTCTTACTTCAAGTGGTTTCTAATTTTTTTTTTTAATTAAATACTAGAATTATCCTTAATAACTAGTCTAAATTCTGAAATTTCGTGATTTAGAAACAATTTAATAGATCATCATTTGCAAACCTATCCTGCCTGGTGTCAGAATCGACATGTACCCACTATAATTACGGTAACTACAAGGCGGACACCAGGAGGAGAGGCGATGTTATACGAGCTCTACACGACCGATCATTGGCCAATAAGCTAATTAACAGGCACTGAATATTAAACACATTCCAGCTCCAGTTCCAGCTCCAGGGGGAGGATCTAGGCCTATCCAGGACCATAGCCGGTCTCTCCGGCGATCCATTAAATGCTATTTACTTTAGGATCCATGGATGGGTATCAATACACGATATATCGATATGTTTCCTCCACTAATTTGATATTTTCATATCGATATGTATCTTACGATATATCGTGTTGTCTATATTATAGAGATACAACTTTCTACTCAACTAAATATATTTGTTTAAAAGTAACAAAACCTTATACAAATGGTTTAAATAAGAGAAGGTTTCAATGTTTAATGTTTTTAATTCCACTATTCTATTTTTATGTGTGTTGTCCAGGAAATATGTTGCTACTATTTCCACTTCAGTGCCAACAGAGCGATTATTTTCTAGAATAGGGTAATTCATTTCCAATTAGAAATAAATTAAGTTGAAATTTTTTAGGATAGTTACGTTTCCTACAATTCACTGATAACGATATTTCGGAATTAAAATGTTGACCTAATAATATTGATATCTAAGTATATTACTTACTGCCTACTGTTTAATTCTTAATAAGCAACTTTGAGTTTTTAAACGTTTGAAATTATTATACTATTTATGTTGTAAAATAAATAGTAAATGCTCACACTCAAAATACCTTTATATACCAAGATAGGAAACACTGAATCAGTGTCGAAAGTAATATTGTTAACTTCTGATAAACTTTCGTACATTATTTTTTAGGTAGACGTGTTTCGTTGAATTAATATCATAATCTGATTTACCATAAGGCATTATGTAATACGGCTGATTCTCAAACTACAGGCAAATTTGTGTCCCCCGCCCATTAAAATTCAATGAAGTAAAGTTCATTCAAAATATTGTTTATGTTCATTCAAATTGATTTATGTTATGCGAGTTGATGATACTACTAATTAAATTTATTTGGATTTAATATTTTAGGGTAACATTTTTATGTTATTCAACGTCGATTCACATTGTCGTGGCTTGTCCCTATGCTTGGATTTACAATTATGTAAATAATTATTACTTGATAGGACGAGACTAACTCAACTAATGGGGAGTAATATTAAAATATAATGGTGGAAGAAAGTGAAAATGTTTTTTTCAGGATTATAATGCCCAAGTAACTAGATCCCGAGTTATTTTATTTTTGTCTCTGTGATTTCTTAACACTGGCGTGCCATTGCTAAAAAAAGTGATGGAAACGAATTCGGAAGGAATGTTTGGAATATTTTCGTTTTTATTTGCAGTGGCAGGTAACTGTTTTTGTGGACGCATCAGTTTATAACCAAGCAACCATTATACGTCGGAATATCCTAGTGTAAATATCATTTTTGACTGTAAGTACATTCATGGTTCACATTGTATGTACACTATAAATCAGTTAAACCAAAATTTTATTTTAAACGGGACTCTTACGTTTTGATAGTAGGCTACGACCTCCATAATATACCTACGAGAAAATAAATGAATAGGATTTCGGCGATAATATTTTTAACCTTATTTTCACATTGTCATGGCCATTATAATTTAACATTGTCATGGTATCTTTATATTCCATGCAACTGTTAAGACACCACGACAATGTTAAAAAATTTAAAAAAAGTGTTGCTCCACCACCTATAGTCCTTACAGGTAGCCTTCAGGAAGTATCAAATGCTTGCAGCAAGATTTATCAACATTTAAATTTAGAATTTCGTTAGCTAGAAATTTGTTTGTAGTTTGAGAATTACCCATGACAACAAATCCATTCACACAGTATCTACAATGAATATTTTTTACATTAGGATTGTGGAAATAAAAAAATATCAACATATAAAACGTTAAATTTATTTTAGCCGAATTGGGTAGAGCAGTTGCTCGATGTTACCTTAATTAGCTACTAGTATACAGATATATCATGGTAACTTGATTGGAATATTTAAATGGCATTTACTAATTTGGAAATCGAAAGTCGATAGGGAATATCGATATTTTGATTGCGATACCCATCCATATTAGGATTAACTTGATTTCTTATGTAATTTTATTCCTAGTTGTGGAATTTATAGATGCCATTAGCCGATAGGAAGTTTGCCTAATGGTACCGACTTGGTCTAATTGGAAAGTGCGACTGCTCTGGCTAATATTTTTTTCATAAGGCTTTGTTTCAAAAGCGATAGTGTTCAAATATCATTAATGGAATTAAATAGTTGCAGGGTAAAGTTCTCTCAAGTATTAGTTATTAGATCGATAGAGTAATTTTCTGAAATCGCTTAGGCTGTTCCAGTTTTATTCCTTAGAGCAATCTGGCGCTAGTTTTAACTATTTATTAGAATTTATAGTACATTTTGAATATATTCTATTAATGAGGGAAAGTTATTTATTTATGCTTTTCATTACTCTTATACATAATTGAAGTTTTTAATAATTCAAGAATCCCTATAATATATATTGTTTTTTTTTAAATAATTTTATTGAGAAAGTATTACAATATGCCTCAAAGAGGGAAATAAATAATATAGATGGCCTTATGTATCCATTTACACAACGCGTGCAATAAGAAATAAATAAGAAAAGGAAAAAAAGAAATAAATAAAATAGAACAATAATAATGGTAAAATTAATTAAAAGTTAAAAATACATTCATTGTCGCCAAATACATGGTATTAAAAGTACAATGTACACATTCCTAGGGATCCCCCAATCAGACTTGTCCATCCATTTAAGGAGGAACAAGCCATTACAATAGTGATCCCAGCGCTTGTATCTCAGCTGCGTCATAGATGTAAAAAAAATGGAGGCTGAATGAGAGCACTAAAGAACAGTCACACAAGGGCGTGAGTAGAGAAGCTGGCCATTGCCAATACTCCATATCGATTTTTATAATAGATCACGAGGCCACTGCCTTTCTGACCTGACAGGAGGATTATAGTGGTAAGTGTAACTGTATACGGATTTAGCTGGTGTACTTGGATGATAAGAAATTTTAAGAATTTGGTGGTTATGGATTTTAGGATAAAAAGTATATCAAGCTCATAATGTAAGGTTTTGTTAGAGACATAGTATGGAATGATATACTACAGACAAAACAAGTACAGGAACTAAGACATTGGCCGGTGGATTATTGGTTTTATTGACTAATTTTAGAAATATTCTGTATTTCATGTATCCTATTTTAATTCTAATAATATAAACTCAAATCTTCAAAAAAATATATAAAATCACGCTAGATGAAATAAATGTGTTAATGAAAACGTTTTGTTTCAAATTACTTGTTCAGTTAATAGTTAAATATAATAATTAAGTAACAAAAACAAATCACCTTTTCTTTTAAACCATTTAGATGATATAAATTTGTACTATATAAATATATTTAAATATTTATATTTTTTCAGGTTTAAATATAAATAAAAGTATACATTTTCAACAAATTGTATAAATTGTATACCTTCAAATTGGACCTTTCACGAAACTATTTGTCTTAGAAAGGTCAATGGAGACTTACTAGTTTATTTGCTTAACCTTTAAGCTCTCTAAAATAAATATAGTTTATACCCACTAACGTATTATTCTTGTATATTTTTGCATATATTATACACGAGTATTAGAAAGTGCATTAAGGGTGGTTTAGAAAATTTCTGATGTTATAAAATTAAAAATATCTTGTAAATTAGTTATACATAGATCGTGTTTCCAGTAATATTATATTAATTGCTTTTTCAATTCACATTTATGGTTACTTCTGTTTTCTTTATTCACCACATTAAACATTATTCAAATGAACCATACAAATACCTTAACATTCAAGCATTACTTTCGTTCATGAAAAAAATAGTTTTTACTCATTCATAATAAAATGGGCAGAATAAACCAAACAATATTTACCTAACATTTGAACAACATAAATTCGTAACTGCTCTGGAGGAAAATTAAAACAACCTCTATGCGATTAATATTCTATTTTATATATTTGTTTCCATCTTCATTAAAATTATCTCCTAGTGAATTGACTCAGGAATCGTTTCTTTCAAGTAGCATTTTTATTATATATGCTGACATACACGTTTATACATTTATTATATTTGTCATATTGTACATATTCTATGTCGGAATATTTGTTGGATATACTTTTTTATTTATTTTTTATATTTTATTTTGTATCTTTTCATTTTATGGGATGTATAAAGAAAATGATAAACTATTATATACTTCTTTAACGTAGCATAAAATTGGTATTAAAAATATTCAATGAATTAGAAAAAAAACTTTACTCTGGGCCTTACTGTTCCCCTTAGAATAATTTTAATGTGCAATTACTGGTACGATTGTCTGGCCGTATTGATTACAGTACATATTGTTAAAAGGAAGAAATACAATCATACATGAAAAGATAATACAATTCGAAACATTTCATCAGTTATTTGCATATGGGTGGAACATTGATTGTCTAAAAGGTGTTGAAATAAACTACTTTTAACGAAAGTTAGGGAAGCAGCTTTACGAAAAGGAGTGGGTAGGGAACTCCTGAAGGAAATGGAACGATTGATGAAGGATTTTTTAATGAAAGCAATTCTATGTGAGGGGGTGTATGAGTTAAAAGGATATATAACTAAATATAACATATTGCGATAAATATAAATAGAACTTAATGCAATGGCTCCCAATTCATATCTTTCAGACAGTTGTTTGATTCTGTTCAGGTACTATTCTTTGAGACGGCTATCGAAAATTCCACTTCTTCAAATCTATTAAATATTTTCACTTTCAAGGAGTGGGCCATGGATCAAAACGAACAAAAATCTGAATGAGCAAGGTTCGGACTGTAGGGTGAATATGAAACAGGTACGATACCGTTAAGTTTTTTAAACTTATCCTTGGTCTGATAGGAAGTATGTGACCAGGCATTGTATTGCTCGAACAGAACTAGTTTTCGGTTAGCTACAGCTGGATAATGCTGTGACAGTTTGGAGTACATTCTGTCTAACGCAATAGAGGGCAGTGTGTATTGTGCGTCCTTCAGGAACAATTCTCCTTCGTAATTCCAAGAAACTTTAACTTGTGTTTTAGTTACCTCGAAGAACTGAAGATGAATGTTTAGCATTCGAAACTAGTTTTCAAATAAAATAATCTCAATAGAAGTGGCACTTAATTCATTAATCCTAATTGCCAAGAAACTTTGTTCTCTCTTTCCATGAAAATTTCTCTACTGGAGTATTTTTGAAGCCAACGCCACGTTCGCTATTAAAGAACACTTTCTTATTCAGTTTTGTGTATTTCACGAGTCACTTTGGTTCTAATAATGCCATAAAATAATAAGGCTATGGTATGTCACCATCCAGTAGCATAATGTTTTTCGGCTGCCCCACCACCGAAATAATAAATATCTGTTATGTATATTTAATCAAGTTAATATTAAGTTGTTCAATGAAATAGTACAGAAAAATTCAATTTTTTCCTAGACTGCAAAAAACAATAGAGCGTGTATATGTATATCTATAATCTACTATTTTTCCTATTTACATTTTAGATTTAAAATAATCAAATTACTTAAATCAACAATCAATAATTATTCGAAATATCTATAACCTGTTCAGAAGTCTGTCGTCAAATTTCCGATCCGAGCAACACCAACAAAGCTAGAGTCTGTCAAAATAAATGTGGAAATAACGTTACACCACAAATGGATAGAGCCCAAGCCAAAAGACATACACATGTAAAAAAAAAAAAAAAAAATTAATTTATACACTGATTCAATAATAGTTAGTTCTCTGCACTGATAACTGTAATTTATTGATTATTTGATGTATATTAGTAATAATTATAAAAGTATTTGTTTAAATATTATTTTTTATTTTAGCTTCGTGTACCTGCTATTGTAGGCTCCGCTCCGTTCATTGTAGGCAATGCATCAGCAAGTGCAGGAAAAGCTAAGGCGTAAGGATAATAATTTTAATAGCAGTTAACACGTCTTGCCGATAAATTACACCAGGATTAAGGCTGTTTTGGAAGGAGGGGCGTTGGAGAACGCGGTTATAATTCGACGGTGGCATAAAAGAGACACGGAGTGTAGGATATAATCACGCCGCGAGGTATAAGCTCATAACTCAGCCGTCCATTTAATTAGCCCGAGGAGTGATATGTAAATGGAGGAGGTGCTTGATAAACGGGCCAACACGGAGCCAATTATCTCCTCGGGTCAGTCCCTGTGTTTCGGATTATTACAGCGGCTTCATCAGCTCCTGCGGACGTGTCTTGGCCGCCGGGGCTCAACAAGTGTTCCCTTAGCCTGGGTCTACTGGGGCCACTCGGCGGTGCTCAGCTACAGCTCGTAATAATATGAAGCCATGTCGGACATCTTCGCACTTGAAGATCTCATTGGTTCAAGAATAAATGAGGAGACGAGAGCAATAGATGAGAACTAAGATGTAAGATGGATTCACGCTTTACGTAACATAGACGGCACTTCATGTCATACAGCTAAGTATTGCTATTAATACTGCTTTATTAATTAAACTAGCATTTCCCCTCGCAGATTTCCCCACCCATAACTAAAGAACCTGAACGAACAATTTTATAAAATAATTGTTTTATGTGTTAATTTAGTTATCAAAATATGCAGTGGAGCATTATTTCTTCAATGAAATATTCACCCGTAGCAGTATTTTAATCTGATTAAAACTCCACGAAATAGGTGGTTGTTTGTTTATTTCGTTTAACGTCACTTTATGCTGCTATGGCTAATCGGACGATGCTACGGTGGGAGTCCTAAATTTTGCCTATCCAGGTATAATTAGGATAGGGATCTTTAACGAGTACCTGACATCGCACAGGCTCGGGACCCCCATTTTACGTCCCTTCCGAAGGACGGCCTAGCCAAGGATTTTTTACTCCCTTTAAAAAATCCTAAGGTCATCTGCCGGGCTGCGAACCCGCGATCTTGAGTTTAGTAGGTTGCTATGCTAACCACTACACCACAGGTGACCCCAAATAGGTGGTTGAAGATTACGTAAAGGCGTAGTTATTAATTTTAATGCATGAGTTGGTAATCCTAATGGCCAGAGACTACCAATAAACTCTTACGGACAATGGACTGCATTATCAGCGCTCACAATTAAAGCCGAATGAATCATATTTCGGCACACAATTTCAAAAAGCAACGGATCAACATTATGATTTTGTCATAATTTTTATTGAGCAAAAATAATTATATTGATTCCATCTGGTACGATTTTAATTTCTAATCCTCAATTTTAAACCTCGTTTCTGCCACTCAATCAACACTGAACTTTTAAATTTTCATATGTTTAACTTTTACTATTACGAAACCTTCCAAAATAATGCCTATTTTGTAGTTTAAATTTGGTAGTGATGGGTTCAATAGTTTAACCACTGTAAACTATATCAGTGCAGAATGGCGCTAGCCACACATCGGTCGTTTTAGAAATTTCAATGGGATCCACATGTTTCAACACATAATCATAGCTTTTTTAATAATAATTTAATTAAAAATAAGTAAATTTTATTATCACTTTCGAGCTCTATGAAAAACCGTACCTTTGTAACCTCTCATACAGATAGGCACTCGCCAACTATCGGTCAATTTTTAAACTTCACTGTTAACTACATACTATCGCTTTTTTAATGCAAAACTATAAAAAAATAGTAAATTTTTTTATTGCTAAACCTTGGACCTATAAGGATGATGTGGTTCATATTTGGTACAGATTGGTTCAGTTGTTTTAGTCAAGTATTTAGTCATCACAAACGAGAAATGGCTTGTCATTTTATATAACAGTATAGATTATGGATAATTTATTTATTTATTTTTTTTTTTTTAACTTAACGAAACTATTTAATAAAATAAAGAATATAAACTGAAGTGTATTATTTTACTAGTATTTTTTTTTTTAAATTTCATTTAAACTTTTTTTTTCTAGATCCAAAACGTAAACGTGACGCGTTCTGTTTGTGACGTGACGGTGATGTTTCGTGTGAAGTAAATCCGACATAATCAGTATGCTCTGCCTGGTTACGTCTAATCATTATCAATCTCAATTACCATGATAGAACGGCCTTCAGGAACTCAGCCATAACAAAGACCGATCAGGTTCCTAACTAACTGATAACCAGCCAATATTCCGCTGCAATTCTCATTAAAATTATGGATGTTCAGCCAGTGTTTACATTACTTCAAGCCACCGTACATAACTCAAATAAACTGTAGGAAGAGGCAATGAGAGTAAGAGGCAGGTCTCCATGTAGAACAAATAATTTAATTTAATTTTTAAAACTAAAATTATAAATTTAAATAATATATATATATATATATATATATATATATATATATATATATATATATATATACACAGGGTGGTCAATATTCGATGGCCAACCCCTTTTATTACACAGTTTTTGAAATTTTGAAAAGAAACTCTCAGGGTCTTAACTGTGTCAAATAAAGTTTGTTTTCAGGTTATAGTCTGCTCTCCAGCGACCGGAGAGGGACTGTGTATATATATAAATATATGTGTGTTGTTTGTGGTATATATATATATATATAAATTCAATTACTTCTACAGTTACATTCCTGCGATATATAGATATAGGTATATATATATATATATATATATATATATATATATATATATAACATAGGAAGAATATTCATTTGTTTTTTTTATACCCTTGTTATAGCATACACCTAAAAAATAATGAATCATTTAACTGAGAAAATGAAAGAAATTCGCCTGTCAGTGTATATATCTCTATATAAGTCCGAGATTCAGAGTTTAAACTAGGGTTGATTTTAAAATGAAAAAAAATATGCCGGACACTTGGGAATTAATAATTTTTTATTCAAATTACCTGCGGAGTGCTTTATAATGCACCTGAAAGGCAAGAGCTTTCATAGAAGCACTCAATATCATAGGAAACTCTAGGTGTAGTCTATGCGGAGTAGTAATAGATTCCAAGTGTATTTTAGATGCAGCTAACAACTTTTATCCGTATAATTCTCTGATAATTGGAATATTAAACCATTAATAAGGCTTAATAAAAGTCTAGTATTTTAAATTTATTATTTAAATAAATTTTATAAATATAAAAATAAAGGATATAATAGTTGTTCTGATCTGGATTCTAGCCCATTGACTATTTTCCCAATTTGGCTAGAAAACAATTGAGGCACTCACATGACCAATGTAAGTCTTAATTTGGAAAAATTGGACACACCAAACAATCAGCTCAAAAGAATAAAACAGGAAGTGGACTCAAAGAAAAATTATTAGCAATAATAAGATGCTTAAAAAAGTGGGATAACACAAGAAAATTTAGGATAGAAGAAACAAAACTTTGTCAACTTCGATTTGACTACTGTCAGTTCATACAATTTTTTTTTTCCAAAGTCTAGAACTGCTTCGATGCTTAATGTGTGGCAAGAACGAATACGAATCCATTAATGAATAAAAAATCCATCCCCTAGGTTATTTTGGTAAATTTCCATAACCAAGAACTTTTGGTCCTGATAAATGTTTGGCTGTCAGGAACATTGGTGCAGATTCTTTAAGACAATCAATGAAATTAGAACCCTAGGTGTGGATACATTATAAAATGATAAAAACCACAAATGATAAATCTAAAGTATATTAATTAAGATAGAATTGATAACAAAAAACAAAAAGACCGACATTAATAAAATAGTTATCTCATAAACAAGGATAAAATAAATTCGAGAATGGAAATAAAATAATTGAAATAGAGTCATAAGAAAATTTACCAGATATTTAAATTAAAATACAAAATAAAAAAGAAACAACATATTAAAAAAAAAACAACAGAATAATACATTTTCGAATTTAAACACAATATAGCAAATAAGGGTTTAAATATACAGCTTTTAGATACTTAATTTATTCATTAACAGAAAATAATGAAACTAAAAACATCTAGAGGCTTACCATAGTAACAGTTGGAGGTTAAAAGAAAAAAAATAAATGCAGAGAATCGGTAAACCAGGATTCAATTGCACAACGGAAGAAAGAGGAAAAAAAAAGACGCACGAAATCTCCTCTCGTCCTTTTTTATTTTTTATTCCACAGAAATAAAAGAGAACGATGTATTTTTCTTAGAATTTTAAAAGAGTGGAAATTTATTATTTAAAAATAAATAATATGAATTAATATTATTTTGGAAGGAAGTTAATGTGTCTCAAATTTGATGTAGTACAATAAAAAAAAAAAAAAAAAATATGTCTTACAACAAATCTGTTATTTTTTTCTTAGTCCATACGTTTTAAAATTTCATCTACGACATAACATTGTGCTGGAATTTTTCGTAAAATGTTAAGATACAGAGATTTTATTTATTTGTTTTTTCATATTTATTTATGTTTTTATACATTTATCTTAACAAGGCTAAGTAATGAAATATGGTTATTATTAATGATAATCCTTTCAACTCCAAGATTTAACTATTATCCATGGTCTTATTAAAATAAGAAAAAGTGCTATGTGTTTCATTTTCTTTATCGTTAATTTTTTTTACGAACGTTTGTTTTCAGTAGGAACCAATAAAACCAAACAGTCATAGGGAAAACTGGAACTAAACACTGGGTGCCATCCATCTAACTAATCCTTTTTTATAACTTAATCCGTTCTGATATTTTTTAGAAGTCCTTTTTCGTTTTGCCAATATATTTGATTAATTATTTTATATTTTTAAAAATTTAACATAGGTATATAATATAACCTATGCAGCCAAGATCTGGTGTTTTGAAATTTTTTGTTTGTTTAACTAATAATAAATGTTTAACATTCGAAACTAGTTATGAAATAAAAAGAATCCCAATAGAACTGTCGATTAATTAACCAATCCTCATTATTTAGAAAAAAAAAGAAAAAAAAAAAAAAACATTGGATAGAGAGGAGAAATTTCAGAATATCTGAAATAACACTTCTTTTATATGGGTTACTGTTATAACAATATTTAAATTAAAAAAATATATAAAAAAAAAACAGTAACCTCTTAATTATTTGCTGAATTAGGTGAAATGAAAACTCTCATTCTTGCAATCTCATTCACTAATAAACCAACCTAAAAATATTGCTTTTGGTAACAGTAAGGTAAGAGGTCTAAAAATGATGTTATAAACTTACATTTTTTTAGAATTACTTTATCACAAAAATCGTGTTGGAAATGTACATCAGTTTTATTGTTTCGCTGGACGTTTAAATATATTTAAATTCGATTGCTTAACTTATTTTACTTTAGGGAAAAGTGATCGGTCCAAAATTCCTCCACCATTGCTCATTGTCACGGAGAACAATGAACTGAAGGAGGGAAGGGTAAACTGAAGCACTCCCCCTCTTAAAACACAGTTACCTGATACTTGACTTTAACTTAGACGAAGTTAGGAACTTGTGATCCCGTAAAACTGTTTTGGTAGAGAATAACAATTCTCTTTGGACAGTTCCCACAGGTTTTCTTTAAACTTGGAAAAACAAAGTTTTCAATTTATTAAAAGAACATTAACTGCCTCCAATCAACCCCTCTCCCCTCGGCCGTCACTAATTTATTCAACTTTTCCTGCTCAAGTTTCGATTTACAAATGGGCCAATTGTTTAACAAGATAAATTATTTCTTCGTATTTTAGGTCGTATTTCTAAATTGCGATATAATTATATTGGTTCTAATTATAACTTTATTCTGAAGCCAATTCTGATTAACTTTTCAATATGTTCAAAAATACATTCTCATTCAATTTGGATTCTATAATTAAAATGAAGAATTTATGTGTTTTCTTGACTTAAATAAAACATTACTACAGAATACTTAGTTATGATTATTATTTTATATTAAAAAAAATTTTGAACTGATCCACAATGATCTTCATATCCTACGTGTAGCTAATTTGACAGAAACAAAATGCCGTTCATTTAACAATAAACATAATACTCACAAAAATCCACTTGTCTCTCAACTTTCTTCCCATTCCATTTCTTGTAATCCTTCAAGGCGTCTGAAAAGAAGATGGCCTCGAATTCTTCTTTTATTGAAGAACTTACATTAAAGTAATTCCTCTACAATACTGTAAATGTCAATTAATGAATTCATTAAAAATTTATTAAACATTTTTAAAGATTGTCTCAAATATTAATTTACATTGAACGACTTACTATTAACGTACATAAGTAAAATAAATTGTTATGAATTACAACATGTATAACATAAATAATAAATATCCATAATAAAAATAATATTATCTAGAAATTTAAAAAATTAACGTTTTTCAAAACAATATTTTAATAGTCTTCCTAACGGCTAATTTTACGAGAAAAAACTATGATGGTTAGGAATTCCTTTTTCTTTCAATTAACGTTTTTCATTATAAGTAGAAGGTTTTGTAAATATGACTTATTCATCAAGATCTATCTTTTTACTTCGAATCATTATTTACACTGGTTAATCAAAGTGATTACAATAAGTGGTTTTGTTAAAATTCTTGGCAGAGAGAATAACCTTATGAAACCTCCTCCTACTTAATTTTTTTTTCTCACTTAGCTCAAGAGATCCCTCATCCAGCTTCTTTTTAGCCTTCTCTGAGTATTTTCTAGAATGTGAGTTGTGTCCACATCGCTTATAAGTATGTTGGGATGTCCTTATAATTTTTCGTGAAATTATCTGTAGAGATTTAAATAATTAAATCATAATTTTTATAACAATTTACATAAATGTAAATTGGTATTTCCTAATGTTCAGATATTAAATTTAGATAGATCGTAAAGTAATAAATATCGCGCATTCGTAAAGGAAAGGAACTCTAAAAGTTTTGTTTTTTATTAAGACATTCCTTATTTCAGACCCGACGGAGTTACTTAAGACTAAAACAGTATTTTAGATTAAGCCTAGTTCATTTTTCATAAAATTTAAAATTTCTTCAATTACTATCACAAGCTATAGTCCTAGGGTATTTAATCATTTTCTCACGTACCTATTATAATTTTTCCTGGTTGCTTTGTGATGAAAAAAAAAAATTCATATACCCTAATTTAATTCCTCTGCTGTTTATAATTTTAATTCTCACAATATTTAAATATGAATTTAATTCAGCTTCTACGAATATGAGGATTCTATCAGATGGGTAGGAAATTGATTCTAACAATCATAGCATGTTGTAACTAATTTTCTGATAAACTAAAATAACACGTTTTAGATTGGTTGGTCGTAAGTAAATGGAGGAGATGATTGGTTCATGTTGGATAAATACACAATTCTATTGGAATCAATTTATTGTTCCAACGTATCGGCTTACTTTATCTAATTTTACAAAAAAAAAAAAAATCGATTTCGTCTCTGTCATTTGTTTTACCTGAAAAAGCTTTACAAAAAACAAGATTTTCGGTACAATAAATTACTTGCACTACTATTGTGGGTTAATCTTGTTCACCCCAACTATATTTTTTTCTAAAAAACAAGTGCTTCTGATATTAAGTCTAAAGTAAGCAAAAGCTTGTAAAATTATTTTGAAAAAAGGTTTGGTTTTTCCAAAGCCACCGAAGGATACTGGTATTAGATCTGCCAGGATCTGATTTTTTACGGTCGCAGGATATTCCGCAAACGTCCCTTTAAAAGTTGATTAAATGTTTTAGTTTTTAAAAAGAACACCCTTTCTTCACGTTTAATCTTTTGGATTGTAGTTGGATGTGGTCATTGGCTCACATATTTTTTGTGAAGTTGGAGATAGTCCCTTGAGCCTGTCATCCCCTGACATTAAATTATTTGTTTTTTTAGTAAATATATAGTAATATATATATATATATATATATATATATATATATATATATATACATATATATATATATTATTGACAGCGACCAAATAAGTTTTTGAAATAGGCTTGAGGTAAAAGTGTTTATACACCAATTTTTTTTTTCAAAGCCACTGTGAGAGATACTGGTTTCAGATCACCCAGGAAACACTAAAAGGCTTTCTTTAAATATCCCCTATTTATAATAATATGATTCAATTGGGTGGACCATCCTTATGTATTAGTAGCAATACTTAGTTGCGTACTTTCAAACGAAAATGTTTATTTACCTCTTTAACTTTGACTCTTTACACTACTTGCAAATAATTAAGTCTTAATTGAGAAGTAAGTGTGTGATTTACATTCGATTTCGTTCTACAAGTTCAAATTTAAGTAGTACCAAGTTAAAATAGCAATCCTTAAGAACGAAAAACTAATAAAATTCCGCCATCAAAAAACAGCAATCCTTAAGGATCTGTAAAACAGTGTCCGTCAGATCCTAAGTTCAAATTTCAAACTAGTACATGGTACATATTACAGGGACCAAACAGCAAGAAACCTAAAAATATTGGATTGATTACAGCTTGAGTGTGTACATCATTAAATGATAATTAAAAAAAAAAAATCAAAATGGAGTCTTGAAGACAAAGAGAGCCGAGGCAGAACATTTTTCCTTGAACTTCAGTCGGTAAAAATCACAGAACAACGATTCTAGAACTTACCGAGAAACTCTCAGCGAATCGACAGTATCTGAATGGCTCAAGTCCATGAGGAAAATTAAAAAGCCAGGCTCGAAATCCTCATGACTTAAAAATAAAAAATCATCAATATGTAGGTTGAACTTTACATTAAAAAAATAAAATAAAAAATTAAATAAGAAATAAATAAATTAACACAAAAATGTATTTATTCATATTTATAAATATATGTATTTATACTATATTTATTAATTATATTTTTGTATGTTTTTTTTTTTACATTTTTTCCACGTGTTTTACAGAACTATGTTGAAGAGGAAAAAACTATCTTTCTAGGTTTCGGAAACTAAATTATTCTTGTAGAGGATGATGACCGGAAGATATATACTTAAAGTAAAATTATGAGCTAATAAACCCTGTTTAGTGGAATCTAGCTAATCTAATTGTTACTAGTAGGTGTCCGAATTATAGAATTTAGGGAAAAATAAACAAAAAATCAGAGTAAACATTGTTTTTAATATATAAAATATAAGAGTAATGTATATTAAAATATTTAACAAGTACAAATATAGATTAAAATGAATGCAAACATATATGTACAAAAAAAAAATAAATAAAAAAAAAATAAAAAAATAAATAATATCAAAATTCATTTAACTTTTTTATTTTTTATTTTTTTCTCGGAGCTGTGGAGAAATGACAAATAAGAAGTAGGACAAATATGAAAATTAAATAAAATTATGTAAAAATAAAGCACTTTTTAAAAAAAAGGTACTCTGAACGATACAAATATTCGATTTTATAAAAAGTTTTTTTGTTTTTTTTTGTCTTTCTATAGCACACTGATGAACTGCCTCCGTGATCCTGTTACAGACGTCCATAATTAAATAAAATTTTCCTTTGTTCAATCAGAGGAGGTCATTCTTTTTATTTTATCAGGAAAAGCAAAGCAGGGTACATTTTTATATACATTTTTCAATGCACGGGGTAAAATTTTCGATAAATTAATTATATTCCTGATCAGTAAGGGACAAAGGGTTTTTTTAGACCTTGGTTTATATCTTTATTTAGAAATGCCCCATCTGAAAAAAAGGTTCATGTTTTATTTTTTTTTTTTTTAAACGAGAGTAATTAAAAAAAATACTCTTTGTCTTCGAATACACCAGATAATTGAAAAATAAATTTTAAAAAAAAGTTTATATGGAATTTTTTTTATTTTTAAACAATACAATCTAATAAAAAAAAAAAATGCGTAATTAGAATCAAAATTAATATTCAACTTGATACATTGAAGCTTAAATAAGCAACACACTATCAAAATTAGTTATTCTCTACGTAAAATTTCCGAGGCCAGATTTTGAAAAACTAAAACCTTATTTGCTACAGCCAGTTTTTTTCACGTATCACAAATGGAATCCTTTGTCCACTTACCACAACTGAGCTGTATTACGTGCCATACACAGGCGAAATGAATGGCAAAAAGACACTCGTAAAATTCTCAATTTTTGTTGTAGAAATAATTACAATAAACCCACCCGCTTTTTCGAGTTTATTTGTACAATAATAATAATAAGAATAAATTTTGTATTTATGTAAAGGAAAACGAAGATTTATAGCGAATATTATTGTCGGAATTAAATGCCGATTGCACAAAATTTAAAATTAGATTTAAAAATAAATTAAAAAAAAAAAAAAAAAAAAAAAAATATATATATATATATATATATATATATATATATATATATATACATATATATAAATATATATATATATACTAACTTATCTGCCAACATCGATATGGCCATTAGCTGGCTGCATCGATATATTCTTAGGAATCGACTTTTGCTCTCGATATTGATTTTATTTACAAGAATTTTTAATAGTGGTATAGAAAATCGAAGTTTGGAATTCTATGCATTTCTACAGAACACTTTGGTATCCGTTCAAAAACTTCACGAGTAAAATTAATTTACTGGTATTAGTTCACTGCCATTATAGGTTTTTCCTAAGTCAGTCTATTTTAATTCAGATACATATAACATAATTGTATCCTCAATTTATGTTAAGAAGACCTTGCTAATGTTGCTCTATGATAAAATTAATTTATTTTAAAATATTCTTTCATTTCTTGACGTCAACGGGATTTTTTTTAAATTTTATTTCAACATTTGCCTCTCTATACCTATGACTATACCTATACATATGACTTGAGTATACTTATGATAATTACATTCTTATGCGCAGTCGCGCTAAATAGTACCCTAATCCATAATAATGGTAAAATCCAACTAAAGTTTACTTGTTAAACAGATTTTTTTTTATTAAAATTAATAACACTGGTAACAGTAAAAAATTCGAATATATACGAACATTTTAATAAAATTAGGCTGCAGGATGTTTAAACATACATAATCGTTCTTTGTACGTAAATGCTTGTTTCTGGTTTCCCTCGAGAGAATTCCCCACAATAATTTTTCATTTTATCGACATTAATATTCATACTATATTTTACATTACACCTAAGGCCCTGTTCACGCGATATGCGACACGCAAGGGTAGATACTAAGGATTAGGGGAGGCAATAAAAAAAAGGAACCCATCTGAAGGATACAATGCGATATCGCATGTGATTTATCTCACGGAACTCTTTAAACGATTTGTATCCTACGATTTTTAAAAACTTGATCCAATTGTAATTTTTGAATAATTATTGGCCATTGATACAATAAATACAGTATAGAATATAATCTTTTTCTTTATTATATCACATTATTTTTTTATGAAGGAAGAGCAGACAAATAATACAAAGATGAATATAAAATCAGCAGTGAAGAAATGTTGGTGCGCTTAGCGGCAAACTATGGATGGCTACGAATATTCAATGAATCAGGATCAATTACACAATAGTAAGTATTGTACATAAATAATGCAAAGAAGAATTTAGAGAAATAAAGAAGACAAATAATCTATTATTTCTATTACTTTTGTTTTGTCGCTTCGTGCAACTTACTTATCTTGGCATCTCCTGTTAACGAAACTATTTGACTCATTCAACTGTTAAAATATAACAATAAAATAATGAATATTTCAAAACAACAAACCATATTACTAACACATATCAATTATTAATAATACATAGAATGCATATAAATTATTAATTAGCATAGTCCTATGTATGGCCGCTAGACCTCTCGGTATCTGCACAGCAGCTTCATTTCCTTTTGGGGTTTGTTTATATTGCCCATAATCCTCTGGATGTATTGTATGATAGGACCTCGTGGTCTTTTACTTGTAAGTCCAACTTCCATTATCTTCATTAGTTCTCTCAATATGTCCTAACTATTGAAGTTGTCTGTTATCAATGATTACTTTTAATGGAGACACCTTTAACCGTTCCCCGACCTTTTATTTCTTAATTCAGACTCGTCTAGTTTTTCCTACAGCAATGCGTAGAACTTCAAAGCAGCAGTGATACGGCTGACATGCTTGCCAATTATAATCCAGCACTGTCTGCCATACGAGAGGATCATTTTAACATCGATACCTACCTACTTCGCGGTGTCCATTTATACTATTATTGTATGTAAAGCTGGTTCGCTTTTGAAATTCTATTGGCTATTGCTTATATTATTTCAGTTATATTATTTTATATTATACAGTTCTAAACTTTGTTTACTACATCTAGTAGTTAGCTCCCCGTTACATAATATTCCAGCATATTCTTTTTCATTTCGTGAGAGAAGTTATTCCTTGCTTGTGAATAACAACTCGTGATACAGCTTAATGTACTGTAATAGTTTGGCCATGTAGAAATAATAGACCAGACAAGAATTCGCAGGGTTTTGAAAGCCTCGTCTCAGATTGACGAGGATCTGACCTAAGCAGATGGGCACTAGATACGCCTTGCGGCAGACAGAGATGAGTGGAAGAAACCACTGGCAAGAGGCAATGTCTAAAATAGTAATAAAGGAAGGAGGAAGGAGTAATCATTGCATGTTCGGATGCTTCAGTAAGGTATTACTCATCATATTTTAATATAATATCTCTATCGGCGCTATGATCCATGGATGACCTTGGCCTATTCAATGATTCTTTTCCAATCCAACCGATATGCAGCTGTTCTCCATCCTGTCATTACTAGGACCTAAAGTTTAGCCTTAACATATTCCAGCCACCGTAGTCTAGGTTCATCTCTTCCTGTTGTCCAACCAGGGTGCCCTTCCAACACCTTCCTTAGGAGACTTGCCTTGTCTATGCGATGCAAATGTCTAAACCATATTATCCTTCATTTCTTGATACTTTTCATTTTTTTCACAGCCTCAGATTTTTATTGAGTATTATGTAATACCTACAAATCTACCTCTTCTTTTAATTCAGCTTAGCATTTTAAGAATGCAAACTTTGACTAACATAATTTCGATCATTCTTTATAGAATTTATAGATGGCGGGGCTTAGTCTTTTATTCATATATAAACAGGATAATTGTTATCAACTTTGAATTTCCAAAATAAAATTGATCGAAGATTTTAAAGAAAATTAAATTCAACATTTCATTTATATATTTGCGTAGATGTGAATGTTAAGAATGGGTTCATACGTTCATATGTTTTGCTATAAGACTGATCAATAAAGTAGATAGGTTAGAAATAAATATATTTAAATATTCATAAATATTTAAATATCTTTTTTATTTTTTTTTTTATTTCAGAATTTATAAAAGCATGAAGAAGCTATAGGGTGAAAATAATAAAAGTTTGTGATTAAACAATACACTTGAAGCGAATGCCATTGAAGAACTACAGGTTCAATAGCTCCCAAGCATTTGTCATTTCCTATCCCATTCTGCCGGTGATGGGAGATAAAATAAATTGAGGGCTGTTGAATTCGAAAATAAAAAAAGGAAAAACAGTGAAAAAGAATATAATTGAAAGAAAGAAAGAAAAAGGTTCAATTAAAACCGGATTAGGGCAATGAGTGGAGCTGGGCTTTTGTCGCTTGAGCCTTTGTCCCGGCTCTGATTACAGGGTTTGAGGGCAGTGTGCGGCTTTTCGCTCAGTTGTTTGAAAACTGACTGCGCCAAGTCTTTGCCAGCTACGAGGTAGAGGTAGAGGAGCTTGGGGCATTAAAAGTAGAAGCACTCCTTTGGGACCAATCATTAATATAATCATTAATAAAAGGTGCCACTATTTAGGATTATAGTGCACTCAAAGCAATGCCGAAATAGGAAAAGCATGAGTCTTGAACAAGATCAACTCCACGACTACGAGGATCTTCTTTCCAGTAAGCAGAAATTTCAATTTCTACAATCTCAACCCAACATCTCTTTTGTTAAGAAGCCAACATCAACTGAAGACATCTTAGGGTAATTATTTTAACTCATTCTCGAACTCGAGAACAATTAATTGCGGAATTATTAAATGTATCGAGTACTAGTATTTCATTTATCATATAACTCATTAGAAGATATTGAAGATATCCTTAAAAACAGTGCCGCAAAAACATTGCAACGAAATTACTAGTAACTTAAATATATATTTAAATTATACATTTTTAAATGAATGGCTTCTAAAAATGGACAAATAGTTGATGTAGAAAAGCATTGCTCAGATTTAGAAATAATGGTTCAGAAACAAGCTTCTGAAATGGATTCAAAAATTTCTCAAATGACAAAAAATCCCTAAAATACAATCATCAATGAAAACTCTTTTTACCATGATACACAGTAGGCTAACTCCTCGCAGCCTTAAACAAAAGGGAAGGAGAGAGAAAAAACATCCGGAAACCGATAACGCTTCTTGATAGCTATTCAACTCAAAATAATAGACAGCAACTGGTCGTACACAAAGGACAGAATTGACTTTTACTTATCGCTGAATTATACCAATCCGAAGTTATTTGAGGAAAAGGAGGCCTACTTGTTCACTTAATAATGAACTTAGTATTGATAATTTCCAAAGTTAACTTCCGACCTTTGAATGGTCAGTTACAACTGAGAAACCCAAGAAGTCAGCAGGCGTGTTGGTGATAGAAACCATTAAACCTTGGCTGTAGTGGACAATGCTTAAAAGAAGAAGAACAAGAAAATATCATCTCCAATTACCACCTTGGAAAAACCCAACATAGAGGAATAGGAGAAACATATGAAAAGCTCAAAAGGGAATATTATTTTCCTCGGATGAAAGATAAGATAGGTGAATACATAAATACATGCACTACTTGCAAAAAAGTTAAATATGATCGGAAACCATAACCATTTAAAATTTTTTAAAGGACATTATCTTTATTCTATACTAAAAGATTTAACCAATAATGTTAATCATCAATTAGAACTATTACAATATAAGCATAGGACAAAAAGAGGATTAATTAACGGTTTAGGAAATATAATTAGTTGGCTAACTGGCAATATGGATGCCAATGATAAAGCACACTACGATAAAATAATAGGAACGATAGAAGAAAATAATTATAGAATTGAACATAGTATAGAAACCTCAGTTAATATCGACAAACAATTAATATCTGATTATAAAAATAAAATTAAACACTAAAAAAAATTTCGAGCTTATCACCAATAATACGATGACATTAAAACAAATGAAGACGCTTATAATTTATACATACATATTTCTCAATTACTAAACCAAGTAAAAGAAATAACTCTATCACTAGAATTTTGCAAATTAGGTATAATTCATTCCAGTATTATGACTAACGTTTTGAAAAATCTTCCTAACAAAGTCCATTTAGTATCTAACAATACAGAAATTTTATGGGCAAATAGTAAAATATTTTGTTCAACACACAAGAAGGTAATTCATACTTTTATAAGACTACCAACTCACGAGAACAAATACCAAGGATACGTAGTTCATACAGTACCTAAATATATTAATGGCACATTTTACGAAATCGAGCTTGACAACGATTTATACATTCAAAACCAAAACAACATTTTTACAGCAGAATGTATATACGAGGAGGAATATTATTGTAAAAATCTTATTAAAGTTAATAACAGTTGTATCTATTCAATAATTCAAAATGGCAATGTAAAAACTTGTAAACTTAAGCATAGATTAGATAAAAATATAAGATATCTGGATGTTACAAAACAATATTTAACTTATAATATAAGTAAGATAACCAATTGTAATAATATTAGCCAATTTTTACCTAAAGTAAGTCTGATAAATATAGGCATAAATGATTGTTACCCCACATTAACACAAATTTATTATCACAATTATCACAACATATTACAACCATTTTATGATGTATCAATATCAGAAACATTAACCTTAAATACCACAAATGTAACTATACCAACACTCAACATTCTTAGATTTAGCGAAAATATCGCAGTGTATTATTATTATTTAATTATTATCGCTATTATACTGTTAATCATTATTATAACCGTATATGTATACTATTATAGATATAAGAAAACACAAACAGTATTGACACCCAGTGCTCCATTCACTGAGGACTCTTGTAAAATTATTCTATCTAAAGTGTATGAATCAACATTTTAGCAAAAATTGTTACCAGGAGATAACAAATCTTAAAGAAGGGAAGAGTTATAACTGTAAGCTAAAGGTCATCACTCCTTACACAAATTCCTAATCTCGCTATTTACTTTCACACCGATAGTTAAGACCAATCATTAATATAATCATTAATAAAAGGTCATCACTCCTTAAACACAATTCCTTATCTCACTATTTACTTTCACACCGATAGCTAAGACCAATCATTAATATAATCATTTCTTACACAATTCCTTCACCCTTCGCTTCCTTATTCACTCCGATAACAACCCCTATATATGACCTCGTCTTTTAGGACGGAAATTAGAAGTAAGATAGAAGTAAGCTAGGATTGTAGTGGTCAGTTCGACACGTCTTATAGCTATTAGTCAGTCATAGTTAGGCACAAGTGTCATATTTATTGTAATTTGAAATAAACCTTTTTTTAAAAGTCTAAGTTGGAGTAAGCTTATTTAACTATATATTTAAATTATAAATTTTTAAATGAATGGAAATATTTACCATGATACACAGTAGGCTAACTCCTCACAGCCTTAAACAAAAACATCCGGAAACCGATAACGCTTCTTAATAATAGACAGCAACTGGTCGTACACAAAGGACAGTTTTACTTATTATACCAATCCTTCACTTAATAATGTTATTGATAATTTCCAAAGTTAACTTCCGACCTTAAACACCCAAGAAGTCAGCAGGCGTGTTGGTGATAAACCTTGGCTGTGGACAATGCTTAAAAAATTGAAAAAAATCAATGTAAAAGGCATTTTACAGTTTTTCAAGAAATTTTAACCGTAGCCTTACCCTTATAACGCCTCAAAGATACCAGACCATGACTTCCACCGACTATCTCATTAAGATAAGTCTAGGTTAAGTTTATTTTGTTACTAAGTAAGATACTAAATTAAGAAATGATGCTTACTTCTAGTTTTAGTTTTATATGTCAACCCTTTCTTGGAATGTATATTATTTTTCATTTAACAACAGTAAAATTTATTACCAGGTCACATGTCAGTCATCCAATTAGTTCCTCTAGATTACTTTTTCTTTATAATTAACATATCTCAATTATTTGGCCCTACTCAAACCTCTGGATAAGAACTTCTTCATTCATTAATTATTGTAAATTTATTTATAATTACTTAGGCAAGAAAGTCCTGACTGGAATTCCTTTAAATAATTGCTAACCAGACTTGCTCAAGAGCCGAGCACAAAGCTTAACATACTGATAAATGTAGAAGCAACATCATTTAGATTATATAATAATAACGAACCCACTTTTTAATCAAATTTGCCAATAACGATACAAAACCCTTCTCCTATAGTTCATAAATTAAATATTCATAAATTGTCGAGTTCAAAACTTAAAGGATATTTCAAATCTGAGTTTTTTGTTTAGATTTTACAATATAATCTTGTTTTCCTGTTTTTCTCAATTTCGAATTAGCCAACCTATCATAAGGAAAAGTATCACTACAAATTTATTGAAGACTATTTATAACAACGAGTTTCAAGAAAGAAGGTCCAGTATTGATTCGAGAGTTTATTTTTAATTCTCAGTAAAATATAGTCGATGAAAATTTTAAATCAAAGTAGTTTTACGTGTCAATCTCTTTTGAATTCATCACAAACAGAAAAGTATTGTATTTATTATACTTCAACTGATATGAATTCGGCTGTACGTTGAAGATTATGTATTGTTTAGTAAAATGAGGGATCAAAATCAGTGAGTAATTAATGTATGTTTATTCGTTAAAACATTGAGGATTTTCAGAAATAAGATTTTTTATTTTAACCAAAGAGGTATAAGGCTCATAGATCAGAATAAAGATGCATATTCATTACTTCTTGCGATACACAGTCATCGATCCACATTAAACCCTTTCCTTAAAACCTTAGGTCGCCCGAATCTCTCGACGGTTAAATATTTTAAGTATATAGGTATACTTTAAATATTTAACCTATCTTATCATCTTCTTCCCCAGTCTTATTGAATATCAACTTACATATGTATTCTCTTACTCAGTCCCCTGTTATTTCCTCAATATAAATAGTAATGTTTGGCTTCTGGACGTCTCTCGACAGGTTTCCAACATAAAGGAAATCATGAACTATTTTCCGGCTTTATCTTAGCAATCTGGAAACGCACTCAAATTTCCCATATTTGCACCATACTACGTTTGCTTTGCTCCTCTTTTCGCAGCCAGTATTTCTGAGTATAAATACCATTTATTATTGCTACATTTACATAACACCTCTTCAACATATTCATAAACACCAGATCATGTCTTTCAGACCTATACGATTCCACTGAATGGATCTTATTCTTCTTTTTAACCATTCTTTGGGATTCTCTCCCTCCTTATGTCAGACCAACTGATTCCATTTGCTCATTTAAATGATTTTTGAGATTTGTCTGTTTATTATCTTTATAATTAGTTAGTATTCATGTACAAATATAAAGTTTTCTTATTGTTTATATTCATTCTAATACGTTCGTCGATCAGTTGTAATTTTATTTATCACTCCATTTCTAGTGGTTGATGATGACGTAAAATACATTTTCAGTGATTCAGGTATATTGTGTTCCTGAGAAAAGCGATAATTGTAAAATTAGGATTATAATCTGGATTTCGTTTTCCTAGTTTCATGGAAAACTTCAGCAGTAATAATATCAGTTGCAGTTATTCTTTATGTCTGTATTCCGGGTAGTGTATGAATAACTGAAATTAATTTTTAAAAAACATGGAGACATGTCCCCTCATTGCCATGTAAATGAAGATATAATTTAGATCAAACATCTTTGCTTTTGTCCTTACATAAAACCTTATAATTAATACAACTAATATTTCTCTTCATAAGCACAAAATAATATTTTCAAAGAAATCAAGATACATTTAAAACAAAATGAATATTTAATTAATATTGATAAAAATTTTAATTCATCCATTTTGATCTAGATTTAAATGTAGGATAATATAATCATTGTGGATTGGGATTACATAATATGGATGTGGGTGCGTGTATTTGGATTTGAATGGTAACATTTATTTTTTTTCCCGAAAATCACCGATTTTCAATAATGTATATCTCGAAAACCGAATTGAGAAAAATTTATATCATATTAATTTTATTAAAAACATAATAAGCTCTAATTTTTAGTTGAAATATATTTTTGTAGGGTCAACCAGTTTCGAGATATAATCGAAAAACCAAAGAAAAATTAACTTCTACTTTCTCCCCGCCGGTAGCTCACCCCTTCCCCCAGAAATGGAGACTTTTAGTATGTTTACCTTCTAACTACTCCTAACAAAGCTTATGAAGTCAACAATTATCGCATGCATTTTGCAATGTGTTTATTGACTGGAATAAAATAATCGTATCCTCTTCCATTCGTTACCTCACTACCTTTGACTATTTATTTATTCAATAACAAAATTTTCTTAAAACAATCTTTTTTTTTTTAATATTGTTTTAGAACATCTGATCTCATTACAATATTTTAATCAGAAAAAAAAAATACTTAGATATGTAAATAAACTCTAAACAACATGTAAACTAAAACAAGTGAGAGGGCTAAAACTCATTCACTTAAGAATAAAACTGGCCATTATCAGAGCTTTATAATAAAAATATAGTTACAATAGATGTGTGGACACGTCAGTGAATTATGGAATTCATTGCCCATATCAATTCAAAATAATTGTTAATCTTCCGAGCAAATGTAAAATATAAATAATTATGTAATAGATATTAGAATAGTGTAAGTAAGTTGTATCTTTTAACAAGATTTCTCATTTATTTTGTAACTCATAATGTAATTATTAATCAATTGTAACAGCCAGACGATGCCCAATGTATTGCTCTCATATGTTATTTTCTGTTTTACCTGCTGGATTTAAATGTAGTAGCAATATAAATAAAACAAATGAAAATTACTTTATAACTTTATGTCATAAAAAAAAAAAATAATAAAAAATAAATAAATTTTAGATCCTAGTAATGAAAATAATAAATACTTATACCTATTTCTAATTATCTGTCGACTATTTTTAAATTACATTTAAAAGATTAAATCATGTCTCCATTCTATTCAAAAGATCTAGATACACCTATTTTTAAAATATTACATTATGTTTAAGTTACTTTTTTCCTAATCGCCGTATTTCCGTGCTTCCTTAACCCTTTTGCACACCGAAGCCGCCAACCCAATGCCTTACTGTACTGACTGGACTATTTGTACTATTGAAACATTCGGATCAGCAGGTCTTGGTGTGGTGTATGATTATATGGATATTTTACATAGTACAAAAAGTTCGTTCCTAGAACGAACGTATTTTTCCGAAGATTACAGTCTTAAAAATAATTCTTGAATGTGTAATACATTCAATTGTAATACAAACTTTGGAATCTTGGCATTATGTAAGAATCTCCGTCATACCAGTAAGGACACCAGAAAAAAGCTTACTGTTAGGGTTTTATGGACAATAGTATTTTAATGTCATTGTTCATTTGTGCATATCTTGCATTATTAAAGATTATAGTTGAATCTGTCAGTAAAGTAATTATTGGCAACTGAGAAAAACAGCGATGTAATTTATAATAATATTCCAGTTTATTTTTATAGTTTAAGATAACAAAACACTGAGGATGTTACCTAATATTGTTCTATTAAAACTACGCATTATGAGTGAATCATAGAATAGTGAAATCATTACGAATCCTCCAACATTAAGAATGGGAGACATGTTGTACTATAATCCAGGATGTATTAACACAGGCAATAAAATGCAACTAGGTTGCGACAGAGCATTAATTTTTCACTAATGGTTCCAATAAGGACCTGCGCAGTAGATCCAAGTTGTTAAGTGGAGATGGAGGCCCTTGCCACATTACCTGCCCTGTAATTCCTCTGAATGAATTTTTAAAGGCTTAGCCCGGGTCATTAGGTGCCAATCCGCGTAAGTGCTGTCTTGTACGGCCCGTCCCTTCTTCTCTCCTTGTTCTTATTTTGTCCCTTACATGACCAGTAAGGTTGGATAGATACATTAACTTAATCAATTGAGCGTATTTTTAACCAATAAAAACATGTATTATATATTATTATCGTAAAACTACAATGAAAAAAACTGCATAGTGTTTTTACTTATAATTCGAGTATTTATATTCTACCGTGAGATAAACATTTTTGGCTGTAATTCTGAATAAAAATTAATCATTTATTTCTGTATTATTTTTATTTTTTATTGAATTTTGAATTGTAAGTACATTAGTTTCAGTCTCATAATTAATGAAGCCTATTTCTTCTTAACATGTTAGCTCCGTGTCATTCTCCTAGGAAGTGTATTCGGTCCGTTTGTGAAATTAGAAAATTTTCGATAAACACATACAGATCAGTAAATGACCACACACGGACACACTATAAACTTTTTTATTATAAATTAAATGGACATCCAGATATCAATTCATGGAATAGCTACATCATGCCAAAGAATACTAGAAAGTACTGAAAAGAAACTGGATGAGAGACCCATGAAGTAAATCAAAGACATGGAAGGAGTGCTATTGTGTTCTGTCTCTCCTCATACCTAAAATTCTATTTGTTTTATATTTATGTTTCAATTTATCTGCTCAATTTGGTATTTGGTATTTGGTAGGTATGGATATAAAAAAAAATATCATATTATTAAAAGAAAATGTTTATGTAATAAATATTCCAATCTGCTTCATTTAATAAATAATTGTGATGGTAATAAGAATATAAGTATAAAAGATATAGGTAATATTCTATAAGTTAATTTTATTTGTATTTTTTTTTTTTTTTTTATCGATTCATGGAAAATTAAAACTGCACAAATATAAACATCAAGTAAAATGTGTTGATAACGATTACAAAAACACGTGAACAACTTGCGAAGAACTACTAGTAGTACTTCTATAAAACCTCCAGACTAGGTATCTTGGCCATCTTCTTTTCTGACGCCTCCGGGGGTTATCGGGAATGGTGTGGGAAGCAAGTTGAGAAACTAGTGGTTTTTAGTGGTTATAGAGCTTACTTTGAAGCCAGGGTTTGAAATCAATAATTATTTTTTCCAAGA
This sequence comes from Euschistus heros, assembly GCA_003667255.2. Lineage (NCBI taxonomy): Eukaryota > Metazoa > Arthropoda > Insecta > Hemiptera > Pentatomidae > Euschistus > Euschistus heros. The sequence goes on from RCWM02000200.1 coordinate 1,174,756, forward strand.
AATCATGTAATAATTATTATATTTGATTTTTAATTTTAAAATTATTTCTGATTTATAAATAAAAATTTCAATTGATTTTTGATGTTTATTGATTGGAATAAAAATTATGATCACTCACTGAGTGTGACGGTATTGCATAAATAATAATGATTAAATTGCGATCAATAAAATATTGATCAGAAAATAAAAATCACCTTTTAAATACGAATTGATCATTATGTTTGCATACAAAATACTCAAAATACATCTTGAAGATAATTAAAAAAATTTAACTTTCTGATTTAAAAATGAATTACTCAAAAATTATTATTATTATTAATTGTAAAAATTTTGTTATGATCAAAAATAAAAAATCTATTTTAATAAAAATCATCAAATTATTTTAAAAATTCCAGATAAAAATCTTGATCGGATTTGATTTTTATTATTATTATTTTTAATTAACTATTTCAAACCCTGATTTTAGGGATATAGGTATCTGGTTTGGGCAAACTCAGCAACATACAGAACATTAAGATCTTTATGGATAAGTTTATTGGTGACAAGATAAGGAGAATTTAGGATTTTTTGAAGGATTTTGGATTGTAAGGATTGGATACGAGAAGAAAGACAAGGTTTAGTGAAGCCTCAAAGCTCAACTTTGAAAGTCCAAATGGGTCTGATTACTGGCATGTAAATAAGAATTTTGTAATATATTGGGAGCTTTGAACGTTTGTCTAGTGAATGTTGAAATTATATTTATAAACGAACAGTATCTTGTAATAATATAATATAAAATAATTAAGTGATAAATAACAAAACAAAATAAGATACAGAGAAATAAATATCGAACTTCTGTCTCTAGTTAATAGAATTATTGGTTAGGATAGGTTGGTAACCTGTAAGATAACCTGAACTTCCGACTAATGCTAGAATAAGTTGTCAAAGAGCTCGTTCACCCTTCGTCCTCCTGTAAGGCTATAAATATTTTAAGGTGAGTCATAATACGTTTGGTACTGAAAGTATCAGCGAAACGCGTCATCTCTCATACTTTTAATGTTTAATAAAGTGTAACCTTTAAATTGTAGTATAATTTTATACTGTAGCGGTAGAATAAATTATTTTTCTGAACTGTGTGTGTGTATATATATATATATATATATATATATATATATATATATATATATATATATATATATATATATATATATACATGTATTTAGATTTATTTAAATTGATATTTTAAATTCAAGATTGCGGTTGACGAAAAAGTAGTTTTGTTTAGTAATATTCAATAATAAATTATAGTTGTTCTTGTTGTAAAAGAAGAAAAATAATTATGTTCTTAAACAAATTAATAAATCATAGCACCTGACTACCGCTTGCTATTATTAATAACGCAATGAATTTAATCTTTATTCCCCGTAATGACAAACATCCATCAGAGGGCTTGAATACAAATCTGATAACTAATTTATCCTTCAGCTAATTTATTCAAGCAGTGAAATAAAGACAGCAATCACACAGCTTATCTTACCCTGCGGTTCAGCTCCTTAAGCCCCCAAATCCGGATTAGTGTTTTTATTCAAATTAGTTGCTACTTCAGTTCCCGGCCATTATACATTTTTATTATTTATCATCCTCCATGAATACTTAATCGGCCGTGAGGGCAATATTATATCTTCTGTGTAATCTTCTTATAATAATGCTAATTACTCTCTTTGCAGATTTTTCTTGTTCTTGTCATTTTCGCTTCTAAAACAGATATAAATAACAAAATTACACTGAGTCACTTGAGCAACGCATGATGGTATAGAGTAATCAACAAAATTTTGATTAATTAATTATCTGTCAATTATTTTATATTTTTTTATTTTTAATGTATATTTGGTTAGAAGAATATTGATTTTTAAAAGGGAGAAAAGAAAATGTATGAAAATATATATATATATATATATATATATATATATATATATATATTTTTTTTTTTTTTTAATATACATTTATTGAAATTTACAACTGTATAGAATATATACATCAAGTAAATGTATTGACAACGATTATAATAGCATGTTAAAACTTGAAAAAACTACTCATCAGTAGCAATTGATTAAAACCTCTACACTAGAAGGTCTCTTGGCCATCTTCGTTTCAGACGCCTCGGAGGGTAATCAGGAATAGAGTGGGAAGCAAGTTGAGAAAATAACGGATTTGAGTGATTATAGAGCTTACTATGAAAGGATAGGTATCTGGTGTGGGCTAAATCAGCAACATATAGAACATTAAGATCTTTATGGAAAAGTTAATTGCTGGCATAATACGGATTTTACGAAGGATTTTGGATTGTAAGGATTGAATACGAGTTGCATTAGATGGTTTAGTGGAGCCCTAAAGCTCAACTCCGTACGTCCAAATAGGTCTAATCACAGTCATGTATATGAGTCTTATGTAATTAATTGGGAGCTTTGAACGTTTGTCTAGTAAATGTTGAAGTAGTCTGAAACGACGGGCAGTTTCTTGTCGTTTTAGTCTTGTATGTGGATTCCAAGTTAGTCGTTTGTCCAAGAGGAGTCCTAGGTAGCGGATCTGTTCAACAGGGATTAGTGGAATATCATTACGAAAATATGAAATGTAGAAACTGTGATGGCAATATTCTTGCTATGTATCAAACCTATATCGTTTAATTTGATAGAGATGACATTAGCGTGTTGCAAAAGGGGTGGCCCGTCGTGGGTGGTCCGGGGAGTTCGCGCCCTTTGTTGAAACCTTTTTCTCTACCTGCCTATCCTTTACCGGCAAAATATTTTTCAAGATCAGTTTTTGAGAGGAGTTTGAGTCGATCAGTCGAGCAGTCCAGGAGAAGATCTTTGAGAGTCATGGAGAGAGTCTAGGAGATGTCTGGTCTGGTCCCTTCTGAGCTATGTAGTTCCTGGATCCTTCGGAGCTTGGGAGCTTCCGGCTTACCACTATGAACCCACACGTAGCATCACCCATCGTAGCATCATTAAGAAGATAAGTTTAGATTAAGTTATTTGTTACAATATAAGTTTAAACTTAAGAATGATTCATTTTCCTAACTGTCATTTCATATGTCAACCCATAATGGAATATATATTGTTTTAGTTCAACCGTAATTTATTCACCATTTGCATGCCACTCATTAATTAATATATTTGTTTACCCTTATTTATAATTAACATACACAATTATCTGGCCCCACGATCACCTTCTGGAGAAGAATTAATTAAATCAATTTATTATTTAAATAATACATATTTATTATTTGTCAGGAGATTAAGTCCTGGCTGGCATCCCGATAATTAGATTAATGCTGATCCGAACTCAAACAGAGACGGACATAGCATTAAGAATGGCACCCCTTGCGTGGAACCGATTTGTCAGATACTTAATGTTGTTAATTAGTGTTAATTATTTTAATTAGAAATTAATTAATGAGTGACATAACTTTTTTTTTCAATTTAATTCAAATAGGACAAGTGTGTGTTGAATCAGTTTATCATTAACGTTTTATCAAATGACTTTAATAAGGACTTTCTTAATTTTTCGTTTTGATTACCATAAAGGTTGTGTATAATAAGTGCTATTAGAACATTTTTGAGGGTTTTAATTGTTTTTATCATCATAAGCAAGATGTCGCAGAAACTTAATGAAAATGATCTGAGAACGATCATGATGATGTTTGAAAGTTTAAAAAAGGAGTATAAGGATACACAAACCGAAATATTAACAAAAGTAGATGATTTAAAGGTGGAATTGAAAGATTGTAACAAAGCTTTCCAAATTGATAAAGAGGAACCTGAAGTTGAATTAACCTGCTCGCTCCCGACTGTAAGCGAAGTAATTGTGAAACAAACAAAGGAAGAGCCTAAATGTGAGATATCTAATGATTGTTCGACTATTATCGAAGTGGAACAAAATTTTAAAGAAAACCTCCCAGCACTAGAAATGGAAGAAATAGCTGAGGAAGAAGTAAATGAGGAAACTGAAGATGAAAATTCCAGTCCTCTAACCTTTGTCAAAGAATTTTATGAAGTAGACCTCTCGATATGTGATGAAGAAATCACTGTAGAAGAAACAAGTAAGAAGAAGAAAAAGAAGAACAAGAAGAACAAGAAAAAGAAAAGTAAATTATTATCAAAGAAAAAGAAAAATAATAAAGGAAAAAAGCTCAAATATAGAAATAGGAAGGGGACAAGACCAAAAACGCTCAGAACAGTTACAAGAGTTAAATTTGTGAAAAGACTACAATCAGTAATAGTTAAAAAGAATAGTAAGTTAAAATTAAAGGTAAAGAAGAACCATAAGAAAGGTGAAAACAGGTTTGAAACAAAAGGAACTATATCTTATGGAAAAGAAAACTATAGTGAAGATAATGACAAAAATAATCCATGCCAAATTACAGAAATGAAAAGGAAAAAAGTATTTGCATTACTAGGGGTAGAAATTGTTAGGAGGAGGTATTTCAGTAGTGTAAATACCCAGAATCCCGTTGATGTACGCAATTATCTACGGGGGAAGGTTAAGAAAAAATTATAATCTTTGAAAACGCCTATTGCAAATTTGGTACAGATCAGGATAATGTTTAAGGAAATTGAATATTTTTTAGGTTAGAAGTATAGATATAATAAATAGTGTAAATAGTATATTATTAGGAAATATTAAATATTTTATCTCAATGAGAGACCTCAACGAAGTTTTAATCAGTTTTGAAACAACTGTTAATTACAGTTAATTACAATTTATATCAGTTTATAAATACTTTGAAAACAAGTTATAGAATGAATAATTGTGAATAAAAATTAAAAGATCTTTAGTCAAGAGAAATTTTGTAGTGGCCAAAGTTGTATACAAAAAATAGCTAAAAGTAGTAAATAGTCTAAAATTGCCAAGAGTGATCAGTTAAAATACAAAAGAAGCATCCCAATGGAAACATCAACAAGTTTGGATCATGAATAGATTGATTTATTTTATGATATATTTTTGTCGAAGTAATTAGGAACATTACTCGAAATTTTTGGAGTAGACGTTGTCCTCCTGTTATTCTGTTATAAGGAAAGAATCCTAAAGATAAAGAAGCCAAAAGGAACTTCTGTTGATACCCAGAGCGATGGGAATTATAATCTGTAAGGATCCAAACTAAAGAAGAATTGAAATATTTTACTAAGTTAATGAATGGGGCTCAATTATTATTTACTTAAGGTGCATAAGACACCTTGGTAGGCTTATCTAAATTTATAAATGGTCATATTTAAATAATGGAAAATATTGATATAGGCGAATACTTATTCATCATTTTATTAACTATTTAGTAGGGAATTTTGTTTTATTGTTTTAGTATAACTAGTTGAGGTCAGGGGTAAAAGGAAAGATTTTAGTTGTGGAGTAAGGAACTTTGTTCATTGTAGATATTAGTGTTGTTGTTGTAAAATAGGATAAAAATTCATTAATAAAAAATAATCAAATAAATAATTGGACAAACCGTATTCATTTAATTTGTAGAGGTTATTTATCTTTTTATTTGTTAATTGTTTGAAAATGTTTCTAGGATTGGTTAGGTAGTAATAAAAAGATTTGTAAATGTCCTAAGATATGCTAAAATTAATATAAAGCTATTTGTGCGTATATCACATTTTAAATAATAATAACATTATAAAATATATTGTTTCATATGAAAAAATAGTTCAAAACAATGTAGGAGTATAAATTGATTTTCTGTAACATTAAAAATAATAGACCTACCTATAACCAAAGCATCATAAATTAGTTTACGAAAGTAGAGTCAGTGTAAAGTTCTGGTTGGCATATAGAAAATAGAAATAGAATCATTTTTTTTATATTTTGCTTTATATAGCATCATTTAGGAGAACGGATATGCGGCTACCTGCAGTTCCAGGTATATCTCCGTACTACGGCAATAGCTTGTAAACGGTCGGTGTAAAGGACACCCTCAATCCTCAGGTAGCGAACCCTCTTCAATAGGATTACAGAAGCAATAACATCTGGAGTGAAGAAGTGAAGGTGACATAAAAGCCCAAAATAACCATAATAATCATCAGTAGTAAGAACCACTTAAGCTTTGAAAAAGGGGTCAACAGATAAAATAACTACTAGGAGGAGAATTTCAATCTCGAATTACTCATCATAAGGTTTCTGTCCAAGGACGTACAGAAAGACTCCTCAAATGGATAAACAAGAAAAGAAACATATCATACAGTTGGTTGAAGGTACCTAGTCATTCTTTATCGCCCTCGCAAACAATAAGATGATCCTTACGAAGATACCTAGTTTTGTGTGATTACAAGTGGTTGGACATCAATTAAAAGTGGTCAAACCCAATAGAGCCTTGCCCTATAATAATAGTTCCGTCAAACCAGGAGCTCCCTAACTGGTTGTTCAATATATTATTTTGTCAGTTGAATCACTGACAATGAAGAGGTGAAAAATGTTAATTTATTGTTTTATTTTTATAAAATATGTTTTATTTGGTAAAAAGATGATATTTAATAGTGTAACATTGAAAAATCTTATAGTACATATACTTATGATAGAAATATGGTTGTTTACAGGGTTTGTAGAGCTTAAAAGGTATACATAAATACAACGCCTTAACATTTTTCATAATTTGTTTTTTATATAAATAAGTTAAACGTTAATTTCATTTTTGTATTTACTATCATTTGTTAGTATTAGTATTCGTAAATATTGACTTAACTACATTGTTTTTTATTATTAAATTGTTCATAAAAGTATGATCATAGGTGGTATATTTTGTTTATTTTATTATTCTAGGTATAAATGGTCCTAGAGTTATTTTTCTGGATTTAAATTTTTAATATTGATAAGGCTTATTTTTGATATTATCCTAACTTTATGTAAATTATGTATGACTATTTGTTGTCAATATAGCCTTCTCTAAAGAAATGATGGTGCTAAATTTTAAATAATTATTAAATTCACTGTTTAAACTCAAATTAGTAACCAAGTTTGTATTATATTCTAAATCACTGGTTTAGCAGATAAGTCCTGAATCATGTTATTCATAGAATTTAAAAATAGTCTTACTGTAATATTTTGTTGATATCATGAAGGTAAAATGGTGTTTATTTTTATGTTATTCAATAGTGTGATATTCAATTTTGTTATATACTAAATTTTGTTTATTGAATTTACCTCAGGGCTAGCTATATATATTATTTCTGTTAATAATTGTAGATTATTTTAAAGAAAAATCAATAAGTTTTGTCCGCTTATTAATTTTTCTTTTCTTGTAAGAGGTGGGTAATGCTATGTATCAAACCTATATCGTTTAATTTGATAGAGATGACATTAGCGTGTTGCAAAAGGGGTGGCCCGTCGTGGGTGGTCCGGGGAGTTCGCGCCCTTTGTTGAAACCTTTTTCTCTACCTGCCTATCCTTTACCGGCAAAATATTTTTCAAGATCAGTTTTTGAGAGGAGTTTGAGTCGATCAGTCGAGCAGTCCAGGAGAAGATCTTTGAGAGTCATGGAGAGAGTCTAGGAGATGTCTGGTCTGGTCCCTTCTGAGCTATGTAGTTCCTGGATCCTTCGGAGCTTGGGAGCTTCCGGCTTACCACTATGAACCCACACGTAGCATCACCCATCGTAGCATCATTAAGAAGATAAGTTTAGATTAAGTTATTTGTTACAATATAAGTTTAAACTTAAGAATGATTCATTTTCCTAACTGTCATTTCATATGTCAACCCATAATGGAATATATATTGTTTTAGTTCAACCGTAATTTATTCACCATTTGCATGCCACTCATTAATTAATATATTTGTTTACCCTTATTTATAATTAACATACACAATTATCTGGCCCCACGATCACCTTCTGGAGAAGAATTAATTAAATCAATTATTATTTAAATAATACATATTTATTATTTGTCAGGAGATTAAGTCCTGGCTGGCATCCCGATAATTAGATTAATGCTGATCCGAACTCAAACAGAGACGGACATAGCATTCTGAACTATTATTTTTGACGTAAATCAGGATGTTGTCTTCAATGAGATAGGTGTGTCACAATCCAATGAAGTTGTGAAACAATGTGTTTTTGTAATTATAAAGCATATCTTTTTATATTCGAAGACTAGTTTCGCAACTTAAACAATTATCATAAGTTTTAAAAACAAACGAAAATTCAAAACACTAGCACTTCGGAAAAGATATTATTTGAAGATTACAGGGGAAGAACGTAACCAATCAAATTTTTAGTATTTTCCAGCAGATCAAGTTTTTCTCATACACACAAAAAAGATACAACTATTAAATTAATTTTTTAAAAAATTTCCTTTACTCTTCTTATGTACAAATTTTAAAATTTAATACAAGAAATCAAAAAGGTTGATACTCGTCTAATAAAGCCAAAGAGAAGGCCTTCTAAAAGGTTTCAGGTCCTACAGTCAATGGACATATAGTTGTTCGAAAATGAGGATGGAGGATGGTGTATTAAGGTAAAAGGATAATCCCTTCGGTTTTCCATACGACTAGTCGGTTTTTCTGTTCTTATTGAAAAAAAAATTAAAATATTACTATTTAAAATATTTACCTGATTTATAAAACAAAAACGATTTTAGTATTTCTCATAATTTGTCAATATTTAATTTTAGAGTCTCTTCAACGTTATGTATTAGTTTCACTCCCGAGTCTTTGTTGAGTTTATAGTTATATTCATTTAAATGGATAGAAGTTGGAATTTTGTTTCTTATTATTGTATGCCCTTTAATGTTATTTTCACCATGGATTTACTGATCGTCCAGTTTTTAGTTCAGTTCTCCATTAAAGTAAAATTGACACATACAGGGTGAGTATCTCTTAGTGTAAAAAAAAAAATTTGGTTAAACAAGATCAAAAATGTAGCTAAATGCCGCAAATCTCACCTTTCTATTCCAATCCGTTGCAGATATACGATAAATCAAAGACTTTTTTGAGGAAATCAGGTTTTTTTTTTTTTTTCGCATAAAAACTGTAATATCTCCATTTTGTCTAAATATTTTTCAAATTTTGGCCACATTTTCAGATTTAGCATTAAATTTCCTATAAGAACAGAGTACACGTAACCTTGAATTTTACAAACTTGGTATCTAAAGAACAGCTTGATCTTCACCTTATTTGGGGAAGTCACAATGTCTTATTTACTTCAACGCTCACCGGTTTTCGTAAAAACTATCCACAAAACGTCAAATCTCACAAAAACTTGCAAAGTTAATCAGCTTTCGAATGATATGTTAAACGTAATGATTTTGTTTCAATTTTATGGAGATATTTACTTTTGAAACCGAAAAAATATGGTGTTCTTATTTTGTATACAAATCAGTTACTTGGGTAAAAAAAACATTATGACAATCCCTTAATGGTAATGTGAATTTTAAACATAATAAACTCTTCATTGGAATAAAAAGCAAAGGAAAAAATGATTGTTTAATAGAAAAAAAAGGAAAACTGTCAATAAAGCGACACTACATCAGATGATATGCTATTATTACATTTATTTATTTATTTATTTGAATTAAATAAGACATTGTGATTTCCCCAAATAAGGTGAAGATCAAGCTGTTCTTTAGATACCTAGTTTGTAAAATTCAAGGTTACGTGTACTCTGTTTTTATAGGAAATTTAATGCTAAATCTGAAAATGTGGCCAAAATTTGAAAAATATTTAGACAAAGTGGAGATATTACAGTTTTTATGGGAAAAAACGTGATTTCCTCAAAAAAGTATTTGATTTATCGTATATCTGCAACGGATTGGAATAGAAAGGTGAGATTTGCGGCATTTAGCTACATTTTTGATCTAGTTTAACCCAATTTTTTTTTTACACTAAGACATACTCGCCCTGTATAATAATTAGGAATAAAAAAATATTTTAAAACCAATTCGATTTAATTTTTTTTTTTTAGTAATCAATTGATTTGTAGTTTTTAAAATTCTTCCTGGTTATTTATTTTTGGATTGACTGACTTATCACTTCAGGGTGTCAAGCGTCACTTTCACGACTGACGCTCGCATGTAACCAGTTTTTTTAAAAATACTTTTCTGTCTGAGTCACTAACATCATGATGAATCAGTTGTAATAATAATAGCCAAAACATTTATAATAGCGTTTCTATTATTATTGAAAACTGTATCATCTTCTTTATTAAAATCATTATGTCTTTTCATTATTTCTATAATTTCCCTCCAATGTCTTAGGTCCAGATTTTTCCTGCAGCGATGGATTTGATCTCTTCAAATTTCAGTTTATTTATATGAATTATAGTGTATTTTTCCATGACATTGGACTGGGTTCTGAAAAAAAAAAAAAAAAAAAAAAAAAAAAAATGATTGCAATATTCGATTATTACATTTCTTTGAATACTCTTAAAGTATTTTATCACAAAAATATTATTAAATATAAATATTACAATTGGCCGGGTTTCATTGATTAAATACAATTGAAAATTGTTGTGAATATCTCAAAATTTGCGACAGACAAGTTAAATAACAATACAATCAAATTAGCAATTTACTGTTCCTTAAACTATTTCTTACTAAGCAATTAAATAATAAATAATAAAAAATATGTTTTTGTTGAAATGCACTTTTATATAAGTACGTTTCAGAATGTATATTGCCACCCGATGTATGTTTTAAATAAGGAAATAACAATCCAAAACCTACTTTATTAATAGGATATTGTTTTTATAAGTTTAAAATCGCTTCAAGTAAGCCGACTTGAAATTAGCGCCCTTTCTTCTCCCCCTTCCCTTTTTTTCTATTTAGTGGAGGTCGCTTAAGGATCGTATCAGATCTATAAGGTCTAATTGAGAAGGCATTGATATTTATCCGCTTGTTTGCCTTTATTCCTTGTCGTGTTGTTATTCTTCTTAAATCTAGCCGTAGTGTTCATATATAACTTTATAATGTCTACAGCACTTGCAAGCAAAGATGATTCCTCTGTACCTCTCCTCTTTTAATGTTAATTCATGTACTCAGTTCGCTTAAAAAAACGGCCGACACAGTTTACTTACTAATTTAAGATATTTTATATATATACATTATCTAACATTTACTTTTGACTATTGAAAAATAATTAATTTACGTTTCAATGCAATTCTTAATATTTTTTCAAATGCGTAATATATCAAAAATTTCGCGTGAAGCTACATTTTTTTCAAAATTCAAGAAACAGAAACCTTTAAATTTCTATTTTATGGATTAAGATTGATACATTATTATCCACTTCTAATGGATTTATTTAATTTGAAGACTATTTTCAAGCGGTAAACATTTATCATCCGTTATAAAAACATATAAAAAGTTTAAAAAATCAGCAATTAGCTACATACATCATATATATATATATATATATATATATATATATATATATATATATATATATATATATATATATATATATATATATATATATGCATAACTATTATATATAAGATATTAGGGTCAAGAGCAGATTGAATGCATTCAGAGATAAAGGACAGAGTTCAGTTCTAATGGTCTCCCAGACATATTTTAGAAGCTATTTTATTTTGCCTTCTTGATCATAAATTTGCCTTTTTTTTCTTTTTTTTTAAATATATGTATATATAATCTGAGTAGCTAAGGACTGATGTTTTGAATTGTTTACATGTTTTTGGAACTGATGATGAATGTTAATCATTCGAAAATATTCTTCTTCACATCATACCAAAAAAAAAAAATAAATAAAAAAATTCTTTACCAATCCTAATTCTATTGATCCTTCTTTACTCTCATACGTGTCTCCAATGATATTTTTATTTTTTCTATTTTAATTCGAAAAATTTACATGTCACTGGGTCTTCATTGTTCACGATTGGAGATTTACCTACTTGTGATGTTAATATTTAGAATTTTATGTATTGCACAGTTATTTTCTCTTCTCATTTGTTTCTTTCTTCTTTTTTAATATTTTTTTTTTTTTTACTGTACATAATGGATGAATGTAATCATGAAGCAATCTGTATTACTTTTTTCCACATTTGTGGCAGATTGTAATAATTATTCAATATAAGTTTAAAATATTTAGAACTATTATTTTTTCTTTTATATTGATCCTAGTAAATAATTTGATAATAGTGTGAACAAGGGAAGTAAAAGCACTGTGTTGGAAGAAGAAAACAACTAAAAAAAAAAAAAACTTTTATAAACAGGATAATTAAAGATCAAGCTATTCCTAGAATATTTTTCAACGCAGCGAACATTTGAGAAATTTAACTTCAAGAAAACAATATTTAAGTAATTCATAGAATTTTTTTAATTACATTTAGTTTATCAAAATATTTTTAGTGATTGTTTATTGACTGAAATTTATTAATTAAAATAGTTCAAGTGATGTGTCATGGCCGCTATTAACATTACATCGGTAAGTGCTCAGTGCTTGTGATCATATTATCAATAGTATAAACTATAATCCTGCAGCCAAACTTTATAAACAGTGAAAGTTTATACAATGGAATCTTTAGACAGACATACTGGGTGAGGTGAGTGAGTTAATTATTAATTAAAGACAATTATAATAAAGACAGTTACTAGAGAATAGTTCCCTAGTCAGCCGAATGGGGCGTTACCTACACTCCCTATCTCTCAAGGTCTATCTGTTGAACAGCCGAGTTCTAACTCGGATTGTTATTGTTATTATTTTTATTTTTCTTAGAGGATAAGATTTTTGTTTTTTTCTTTTTCTTGTCTTATATAATTTCTTTCATCGTTAGTAATGCGTTTTTTTTTTCCTTTTATTTAAATATTGTATATAGTTCTGTAAATACTCTAGTTCATAAGTATATTTTACATACATGTTTTTTTTTCGCTTTTAATTCAATTTAGTTAGTTTAAATTGTTTTTTGTTTTTTTTATTCTTTTATTAATTGAAATTTACAACTGTATTAATAAAAACACATTTAGTAAATATGCTGTAAACAATACAAAATAATGGCATGATTAGAACTTGTAGAGGAACTACCCATTAGTAGTATTCTACTGAATATTGACAGAAGAAGATCACGAGGCCATCTTCTTTTCAGACGCCTCGGAGGATTGCCAGGAATGGAATGGGAAGCAAGTTGTGCTACAAGTGGATTTGGATGGGGAGTAAGTTTATTATGAAAGGATAGGTATCTGGTTCGTGCCAAATCGGCGACATATGGGATATTCAGGTCATTGTGGATTAATTCATTTGTGACAAAGTAAGGAGCATTAAGGATTTTTCAAAGGATTTTGGATTGGAGTGATTGGATGCGGGAAGAATTCGATGGTTTGGTGGATCCCCATAACTCTATTCCGTAAGTCCAAATAGGTCTGATAATCGTCATATAGATGAGTCTCTTGTAGTGAATCCGGAGATTTGAACGTTTGTCAAGTAAGTGTTGTAGCAGTAGAAATCTACGTGCAGCTTCTTGTCTTTTCAATCTTGTATGAGGGTTCCAGGTAAGTCTCTTGTCCAGATGAAATCCAAGGTATCGTATTAGTTCCACATTAATTAGCGGTACACCATTAAAGGATACTGGAGGACAGGATGAGGTAGGTTTTCGACGGAGAGTAAAGGTTATTTGCTGGGATTTGCTAGGATTTATCTTAACTCTCCAGTTATGACACCATTCTTGAATGGAAGTGATATGTGACTGGAGTGTCTGGGATGCAGCTAAAGGATCGTCATTGACTGATAACACGCTGGTATCATCAGCATAGGTTGTAAGGATAGTATTAGGATGAGTTGGGATATCAGCTGTATACACGGTATAAAGAATGGGACCCAGGATACTACCTTGTGGAATACCAGCAGTCTGAGGAAAGATAGATGAGTATGTGGAGTTATGGTTAACTTTAAATAAATACTCTATCAGAAAGGTAGGAATGGAGGATGAGGAAATATGTAGATGGAAGGAATTGGCGAAGTTTATAAAGCAGTCCTGGATGCCAAACCCGGTCAAAGGCCTGTTCAACGTCAAGAAAGACACCCGTGCAATACATCTTGCGCTCCAATGCAGATGAGATAACATCCACCACGCGATGGCACTGCTGGGTAGTGGAGTGAAACTGACGAAATCCAAATTGGTGATCAGGAATAATGTGATGGGAATCAAGGAAGGGATAAAGGCGTTTCAAAAGGAGCTTTTCAAGGATTTTGCCCATGATAGGCAGGAGAGCAATAGGTCTGTATGAGGAAGGATTTTCTTGTGGTTTTTTAGGTTTTGGGATCATTTTTATAATTGATAATTTCCAGGAATCGGGAAAATATGTTGTACGGAGGACAGCGTTATAAATGTAAGTTAGGAGTAATACTACTTTCCTTGGTAGGCTTTTGAGGATTCGTGAGGTAATAAGGTCGTGTCCAGGAGCTTTGTTAAGGGACAATCTATGGATTATGGATATTATATCTGAAGGGTGGAAGGCTTTAGGAGGAAGGGTCATTTGGAGAGGAATAGTCAGTTCTGCTTCAATAAATTCTATGTGATAAGGATTTAGGATGTCAGAATGAGGTATAAATGTATTATGTAATTGTTGTAACCAAATACCTCAGATTTTTCTGAATCAGATTTGGTCCAGGTTTGAGCTGGAGTAAGGAGAGGATGATTGAAGGATTTAAATTTTAATAGTCTTTTGGTAGTGGTCCATAATGATTTGTCGGAAACAGATAGTTGTTCAGTTTGTTTTTGTAAAATTTGAAATTTTAGTTTTTTAAGTTCTGATTTAAGTTTGTTAGTTAATTTGGTGTAAATGGTTTTGTCAGATGGGTATCGAGTTCTATGCCATTTGGCTCTAGCTCGACGTTTTTCTACTAGCAATACCCGAATATGTTGAGGTAAGATCATGCCTTCTGAGTGTCTTAATCTATTTTGTGAGGTATTTTCTGTTATGCTAGTTTCTATTGATTTAGTAAGATGTTCTATTGCTGCATCTATTTGTTGACAAGTTTTTAGTGGAATTTTGAGGTCAATATGGTTTTCTAAAGCCGAACGAAATTTGTCCCAGTCCACCCGTCCAGTTATTAAGGATGGAGGAGAAGGTTTGATTATATGAGTAGAATGTAAGGTCAGCAGAACCGGGCTATGGTCTGAGGAAAGGTCATCTAAGGAATCTATTGTAGTTTGGGAAGTAGATATTTGCGAGGTAACGAATATGTCCAGTATATCTGGGCGTTTTTTTTAGGGATGTAGGCCAGTAGGTAGGATTGTTAGGAGAAAGGATAGGGTAATTGTTTAAGGATGATACACTGGATAGAACACTACCTCGGGGATTGGATGTTCTACAGCCCCATCGCTGGTGTTTAGCGTTATAGTCCCCACCTGCAATGAAGCGCTGCCCAAAGGATTGGAATAAGGAATGCAGAATATTTTGGGAAAGGCTATTTCCTGGAGGACAATATACAGCTGAAAGAGTAAGGTTAAATAGGAAGGTGGATAGGATTAGTGCGGTGGACTGAATGGTGTCAGTTGGAGAGGAAGGAATCAGAGTGTGAGTTAGCGATCTTTGTATAAGGATACAAGTACCACCGTGGGATGTTTTATCGGGGTGGTCAGTTCTGTAAGTGATGTAGTCTTTGATGTGGAAATAATGGGTGGGCGTCAAGTGGGTCTCGGTAATTAGGGCAACGTGAATGTTATTGTCGTGTAAGAATATGTCTAGTTCGTTCCTGTGATTGAGCAAACCATTTGCGTTCCATAAAAGAACTGCCAAGGAGTTTTGGATCATCGAGGAACAATAGACGAGATATCTGACAGGGCTCTTGTGAGGAGGGTAATTAAGGGTCTGATCGTATCTTGGAGTTCTCGGAGGAAGGAGGAAAGAATAGATGAGATATCACTAAAACCTGGGAGGAAATAGGATAGGGTTCTGATCTTTGAGACGGAAGGTTAACTGTCTTGAAGATGGTACTTGGAATGGGATTTGGCTAGGATTTTGTTGAGGTATGGTTTGCTCATGAGTTTGAATTGGGGTGTTGGTCTGTTGGTTTACTGGTTGTGGGTTCTGTTGGGTAGTTGTTGAGGAAAGATTGATTATTTTGGGAGGTCGGGATGGGAGGGATGTTTGAGGCGCCTGATTTTGTAGTCGACGGTTTCTTCGTAAGACTGTCGTGAATTCGGTGCTTGGAGGAAGAAGTTGGGAAGATCCTGCTGCTGAGGTTGATGGCTGGGGTTCGGTTGGTTGAGCTCCTGATTCAATGGATTGTTGATTCTGATGTTGTTGAGGCTTTGATGTTGATGGCAGTGGTGGAAAGTGTTTAGGAAAATTATTATTGAGTGAAATGGTCTGTTGATTCTGGTAGGATGCTACTATTGTTTCGGATGTTTGAGGAACGGAATTTTTATTGTAGTGGAGTTGGTGGCTCTCTGCTTCTGCCTATATTTGTAGACCTGGCAACCCTTATAGTTAGAAGGATGGCTCTCACCACAGAGGGCACACGAGGCTGGAGTATCTCTTGTTTTTATGCAAGCTGTTGTTAAATGTGGTCCTGCACATTTGACACATCTGGGTTGGCACAATTTCTCTCTTCACTCGTGGAACTTCGAATTTGACCACGGAGTACACGAGTCTTTTTATGTTGAAGACTTCCACATTGTTCTCAGCTGGTTCCAGATCCACAAAGAACAATGGGAGTGGACGTTTTTCAAAGCGGTGGAGCACGTTGGAGACATGCCTGACGTTATGGCCTAACTGTTCCAGGTCTCTTTTAATGGCATCGGGAGGCACTGATTGGTGAAGTCCACGAAGTACTACCCTGTAGGCCTTCTCCTCTTTTAATTGGTAACAATGAAATTCAATGCTTTTAGTTTTTAAAAGGGCTATCAGTAATTTGTAATGTTCTTTAGTCTGTGTATTTATTTTTATGTCGTGATATCTGGTGAAACATTCGAAATTGGTTTGACCAATTAATTCGGAAATGTCTTGACAAAATGTAATGTAGTTATCTACGCCAATAACGTAGATTGGAGGTGGCTTTATATCTGTTAGAGGTTTTGGTGGATGAACTACTGTGATATCTGAAGGCATGTTAATTAATGGCTGAAATCTGTTAGCAGTTTCGATAGGTGTGTCTGCAGTGACGACTGTCTTACTGCGGGTTTGTGGTGGAGTGGGAGGTTCATTCGAGTTTTTTTTTTTTCTTTTTGTTTTTTTTTTTTTCTTTTTTTTTTGTCGGGAGAGTTCCCAGGAGGCTCAAGAGCAGTATTCCTTTGTCTTTTTGACAAAGTTCTGCCCTTAAGAAACTTCGAGTCAGACTCACTGTAGTCGGAACACGATGATTTTTCGTACTCCATAGTATTAATGATGATTATCGCAAATATATACTAAAATTTAATATTAATTAAATAAAAATAAATAAGAGAGAAAAAAAAGATGTATAAATATAAATAAAAAGACATACATGTGGAAAAAAAAAAAAAAAAAAAAAAAAAAAAAATATATATATATCAACGAGTTTCGATCTCAGGTGCGTGAGAACAGTAGACGAGCGCCCAATTCACTACACCACCAGAGCTGATACCTGTAGGTAGGCCTATCTAAGTGATAGCCAGTCCCAGCCGTCAGCAGGTCGAAACTGCCCTACTCACGCTGCGCCCAACTATCTCGCCTTACACTTAAAGACCACCTTCATAAATCAGTTTCTAGGAACTCACCTAGCCGGAAAACTTCACAGATCGTTGTAGTTTGTAAATACACAATGTACACAAAGTCTCGAGCTGATACGTGAGTTAATACCACAAGAATCACTAGAGTAAACACGGAGATGCTTTAGTTAGCTGCATAGCAGTAGCGGCCATGTTCCTCAGTTTAAATTGTAAATTTCATTTCACTTACTTGATACAATGGACCTTGATAATTCATCAGGAACCGAATCGGAAGATGAAACTTCAATGTCCGAAATAAGTGAGACAGACTCACAATATCTGAAGCGTCGAAAACTTCAAAAACGTCAGCGTAGCAAAAAAATAAAGGAAAGCATTATTGATAGTGAGCCACCAACAACTCGCAGTAAATCTACTGCAGCCAAGAAAACACAAATTATTGTCAATATTCCTACCAGCAATAAATTTGCTGACTTAGAAAAAATTCCATTAGAGCCAAAACCTGTACTTAGTGGTCTCCATAGCACTACTTCAACCGATGCGATCAAGCGAGATATCGAAGAAATAGGCCACAATGTTAAAAACACTTCAGTCGTGCTCCGTCCTACAGAAAAGTACCCTCTTCTCCTATTTTATGTAGATCTGGAGCCAGCGAAAAATAATTCAGACATTTTTCAAATAAACAGACTGGTTTATTTAGTAGTCCGTTTTGAGCAGCCAAGACAGAGACCAGTAATAGTACAATGTACTAGGTGCGAAAATCTTTGTGCCGCCTAGATTTGTCAAATGTGCAGGCGCCCATGCCACAGAAACCTGTTTCAAGACTAGAGTTACACCTGCAAAATGTGTATTATGCAAGAAAGATCATCCCGCCAATTATAAAGGCTGCGTGGTTTATAAAAATACCCAAAGAAGAAGATCACACAATACAGCCATAAAAAATCAAGCTCAAATGAATGGTAGACATGCAAGTCAACAACAAGACTCTCTGAAAACTCCCTGTGAGGAAAACCAAATTTTTCTCTCCAGAAATGAACCCAAAACTTCAGCGGTCACCGATCAGCCTCGCCAGGAACCTAGATCAACATACTCAAACATCACTACAAGCCCGCAGCAGCACCGACCACAACAACATCGAAACAAGACCCCTCAAATCACCCAACCTCTGCCTCTGATTTCCAAATCCCAACATTCCCGTCAACCTCCAACTCAGTACACTGACCAATCTTATCACCATCTACCCCTACGGGTAAAACTACCACCTGAAACTCAACATCAAGTTCCTTCCCAAACTTCCTATCCAACATACCCTTCGACCTCAAAAGACCATACAACCCCTAACATCCAATGATGGGATCCCTCCCTAGCCAACATTCCCGAGCCAACAAATACCCCACATCATCTTCCTAACCAAAATCCAGGTGATATCAACTCCATCCTCTCTTTATTCCTGACAGAACTTAGAGAAACAATCAAACCTCTCATTTCCCTCCTCACCAGAGTCCTTTCTGAAGTCCCATTTAACATTCAAAAATGAGCAAAAAGCCTCTAGCTGTCATTTTGTGGAATGCAAATGGTCTTCATAATCATCAAGACGAACTTGACGTATTTCTACATGACAATCACATAGATATAGCCCAACTTACTGAAACCCACTTCACAATACAAACATATTTTCACATACCTGACTACATTACTTACAGATCAGACCTCCCAGACAACTCAGCCCATGCTGGTTCTTGCATCCTTATCCATAAATCAATACCTCATTCTCTTGTCCCTTCTACTCCTACAGACACCATTCAATCCACATCAGTAACCATTTCCACTCGTCCTTTCCATATAACATGTTCAGCTGTATACTGCCCTGGAAATTCCCTTGCTTATAACGACCTAGATTCCTAATTTAGATCTCTCGGACCGCGCTTTATTGCTGGAGGGGACTACAACGCCAAACACCAGCGATGGGGTTGTAGAACATCTAACGCCCGTGGCAACATCTTATCCCGCATTTCAACATCCAGGTCCTATTCTGTCCTCTCACCCTTAAACCCTGCATATTGGCCTACATCTACCAAAAAACGTACTGATATCCTTGGTATATTCATTTCCTCCCAAAGTTCCTCTTCTTAAACCATTGTCAAATCCTTGGACGACCTTTCATCAGACAACAGCTCTGTTCTGCTTCTCCTTCATTCAAATCCTGTTCCTAAACCTTCTCCACCTGATTAAAGGACGAGTAGACTGGGACAAATTTTTTTACGATTTAGAAAACAAATTAGACCTAAAAATTCCACTTAAAATAAAACAGGACATAGACACCACCATAGATAAACTTACCAGATCAATATCTATCACAATTAACGATAACACCTCACACAAAACAGTTGAACAGATCCGCTATATAGAACTCCACTTGGACAAACGTCTTACTTGGAATCCACATACAAGACTAAAACGACAAGAAACTGCTCGTCGTTACAGACTACTTCAACATTTACTATACAAACCATCAAACCTCCAATTCATTATTAAAAACCTATTTACATGACTGTTAATAGACCTATTTGGAGGTACGGAGTTGAGCTTTGGGGCTCTACTAAACCATCCAATTCATCTCGTATCCAATCCTTACAATCCAAAATCCTTCGAAAAATCCTAAATGCCCCTGACTTTGTCACCAATAAGCTTATCCCCAAACCAGATACGTATCCTTCCATAGTAAGCTCCATAACCACTCCAATCCACTAGTCTCCCAACTTGCTTCCTCCTCCATCCCTGATAATCCTCCGAGGTGTCTGAAAAGAAGATGGCCTAGAGACCTTTTATTGAAGTGCTACTAGTGAGTAGTTCTTCACAAGTTATTTACATTTAATTGTATTCACTGTCAACACATTTTCTTGTTGTATATTATTCTTTACAGTTGTAAATATTAATAAATGAAAAAAAAAAAAAATTTTCATCCTTCTTTGACATAACTTTTCAGTATCAGTCTTGCATGAGCTTTCCCCGTGACCTCCACTCGTGGACCATTTAAATCTCTTCAAAACTTCAATTTCTAAAAATCATTAATAACGTAAATTTTTGCAATGAAATCTCTAAAAGTGCAATTTCTGGATGCAACATTAAAACTTATAATTTCGTCCAAATAAATTATCAATATCAGATACCGCTTTCCATAAACTAAATTTCAGTCATTACATTAATTTTGAAGCTAAATTATTAAACGTCAACCATTTCTGTCCTAACAATTTCAAATTCTCGAACCAGGCATTGATACAATTCACCATCGGACCCCTCAAACTACAATGACCCTCCCCTTGTGGACAGGGATGGTGATAACAATATAGATGTCAATGTTGAGGATAAACCAAACTCAAGCGATTCGAAAGGTTCTCTGAAGACACGCGGAGAGAGGTGTGGATAAAATGTGGGCACACTTAGATCGTGCTGGGGTATACAGAAACAATCAGCGATTTCTGAAAATATATTTTTTCTTGTAATAAATAAATTGTCAACCATTTCATATTACTTTATTCTGTTTTTCAACTATTTTTAGTGATTTTTTCGAAGAGGGCTCCCATTTTTATTCGTGCATTTTCAAAAGATTTTAAAAATCGTCTTTATAAAAATGAAATAATTGATGTTATTCATTGTTTTCTCTTCCAAAATTGAGGGAAATAGTTATATTTGTTAATGAAAGACAAAAAATCAAGATATTTTAAAATGTAAAGTACTTTTCCTCTACTGTTCAAAAGTTTGTTGTTTTGTTTATTTCGTTTAACGTCACTTTATGCTGCTATAGCTAATCGGACGATGCTAGGGTGGGAGTCCTAAATTTTGCCTATCCAGGTATAATCAGGGTAGGGATCTTTAACGAGTACCTAAAATCGCACGGGCTCGGGACCCCTATTTTACGTCCCTTCCGATGGACGGCATAGCTAAGGATTTTTTACTCCCTTTAAAAAATCCTAAGGTCATCTACCAGGCTGCAAACCCAAGATCTTAGGTTTAGTAGGTTGCTATGCTAACCACTACACCACAGGTGACCCCTGACAGTTTTTGTTTTAGCTATTTATTGTAATTTGGAACTGTATCTTTATAGATAAGTTTGCTTACGACAAGGAACCAATAGGATTTTCCTCAAGATTTAGATTTTGAAGGGATTTGATACGAGATGAGTTGGATGGCTTAGTGAAGCTCAACTTCGTATGTTAAAAGAAAAACTATTTCTGCTAGTTTTTCAAAGTATTCAACCAATTTTATACCTTCTACACTGTTGAAAACAATAGCTTGGTCTCTTTTGGGAAGTTTTTTCTGGGCAATAATTTTGGCAAAAGTTACCCTTTATCCTATATCCCGATATCTGGGATGGCATTTTTTCCGGAAGAGATGTTGCTACAGTTGTTAAAGGCAATAATTCACTACTTCAAAGAAGTGGGCAAGATGATCTTTAGGCAGTCACGGTGAATTCTCCGAAAATCATGTTGTTCACAATCTTGAAAATGTGACGGAACTTCAAACATCTCACTGAAGGCTGCAAAAAGACTCCAATAAAATTATAAAACCGCCGGATAAATTTATTACACAGTTGTTCTATCTTAACAACGTTTAAATCATTAGTATTTAGATAATCACCATTGACCATACCCAATCTCTGTAAATAAACTCGAGTTTATTTCTCCGATTCCCAAATATAAACTATATTTTCCTGGTCCAGAAAGGCATTCGCTTGTACACTTGTCTACCTGTCCATTAACCTTTCTGCTTTTCAACACGTCATTTCCGGCTGGTTTCAAATTCTCTCTAAGGGAATCCCAATTAAGTCTCCCTTCTTGTGTGGCTTTCTATTTCTGTGAACTTTTGCGTCAACATATCACTCATTATTTAAAATCATTTAATTATACATTTTGCTTCATTATATGACTTTTATAATTTAATTAAAAAGCATCGTTGTGGGACCTTTAGAATATATTTTTAACAGTATTTTTGTCCTTCTTGTGCTATTCTGCCAAATATATTATACATGTACGCATAACTATCTTATGCTTTACTGCCCAGGGCTGTTACATAATCCACATATGAAATGAAAATATAAACTTTATTCTGGGACTTGCTGTCCCCTAAGAATAAAAATAATGCACAGCTAAAAGTACAATTGTCTGGGATGTTTTATACAAATTAAATGCATCAGTAATTGCAGAATACATTTTTTACAGGGAAAAAATTGAATTAAATTTAATAACCATATGAAAAATAAACATATGAAATAATAATTATAAAAGATGATATATGTATCATTTTTAAAATAGTACTATATTATGAATATATACATGAGAGAGAGACATATGCTCTATGGTATTGAGACAATTAACAATAAACATAGTGCTGCCCAACTTTATTGGGTTGCTATAAACACAGCATACTCATCTATCCAATTAAAGACAACAGTGTAATTTATAATTTAGTTATAGTTATATAATATAATACTTCATACTATCTAATACTAGACAAACGAATAACATTTTTTTTTTCTTTTCCTTTTTTTTTTATTTTTTTTCCCTTATTTTCCTCTTTTACTTCATTCTTTCGTTTTATGTTATTCCCCCCCTTATATTCACATATCTACCACACATTCATATACATAAATGCACATAGAGTCAGGAATCGGATAAATTGCTACATATTTAATAACTGTAAATTGCAATGGGCCATCCTATGCACCATGTATGTGGTGGTGAATAATTCCCAGGGAGTCCAATATTATATTTTCGGCCATTATCGCTATATCCCTCACCTCCACGCCAAGGTCCTCCAAAAAGCTCCTTGTTTTTTCCGGGATGACTCCGCAAGACCCAAACCATAATCCTTTCACGGAGAAATCTCTATTTCCGAATGTCTCGCGGAATTTCTCTTTGAGGAAATGGGATACATTTTTCATAAATATCCATTTTCTCCCTTTCTTCTTCACCTGATTGATCGAGGTTATTATTTTCATACCTTACAGTAGGATCCACTATGAGTGCTGTCCGTCCGTTCTTCGGAATCGCGACAATATCCGCATACCTCGTGGATCCGTTGGTATCGATGCAGTATACCTCGTCAAAGCAGGTAAAGCCTTTATTCTTGAGGAGCCTTATCAATTCATTCTTGACCCTGTGGTGACTGCGTGTGATCAGGAGTGAGTTGTTGGGACATTTTCCCAGCACATGAGCTGGTGTTTCCTCTCCTATCTGTCCGCTGGCACCTGGGACTCCACGCAGGGCTGCATAATTGATGTTGAGTTTTAGGGCGTTGGTCCCCAAAGGGGGGACTGGGGGTTGGGTTCAGAACCCGAAAGTATTTGATTTTCACAAATATATTGATTAGCTCTCGGCGTCTCCTTAAAATGAGGTACACCAACGCCCTGCCACCTGCAATTGGCCCATTCCTCAAAAGCGCCCTCTCTCAGCGACCGTCGTAGAGCTCTCACGCTTCGGAGGCTCTGATCTACACCCAGTCTCTTAGCACATTCAGTAATCTCTTTTTCATAATGGAATGTGGACTGGAATAGAGCGTCCGGAACATTAGACAGTCGTTGAGCAATGGACCAGTGCTGCAAAGGAGCCTCCCATTGACAGCGTACCAGTCCTAATCCACGGTACCTCCGCGGAGCGTAGAGCATCGCAGTTGAGGTGTTCGAAGGGAGTCCGACAATAGCCTTAATGCTCCTGCGGATCATCACATCTATACTATCTAACATCGCAGGGCTGAGCTTTGTAAGGGGTGCAGTCTGGAGAGGATATGTCAATCCGGGAAACACATATTGATTGACAACATTGAGCTTTTGTTCCGGATTAAGTAGGCAAGAGGTTACTAATTTGTCTAAATTTTTATTTAGTTTCTCTATTGATTCTTCACTGAACCTTAGCTCTCCCGAGAATATGCATCCCAAGTATTTAATAGAGTCATCTTCCTTTGCCGTGTGGATGACATCTCCATTCTCAAGAGAGAGCGTCGTTGCATCTCACCCCTATCCAACACAATGCCCATACTTTTCTGTGGATTTACAGCCAGACCAATCTCCGCCAGTGTCCTTTGGGTGCTATCTATAATTCTCTCTGCCGCATACTTATTACGTGCAGAGACCGCCTGATCATCCGCTAATCCTGTGAGGACCACATAGTCTTGGTCCTCTCTCAGCTTGTACCCTTAGTGTATTGAGAAATCATGATCACAAAGGTCTTGGGACAGATGATCAATAGCTAAGTTAAACAGCGAGGGAGAGAGCGGGCCGCCTTGGGGAACCCCTCGCAGTACGTTGTTCTGGCTAGTAGAATGAGCTCCAACCGTTACTTTAATTTTGTTTGTGGATAGGAGTGCAGCGATAACGTTTCTCAGGTCCAGTGAAACAACTCTTGCTTCTAGCGATCTAACAATGTGATCGTGCCCAATGTTGTCAAAAGCGCCAACAACGTCAAGAAAGACCACCGCACAGTCATTTTTCTTATTTTTTGCGTCTTTTATGACTGCGTCAATGATTCTTGATCTTACGTGTGCTACCGGAAGGCCCCTAATAAAACCTCTCTGATTCCTATGGAAGGTGACCTGCTTTCTCAGTTACTGGTCCAGAACCTTCTCTATGATTCGGCGCACGATAG